>OU342498.1:3737500-4980000 GCA_910589525.2 Ennomos quercinarius
TTTAGTACTAGTATAGACAGAATAACTAATTAATGGTAGGTACTAAATTAAACGTAATATTTTGTCCAAACTAGAGAAAATAAGTTACCTATAGGTAGGTACTTTGTCCAACTTCAACTTCTTTCTTTTTGTGGCTTCTACGGTTTACCACAATTTCGCCAGTCGCGGGTATTTTGTCCATTTTATTAATGGTTTTTTGACAGCTCGACGACTGATAAGATAGGGATGTTCTAAAGATTTTCCAATGGAATGAGTACCATACCGATTGCACTATTATCGTTAATCGAAGTAGGTACGTAAACGTAATAATCGATACGATAAATGTACATTTTGATTTAGTTTTGATGAATTCCATGAAGTACAATATTATTTGTATGAAATTTTAACGTAAACAATACGAAAATTCATGGCGTCAGCTGTCAAAAAACCATTCATAAAATGGACAAGGTATAGATAGGTACGTATACAAATAATCACGTAAAGTACATTTAATACTATTTTTTTTACTTCAATCCAAAAAATATGTCTTATGGTTAGAAAGTTAACTTTACGAGCTCATAATGGGTAGATAAGTTGGCAATCCTTTATTCGTAGATTGAGTTTTTCTAAAATCAGAGTCGTAGTTTTACAAAATCAGTCATCGGTCACCAGTATCGCTCACAATTTTTTTTATAGTATCTAGTCGTTTTACGTGAGCCATCACTTCAATAAGTTAGTAAATAATAAGTAGGTAAGGCCCAGTGGGGTAAGTGAAACAGAGGGGTATTGTGAAACACCCTATCATAACTAGTAAACTATGAAGTTTAGCTCTCTGCTACTCGGTCGATAAAACAGGACCGACGAAAAGGTTTCAATTCTCTACCACAGATGTCACTACGACCAATCTACAAGGTATTAGGTATTAAAAAAAGAAATTTGCCACCTTAGAATTTTCATAACACGGGTTGGGACTTGTTAAATCTTTACACTGAGTTCAAAACAATTTAATAGTGTTAAGGAAGGTTTTTAGAGGTAAATGATATAATAAAACTATAGATTTTATGTTCTAATAATTATTTCTGCTAAAACCTACAGAGAAATGAATTATAAAGTGTTAAAAATCCCAACCAAAATAAGTGTGTGTTGAGGAAAGTGAAACAGTCATTGCGGGGTAAGAGAAACATATAGTGCACTTCCCCCTTGCCAGAGATGACAAATACGACACACAACACACTGCAACTGTTATGGGCGCCCGTGTCACTTAACATCAGGTGAACGACTAGCTCGTCACGTCATTCAATCACATAAAAAAAAAAAAAAAAAAAATATTTTTTTTAAATAGTTTGTATAAAATATTTATGTTAACTAAGTAGGCACCTACTTGATTATGTTATAGGTAAATTATGTGGTTTTAAATTATCCGTTAACGTCTTGAGTAGGTATTGTTAATTGTTTGAAGACATTTTGATTTTTATCGAAATATAAAACTTACCATAACGACGCTGCAGAGGGCACTTTTTAGTAAACGGATCTTTTCTCTAGTTCTCTAAGCAAAAGATTTAAATTAGAAAAAAACTGATTTTTATATCTAACTACACAACTAGTAGTTCTCCAAACAGTAGACCTTGCGAGCACATTCTTTTTTGTAACAAGTTGTTTTTTTTAAAGTAGGTAATAATAAAGGTGGTGGGAATATTCCAGGCAAATTAAATTATTATTAAATATTACAAAAATTGTCAAACTACAAAAAATGTAATATCCTGACAAACTTTTGATGACGAATTCTGCTCATATAGTTTTGCAGTTTTTGCAAGAATTGCGAACAATAAAACAAAATTTTAATGTCTGATAGGTGTCCGGAAATCTTTAGTTGATCGATACGAAACAAGTTTGCTAAAATAAATTCAAAAAATTATAGGCATAGATAGATCGATAATCGATAATAATAAATCTTTATTGAACACACCAAATGCGATATATAAAAATGTGCTCATTACAAACACACAAATCATACGAAATAAAGATCTTGTTCCATTTTTGCAATAGTGTAGAACCCCTGACCACCACACCACGACTATGTTTCACTTACCCCAAGTTCCAATATTGTAACGTATTTTTTAAATTAGACTTTATTATATTATGATAGAATTCGACTCATATCAGATAGAAGAAAGACACGTCATGTTGATCTTTAAAACAGTTTTGTAGTCAGCATTGCAATTCAACGTGGCAATGCGGCCAGCATGTTGGGTACGCTACCTACCGGTAGTGAGCTGGAGCACTTGGACTGTCTATAGGCCATCGCAGCTATTATACAGTCCATAAGTGTTCTTTGTAGTAGGTAGTGTAGTTTAGTTTAGTTTAGTTTAGTTTAGTTTAGTTTAGTTTAGTTTAGTTTAGTTTATATTATTGTAGTAGTTAGCTTGAGTTATAAAGGCGTTTTGTAGAGTCAACCATTTATTTATTTTAGATTTTATGGCGATCGTTTCGCACTCGTGTCATAGATAGCGACTGGTGCGAACTAGCAAAGTATTCAGAATGAATACTTTGCTAGTTCGCACCAGTCGCTATTATAATATAAATGCGAGTCCTATTACTGTGCTAAAGCCATTAACGTAAAATCAAAAGTAAAGTATGTTTCACATACCCCACTGGATCTACCTATACTACGTAATTTACAATTTCGCTCAGTGAAAGTCAAAACGACAAATTCAAATTATGCATTTTTTAAATTATACTTTAGTCCAAATTTCATCCAAATCCGTCCAGCCATTTGTGCGTGAAGGAGTAACAAATAAACACACATACAAACTTTCGTCTTCATAATATTAGTGTGATTCTGTGGCTTTGGCTTGGATTCGCGCTGGCCTGCCATACCATAGGTATATTTATTTCAATGTCATTGTTGCAATATTGTTGACAGGGCGTGGGATGATGCTAAGCCTTTTTAAGCATTTTTGAGGTTGTATAGGCTCTTAATGGCCAATTTTGATATTGATGTGCTCGTGACTACTAATTATGTAGTTGGACATAAAAATCGGTATGTTTTTAATCAAAATTTTTGCAAAGATCCGTTTATTAAAAAGTGCCCTCTGCAGCGTCATTATGGTATGTTACATTTTTTTTTATCAGTGGTAGGCTAACATTTGACCACGGTCTCATCTGATGGTAAGTGACGACGTGACGGCATATATTGATAAAAATTAAAATGCCTTAAAAAAATTAACAATACCTACTCAAGACGTTGACCGATAAACCCTCAAAATTTATAACATTATCAAGTAGGTTTGTAACTAGTAAAACTAAATATTTCATAAGAGATTATTTAAAAACATGTTTGTCGTTTCTGAAAACGAGGAAGTGGAACATAATATGTTTCTCTTACCCCGCCATGACTGTTTCACTTTCCCCAACATGTACTTTTTTCGATTAGGATTTTTAACACTTTATAATTCATTCGCTTGTAAGTTTTAGCCAGAAATAACTATTAGAACATAAAATCTATAGTTTTATTACATCATTTACCTGTAGAAATCTTCACAAACACTACTAAATTGCTTTGAACTCAGCCTAGAGATTTAACAAGTCCAGCTCGTGTTTTGAAAATTCTATGATGGCAAACTTCTTTTTACAAATAATGCCTTGTAGAATGATTGTAGCGACATCTGTGCTAGAGCATTGAAACCTTTTCGTCGAACCTATTTTATCGACCAAGCACCATAGAGCTAAACTGCATAGTTTACTAGATAAGATAGGTTGCGTTTTGGCGGGAACGCGGAAAAGTTCACGTTGTTGCATTGTATTATTTTTCAAAACTTGTGCTTTTTCCAGTGTTAATGTTTAAAATTGGTGGCGTTTTACGCATTAAGTGCTGAATTACATGAGTGTGGGCAAGTGATATAATGTAGTGAAACGTGGTTTTTCTTGTTGCTTCCAAAATTCCATAGAAGCTTCTAGTAAAGTTGCCACCACTTTTGTAGGTAATGACTTAGAATGGACTATGACTAACCAGACTGTGACTAAGACGTGACTTTACGTGAAATATTCTATACCACGATGAAAAGATACAATAAGAACTATAAGGTTAGTAGCCAAAATATAAGAAAAAAAAGATAGGTTGTTTCACTTACCCCTCCGTTTCACTTACCCCACTGGACCTTAATATTTGCAGCAACAGCATAGATGTTGGATGTACTTACACTTAGTAGGTAACTAATATAGGTACATTAAGCCCTATTTAAACCGGTGCACAGTGGGTCCATTCTGGAAATAGGTGGACATAGGAAGAAAAGTTCGAAATTCAGTCTGATTTTTTTTATAGAATTGCTGACTGTATTCTAAACATTTTTTATTCTATTATGAAACTTCGTAGGATCAACAGTTAGCGAATAAAAAAATACTGATTTATTTTTTGTATGGAGAAAAACACATTTAGTTTTTTTTTCTTGATTTAGGTCAAATCGGCTGTTGTTCGGCTTACATAATATGAAAGTACGCATTATTAAGTATAAATAAAAAAACTAGTATCCACCTGCCACCTTGTGAAATGCAATACGTTGAAAATTCCTAATTTCTCATGCCCACGGGCGTACCCAAGGGGGGGCAGAGGGGGGGCAGCTGCCCCCCCCCCCCCCTGGAATCCGAATGCTTATCTATCGATGTCGAAAAAAATTATAAAAAAAGTAAAAAACAATATGTAATAAAGAAGAAAATTAAATTTTGATGGCCCTTTTGAGATGCACTTACGTTGTTTGTGTAGTCAGCCAAGTCAGCCGCGTCGCCTCTAATTTTTTATGGGTAACAAAAATTGCCAGGTATGTATCTACCCGGTTGTGCAAGGAGCACAGATAAGTGGTGATTTTTCACGCTCGTTTCGCTTGTGCTGAGATAATTTTGATGATGAGAGTAGGATTTTTAGAGTAGTTAGTTGTAAGACTTGTAGGTAGAGTTGATAGGATAGGTTGAGTATGATTAAATTTACTAAAAAATGGTTTTAAATAATTTAAGCAAATAAAATGAAAAGGTGCTTTTTTTTTATTTGATTGAAAGGTTATAAAATTGCTGAATTTTATTTTCTTTAGCACTCCGTTCGTGCTTTACTGGATTTGATTTATGATAGTAAGGCAAGCCTGAGTTAGAGTATCGGCTACATTGCAACTTTAGCCACATTTTGCTTAGTTTGTTCGAGGCTGCTTTGGAATATCCAGAGACATGGGAGAAAAAAGCTTTAATACAAGTTTTGCGCTTTAATTGCACACTGTGGAATCAATTGCTCAAGTGGCCATACTATACGTATTTTCTAAAATGGACTAGTATGAGCTACTTCTTAATTTATTTTTTCATTTATGTTTACTGTTTCCTTATAATTCACATTTGTTTGGCATTCTAAGGATACGAATCATCCACAAAAAATATTATTTTCTCTTCTAAAATATATATAGATTAATTCAAAAAGCTTTGTGAAGTTTTGAGGCTTGTGGATGCCTTAAGAAACTATGACTCATTTGTTTGTAAATAGGTATGAATAAAATATCATGCCAGACGCTAGCCTAGTCATTGATAAAAAAACGTAATATTTAACATCTCGTATATCAAAAGTAGACCTACATAGTTTACATTTTTCTAGTTCTAGTAGTTTCATAGTTACTAGTTTTACATTTTTCCGTATTTAGAACATAGTGTTTTATCATAACATACGAGTCATATTTTACCAGCTAATGTACCTAACCTAAAATAAAAATAATAAATTTATTTGGGTTCACTTCAATCGTACATGGGCGTATAATTAATAACTATGTTATTACCAAAAATAACAAGTTGAAAATAATATACAGTAAAAAATAATTCAAAAATTATCATAACATACGAGTCATATTATACCAGCTGATGTACCTAACCTAAAAAAAAAAAATATGCAGTAAAAAAATAATTCAAAAATTATCATAATATACGAGTCATATTATACCAGCCGCATGTGTTTGTACTTAATCTAAAATAAAAATAAAATACAGTAAAGAAAAAAACTCGAAAACTTTATAACCTACGAAAAATAAAACAGAATGAAAGTTGTGGGTAATAAGGTTACAACTTCATTTAATAAAAAAATAATTGTAAAATTAGACTCTTACTAGAGTTATAGGCATAAGAAATTAGGAATTTTCAACGTATTGCATTTCAAAAGGCGGCAGGTGGATACTAGTTTTTTTATTTTTTATTTATACTTAATAATGCGTACTTTCATATTATGTAAGCCAAACAACAGCCGATTTAACCTAAATCAAGAAAAAAAATTAACTATGTTTTTCTCCATACAAAAAATAAATCAGTATTTTTTTACGCGCTAACTGTTGATCCTACGAAGTTTCACAACAGAATGAAAGATGTTTAGAATTCAGTCAGCAATTCTATTAAAAAAAACAGACTGAATTTCGAGCTTTTATTCATATGTCCACCTATTTCCAGAATGGACCCAATGTGCGGCGCGGTATTCGTTCTGTTGTGTGTAGCGGTAAATAGGTACCGCGCGGGATACTGCGCGGTATTCTCTACTGCAGGTCCGCGGCTAGCGCGAAACTTGAGCGACTTCATACAAAATACCCGGGTGGAATCCCGCGCGGGATACCGCTACCCACCGCGGTACGAATACCGCGCTGGTTTGAATAGGGCTTTATACAGTGCACAGTGGTTCATAGTTTTAATGTTTTTTCCGGTTGCCATGCCACCGTCTTGTCAAGGTTGTCTGCTCTGTTCTCGTGACTTTTGAAATGTATTAAATTAATTTACGTGATTTCCTCGCTGCTGGATATTACCTAAATTGATTTTATTGTATAATCCTACCTTCTCGGTTTTACTCAGTTTATTGTCTTTCCAACCTCAGCTTAAGATTTTCAAGTCCACAGTTTTAATAATACCTATGCTATAATCATTGTAATTAATTTACTTACAACACCTACATAAGTAAATTAATTTAAAATAGTATATATTTATGTCTGGGTGACACGTAGTACCTATAACGAATAATTATTAGGTATTGGATTATTGAGTGAGCAGTGATTTCACCTGCATTTTTTCAGTTTTCCCGCTGTTTAAATTAAATAGCTAATACCTAGACAGCTTCGGCCCCACCGTCGCGTAACTTTTACTTTTGGCGCTCGTTGTAGGTAGGTTATAGGTACCAACCTACTTTTTATTTTTCCGTAGTCTTGTTTTACTCATGGACGTAATGGACGTACCTGCCTAGGATTGTGTGGAGTACTATAGGTACTATTATATGTGACGTCTATTTTGTGGTCAGGTAACAATAGGCACTAATCTTAATAATTAATTAATACGCTAATAAATAATAGGTACTTGATACCTAGGGTCCATTGATACCTGCTCAGAGTACCCAGCGAGCGGATTGTAATGTTGTAGTAGAGGGTTGCACGGCCTCCCAACCCAACGGCCTCCATCCATCCATACATAGATTAGCTTACCTATTTATTTGAGTTGATGAGATTGAAAACTTGAGCTTGAGAAGCCAGAAGCAAACGTGTGCTGCCATCTATTATCATTTTGAGAAATCACATAGCTCATGTTGCCAGTATGTAAATACGCAGCTTTTGTAGTACATTCTGAGATAAGTTTAAATTAATAGTTTTAAATGTGCACGATTCATGGTTTATAAAATATTCAAATTGATAGAAATGTGCCAATCAGCAAGAGGAAAGAGGAACAATAAAGTAATAAATAATGAAGTACAGTTTGATTCACATTTCGTGAAGCAACAGACATCGCATACTAATTAAAGTGCAAATTAATAAATTGCCACGAGCATATCGCGCTTGGCAAAAAATGGATAAAATAATAGGGGCGCCACTGTCTCATTTGTATGGTAATTAGTAACCGATAATAGAACACCAATCTAGTCTTGATACTTTGCTGATTACTACCTGATAAATGATAAAAAGCACCAATCCCCGTTGACCTTGAAACTAAGTTAGTTCTAATTAATAATAATAATAATAATGAACCTCTTTTATTTTCTTAACTATTACAGTTTTTACAATTTATTTAAAAATACTTTTATCAATTTAGTTAAGGCCCCTTTTGAGTATAGGCCTCCTCCAAGGGTTTCCACGATTTCCGATTCTTCGCTTTCTATACCCAATTTTTCCGTACTGTTTTATGGATGTCAACAGGATTTGGATGTCAACTTGTTTGGTCCATCTTGTAGTATACTCACCTTCACCACCATTCCAAACCATCATCATTAGCCATCCTCTTTTTATAAACCAAGTATTAATTCCTCTTTTAATATAGCTCTACAATGAAAAAAAAGCAACGAGGGGGAGACAGACGTCAGCTGGAAAACTGCAAGGCGGAGGTGATGTGCTATATAAAAAAGTACTCTGAGGCTACATATTACTGATCTGTGCTCTGAGGTGTTCTGTAAAGAAAGTCCAAAGACTCTGGTTAATGCGCTGGACTGTATTCGGTGGCGTTAGAACAAGTTGATTGAGCGCCTCTGCACCTACTCCCCTCAGACAAGGAGGGACAGCAAGGTCACCGTTATACAGAGCTCACCATACCACAAACTCTATAATCACAGGAACCACACTTCCAACTACATTCCGCAAGTTGCGTAACGTATCTATCTACTACTACTAATCCTTTCTTCCCCCTGGCATTCTTCAAAATTCAGTGTACATACCGCTATAGACTTTAAGTGTTTTATACGTCCTTTCCTACTTTCTTTAATTATTTTTCTACCTATTACACCTGTACATACTACTATAACGTGTCTTTCCTTCCAGCCCTATTCATCTCTTCTCTTTCATGTCACCGTCCCGTCCCTCCAGGGTCTGATTTAGGTAGGATCAGGATCTAGTTAGGCATCCTAGGACCCTGGGAGGAGCCGTTACGTGACAATCTGTTGTCTGGAAGGCGTGCCACTCAAAGATAAAATGTAATGATATAAGAAACAGAACCAACGTTCTAGATGCTCTTCATCATACCCAAAGCTTAAAGTGAAGGTGGGCAGGTCATGTAGTTCTAATTACTATGGTATTAATTATTATTTTTTCTTACTGATTATTTTATTTTATCACGTGTTGTACAAACTTTTCCAATCGTCTTCATTAATATCTTGGCATGAACGATTGAACGTTGCTGCAGTTTCCTATGAAAAAGAAAAAAAAAACATTGTTGTGTTTTAGTGTTTGTTGTCTTGATTCATCTATTAGGTTCGGGTGATATGGAGATAAAAACGAGATTAAATCGAGTTAAAAGGCTATAGGGCGTCCATTTATTTTCACATTATTTTACACACTTTTTCATCATAGAGTATTTTACAGACCAATCTTTTTAACTATAAACCACAGAGTATCATAGGCGCAACAGACTAAACTAGAGTTGACCATATAAAACGGAGTCTGCCACAGACCAAATATAGTTTCGCAACAAACATATTTAATGCGACTAAAATATTACACACTTTTTAAAAAGTCAATGTATTCTCCCTTTTAGCTTTTCAAAATACTTGACTAATAACGTCGTTTAGTATGTAGTCCAATAATTTACACCGACGTGACAACGACGCCGATGATGGCCAAGTACGGTGCAAGTATCAATTTGGTCTGAGCGCGCTATACAAAAGTACGGGTTGCCAATGCTACCGACAAATTGGTATTTTAACAGATTTTTGAACGATTTACCGATATGTTTTTCTGTTGAGTCAATCACTACCGAATTTATGTAAGGTTCAAGAATAGATTAATAAACTATGATAAAGTTCTGTAACGGCAGCACCCACAAGAAACTTCTATAGTATTCTACAGAATTACACAATCGTAGGTTTAAGTTAAGTTACCTGTCGTGTCTTGTTTGGAGAGAAACGCGGTAAAAGAGAGATAGCCCCACTAGAGGCGTTTGTCTCTTTCCTAATAATACCGCAGCTTAGTACCTACCACTACGAAACAAAATGTAAACATAACCTATGTGACATTAATTCACTTAAACTGTATGCAAGGGATTCAAAATAACTTTGGGTTAACCAATTAGCACGTCGTTCAACGAAAAATAACACGAAACTTTTAACATCAGTCATATTACCGATTCTACGGCAAACTTTGTCTTTTTCTGCTTTGTATCACACAAGACATCATGTATATTAGAAGTAATTCACATCTTTGCCGGAACTTCGAAAGTATTTCTTTTAAAACGACCCACCATTTTCTTGACAGTTTTATAGTTAGATATTTTATTGTGTACCTATAATATATAATAGGTAAATTATTATTAAAAACGATGTGATAAAATATATTCAATAATAGTAGAAAAGTGAGTTTTAGTAGTAATTGTTTTAAAAAGTGGTAACATTAGTTTAATTGACCGCCAGCCGTGAGCGAAGTGCGTGCGAACCGTTCGCTCGATCTCGCTCTGCCGATCGAGTCTGCCTGTGGAAGCCATTTTATTTCTTGTGGATTGTGGATGTGACCAAGTATTATTTGGAATTTTTGTACTGAATATAATCGTGTCAATGTACGCTTGCAGCGAGTGTGTTTTGTGACGTGTGATTGTGCTGCAAAAATAGAGAATGTACATGTTTCAAATCGGCCTGTGTTGACCTGCCCCGTTTCTTACGCGGTCGCACAGCAGGCATCGATCACTGCACCAAGGCGGCCTCCAATAACGGCGAATCGAGGGTGTCTAAGTAGCTAGTGGTGTGCGCCATGGGCAACAATGCTACCACGTCCAATAAGAAGGTTGACGCCGCCGAAAGCGTCAAGGAGTTCCTCGACCAGGCCAAAGAGGACTTCGAGGAGAAATGGAAGAAGAATCCTACGAACACCGCCGGACTGAACGACTTCGAGCGGATAAAAACATTAGGTACCGGTTCATTCGGCCGGGTCATGATAGTCCAGCATAAGCCCACGAAAGAATATTACGCCATGAAAATATTAGACAAACAGAAGGTAGTGAAATTGAAGCAAGTAGAGCATACGCTGAACGAGAAGCGGATCCTGCAAGCGATCAACTTCCCGTTCCTCGTCAGCCTCAAGTTCCACTTCAAAGACAACTCGAATCTGTACATGGTGCTGGAGTACGTCCCTGGCGGTGAGATGTTCTCGCACCTCCGCAAGGTGGGTCGCTTCTCGGAGCCACACTCGCGTTTCTACGCGGCGCAGATCGTGCTCGCATTCGAGTACCTGCACTACCTCGACCTCATATACCGGGACCTGAAGCCTGAGAACCTGCTCATTGACTCGCAGGGCTACCTTAAAGTAACCGATTTTGGATTTGCGAAGCGCGTCAAGGGCCGTACGTGGACGTTGTGTGGGACGCCCGAGTACCTCGCGCCAGAGATCATCCTCTCCAAAGGGTACAACAAGGCAGTCGACTGGTGGGCTCTCGGAGTGTTAGTATACGAAATGGCCGCTGGCTACCCTCCTTTCTTTGCTGATCAGCCAATTCAGATCTATGAGAAAATCGTGTCGGGAAAAGTCCGCTTCCCCTCCCATTTCGGGTCAGACCTCAAAGATCTGCTGCGCAACCTGCTGCAGGTAGACCTGACCAAACGCTATGGGAACCTGAAAGCGGGAGTGAACGATATAAAAGGACACAGATGGTTCGCCAGTACTGACTGGATTGCAGTGTTCCAGAAGAAGATAGAAGCGCCGTTCATCCCGCGCTGCCGAGGCCCTGGTGACACCAGTAACTTCGATGACTATGAGGAGGAGGCGCTCCGCATCTCGTCAACTGAAAAGTGTGCAAAGGAGTTCGCTGAGTTCTGAGCGAACGGTTGGTGCCTGCGAACGGACTTGCCCGTGAGTAGGTGTTTTGTATTAGTGAATCTTCCGTGACATTGTGGTCGTGGAACAGTGACTCGACTCGACTCCGGCGGCTGTGGCGACACGGACGCTCAGTGCCGTCGGCCGCACACCATTGCGGAGTGGCCGAGATGATGTAGAACTGATTTCAGATATTTTGGTGGCGTTCATATGCTTAGTGCCCTTTAAACATTGAAATAGCAGATAGTTGAAGTGGAGCAATCCCTGTACTGGTGATATTCCTGTGTTTATTATATTTATCAATACTTATCTCACAAACGTCACTAGCATCTCAGTGAAGTCATAAGTTGTTGCTACGTGTTTATTTGCAGTACTTGTTTGCTGTCCACCCTGGATATGGTAAGCATTATTAATTATTGTTATATATTTTTTATCATTATTGATTCAAACAAACAATTTCCTATTTTGAGAAAATGTTTCTACACTCAATTAACTTGGATTCTTCTACAATTTTTTTGATCTTGTAATGAAATATCTTTTATTAGTAAATTGAAATCACAAGTACCTAATCAAATCACTCCGATACTTACCTATATTCATTTCAAAATGATACAGTTCAAATTGCTGTATTTAGCTACTTATCTTAATGGAATGTTGTTTACATATAGGTTTTAAATGATTGACATTTCGTTATTGGTTTTATTTATATGTAGTTATTATTGTTGTATCAGTTGATATTTTTATGTAAGGAACTATCAAACTATTACATGATATATTGAAGAGATTAATTTATTGTATTTTGTATTCATATAGGTAGGAAGTTGTGTTCACTTTGTGCAATTTGACCTTATGTATTTGTGATCTGATGTGGGGGTTCATTTAATTTAAGCGTAATTTGCATTAGTTCCTTATTTTCTAGTTGTAAGCGATGTTATTTTTATTTAATAGTAAAAAAATCATGCATCAATACATATACATTAATTATCTGTTAAACCATTTATAGCAAACTTTCAGGCCGTTCTAAAACTTATTGTTAGCATCAGCTCTATGTGAAATGAAAGCAATAAATGTATTTTACAATCTTGTCCAAACAAATTCCTATTTGTATAAAATGCAATGTTCTTGTGTCTAACATTTCATCTAGTTAGTACATTTTGGACCTTGTTATTCTGCACAAATAAAATCATGAGAGAATTTTTGATATTGTACTAATGAGGAAATTATTCAATTTGTAATAGGAATATGTTTATTTATATAGCTGTTGTTGTAAATCATAAAAATGCCAATATTGTGGCTATATCTTGTAAATTGAGACTGATGTTACCAATAAGCTGAAGCAACTGATCAAAATATCATTATAGGTAATTAATTTGTGAATTGATTCCTGTCATATGAGGATGAGCTATAATAATTATACAGCAATGAAAAATTGGCATAGTTTATTATAAAGTTTGTTAGCTATTAGACAATAGACATAGGACTTTGAACCCAGGCTGTATAAAATATCTATTAATTTGTAGTGCATTTTACATTGTGGAAGTTTTACTATCATATGCGGTACATATTAGGTCCCTTGTGGGGTTTATACAACTGCAACGCCTGCACAGTTTGTTTACAGAGAAAGTGAAATGAGTCCACTGAGCCACAAGGCGGTATATATCTGACATTATTAAAATGCCAATGGTAGATATTTTAATAATATCTGATATTTAGTCTTGTGGAAAAATGCAAGTATGTGGACAGGTAGATTAATATTGGCAAATAAGTAACCCAGCAAGTCATGTTTGAGAATATTAGTCAAAAAGCTTAATTAAAACTCGATAGAAACAACATTTAAAAGATAGTAAATGTTTAAAATCATATCAAATTGTTTGTAAAAAAATAATAGTGTCATTTGTGAATTGTGCATTGTATGTCATTTGATTCTATTAATCAAATCATAATCTACTATTTTATATTAAACAAATGAAACGAAATTTATATAGTAATGTGAAAACTTTGTAATGTACTAATTAAGTACTTCAATATAAGCACTAAAGCTATGATATTCAAAACAATGTCTTACTGGTGAAAGTCCTATAGATTCCATCAATAAAGTATTTTTCTGGTGTTCTTTTCTATCAATTGGTTCTATATTCTTTTAAGTTTATTTATTGGTGCCATAAAATGTCTGTTCTGACTTCATGTAAATAATAGTCTTATTTTGATACTACTGCATATTACTAAGGATTTCTCTAAGACTTGATGGGTATCAACATTTAGTTCCTGTTAGCACACTATTGACTTTCTTCTTTTCTTGTTGTGTAGGCAAGTGGTCAGCCCTAGTGTCAGAATTTTTAGGCTGCTCAAAGACTTCTGACTTGGCTTAACAACTATTGTCTTATGACAATAGCTGGGACCGACGTCTCCGAAGCACGGTAGCTTCTTGAAGTTTACATTATGACAGTATTAAACCAGTTGCACTTACGTTTTTTATCTCTAGTAAAATGCGTCGAACTAAACCAAGTTCCCTTGGATTCATGGATAGTAACTACCTAGTCACTTTCGGCACGTTACGTGCACCTTTCTTCAAATTTAGTTTCGTAAAGCGCAAAATGATAAAAGCAGCATCAAGTAATGTAGAATGATGTCAAAACGCTTTATAATTCTTATTAGAGTTAGTAAGTAGAATGTATTTAGTTTAATGTATTTAAATAAAAGTTAATAATCTTTAAGTGTATGGGTGTGGTGTTTCAACAAGATCACAGAAAGCTGGAACTCTGAATACTTTCATCTCATTGTTGTGGGTGATAGTTTTGCTGTGAGACTTCATTATGCATACTGCTATAACATAGCAGACTTGTTTTGTATGACGTTCACCATTTGGACATTGTTTCGCAAAATCTCTAGCATTGCAAATGTTACGTTGCTTCTCATTGCAATGATTTTATGGCAAAGTCAAAGTTTACTAGTAACTTTTATTAAAAAGTGTTATTAAAAATTAAGAATTTCATAATTATATATGCATCCTCTACAGTCATTGTATATAATATTAAGTCTAGCTGAAGTGATTGTGTCCCTGTTAGGAGATTGTGAAGACTCGTAATGTCAATGTTGATATTGCAACTTCATGCCAGTAGCTTGTGACATCTCGCTCATCAACCAACACTGTATGGACATTCTAATGTGAACATTTTAAATCCATTTTGGATATTATAAACATTAGTGTGACAGTATGTGTATTTGCGAACAATCGTCTTTTTATATCTGTGCGTATTAATATTAAAATGTTCACGTCTAGATCTATTAATTGAGTGCCTATAGCATTGAAGGTTCAAGTGTAAAAAGTCAGTTTCAGTAAATTGTCACCATGTATTGATCTTCCATAAAATTACGATGAAATTAAAATATCGATGTAACAAATACGAAATTGGTTTAATTTCTCATGGAATAAGGTTAATTGTCTTGTTAATCGGCAAGTGGGAGTAATCCATTGAAGTGGCTATTTGGCAAGGCAGACTTCATTTAGACGCAGACTATTTGGCCCGGCAACTACATTATAGATAATGTTTTATAATACCTAGGTACATACATAACATGTATTGTTTGACGTCGTTCTTATGTTTGGAAAGAGATCACGGGGGCCGCACGTGGGCATCGCCAGTCGCTTTAATACGTGGCTTCCTAATAAAGCGGGATGCTAAGCGTATATTCCTCTACCGCTTGCTGCCAGCAGACGGATGAAAAATGGATTATATTCATTGTCTTATCTTTCCGTCTCATCACACACCGCACCACAGCTGCTAAATTAATCGCGTGACTGTCTTGGTCTTGCGTGCGTTTCTAAAAATGATCGTTATGTAAACAGATCTTACATTTTACAGGCGCAAGTAATTAATCATAGCAGGTAGGTACTGTAACGGTACGTTTCATTTTCGTAAATTATATGATAAATAATATTTTATATATATGTCAGGTAACATCCGTGGATCTTTTTCCTGGATTTATTTTTAAAATTTGTTATGAGCATCATTGCATTTGAAATATTTAAATGAGATGCGGTAAATGTTTTGTCATCGCAATATTTTTGCTGACGCCACATCGATCAACTTCAAGGAGATAAATAATAAATGACTGTTTGCTTCCAAGATCTACGCCATCCGACATCATCATCATTTCGACCAAACAAACTGCTAAAAATTCACATTTTACGATTGTCAGACAGAATCCTGTTTCGAATGTTGTTTCAGTGACGCAAATCGCTATTTCAACGCATGTGAATTTCTTTACGATAGTGGCTTAGGTAGTTAGTTATATAGATAGGTACCTAGGTAACTACCTACTTACGCGTTTTGTGATAGTTTTTCACGTGTTTTTCGAGTCAGTCACCTTTATTTAGATAATACCTAGTAACGTTGAATTTTTTTCGTTAGGTACCTGCCTTCATCATATTATTATAATAGAAATGGCACCTTAAAATGCATTTTGAGTGTCTACCTAATTTCATTACCTACCATAGTTTCCATTTTATGTAAAAGTAGTAGGAACACTAATACTAGATATCGTAGACCGCGTCTATCATTTTCTATCAGGGTCTCACTATTCTATAAGTAGTACTACCTAATTACAGATAGGTCAATCGATGAATAGGCCAACTATTATCAGCTAATAAAAAAAATGAAATAGGTGCCTAACTGCCTACCTACCCTACTCTTAATAAATAATTATAATTCTAATACTAAAATTCCCGTGCATCCGCAGAAGTCACGATGAATAAATTTTGAGGTCAAAATGCTCGTTCCCTCACGTAGGTATACCTAGCTAATTAATATTATTACTTATGCTGCCTTAAATAACAGTTCCTAGCAGTGCCAAAGCAGTGCAGCATAAATCTACCAAGGTACTTTGCTTGCTTGAGTTCACATTCATTCAACTAGGCTTTGTCTCTAAAGAAACCGGTGCACGGTGGAGTTTCATGTTCGTTTTTGACACGCGATCTCCAATTGTGGGAGTAAAAGGCCCATTATCCATCGAACAATAGACATTTAGCTGGAATCATTGACTTCGTTTGAGTTACCTAGGTACTTGCAACCGAAACATCTCATTTTCCTCCTTTAGAACAATTTGGTCTTCCAACATCAGTATGGAATAATAACACAAACGTGTTATCCGGTTGACGATTAATTAGCGTTGTGAGACGAATAATCGCACTGGCTATTGTATCCATCAGCATTTAAAAATAAGCAGAGTTATTTATAAAACGAAGTTAAGGTAAACGCTTCTGTTTACCGCGGCTATGTGCCGTAGGTGTGTTACCATTATTGGTATGTTCGTTCTACCAACGTCTGTCGCAACCTTGAAGTCTGTGAGAAAGCCCTAGGTGTACCTACGCACACAAAGCTAGGTAGTTCACGGTATGTGTGCGCATGTTACGGCAATGCCGAATAATCTTGCTTCACTTGCTTGCATTGCTAATGAACAAGCGCCACGCTCTCAATTACAACATCCTCTTTAAATTCGATAACTCAACACGACGCTGGTATTTGGATAATGTAGCGTTTGATACACTAATTGAGTCACGGCAACGAAAATAAATTATCCTTGAGTTTAATTCTCAAAGATAACATCCTCGGTTAATGCAGTTGCTTAGGCAAATAAACTGTTTATGTTATTTGCCTAAGGCTTAAGTAACTATTGTTAGAGTTTGTTGACTCATTATTTTCTGGGCCCTTGTCTATTTAGCTGCCACTGATTTACAGAACTCGGGCTGTATCGTTCCTGTCTGGGGTTTACCGTTGAAACAAGTATTCAATTTGGATCAGATGTTTTCTTTGGCAGATGTACCTACGTTTTCCAGTACACATTCACTACGTCATGAAGCTATAGGCACACGTGCTAATTTTCACAGTTCAGCGCGGTAATGCCATCCAAGGTTCGCCAGCGTTCTAGTTCTATCTCGATGGCGATTGGCGACGCGACGCGACGCGAGTAGCATTCATTTTATATAATAGATTCCAATAAAATGACTTGCGATTTCTTGATTGGCATACAACTTTTAGTTTCGCATGCTGATAAAAAATCCGCTTTGACTTTCAACTCTATGTTCAAATGAGTGAGAGTTTAAATACTATGAAGCGGTTTTTTGTTTCAATTTTGTTCACGTGCAATTATACCAACCAGTATACAGCTATACACACAGTGGCTTTTGTTTTTTGTTTCGTCTATCGTTGAATTATATAATTTGGCAAGTGTGCCCTACCTAGATGAGTACTTGATGAAAGATAGGTTTTGTCAAGCAAGAATGTCGAAGTCTTAGTAAATACGGTAAAGTTGACGAAAGACAATTTGCGCGACTGTAGCAGAAAATAGCTTAGCCAATGTAGCCGTATTTTTACCATTAAAATAACCGTAGTCGTGAAGTGGAGTGGCTCACAAAGAGATCGTTCTTTAATCTAACGGTGACGTCGGTACGGCAAACCTGCTCAAAGGATTGTGGGAAGGGGAAGTGTCCTTTTTGTAATTATTATATTTCCAGCCCTTAAAATAGTTTATATGCCCATTGCCCTAGCTCGTAACCTAATAGAGTTCATTGACCGTCATTGCTCTTGGCAAGTCCACCCTGTCCCACGAATTCCTGTGTTCTCTTGGTGAAATTTTGTATTAAGAGGACTTACGTACTACGATTAAGAACATTTAAATTTATTCTGTGGTAAGAATTGCTGCGAGTTACGTGTTCTTGAATGGAAGGAGACCTGACTTGGCAAACGTAGCCCTGACTAGGTGGAGCGACGACTTGTGCCAAAAGGCTGACTGCAGTTGGATAAGAAGAGTCGAATAGGTTCAGGGCTCTGTGGCATACCCTGGCAAGAGGCTTATGTCCAGCAGTTCAGTAGTGGACTAACACACACCCAGGTTGATGATGTAGAAGATTTGGATGCTGGATTTCACGGAATTGGTGTGCAATTCAAGCTGGTTCGCAAATCGCAATTAACTTTACATTCTATAAAAAAAATAAGTCCTTACCTAATAAGTTTTTTACTTTAGCTTTAATCTATGTATACTAAGTACTTACCTATATTTATCGTGTAAATCTGTAGAAGTACCTAATGTGGGGGCAACTTGGAATATACCTATCCTATACAGTCTAGGAGCTATCGGAACTTTCAGAACGCGAGTTTCACTTTCTTCTTGTCCTTTTATTTACTAGGCTTTCCATATTTTGCTGCTGACGACGCGCGACGTCTACACAAAAAAGCTTTTATGCCACTCTAGATATATAGGTAGCTGTCAATCAATCAGTTGTCACGGAACAAAACTCAAAGTATTGTACCGTTTATTGGATTTACGTCGTTAACATCCAATAAAATCTGTAATTCGTTTTGTAAGGCCGGGTTTCCACTTGCAAGAAAACTTCTGCAAGAAGTGTCCGACCGTCTATCAGACTGTAGCTTGAACGTGTAAACTATTGTAATTGTAATTTACACTAGTTTAGGTACATTTATAAGCTACAGTCTAATAGACGGTCGGACGCTTCTTGCAGAAGTTTTCTTGCAAGTGGAAACCCGGCCAAAGTCTTCTACCTATGTCTTAAAAGGATTGTCATGTGTACCTATGTAGGCTGCTGCATGAAAATCAATTGCGTTCCGAATATTTAATGATACGCTTTCTAGTCTAATTATTTCGGTAGGAACCTAGAACTCAGAGTAGTGAGCGTATAAAGCATCTAAACAAAACTATTAGTTTGAAATGGACTGTATTTTTACATTTGTTCGTGTCCTTTATTACTTTGTAAATAAATGATTATATAAAACTAGTATTACGGGTTTTGTGTAGGTTTTTACTTGAGTGTCGCAGGTGGAATCTGACGAATGTTCTCAAAGGTAATTTAACTGCATTCACAAAGGCCGTCTGTCGTGTATTTTCTTAAATTATCTCGCTAATTACCCCCTTCTGTCCTTGCCAAAAGATACGATTATGTAAATTTTTGGAGATCTAAGTTGAACGTACGAATTTGTCAGATAAAACTATGGACATTATCTTTGGGCTCCTTGTCTAAAGACTGATATCTTATCGCAGACGATAACGAGCGTTCGTTTTTGGAAGGCACGCCGCGAGGTCAGCCATTCAGTTGTTTTCATAACAATTTCGCCATAATGTATCATGTTTTGTTTGCGCAACAACTTTGTGACATTCTTTTGTTTCTGTGGGCCCTTTTTCGCCTACAGCTCGTGTGGCATCTGCCATTCATCTAAATCGGTTCTGTGTCACCAATACATTTCGAAAAGAAAATTACAATTTGGTTTCGCCATATTTGAGTTAGAAGCATTTGTCTTTGGTCTCGCTCGGGAGCTGTGCCGATTTAATAATATCAACGTATTTCTCTAAAAGCTAGCTTTTCTGACTAATTGTATCATTATATTATAAACAAAATGAAGAATGAAATCTCCTATCTAAGGATTACCTTATTCATTTAATCGTTATCGTTCATCAAGTCAAAGATTACGTAGCCGGTAGTGTACATTGCAAAAGTTACCTTCCCCATTTATAACTATCGAACAATGGTCGTTGGCGTTCTGCTGGCTATCGATAAGAATTCTCTAATTTGAATAATTATATTCGTTCCGTACGATATTTAGGTATCGTCACGGTTATTTGGTTGAATATTGAAAAGACGGCAGCGCTGCGCTCTTTTATTGTTACTTAGTAAGTTAGTACCTATGTTACCCAGTTGAATAATACTTAAAAGTAATTATTTGTGGTTTGAAGTCTTTAATTACGTATTATTTAAGACTTTATAACTTCATTAACTTTTTTATCATCATCATCGTCATCATCATCATCATCATCATCATCATCAACAGCCTTCAAGATTTTAGCTTCAGCGACTTCAGCTTCAGCTTTAAGCTGTGCGTCTTACAATGAAACCTTGTTGTGCATTTTTTACCCTTTTAGAGGATGCAATTCAAAAATTGCCGTAACCCGTATGTATTTTTTTTTTTTTAATATAAGAGGATGACGTGACGAGCTAGTCGTTCGCCTGGTGTTAAGCGACACGGCCGCCCATGACAGATTGCAGTGTCACTCGGAACTCCAAACTAAAGTTTCGCGTAACACTGCGCACTGCGCACGCCATCCTGAGACATCACACAGTCTAAAAAAGTTTTCTAGACTGTGGGATCAGTTCGTAAAGTCTCATTTGCCCAGTAATTTCACTAGCTACAATGCCCTTCAAACCGGAACACAGTAGTGCTTGCACACTACTGTTTGGCGGCAGAATAACTGGCAAAGCGGTGGTACCTACCTAGACAAACTTTGCAGAAAAATGTTCTTTACACAGTATCATCATCATCATCAGCCTCAAGACGTCTACTCCTGAACATAGGCCTCCTCCAGAGAACTTACATACTTTTAAAGTGTAATCAATTTAAGAAGGTGGGTGGGTAAATTGAACGCCTCGTGGAGTGGTTACGCCCATGCCCACGAAAGTAAAGATAATTTACTTTCACGGTTCACGGTTACTGTTTTCAAGTTTCAAGGTGGAGGCGCGGCTCAAGCAGCCACTTAATGAAACGATATCAAAGGGCATAAACCTAGGGCAGGACAGAGCTGTTGACCTAAAAATGTCTTCACGTGATATATAAAAGTAAAACTTTAAAAAGTGTTTATGTTCTCGCAGTTTAACCTCTGTGAACACCGTTATCCGGGATAAAAGTGTTTTTTTCAAGACTATTTAAACTAAGACACGTCGGCGCACACCATGCATTGAAAGCTGCACAGCTTTCAATTGTAAAGAATAAGATACACCAAATTTCATCAAAATTCAACCAGCTTTGGTTTATTTCAGCGCTACATAATATAACAAAAATACAAACACATACTAAAATCTTTTAAAATTTAAAACTTATAGCGCTGTTCATGCTGAATTGCAGTAGCACAAGCTCTATACCTACCTGAACCTATACTTACCTAAGTAATCTATAAATACTCCACCATAAAAACAAATTTTAATACTCACAGGAAATAATGGCAGCATAATTGGATTTAAATATTATTGAAGCATTGTTTTTATCGATCTTTTCGTCCCCCAGCGGATGTTTGTCACTGTTAATTTATGTAAATTTATTAGCAACATTATATAGCGGAACCAGACTGAAGAGATGCTTATTTACAGTATCGTGGCGCTGGCGACTTGTTTTGCCAAAATGGATTTTACATAAGACCATTAGCATTTTCTGTCTATTATCTAGTTTTAGCGGTATTGTAAAACATTGTTGGTGTATTTTTGTCCGCCTGTCTCTGTATGAGATTTGGCACCTTTTCAACAGATTTTCAATGACGGTGTACCTACCAGCTATTCCTGGATGACATTGCTCTTGGATTATAACTCTTGACTGTGAAACTACAAGGACGTAGGGGGAGACCTTATCAACTAAGTCTATCGCTCGGACTAAAGCTGTTTTCCAACTGATAACACAATTTTTGATAGTTACCTACTTAGTACCTACATGCAAGAACCTGTGTCTTTGACGTCTTTGTAAACCATGAAGTAGAAAAGTAGCTAGGTATAACATGTTTTAATCTTATTACATTCTTTTGAATCAGATAAATGTTCTGGGTTCTGGTATATTACTAGGTACTAACCTAGTCTATGAAGTAACTTCGATACCTTTAAAACTCTTACAATAACTACTAAATCATCATCATCATAATTATCACAGTATAAAAGTACATATAATTAGATAAGTATAGGTATTTTTCGGCATTTTTTCTATACGAGGGGCTCATACGTTCGTGAGACAAGTTCCATTATTATTGATAAGGAATAGCCTAATAAATGATAATGGAATAAACAGAAAATCCTGCGGTATATATAAGGTATAATATAAGTAATATGGGTGGCTTCCAAATATTGACACCAGATGGCCTAGCATGAGTACCGCGAGAAAACTTGTCTGAAAGATACACACATGGCACTACCACAGTCTTGTCACGGTCTCTCAAGAGACAAAGCGTCGAGAAAATTTTGTCGCGGTGCGCATGCTAGCAGGGCAGGGCAGTGAAATAACTTGCTAAACTTGACATACCACTACTATCAAAAAATAAAACAGATACCTAATTAAGTAACCTTTTATTCCCCCTCTCGAAAAATGGGTTTACAATTTTACATTAAATTGATGGCTTAACAAACTAAGTGCGGGCTTCCCATTTCCACCCATTAATTACCTTTGCTGCCTGCTTTTATCCTTTTTATAATTCGTGAAAATTCTTTTAGATCCAACGAGAGCAACGTCAGCATCAAGGGCGATGGCTGGCTCTAATTTGTTATTTTAAATTATACAGAAGCGTAGGTATTTAGTCTACGCTAAACTTGGACAGAGTGACCATTTTGTTCATTTTTTGTGGTCGATGGGCATTGACAAGCTTAAAGTTGAAATAATAATAAAATATAATTTCAGATTAATTTGTAAAGGAAAAATTTGAATCACGAGCGGGACATGAACCCGCATCCATCCGTCCCTAAAGCCGGGACATGCTTTACTTAAGCTACCGTGACAAGTGGTCTCATGTCTGAATTTATCCTTCACCTTTTACAACCAACTTACGGGGTTGGCAACGCCATCTATTAAAAAAAAAAAGATTCAAGTTTTTCCTTTACAAATTAATCTGTAGATTACGCTGAGCAGGCGATACTGCTATAAAAATCATAAATATTAAATATAATTTCATTTGGTGAAATTAAAGTAGGTACTTGGTAGGTAAGTGTAACTAACGTATTCAATAAAATTATCCTGCAATGGCGAGTGTAGGAGCACTTGTGGTATTTATGGCTAAAGGTGGGTTTTTTGATCCGCAGTCAAGGTAAAAGGTTAAAATTGCTAACAAATTCTAACCAATGGTTAAAATGCTAACAAATTTTGACCATTGGTTAGAATTTGTTAGCAATTTTAACCATTGATTACCTTAACTACGGATCAAAAAACCCACACTAAGCCACAGAATATTAAATAGTAGGTACCTCAAGGACCCAAGACTTTCAGGAATTGAGTAAAATCAGTTGTTTGCAGGTTAATGAACTCTACTGCAGCCGAAACATAAATAAAATATTTAGTTGCTGCAGCTCAACCTTCTCTATAAACTTGGCACAGTTCACGTTCTTGAAAGTACCGACCATAAAAATAGGCATTGATTTAAAGAGGCAGTTGTAATTAGCAGTTTTAGCAGTTTTGGTAAGTTAAAAATTATAAATTATTTTATTTGTTATACAAAGCCTAGGTTCGGCCGCATATGGAGTAAAGAAAGAAAGAAAGAAAGAAAGAAAATACATTTATTCAGGACATCACACAACACTACATTACAAGCGCTGCTCGAGTACTGCTCTCATCTCTGGAGTGGGGCACCGAAGTACTTACTGCAACCACTTGACTCCCTACAGCGAAGAGCCGTTAGGATTGTGAACGATCCCAAGCTCACCGACAAGCTAGAGCCTTTAAGTCTACGACGAGATATCGGTTCTCTGAGTCTCTTCTACCGCTATTATCATGGGGAATGCTCTGAAGAAGTCTTTATAACCTCATCCCATCTTCTCGATTTTATTATCGAACTTCTCGGCAACGTGAAAAAGCGCATCCACAGATTGTAGACACGTGGAAATCTCATACGATGCGATTCTTGCGCTCGTTTCTTCCACGAACCTGCAAGATGTGGAATGACCTTCCTCCTGAGGTTTTTCCGCATAACTACAGTATGGGGAGCTTCAAGAAAAGTGTTAAAAGAGTCCTGCCTGTCCTGAAGCAATGCCTTCGGTGTTGCAGATGTCCATAGGCGGCGGTGACCACTTACCAGCAGGTGGGCCACCTGCTTGTTTGCCAAACATCTCATAAAAAAAAAATGGCACGTTTAATAACTAGTTCAGCAGTTAAAACTAAGCAGTAAAGTAAACAAAAATGAGTAATAAAAAATGATGAAATGGATCAGTGAATATATAATTGAGCAGGAAAATAATTAAATGGGTGGTAAAAATTATTGAACGAGCAGTTAATAATAAAAAAAAAAACCTAACCTAACTTGATAAAATAAGCGACTAATTGATTTTTTATTACTGTCCATGTTTCACTATCGCAATAATTAATCAACCGCCATTAAATTAAATAACTGCTCAATATGTTTTTGAACTGATCATATTATTTAAATAATAGCTCAAAAAATTAGTTCCCTTAAAATAATTGTAATTTGTAACGTTGCGGTATCTTTCAGGGGTCTCTTCAGCTAAGTGGAACGACGATATAGAGATTATAGAGGTAGGTGGTAGAGTGCGATTCAAACTCAATGGCGGCTGTGAAGACGGCGCGAAACGCGGCGCAGTACTCAGCAAAATTAGATGTGCGCGGGCAGAGGTAAAGCGGTGTGCGCAGCGTGCGGGGGGGGGGGGGGGGGGGAGAGACTTGCAGCGCACTTCACAGCCTAAGTACTTAGCTGAAAGAAATTAAATATCTCCGTCTTTTTCATTTTCTCTTTATCAGAAGAGTACCGAGCTTAGTGGATGCGACACGGAATCGACGCCACGGTGACCTAGAGCAAGACCTAGACCTGGCATCACCTTGATGGGAAAAAACGAAGATCGGGCTCGTGTAGGAGGTCTATGTACCTACCTGTATAGGGCTTATTGTGCATGTGTGTCTCATCTCATGGGCAAGTGTAGGTAGGTAGGTAGGTACTCACTTCATCATAAACCGCATCATCGCTTTCCATCAGGTGAGATGTCAGCAAACGAAGCTTTCTAAAAGGAATAAAAAGGCTCCAGCTATAGATGCTTCCTATAAAGTATCATCATCAGCCTGCTGAATATAGGCCTCCCCCATAGAGCGCCACTTTGAGCGGCTGCTTGCCTTCCGCAACCATCGGCTCCCTGCGGTTCTGACCCAGATCGTCGGTCCACCTAGTGGGGGGCTGGCCTACGCAGCGTCTTCCAGTTCATGGTTGCCACTCGAGAACCTTTCTTCCCTATCGGTTGTCAGTTCTACGAGCGATGTGGCCTGCCCAGTGCCACTTCAACTTGCTGATTCTAAAAGCTATATCGGCGACTTTAGTTCTCTTGCGGATCTCTCATTTCGGATCTTATCTCGCAAAGAAAGCCTATAAAGTATAAAGGCTGGTTATTATTTTGATGAATGTTATTATGGTGTGATTATGGTGGTGCCTATCTTTCGTATCATCATGAATACTTTTCAACCCGGAAAATTTAGTTTTTCTAATGGAAAACGGGTAGGTTAGCTGCGGCCTGCGAGTGAACCCGCTATGCGCCTTCCATAAGGTTGGGAAGCGTGTAATAACGCTCATTATGTCCGAAGAAATCATGAGTTCGAAGTATTCTGAACCCTGGACAGCTGTCGGGACATAAATACTCCGGGTACAGCTGGAACAATGCCGAGCGAGACACTTCCGTGATAACAGATTTATGTGGGGAAGGTCAAATTTTTATACGACATTTTCACGACTTCTCATGTTTTACGCAAGTTTTATATTTTTGTGTCTTAATGTTTTTTTATGTCATTGAATGACGTGACGAGCTGGTCGTTCGTCTGGTGTTAAGCGTCACGGCCGCCCTTATCAGATGCAGTGTCACTCGGAACTCTAAAGATTCGCGTGACACGTCATCCTGAGACATTACACGGTCCAGTAATAAGATTTTTAGACTGCGAGATCAGAGTATAAAGTCTCATTTGCCCAGTAATTTCACTTGCTACAATGCCCTTCAAACCGGAACACAATAATGCTTGCACACTATTGCTTTTATAGAATGTATCATCAAATTACGATTAAAACTATCTCCTAGATATCATTGGTTTAGCGACAAATGGCAATAAACAAATTTCGTCTTAATTTTTCAGTCTATTGCCATTTGTCGCTAACCCAATGATATGTAGGTCATAGTTTTTATTTTAATTTATTGATACATTCTATTTATTTGCGCAAAATTAGTTTTCATGTAATCACGTTGAGTAATTAAGCTATTACCTATTGGCAAAAGAACGCAAGAAAAATTGAATTTGCTGCGCTAGTGAAACGTTCCACCTTAAATTACCTTATTCCGTAAAGACTGGTATGGATATTTAATTACAACGGACCCAGTGTGTACCTACTGCGTATAGAGTTTGGAGTAACAAAATGGTTACCGTCTCGCTTGGCAATTAAGTCCAAATAGCGTGGAAATAAAAATAAATCCAAAGAAAATCGTTCGGATTTTCAAGTCACGAAAACCCCCACCCACTCCTAACAAGAGTTACTGTTAATTGTTAAAGTGCTTTTAGTAATAATGTTTCTCGCCAGAAATACATTGGCAGAAAGTCCAAACATTACCTACTTCCAACGTTTCTTTAATAAATCCGCTCTTTTCACAGTTTGGGAAATAATAAAAGGCGAGAAGTCAATCAATGCCCTTCAAGGCTGATGAAAGTGGTGCGCTAGTTCGATACTTTTGTTCTTTTTGGAAACGATCCAAGTTCTTTTCTTTTTCCAGTAACGTAACATACTAACGATATAAACCATATAAATAGGTAGGATATAGGTAGGTACTAGAGCATCTAGATACATTCCAGCTTTAGGTGCATCTAGGTTTTTCACTAGGTGTTAGGACTTTTCTGCAAAGTTCGTCTAAGTAGGTACCACCGCTTTGCCAGTTATTCTGCCGCCAAGCAGTAGTTTGCAAGCACTGCTATGTTCCGGTTTGAAGGGCATTGTAGTTAGTCGAATTACTGAGCAAATGAGACTTTTTGATCTGATCTCACAGTCTAGTAATCTTATTACTGCGTCATACGTCATCCTGAGACATCACGCAGTCTAGTAATAAGATTACGGTATATTTAGGTCTATAGGCAATAGTTTTTAGACCACGAGCTGGAAGATGCAGCGTAGGCCGGACCCACTGGTGGACTGACGACTGTCAAAACCGCGGGGAGCCGATGAATGCAGGAGGCAAGCAGCTGCTCAAAGTGGCGCTCTTGGAGGAGCCCTGCTTCTTTCAGCCGTGGACGTCTTCGCTGTTACTTGTATTTGTAACCAAAGCATCAAAAGAGGTTAAATAAATCCTTTTTGGTATCTCAATGACGCTGTTATTTAGTTTTATTCTGTCTCAATGCTCCAAACACATTCTACAGGTCATAAGTCTGCGTGACATCACACTAATATTATAAAGGCGAAAGTTCGTATGTGTGTTTGTGTGTATGTATGTATGTTTGTTACTCCTTCACGCTCAAACGGCTGGACAGATTAGGATGAAAGGAATAGAGATAGCTTATATACTGGATTAACACATAGAATACTTTTAAGCTGCGGGGTAAAACCGCGGGGCGCAACTAGTTATCTATGAAAGTCAATATCGATTTTAATCGGCTATTTTTAATCATTATAGATGCCGATAGACCTGCGGCGGGGCAGTTTATTACTTATTTGATAGGTACCAATGATGACGAGGAGTGAATGAAACCGATGTACCTACATGTGCTGTGGATGGTAATGGCGATGAAACTCTTTTACACTCCGACTAAAATATCAATCAACTTTAGCTTACTGCCCAAATGATGAATTACCTAGTCTTCAAAGCACTCCACTAAGCCCGATGTTTGGCTCTGCAGTGCTATTCTCTTGATTTCAGCTGCTTTAGGTAAGTATGTACTTAGGGGAAGGGGGGCAATAATGGGGACTTTAAGGGAAACAAACAATATAAATGTAATAAGATATTTTTATTAATTCAAAGTAACTGGAACACTTAGGCTTCAGTATTTCTAGCCTCCTGGTACTTCTTGTTCACAAACTCATGTTTTGTTTGTCATATTTCATAGTTTTGCATTTTTCTTGTAACCCTTACCTCCTCAGTATGTCTGGACCCCTGTTACCTACATTGTTCTTTAGAAACACAATATGGTATCATATTTTTATTAATGGCTTACTTACCTTGCTAAAATCTTGAATAAATATTATTTACATCCAAACAAACATTGCAAACGGTCGCGAGGTGTTCGGAGAACTACTTAGTTTAATCGATATTCAAATTTTCTTTCTGACTTTTGCATCGGTCTCGGGCAACTAATGCTCCTATGGAAATTATTTTTTCACCTCACTAGCTCGGAAAGGTTCTCTTTGTCATTCAAAATCTGGGCGCAAAAACGCATTTTGCTCGCTAGCGTGGAAAGTGTTTTTAAAATTCGAACGTTTCTATTCAATAATTTTCTCGTCAAGAATTGAGGATTTAACACAGATCTGCCCGAATTTAACCTTCTTGATATCGCCAGTCCACTGAAAACTCATTAATACCACAGACTACCTCCTAAAAGATACCATCTTTTTCTCGTTCACCAATCTCATTTTTAGAATAATCGCACTGTCCAGCACCAAAGAGTATAAAACCAATACGCTATCCAGCACGGCGACTGCATGGTAAATGGATGAAAAACACTTTTTCTTTAATTTTCCATGAATCACGTGACGAGCTAGTCGTTTACCTGATGTCAAGCGTTACCGCCACCCATAACTAAATTAATAAGCTAAAAACTAATCTTTTCTTAGCCTTTTAGCTGTTTTTCTTACATTTTCCTCGCTGTAGTGAGGTGAAAAGTTGTGTGTGCACTCGGCAGCAAAGTTTTTCTGCATGTCGTACCTTTGAAACCTTCGCTACGCTCAGGATTCTTCATTTGAACCACTCGCTACGCTCGTGGTTCAATCCTAGGATCCTTCGCTTGGTCAGGTTTCAATTCAAGTACTCGCGCCAAAAACCAACTTTGCAGCCTTGTATAACAAATAACTATTTCTAGAACAATGGGATGGATATCTGAGAATAATCCATTAAAACAACGAAAAGCTCTATATCTATTATCTAACATACGTATATCCTGTTACCCAAATTGCCTGTTATGTTTAACCTGTCCCCGTTAAACTGTAATCTACGTAAGTTTTCCTGTTTGTTCATGAATATTACCTGCACTCATCGGTTAGTAATTTTAGTTAGCTCATTCAGTATGCGTGGGCTTTTCGTTCGCATAGGTACCTCTAACAAAACATTAGGGAATTTTATTCAGATACATATTGTGCTCGCATCAAGAAGGACTTTCGTCCGCTATATTGATATAACGATTGTACTTAAGTCATGCACACAGTAACATCCAAATTGTGAGCCTAAAAAAGAGTGCAGTTTAAAAAAAATTCTACATGGTCCTATAGACACCTATACAAAAATCCCATAAAAAGGCACAGTTTTTCCCGAATTTGAGAATTTTATTCGTTCTATAACTACATCCAAAGTGCAGTTTTGGCAAGTGTTTTAAGTCTACTACTTTCTTGTCTGGGCCAACCCCTAATCATGTTGTAAATGTTGGATACAGCTCAGCCCTTCTAGCCAATCCATACCGTTACTATATAGAAGTCTCTCAGGACCATCGTTTTCCCTAGACCGGACCTAGAGATTAAATATTTGCAGAGTTTATTCCTTTAAAGAAAGTGAAAATTCGATTTAGGGTTCAATGATAGCCGACGACTTGGTGAAAACCGATGGATGCAGGAAGCAAGCAGCCGCTCAACGTGGTGGTCTGTGGGGGAGGCCTATGTTCAGCAGTGGAGGTCTTCAGGCTGTTGATGATGGACAGTCAATGAGGTGTACAAGTCTACCTAAAAAGAAACGCAGGTAAAACCGCAGGCTGCGGTATAGTTGCATATAAATGTTTCGAATTGGAGCACCGTAAAGATAAGGGCCGGCCTTTATTGTCTTTTCATTTTGGCGCCCACGTCTTATGTGAAATGGAAACGAGATCGTGAGAAAGCCAAGGTTTTTACTCGTATACCCAGCTCTGGAATATTTTTGTTATGTAATAATAGGCGCCCCCGCAATTGTTTTCTCGGGGAAACTTCTAATTTTCCGGGTAAAAAATCTTCTATGTTGACTGTATTAAACTGACTGTGTGAGTATAGTCGGATGCTGACGTTTTGCTTAACAAATTTAATAACAAATGATTAACAATAAATTTTATTAATTTGTGTGATAGCGTCCGTAATGTGTACACTATACGTCCGAGAGATATTAGAGAGATAGATAATTACTTTAATCCTTAAGTCCTTTAGGTATCATAATGTAGACTATAAATATATCAATAATACTCAATCTTACCTACAATTATATGCAATCTACTTTAGATCATAATGTAGACTATAAATATATCAATAATACTCAATCTTAACAATTATATGCAATCTACTTTAGATCAGTATCTATGTTGTAGAGAATATTACATATAATAAAACTGTAATTGGGCTAAATCTGTAAATTTTATATTTTTTGAATTTTTTCATTTCATTGCACCTCTTTTTCGATATAGAAATGGAAATATTTTTTTTAAATTTTTTGTCTCTATCCCTTTGAACACGCATCACGCTAGATCTACTGAACGGATTTCGCTGAAATTTAGTATGGTTACCTACAGCTAATTTTTCAAAATAACATTTAAGGACCTTTTGGTATCTAAAACAGCCAAGTTCGGGTTGCACGAAGAAACATGTATGATATTTTTATGCAAGATTTTTTTGTATTATTATTTATTTATTTTTTATACTCATCCTGTCGAAGGGAAGATGGAAGGGAAAGGCCCATCCATTCATCCTTTTTCCCTTTCGCTTCCCTCTTACCCATAAACAGGGTGAAGGCGTAAAACTAATTAACCCGTGCGAAGTCGGGGCGGGTCAACTAGTAGAGAATAAAGTCAAGATTAATTTTCACACTAAATCCCAATCCGTTATGGCGGCAGCTATTATACGTAGCTTTCACCAAGACAAGGGTAGTTTTCCTCGGGCACGTCTAATAAATGTTTAGAAATGGAAATTCCTCGCAACCCTTAGCTTTTATTTACCAACTATGTTTTGTAGTTCTTTGATACTAGGACTACATAAGGCAAAGAAAAGTACAAGCCTAGGAAATATGGCTTGGACCTAATTGATAGTTGGACTGAATAATCTCAGTCAAAACATTTTTGTATTTTTTGCAGTTACGCAAAATGTCACTTGGCATGAAATGGTAAAAAAATAAACCATAACTTCTTCATCATTATCATCATAATCGTCAGTCGGAAGACGGTGACTGCTGAACAGTGAGCCTTCCCCCATAGATTTTTAATGGCTCTTTTTTTTTTGTATCCTAAACAGCTCCCCGCGATCTTCACCAGGTCTTCGGTGCGGCGGTGAGGCGCCGGCCTACGCTGCGTCTTCCAGTTCGTGTTCGCCATTCGAGAACCTTTCTACCCCATCGGTTGTCAGTTCTACGAGCGATGTGGCGTGCCATTGCCATTTCAACTCAATTTTAAGCGCTCGTATAACATTACTGTAACGCCTGCCACAGATTACTCAATATTTAATTCGTAACTCCTGTCTAAACCTAAGTGCATGCAAGATAAAGTTTTCCGATAAGGTTTAAGCTCCTATTCACTATCTAAATAAAGTTATCATTCTCGTGATTGTCAGTCAATATGTTGTACAAATGAATAAAATGAAGGTGCGTGATAATGATAACTAGATTTCACTTTCCATACTGAAGATTAATCATGGATCAGTGAATACTGGAGTGTCTTTCTTCTCTACCCAGGGCAAGGCTGTGTTTAATAGCTACGTTGGAAGTCCTATGCACCGTGGTTTAAAATACTCGGATCCTGCTTAACCCCACTATGATTTTCCCAGCTTCTGCTCCTCAATTTCTAGATCGTCATTTCAAAGTATATAGTCTCACTAGTTTATCATCAACAGCCTGAAGATGTCCACTCTGGTGAACATAGGCCTCGCCGTTCCCCACAGAACGCCACTTTGAACGGCTGCTTACCGCCTGCATCCATCGGCTCCCAGCGGTTTTGACCATGATCCATGATGTCGGTGCACCTAATTGGGGCCAGCCTATACGTCTTCCAGTTCGTGGGCCACTTGAGAACTTTTCTTCCTTATCGGTTGTCAGTTCCACGAGCGATGTAGCCTGCCCATTGCCATTTCAGTTTTGATATCAGTCTTGCTAGTTGAATCCTGCTATTTTGTCCTTGTTAAAGTTGCTATGGACGTTGTCTATCTCTATTTATATATTGTACACGTTGTCTATCCAATTATCCGTCTAATAGACCAGGGTCGATAATTTTTAAAACCAAAAAAAATAATAGTAGGATGAAACCCATTAGAAAAGGAGGGGAATATTATAAAAATGAAAGGAAAAATAATTTACGGGTGATCTGAGGTCGGGAAGGGGATGGGGGTGAGTTTTTAAGGGTAAAAAATGGTTTTTCTCGATTTCCGGCAAAACTAAACGTCGTATCGAAAAAAGTCAAATGGCAAAGTTGTAGGTAATAAAAAGATCTAAAACTTTTGTATATACACTTTTTTCACATAACCTCAAAATTTATGTGAAAAATCCAAAAAACCAAGTTTTTGGTTTTTTATTTTTATCTTTTACAAAAAAAATTTTTTTTTAACGAAATTTGGTGAAAACTTACCTTTTTATGTCCCAAATACGCTGTAATTTATTTGATTAAAAATATTTATTTTTTCACCTTATTTTGAATTAATATCAAAAAAAACACCCTAATTTTCAATCGAAAATTCACCCGTCAAAATATCAGCTTTTGTCAAAAAGTTGGTATGGTTTCTGTTCGTTGAAATCCCTACTTTCCGATGGTGAAAAAAAAAAAAATGTTACTACAGTAAATCTTCTCAGAAAATGCAAAAAATGAAAAAAAACTTGAATTCGAAATTTTTTTTTAAATTATTATAAATAATTTTGAGCTATTTATTAAAATTTACACTTTAATTACTCGAAAAACGTTAGATTACATGTGACATTGATAACAAAAAAATTGCAAATAAAAATATACTACTATAATTAACAAACAAATAAGTTAATAAAATTAATATTTAATAAGACATCTACAATATTTGGAGAAAGTTGTCGAATCTTCTTTAAATTATATGCGTAGATGCCTATTTATAACTATTTAAAGATAAATTATATATACCTGAGTAGATATACCTGAGTGACCTACGAAAAATTGTAGCCCATCAAAAGGTATTTCGTGGAGAAGTGGGGAAGGGGCTAGGCGGGTCTGGGTCTTACTACATACATACCTACTATTATATACTATATATTTCGTAGCAGCTGTTACAACCGTTAGCCTAACCAGTATTCGAAATACAGTACAGTATACAACATCGTTTATAAAAATACACGTGCACGCTGAGTTTCTTGAAGATAATTGTGACAAGTTTACTTAAAAAAACAAAAAAACTTTTCGAATCTGCATAGGAAGGTAAATACTATCTCTATTTTTATCTGTATCAATCAACTCAAACATAAAAATCGTAATATTTTCTTTAAAAAATAGTATGCTTAACGTAACATAACCTAAAGATTGAAATTAAATGATATTTTAGTACAAGATAAAAAAATAATAATCTCCTTAATTTTGCACAAACAAATTTAGTTAATCCCATGAAAAAAAAAAATATTTCAAAGTACATAAAAAATATATTAAAAATCTATAAAATATATATCGTAAATGTATTTTTAATAACAAACTTTTGGCCGATTTCCATATATATTTAATACATTTTTAATACATTTATAATATATTTTTTATACATTTTGACATTTATTTCTTCAATATTTTTTTTTATTTTTTGCATTTTCTGAGAAGATTTACTGTAGTAACATATATTTTTTTTTCACCATCGGAAAGTAGAGATTTCAACGAACAGAAACCATACCAACTTTTTGAAAAAAGCTGATATTTTGACGGGTGAATTTTCGATTGAAAATTAGGGTGTTTTTTTGATATTAATTCAAAATAAGGTGAAAAAATAAATATTTTTAATCAAATAAATTACAGCGTATTTGGGACATAAAAAGATAAGTTTTCACCAAATTTCGTTAAAAAAAAAAAATTTTTGTAAAAGATAAAAATAAAAAACCAAAAACTTGGTTTTTTGGATTTTTCACATAAATTTTGAGGTTATGTGAAAAAAGTGTATATACAAAAGTTTTAGATCTTTTTATTACCTACAACTTTGCCATTTGACTTTTTTCGATACGACTTTTAGTTTTGCCGAAAATCGAGAAAAACCATTTTTTACCCTTAAAAACTCACCCCCATCCCCTTCCCGACCTTAGATCGCCCGTAAATTATTTTTCCTTTCATTTTTATAATATTCCCCTCCTTTTCTAATGGGTTTTATCCTACTATTATTTTTTTTCACTTTTTATTATTTTTCAAGGCTTCTACCGTGGTCTATAAGTGAAAAACAAACTTGTAATTATTGTAATGAGCCTCGCATGTTCTGACCTAGACTAGTGTCTATAGTGCTGGCACACATTTGGTTACGGTACAGCCCTACATGATCCTTTTAGATGGGTCAATTAGTACGGTTATAAGACTTAGGTACAGTTGTTCTGTCCCTGACTTTACCTAACCAGGTAACAATATTATACACGTAGTGAGTAGAGATTTGATCATACGTTATCGAGCTGTTATCGCATAATCTACGATTAGGTGACGGCGTAATGACCACGACACTAAAATTATCTCTATCGATACTACCCAGCATGTACTTGCATAATAAACTGGGATATTATGATTCAAGGCTTAAACGATCGCGACTTGGTAAATTATGGGAATCCCACATACATAGTTTAGCATGGAGCCATGAACATAGTGCAAAGTGCCTTCCGCAGCTTGATGGCAAAAGTGCCGAGTGGCTTAGTGGCATAATTTGAAAGAAGTCTATGTTCAACTATGTAACAATGGATGACTATGATAAAGATATAATTTGTACATTTAAAACAACGAATAGCTATGGTCTACTAATCTGATAGGTGGCACGTAATCACGTAACTGAATATCTTAGTTCTTATATGAGTGTGCAGTAGCCGTTAGCTGTGAGTTTTAATTGAATGGCACATGTAACAGGTGTTCTGTACTAATATAATGATATAAGGAGGTTTACTAATGGAGAAATAGCAGGTCGGGCGTCTCGTCTTCATGATTCTCTTTGCCTTTTTCCCATTTGTTATTGGGGTCAGTTCCCAATCTAACCTGCAGCGGCGAGTTACCAGAATTACACGAGCGACTACCATCTGACCTCGCAACCCATAAGGAACCAGTAACAGGAATGGTTAGACCAGGTGTCAGATTCTATCAAGCGTCTGACTGCTTTTAACGATTGCCATAGATAATCTTATGACAACCGGGACCGACGGCTTAACGTGCTTTCCGAGGCACGGACCGATGGCATCGAAAACTGCACATAACTTACTAGATAAGTCATTGGTGCAGGGCCGAGGATCGAACCCGGTGCCGTAAGATTGCGAAGCGCACATGTTACCGATCGGCCACCTCTTCGTCATCGCATAAACGGTAGTGGGATAGGGCCAGAGCATCTACCATCCAAACTTCGGGCCTTATAACTTATTCGTAGATCCAGGCACGTCGTTGAAACTACCGAGGTAAGTACTATTATTTATTCTATATCTTAAGTGACAAAGTTCACGGTCATCAACTGAAAAACGTGGTGCACTGCTGAACATGAGCCTCCCCTCTCCCACAGAGCGCTACTGAGGGGCCGCTTGCCATTTGAAGGGGATGGGAAAATGATGCTGCTCATTCCCTAGATATTGCCTTAGCGGGCTCTTCTGAACTCACGGGATGAGATTGTGTGATCATTCTCACGTCGACAGTATATAGGAGAAACCGGTTTAAGAAATGATATAAAAAGAAATCCTTCATTTAGGTACCTAAGTAAAAATAATAAGTAATTTATTAAAGTCTCAACTTAAACAATGGAAGGAAAACCATATTTATCATGCCAAATTTCCTGCTATGATTGGTGTGTCATGCTCATGTGTTGGCTTATTAGCTCGCTCTGTGTCAGACACGTATTCTTCGGTTTTTAGCAGGTAAACGTCGGTATATAGTAAGGTTATTATGATACAAACGATAGAATAGGTCGAAACGTTAATGAGACATTATTTTCCTTACTAATAAACATTGTGTGGCGGAAGAATAGTTTCGTGTTTTGTTCCTCTCCATCTCTATTTGTGGGCAACACTAAATGGGTACAGACCGTTCACCGTAAGATGTCCCCTGCGGGCCTAGCACGGCATGTGGACAAATTGTCGTTTCCCCGGTTTTTTCCACCTGTCACTTCAAATAATCCCCCTCTCCACCTTACGTAGCACGGCAACGAGGACAGGAAAGACGAATTTTCCTTTGACGGTTATCGTCCCGCTACTCCCGGCTTCAGAGCACGGCCTCGGGAAAAAGTTGATAAGATTCCCTCGAATTGACGTATAGCAGAGAATATTCCTCTTGAATTTTGGTGGTGGGTATAAAGTTAAATGGAAGGCGAAGTGTTTATTTTTCTATGTAAATAGGGTGAATTCTGTTGTTTTTCTACTATATAATAACAAAAACGTATCTAATTAAGTAAATTGTAGTTTTGAATACAACAATTGAAAATGATGTTCTATAAAACATTATTATTATATAAGTTCTAATAAATAAATAAAAGCTTATTTGCATATTGATATTGTTTACCTATTTATATCTATTGCAAATTCAATTATCAAAATTTATTGTTCTGCATCTTCACATTAGGTATAATTATGAAACTTAAACAGAGTTTAGCCACTGCTTTGAATGGTTTAGGTACTAGTATAGTATTAAATGATAGTCTGTGCTTTAGGTATGAAATAATAAAAATATCATGTACACTTATAAATTTTATTTTCACATTTACACCCGTCGCAAGAACTGTTTATAAGTATCCGGTGCTAATTTTGGCAATTTCCGGGTCTTCGGGGGGGTATTTCGGGGTATTTCGGGGTTCTCGGGTTTTACCCTCTACTTTATTTTTTCTTTACTTTACAGTATCAAATCTAGTTTTTATAACAATGTGCAAAACATAACATGCAAGTGCAATTTTTCCAGCTTCGACAATGGTGCAATGTCCGGTGTTTTTGAGTAAATGTGCACTCTGTTTAATTTCTTCCTTGGATATTGACTGTGGGCTGGGTATATTGTATTTTTTTATGGATAGCCGGACTCTGCATAAGTGTCAGTAGGTAACCATGGCCTCCTCCACAAAAGCCACGAAACAATTCGAATTTGAATATTATCCAGTCCACCTAAAACAAATGAACATTTTGTAAAATCTATTTTCCTTAGTATAACGATAATTATCTTGATATCCCTACTAATATAAAAAAGTGAAACATTGTCTATTTTTCTGTATGTCTTTTAAACATGAAGGGTTAACATAAGATGCTTTTTATCCCAAGACATTTGCGGTTCCCATGAGTAAGTTGGTAATATGTGGGTGGAGCCTCAAGGCACTTTTAGTATTCCTAACTCCTACAAATAGGTACCTGTATAATTTATGTATGTAAAAGCGAAATGTGTGGTGTTTGTGGGTTTCACACCAAAACCAACTAATTTGGATGAAGTTTTGTACACAATACAGATACACTGGTAGAATCAACATAATCGTACTTCAAAAACCGTACCGTGTTTTTTTTGGAAAAGGAGGAGTTACAACTTAGTCGTTATAAGCTATAAATAATAAAATGCTTTGTAAAATCAACGAAATGATGATTGAATGGAAATGGGGTTTGTTTTCTTTACTTTTCTAATTATATTCGTGCGAGATATGTTGTAGAGCTAACTTATAATATATGTAGATAGATACCTAGATACTCACGTTTTTCCGCTTGTTGTTCACAACACATATAAATAACACAGAAACACACAGAACAGAGAGAGAGTTCACAGAATTATTTTCCGTTAATTGTAATTTTTATAGTTATTTATTAACCTCAAATCAAATAAACATAAAACAAAGACTATAATCAAACAAAAAGTAGTATTCTGTGCTAATAATATAAACTAGTCTGTGATCAGTGTTGCCATGTCAAAAATCCGAAAGACGGTGATTCCATTTCAAAGAAACGGTAGATTCTTAAAAATTACGGTAATTCCGTCAGGAAAAATACGGTGTAAATTACGGTGTACTAATTTTTTATAAAACAACTATTTTACCGCACAAATTGTGATAAACTCGAAGACACTACCAAAACAATCACTCAAAGAAAGCTAGTTCATATTTTTAATGCAATGTAACTAAATGTAGGTAATTCTTGTAAAATTACTTGGAATGAAAACGTTTAATATTTATCGTATTGACGCGATGCATGGGTAAATCCTAAAAAAAGTAGGTAGTAAGGGTAAAAGCTTCAACTCATCCATAAGGACTAGAGTACGCTCTTAAAACATAATTACCTAATTATGCTGTCTTTTTTTTATTACGCTAAAATACTTTTTGGCAGGCAGCAATGTCACGATGTTGCCAAGATATCATAGACATGGAATATGGCTAACGATTACGTCGGATGTCGTTCTGCTGGGAGCTTTACACGCTTTGAGACGTACTGCTGTTTTTTTTCTACAAATATTCGTACCTCTGCAAATTACGGTAGATTTTGTCACCGTTGTCATGCTTCGACGGTAGGTGGTAAATAAGTGCAAATTACGGTGCATTTACCGTAATTACGGTGCACATGGCAGCACTGTCTGTGATACAGACTCTCGCACTCTGTTTTTTTTCTTATTTTGGCTTCACACTCGATGTATTTAGCCGAATGATTATCGAAAGTTTGATGGACTGATCAAAATATTGAAGAACGTATGTCATTTTAGTTTAATTTTGTCATGTTGGCAATAATGCGGTGGAGTAGCGCTACTCCCGCCATTTCTCTCCCGTATAAAGCATTCCACTGCCGCGGCCGTGCTCGCAAAGTGGAATAAAGCGACAATGAGGATAAGTTTTTTATTCACTCCCTGGGAGCAATCGTCCACTGGCCGTGCTAGCCCTGCTGATGTACTTATAATATTTAAAAATATACAGGTATTATTGTAAATGTAAAGTAATGTGTAAGCATTATGTAAAGTAATATGTAAGCATTATCTAAACTTGTATGTACCCACCACAGATCAATATGTTTTACTTGCACATTTAACTTAGCCGGGTAATAAAGGCAATTTGCCCGTTAAAAAAAACTTAGCCGGGTGCATCTGCGCATGCTTTTCTGCTGGGTTAGCATGGACGGTAGACAAAATTGTCTTTCCCCGTTTTACGTCACTTTCTTCATACTTGCTTGGAGTAAAACAGGGGAAAGACAGTTTTGTCTACCGGCCGTGCTAACCCTACTGGTGTAGCTTTGTTCCACTGGAGGGGGATAGGAGATAAATAAAAACATTTCTGGTGGTTCTTTCCCAAATTATTTTATTTAGTGTGGAGATAGCTACTAAGTAGAAACTTACTGAAAATTTACAATACAGTACACATTTTTGGAAATAAATCTTTTATCTGAAGTCCGCGTACAATAATTTAGATTATGTAATAGATTTATAATAACGTTCTCAGACATGTATTTTCTGCCCACTTACGTCGCGCCGTCTTTGTTGAAATTTATTAACTCGCACGTCAGGCGGTCCAAATGAACTTGCTTATTCTTATTCTCACCTTGACTCCGTTTATCGAATGTGGCGACCGGAATGTTTTGCAATAAACGTGCCTCCGTGCATCGTCCCGGTTGCTCTCGTCTTGCCAAATACGACGATAAAACATTCTCGACTGCAGAGCTAAGTATTTAGTATGGAATTACTTCAAAAACTGGCGAGTTTTGTGAGCATACAAAACAAGTTGCGCCTCGCCTTCATATCTCCGATCAAGAAACGTGAACATGTGCCAAATCTAAACTTTAATTTATAATAACGCAAAAATAACACTTGGTATTGCTTTTCTTCAATCAATCATCTATCTTCTACTACTCTATCTACATATACTCTAAATCCGAAAATATACCTATGCTATATAAGAGGTTGAGGATGAGCTTCTGGAAGACGCTGGAAAAAGAAACAAAATCTTGTGATCTAAGTAAATAGGTATAAATTATGTCGATAAAAAACTATAAAATCATCATCTTATCACAGCAACAGCAATGTTTATAAGTAATCATTATCGCTATTCAAATACTCTAGTAGTGTTGTCGCAATGGATTTATGAATGAGCAATGTGCGTGCACGCGAGTCGCTTAGGGTTTTTTTCTTTTGTTTTGGCTTCACACACACATAGTGTATTTAGCCAGTGTCAAGTATTGTAATTTTTCATCGTGTTATGGATATTTCACGTAAAGTCAAGTCTTAGTCACAGTATGGGTCCATGTATGTAGTCCAGTCTTAGTCATGCCAGAGTAAGGTGGTCAACTTTACTAGAAGCTTCTATGGAATTTTGGAAGCAACACGAAAAACCACGTTTCACCACATTATCATCACACACTTGCCCAGATCAGAAAAATGCCAAAAAACCGTTTTAAACCTAGCCTGCCGTAGCTAGCCGTATAGCCTACTACTAAAACGGTTTATTGCCATATTTCTGATCTGCGCTCAACTTATAGCTTGCTCATTTTGCAGCGCCATCTAGGTTTATAACGGTTTTTGGCATATTTCTGATCTACGCTGTTTTCTTGGTGTATTGGCATTACTCTCCTTGTTCCATGCCTATAGGTAGAAGTCGTTTATAGCCCGGGTAGACTGACCTTTTGGTTTATGTTCCGAATCGTGGAGAAAAACTGGAAAGGTGATATTTTTATGATGTAATTAAGTGGAAATAAAATATGTAGGCACAGCGATTTATTAAACTTCTAGAAATACTTTGCCGTTGAAGACTTTATTAACGGAATATTTTATGGCAGTCACTGAACTTTCCAGACAATGTTAAAATTTGTATGTTGGTAAAGATTTTCTTCTTAGCTGAATATGTTCAAATTAGATTTTTTTGTTGAGTTTTGTTCAGTTTGCGGTTTATACAGGGTTATTCGTACTGCACCTTAATTTTTTTTCTAGCGAAATTTAAATATTTGAAAAATTTGGCTCTTTGTCTTTTAATTGTTTAAGTGATGTGAATTAGGGCCTAAAAGGATGTTGTCGTGTAGAGGAATATTAAAAAGAACCCCGTTTTCTACAGAATGTGAGTTAAGCCCTATTCGAACCGGCGCGGTATTCGTACCGCGGTGGGTAGGTAGCGGTAAATAAGTTCAGTACAAAATACCGCGCGGCATCCCGCGCGGTATTTTGTACTGAACTTCAGCGTGAACCGGCTAGCGCGAAACTTCATACAAATTACCAGGGCGGAATCCCGCGTGGGATACCGCTACCACCGCGGTACGAATACCGCGCCGGTTTGAATAGGGCTTAATTCTCCATCACAAGCATTTTCAAATCGAGTTGAGAGTTTCTTTTCAGCTATTTGAGAGAAAATAAAGGTTTCGATGGTATGAAAGTATTATGATGTTTCTCCGCCTATTGTATGGAACATTTTGACGGCTCCGATCATTATGCATGACTCGGGTGAGTATGTCAATCTTAGAAAGGAGACTTTCTCCTATTTTTCGTTCAATAGATAAGTTCTCATCAGCCCAATACTGCCAATACGTTCCCACGTTGGGACACGGGCATATAGCAGCGATAGAGACAGAAAGAGAGAGAGAGAGAGAGAGAGAGAAAGAGAAAGAGAAAAAGAGAGGGCGAGAGAGAAAGAGAGAGAGATATCTAGTGTTAGTTTAGGCCATAATCACGCTGGCTAAGGAGGGTTGGTGGTTGACACATTGTCATGTTCTCGAATATTGCGATTTTTGAACATGCTGTGGTTTCCTCACGATGTTTGTTTTGTTCATAGACGTAGTACTAGTGTAATTTACTGTAAAGACAGCGTCATAAATAAAACTTAAAATTCCTGACTTCCTAACCTGCTGCATAGATTCATAGGTCTATGCATTTTCCATAAATTAAGTTGAAAATATTCTAAGTATAAAGTATTGCACAATTTTTAATAGATAGAAAATGATAGTGTACCTACTCTAAAGTGAACTGATGGATATGAGAATTATGTTTGTGAAATTGTGTGAACCAAGCAGGACCCTAATTCTGTATGAAAACACAGATTCCACGCGATGCAAAACCACGTCGTTATCGTCTCTTGTTCAAACCGTGTCACAGCATTAGAAATACCTTCACTTTACATTAAAGTTATTTTTATTTTTAATAAATATTGACATAAGTGGTGGTAACTTTTGAAGTGTTGATGATGTTTCGGAACGCGTCTCAGTGGAATATTATGATTTTTGACAGTTCAAATCGCGCCAATTCAAAATTTATTTCGCGCGGTTTCGTTTTCATTTCATAGAGAATAGATTTTTGCAGATTTCTTATGTAAGACAAGGAATTCGCGTGGTTTCGAAGTAAGGAATCGTAAAGTGGTCATACAGAATTAGGGCCCAGGTGCTAGTAAGGACAGCAACAGCTAAGGCATTGCTGAAGTCACGTAATAAATCATTGACATAAAGTGTTATAGACTATTGGAAAGTATTTTTAACTTTTCGCACTCACTTATTGCAACAACTGTGTTCCTAAAAACAGACCTCACGACCTTAGGTATATCTTGACAACCTCTTCACGGATTGAATGAATGAATGAATGAATGATTTATTTATCAATTTACAAACATCTCTTAGCAAATATAATTATTTTGCAGACAGTGTTGACAGTCTAAAAGTTGTTACACCTTGGTACCCAAACTAGGATTAACCTGTAGAATGGTGCACCAATGCCCTCCGCCAGGTTTCCGATTTTACACAAAAAGAAAATTAACCCACTAGTAATTGATTCGTTTACAATAATTTATAACACCAGTTATTATAAGAAAAGAAAAGCAAAGTTGTGCAGCATTTCCAGGAAAAAGAATTATAATGCTGGTGCGATTTAGATCTACCCTCCGTACTAGTTCTCACTGTATGACGGCAGGGCATGAACATTCATCGCCCATACACTAAGCAAATTCATAGCTTCAACACAATCATGTAAGTAGGTATATATAGAACACCCATGTTCATAATCAGTTGCTGTTATTTATCTATTACTTGTGTTGTATTGATTGTGTTCATGTTGGAAATAAGTAAGTACTTGTTTATAATTGAATGTTTCTAATTTTCTAAATACTTAAGTAATGTTTCTGCCAAATAATACCTAATCAAAATTGTTAGTAAATGGCACCGCAGTAAACTTTCCTTTTTCTGGAGGAAATTCTATGAAATTGATGTAGAACCTGTATGAACAAGTTTCGTTCCGGAATCTGTCCTAAACAGTTTTTTTTTTGTTTTTGTTTTTTTTTTGTTTTTTTTTTTTAGCATTTGACCACTGTCTCACCTGATTGTAAGTGATGACACGGCCTAAGGTGGTGCATGCCTGCCTAGAAGATACCTGTTCACTCTTCTCTCTTCTTCTAATCTGCCTTAAAGATTAGTTTAAAAACACGGTCTCTTCGCGAGTATCAACATATATCCGGACAGATGAAAACAGAGCCCTATGTTCAGCAGTACGTCTTCAGGCTTTGATGATGATGATTAATGCAGCTTTTCACAATGTTATTTTAGCTGCAAAACGCATTCTTTCAGCGGGCGGCCTGTATAATAGTTTCGTGTATTTTCCCACATCCTCAGTATCAGCCACATGCAAACCTACAAAAACAAATCTTAATAGATCCTGTGTCCCGTATATACAGAGCAACACATGGGGCATGCATGACCAATGACGCACGTCTACCGCAAACATGATGAACGATTGTTTACAATAATAGGAAAACGCGGACTAAACATGTCCATTACATTGGTTGACTTGTGTGGACGATATTGTGAGCTTCTGTGATTTTCTGTATGCACAACAGTTGCTAGAGATACATAGAAAATGGGATGGTGGGTTCCGACTGAAAATTAGTTACTGAGGTTTTAAGACCTTGATTACATGCTAAGTCGGCACCTATATCATGACGTTACGCAAGATTACATTTTGTACGGTACCTATTTGTTCTTTATTGTTCTATATTCATGTTGTACTTACGTTAGGAATGTAATGTTGTGTGATGTCCTGAATAAATGTATTTTCTTTTCTTTCTTTCTTTCTTTCAAAAACAAAGAATATATTCTAGACTGCCTAGCGCAAACCAGGTACAAAATTTCCCTGTTTTTTTTATCCACGGTTTGTTCCATGAAAGTGGATAAAACAGGGGATAAAGCTTGTGTTTCCACCTCCAGCCAGTCCGTGCTAGGGGTGCTCTCTTTCCTCGAAATGAGAAGTAGTCGCCCCTGTCTATCCAAACTGAAAGCTCCAGGCTGCCAGTCAGGCTTTCAGAATTAGTTTTTTTTTGTTGATGCTAGTAGAAAGCGGTTTCTGCGTAGGTACCGGTCTGGATGGAAACAGAACAAGGGAAAATGCACTCTGAGTATTAATAACGTCCAACGTAGGATTCGGTTGATGGATGTAATTACGATATTTTCAGTATTTGCTGTCAATAAGCCGATAATGAGTTCGAAAAGATTACAACCAATATTTTTATTGTATACCAAGTATGACTTGTGACTGTTGAACTTGACTATCCTGTCCTGTGCTGGAAACATTTGTTTCCAGTCACAAGAATCTGAAGTGAAAGTCTGAAACGTTCATTTGCAGGTAAGCATAGGTACCTACTTTTGTTTAGGAGTTCGGTATAGGGTTAAATGGGCTAAGTAATTATAAAATTGGAAGTCTATCACATTTATGGTTCTTGGATATGCATATCTCACAAAATTACGTTAACAATGAATATTTATGAGTAATATATTAGAGAGATCGTTTTTTCAGCTACATGTTTGGCGGTTCCTTCAGTGCATGTATTCAAGTAAATACTTCGTTATTTTGGCAACAGCAATCCGTTTTTAATTCTTTCGTGGTTTGCCAAGTTTCTTATGTGACTTCTGGCCACGTCGATTTGGGATCCTGCAAACAGAAAAGAACAATTACTTTAAGAAGTTTCAAAGATTTATGTGGCTAGTCATTTTTTAGAGAGACTTATTAAAAATATCTCTCCTTTATCAGGGTCAATGACCATTTCTGTTAGTCTATTTACACTGAGGAAAGCAGTTTCCATATAAGTAAGTAAATACTTACTGTAGAAATAAATTAAACATAAAAAGTACCAAAAAAAAAAAAAATTAAAAGAAAAAAGGTTGGAATTTGTTCTTTTTAAATGGAAACAACTTGTGAGTCACTTGAAAAAAGAAAATTCTTATTTCTACGAGAATTTAGTTTAACAGTTATAGTAGGTAATAAATGGTGGCCGTGCGGTAACATGTGCGCTTCGCAATCTTACGGCACCGGGTTCAATCCTCGGCCCTGCATCAATGACTTAGGTAGGTATTCTAGTAAGCTATGTGCAGTTTGCGATACCATCGCTCCGTGCCTCGGAGAGCACGTTGAGCCGTCGGTCCCGGTTGTCACAAGAACATCTACATCTAACGATTGCCATAGATGTTCTTATGACAACCGGGACCGACGGCTCAACGTGCTCTCCGAGGCATGGAGCGATGGCATCGAAAACTGCACATAACTTACTAGATAAGTCATTGGTGCAGGGCCAAGGATCGAACCCGGTGCCGTAAGATTGTGAAGCGCACATGCTACCCCTCGGTCACCATCGCTCTCTCATCTCTCTGTATGGACAAAAAAGAAATACGCATGAAGTTGGTAAATCTTTCTCGTGTAGAAGTCAGTAATAAGGAGGAAAAATGTGATGATGTTACTTAAGCTATTCTGTGTCAGGCCATGACGAATTTGCAATACTTTCACTGGTAAAACGTGACTTAAAAGTCTTAAGTCACGTTTCTAACAAGACACTTTTCAATAGAACAAAGCGACCGTTGGTTATGGTGTGGGTTATAGAGTGGAGTCTCTTGACTCCCGACTTACGATGGCAAAGTAGCAGGGGCACAGCTTGTAATGAATTAAAAAACCGTTTTCCTGATCCTCTTCCTGATAAGAAAAACGAAATTGGATCACAATTGATGAAATATCGATAAGAATACGCTAGATTAAACATACATGTCTTTTTAAAATCTGATCTAATAATAATGAATGGACCCCTTATAATTTGATTGCATGTCGGTCCCGTCGTTTTCGCGACAAGTTTTAAAATGATTAAGGTAGGTAACATCTACATTATAACCTTGGAAGTCACTAGAGAGAAGTGACTCGCAGATCTGAACAGCTCATGTACTGCTTCTGAAGTTGGATCAGCCAAAATGTTATGAAATATACCTATATCCTGCATAATATTGAGATTATAAGTCACTACAAGTGACTGCCTTTCACGCTGAAAGTGGACTCCATCAGCAAGTGGTAAACATCTTCCACTACTCCAAAAAACACACTTAATTAACGAAAATTTAGAACCGTCTCCTTTTTAATATCGGTAAAAATATGAAAGTCTAATCAAGTACGCGTGGTACCGTTATCTATGATCTAACAGTCATGACGTAGTGGATAACCCTGAACCAGTCAGTAACTAGGGATCAAATCGCTAAACGTATCTTACAGTGATACTATAAATGATATTAGATATCTAATGGCTGTATCTGCGTGATAGCCATTTAGAGTATGCAAATTTACGTAAAATCTACACGTATAAAATTAGCACAAATCAATATGCGATTGTATTGACGTAATTGTGAGTGCTATGCTTTTATTAAAGCTCAATCGGTAGTGGCCTGTGACGTCGATTGGATGATGTCATGAGTACATAGGCTTGCCAAGTCTAGGAAAATGTACTAGGCCGGTGTTAGAATTGTTAACGCTTCTCCAGCGTTCCGTTGAATTGTATTTTTTTAAATTAGATTATATCACACTTAATAATAGATACTATTATTTAATAATAAACATATTCTTCGGCGGGAATAACTGGACAAAAATTTGAAAAACCAGTCTTCGGTTGATGTCTTAATATAACACCATCCAATCCATTACACGAGCTGCCCGCGTTCTTGTTTGCGTACGAATATAATGAAGTCTTCATGTTAACAAGTATCTAACTTCTAGGCATGCTTATCTAAAAGTTAGATATAGGCACCAGATACTAGAAATACGCCATCGCGAGAATCAGACAGCGGGGCGAACGCTTTCCTATTACCGATTTAAAAAAACACTTTCTACTACCTACTTATACCCTAGTCCCTACCTATCATCTTACCTTGACTGCCTTTTAATTTAATATAGGTAACTCTAATTTCGCGCAATGGCGTAACTAATTTTGTTTCCCAATTTTCGTCAAAAATCATTCCTTCAGTGGAAATAAATATATATTCAATAAATCGGCCCCTTCGTCCTTTATAGCAGACCATAGATCACAATAAGAATGGTTGTTACATTAGCAGTTAGCACCTAATGTACTCAATAGAATATAGAAATATCACTAGGTACCTTCTTTTGGGACATTGCCAACCCATCTTCAGATCTTTGACTTGCTTATGGAAGGTAGAGCTAAAGTTAGAAAACAGATCATTTTGTAGTTAGAAGAAAAACGTTTGGATGGGTCGTACCTTAGAGTACTACATTATGTACTCTAAGGGTGGTAGTGGTACCAAAATTTATAAAGTCCGTTGATAGCTCGTGAACATAACTTCTCGTACAAACACGACTCATCTGCGCGGGCAGGGGGCGAGGTAACAAAACGAGACAAAGTCATACGAAATCAAGACGCAGCGTAGGCCGGCCCCCCACTCGGTGGACCGACGATCTGGTGAGAACCGCGGGGAGCATGGATGCAGGAGGAGAGCAGCCGCTCAAGGTGGCGCGTTCTGGGGGATGCCTATGTTGAGCAGTGGACGTCTTCAGGCTGTTGATGTTCAGGAGTTGTATCATTGGTCACCTGGATTTATAGTCAATGGGTGGAACCAATGACCACTCAGTGGTACCTAATGTGCTAGGGGCTTGACAAGGTGGTTGTGCATGTGTACTATTATCAGTATAGGCATGGGCTCATAAAAAAATAGACAATATATTTTTTTTTTTCGCAGAGTAAGCACACCTTTTACTGTAAAACTTTTACGGCTAAAAAACCAGCGCTAGCGGCAATGGTATTTCTTGAAAAAGAGTATTAATACAATACAATACAATACAAAAATACTTTATTGAACACCAAAGTACAACAATACACATGATACAAAAACAAAGGATGGTGGAACAGCGGGCGGCCTTATCGCATAAAGCGATTTCTTCCAGGCTACCTTTGGATAGACAGGCATATATATCTATTAGCAGTGAACAAGCGTAAATCTTGTTAAAGATGATGGGTAGATGAGACAAACTACGAATTGCCACGCGGTCCGAGGTGATTTATGCCCTTATATTTCTACTATCACCACCGACGCGATAGGTTGATGGTAGTAGTGGACACGTAGGTCATGACTGGATGGCCAAGGCACAATACCTTCGTCCATGCACAATACCGAAAAGGATGGCAGGAAATGGGAGAGGCCTATGTCCAGAAAATGACCAAAAAGGGCTTATGAAGAAGAAGAGAAGAAGATTTCTACTATGGAGGTTTTACTCGTAGTGGTAGAAAAAGTAGAATCTCGAAGCATTAATATCACATTTATCGCAACAGGAGACTTGATCGGAAACATCTCAGACGAAAAGAGTAAATGTAAACCTATAGAAATAAAAAGTGAAGACATCTAAAGTTAGATCACTGCATGTTAGACGCACACATAGCCACATTGCTCGCAGAACTGCCATTGCCGAGGTGGAGATTGTGACAAATTATTGCAAAGTTCATTCGTTTTCTGCTCTAACGGCATCAACATAATTATTTTACATGTACTTTAGATGGTGTTACCAAGTCGCCTTGTTCAGTCAGTCTATGTTATTATTTTAGTCTGAGGGAAACTCGAAGTCGATTTGTCACAGTATTTGCCATCAATTCGATCATTGTCTTGCTGTGTGTAAAGCGCCATTTTACGCTTTGGAAGATGAAATTAAAGATTTATTACGAAGTGGAAATTTGAGGCCCGTTTGGGAGTAACATTAGGTATACGTTTTACAAACAAATGCTTCTCAAGCAGCGCTGCGGTCATTAACATATAAGTACCTAACGTTTAGTTATGCTTATTATTATTAGCTAGGTATATTCATGTAACCTTCGGTCCGTTACTTTAAATATAAGTACTACATTAAAGTTTTACGTAACAGTCACGTTAATTCCGTTTTTATGTAATCGAATGACGTGACGAGCTCACCTGGTGTCGTTCGCCTGGTGAGCTCGTCACGGCCGCCCATAACAGATTGCATTGTCACTCGGAACTCTAAATTCAAGTTTCTCGTGACACTGCGCACTGCGTACCTACGTTATCCTGAGTTTAAATTTCATCCAAATTGGCATTGATCGTTTTAACGTGAAACCCACACAAATAAATAAACACGCTTACAAAAGGACAAACAACGTTTCACTTTTGAATATTAGTAAGTACGCTACAACAGCTATTAGTTATTCTATGGTATTAGTAGGGATAAATGAAAGAAAAATCTTTTGTCTCTAGTTATAACAAATTTATTACGAATATGAACCAAAAGCTAGTTTCATCATCCTCTTTGCCTTTTCCCATTTGCTCCCAATCTAACCTGTAGCGGCGAGCTACCAGAATTACACGAGCGACTGCCATCTGACCTCGCAACACATAAGGAACCAGTAACAGGGATGGTTAGATCAGGCGTCAGATTCTATCAGGCGTCTGACTACCCGTAACGATTGCCATAGATGTTCTTATGACAACCGGGACCGACGGCTTATCGTGCTCTCCGAGGCACGGAGCGATGGCTAGTTTGTGATAGAATAAAATTAATTGGCAATAAACTAAAACATACAATATACAGGTTTCCGGTAGCAAATGTTATGGATTCTACATTTCCTCCACTCGCACGAGTATAAATTCGATTGAGAAAACCGTGTAGGTAGAAATGTGGACGGATTTATTAACAGGTGTTTATTTTACGAGAAACTTATGACTTCCCGGCATTTGGGAAATGAAAGTTTCTGGATTTCTTTTGTGGGTTTCACCTACGGGCATTAGATGAGATGAAAATTGAATTACGTTCGCTGCAGGGCGCTAGAGACCTTAACGCCTTCAAAAAACTTTGTAATATTTTCTGATTACGTTTTAAATAGGCAAGTTTAGCACACTACCCACTATCCACATAGCCTACGTTGCGATTTCCGATTCGCGGTCGCTACTTAATACCACAGCGACTAGGCCGGTAGACGTATCGTAGGCCGCCCCCCTCCCACTAGGTGGACCGACGATCTGGTGAAAAACGTGGGGAGCCGATGGATGCCGGAGGCGAGCAGTCGCTCAAAGTGGCGTTCTGTGGGGGAGGCTTCTATTCAGCAGTGGACGTCTTCAGGGTGTTGATGATGATGATGATGGTCGCCATTCGAGAACCTTTCTTCCCCATCAGTAACATCAGTGGTTGGGTATTCTGCGAGCAATGTGGCCTGCCCATGAATGCCAAATTCAATTTCCAAATTCTAACAACTATAACATGGCCTTGGCCTATGTAAATAGGGCGAATTCTGTGAACTACACCAATCATTTCAAGACCGATATGACGCATTGTCTTACTCTATCAACTCGAAATTCAATTCAGCTCAGCACTGTAAAAATTATTATGCAGTTTTTCGTTAACTTTAGCCGTATTAGAAGAGGATAAGGACTAAATTTGACAGCACCGCTGACATTTACGAATGAATATAAACTGCACTTAACTGGGTCTGAAAGTCTGGCTGGACTATTAAAAATCCAGTTCAAACTGAATGAAAGCGACACCGGTGACTAAAACGTTCCTTGCAAATGGCTTCCTTTTACGTCTGCCTAATGTACCGGATGCAAACAACGCTTGTTAAAATTTCATACACGGCTTAATGTGTAACTGTATTCGAGATAGTCCTTGGGCCTTTGACAATGGAGCCTTAGTTGTTTGATAAACCTGCCCCAATACACACAAAAAGTACAAGCGCGTATGTGAGGCAAGAAATAAAAACAAAAACTGACGATGACGGCCTGTTCGCTTTTTGTAAAATAATATAGATATTATAGTTAATGTAGGAAGACATACTATCTTAGCCTCCGAGACCAAAGGCCCAAAGGGCTCAAAGCCCCAGGGCTCAAAGGGTCTTGGTCTTGCATTTTGAAGTAAAGTATTAGAATAACCATCATAATGGGCTTGTGTCGTGCTATTTTTTTAATGCACAAATTAAAAATTTTGAACAAAAATTAAACATCTCAAAAATGACTAAGTTACAAGCATTTTAAAATACAGGAATAGAAAGAGACAGTTCAAACGTGCAGTGACGTCATTTCGTTCTTCTTCATAGTACCTCATTACTAAGCTGTGGTAGCTTAACATACAATCTCTTTGGCATGTTACGTCACTAACGTGCGTTTTCGTAGTAGCTGTGGGGTAGCTCTGTTTTGCGAAAAAGGAACAGGCAATGCCCTTTCCGGAAACTTTAAAAGATCATTACTCCGTGATTTATTTACCAATTTTACTATGTGTTTCAATTATTGCATTCATTTTTAACCTACTTTACGAAAAAAATATATGAAGTTGTTAATTTTTAATAGCAGGACACTAGCCTATTCCGACGTCATAAAACATTCGCAAAAGAGTCTCGTATTTCCATTGGTTCAATATCGACGATAATGTTTACTTTATTTTTGCGGAAAAAAGTGAACAGCTGCCAGTAGGTATACCCAGTATTATTTACGCGTTACGCTGTAAAAGGTGTATATAACTTGTTTAATATAACAATAATATATTTTGGATCGAACCATTGCAAAGTTATTTTGAGAAATGTCTTTTCTTCTTACAACGGTAAACATCAAGAGAAAACCGGAATTTTGACAGCCTCTGTGGTGTGGTGGTTGAGCAGGTCGGCTCATAATCCCGGAGGTGGCGGGTTCGATTCCCGCGACAGGACAAGTATCTGTGCACAGGAAAAAAAGCGCAAATACTTTTTCTGTGTCTGGGTGCTGTGGGGACCATAGTCTCCGTAGTTCCTGGGTCCCTAGATTCAGAGAATCCTAGTTAGGGTCCAGGATCTATATGTATCGATCGTTCGGCATTATTTATAGTTATATGTTCAAAAATCAAAAAAATCATGGTATAAGAGGTTATAATTTGGTCTTAACTCTCTTCATGTGAGAGTAGGCCCGTGTCCCAGCTGTGGGAACATAGTGGGCTGATGAAGTCGTAACGTAACGTCTAGCGTGTCAAACAATATAGGGTATATTTACTATATTTAGGTAGCCATGGTCCAACTACCTATACGTTGAAAAGCAATCACCGTTATCTACAGGGTTACAGGGAAAATCGTGCTAGATCCGTTAAGGGCGTGGAGTACCCATAATTTCTGACTTATTTCACTATGAAACACCCTAGCCTAAACTTAACCCTTTTCGAGATATTCGACATTTAATTTTTTTATTTGGGTCTTATTATTATTATTATTGCATTTTTACATGTGTAATAAGATGCTTTAGGACGTCAATCATTAAAATAGTACATAAGTTAATTGAATAGACCGTAGTAGACAAGTGAAAGTTAAGAAAAAAAAAAATTATTCATATTCATAGTGAAATAAGTCAGAAATGATGGGTACTCCACGCCCTTAACGGATCTAGCACGATTTTTCCTGTAACCCTGTATAATTATATGCATAGAACATCATGGCATGACTTGCAAATATCTGACAACCTCATTATCTTCACCGGCCATTGCCCTTATCGCATCCATTTTCTTCATAATCCCTTCAACGCTGATATAGCGATCTTTTATCAAGTTACATAAAAAGAAATTCAAAACGTAGAATAGATTAAGAACTCTACACCGTTTGTGTACAATAGCAGCTGAAAGTTCATTGCTCATCCACCCCTCCTGCAAATGGTGAGATCAACGAGACCTGAAGGGCGCACCTCGCTGGTAACTTAATAAACTTGCTTTATAAAGTGTCTGTATTGTTCAGTTTTGTTGTAAATACTTTGCTAGAGAGTAGGCGAGACGCAATCTGCTTAGGAATATGTATTATCTAGTGGAGAGATAGTGGGAAGTTTAAGTAAGGTCTTCTAGTATTTTCATGTTATGTATCCTTATCGTTACTACCCAGGGCTGACCATTTGCCTACATGAGAAGAAGACTATTATGTTTTCTATAGGTACTCACTACTCAGTATGATGGCGTTGACTGCGGACTTGAGCAATGAGCTGTCACTGGTAAATATTTCGTATGACTACTAAAGGTACTTACTGTAAGGTTTTTACATATTATTGTTGATTGTATTACTTGAGGGTGGTTCGAAAATAAATCAGCTGTTCACCGGACTCCAAGCTTTCATTTATCGGTCCCTAATCAATTCGTAATATTTCACTCTTACGTCATTGTTGCACCGATAACTTTAGACTCGTGGGAGTTATCTTGTATGTTCCCTATACTTATATTCTTGAGATCTGAACCTTCAATGGTGAAAATATATTTGGCCTTCCCACTGTCATTATGATTATCTTCTTGACTTTAAACTAGTAGCTAGTGAAATTACTGGGCAAATGAGACTTTATGATCTGATCACTCAATCTAGTAATCTGATTACTAGACTGGGTGATGCCTCAGGATGACGTGCGCAGTGCAGTGTCACGCGAAACTTTATTGTTTTAAAGTTCCGGGTGACACTGCAACTGTTATGGGCGGCCGTGTCACTTCAGGTGAACGACTTGCTCGTCAAGTCATTCAATCACATTAAAAAAAAATCAGAGATAGCAAAAACGAACAGGTAAATAATCAAGGCAAAAAGAGTTTCCTACGCCACAGCAAGCATAACTACCTTATAAGAGTTATTTATGATATTAGGCCGGTAAGTTGGTTTTTACAAACGAGTAGACAAATCTCGGGCTTATCATAGTCACGAGTTTGTAGAAACCAATTTCCGCACGTGTATCATACAACGTTTTTCAACACATTTGCGAGAAAACAGTACAATAATAGCAAATACGAACAGGTAAATAATCAAGGCAAAAAGAGTTTCCTACGCCACAGCAAGCATAACTACCTTATAAGAGTTATTTATGATATTAGGGCGGTAAGTTGGTTTTTACAAACGAGTAGACAAATCTCGGGCTTATCATAGTCACGAGTTTGTAGAAACCAATTTCCGCACGTGTATCATACAACGTTTTTCAACACATTTTCGAGAAAACAGTACAATAGGTAATGAAACAAGCTTTTGTTTATTAGTGAGAAAGTCGCAACAAATAATCTTTGATGTTTCTAATCTTATATGAAAATGGGCTAAAATGGCGCGCATTTACAATTCAAATGGCGCCACGTGCGTGTGGTGAAAATTAGAATTACAACTTTAGTTTCATTTTCTCTTTAGTATTAAAGTGAGACAAACGTATTCAGCAAAAACGCTTCTAACGAGTTTCGGTTTCAGCTTATTTATTCTCGTTATGTGAAACTTTTTGGTGATACTCTTATTTTTTTTTATGGAAATTAAAAAAAAAACGTAAAGGTTACGCACGGCGCTATACAACGGAGGATGCGGTAAAATAGGTACTTAGGTGAGAGTACCTATTTTACCGCACGTTCCGTTGTATGGTGCGTAATGTTTAACTTTCGAACAATGTATACAGGCTTTGTAAATGCATTTTTTTAGCAAATCTGTTGAAAAAAATGTTAAGAAGCTCTCCAACTATTTCTTTGTTTACGCTACGCCCAAGTATATTTCACACCGATTTTCTCAGTGTAGATATAGAGATGTATTATGGCGTCATGAATGACTAACTATACTTACAGTGTTGTCGTTCTGTGATTGCCAGTTTTCCTCTAATTTAATTATAGACTATGTTATCTCAATATATTCTGTTCCCTAAGAGAATTTTTGCTCATCTCTTGCAATAATATACGAAAGATAAACAAAACGTTAGGTATTCCTTCCTACATATTTTGAGACGAGAAAATGTTGCTTTAGGAAAATGTGCGTTACGAGAAAGATAATATGGGTGATCTTGAAAGAGAAAAAAATTATTATTAGCAATTTGTCGGCAATATTACTGTATATGGAGTACTTTAAAGGGAGGGTTAAAAGAGTCCTACAGGGTAAGCAACGCATTGGTTACGCCTCCTCCGGTGTTACAGATGCCCATAGGCTACGGTGACCATTTCCCATCAGGTGGGCCGTATGCTTGTTTGCTCCCTTTAACATTTAAAAAAAAAAATTGAAACTGACAGACGGACAAGTGGACAGTTTTTTTGTGACAGACGGACATACATACAGACATACAGACAGATAGACGGACGGACAGCGGAGCCTTAGTAATAGGGTCCGTTTTACCCTACTATAAAAGTAAAGCTTAAACGCGCTAATTTCTCAGTGGGAGACGTGTAGGTTGCCACGCTTCTAACATTTCAAATTGTAGACACACGACCTTGTAGGAAATAACATGATAAACGAAGTCAATCCGTGCTCGCATCATCCCAATCTAAATGTTTTGGCAGAATCACAAGTTCGTCTCAAATCTGAATATGAAAGTTAAAAGTGATATATAAACGTGAACTTCTGATCACGGTCTAATTCTGTATAGGCGATGACGAATATGTTTATTACAAATTCACAGTAGGCAGGTTTTTAATTAGAGGTGAAATAGTATCTGTGGAATGGACAGAACGGAATTAGAAATTGTTTACATATATATACACGAGTTATTTATAATAAAATATGAGTTATAGATAATAATTATAATTATATATCGTGCATATCGGTGTCATATCACAAAACATAAATAATCACAGAGCATTAAAAAAAATGACGCTTCGCACCTAGACAGAGGCGAAAAGCGTATTTTTTCTTGCTCTCTGTAAATAATACTTACACAATGTGCTTATAGTCCGGACAAATATAAAACGATAGCATTAGAAAAATACTATGAAAAAGGGTGGTAAAAGTCTACAATCTATACTTACATTGGATGATAAGAAATAATCCATTTAGACGGTTTTTTTAATCAATGACTACGCCAAGCGTTCTCTCGCGTTCTCATGGTCTCTTAGGTACTGTCGGCCTCATTAGTAAGCTCAAAGTCACGCAACGAGCTATGGAGAGGGTTATGCTTGGTGTTTCCTTGCGAGATAAGATCCGAAATTAGGAGATCCCCCAGAGAACTTAACTGACCGATAGGTATAGCTCTTAGAATTAGCAAGTTGAAATGGCAATGGCCACATCGCTCGTAGAACTGACAACCGATGGGGAAGAAAAAGGTTCTCGAGTGGCGACCGCAAACCGGAAGACGCAGCGTAGGCCAGCCCCCACTAGGTGGAACGATGATCTGGTGAAAACCGCGGGGAGCCGATGGATGCAAGAGACGAGCAGCTGCTCAAAGTGGCGCTTTCTGAGGTAGGCCTATGTTCAGTAGTGGACGTTTTAAGGCTGTTGATGATGATGATGATGACGCTAGCGTTTAGCCACGACCCACCTGATGGGAAGCGATGATGTGGTCGAAGGTGTAGCACACTTGACTAGTAAATACCTATTCACTCTTGACTAGATTTATGGTATAGCAGTTTCGCCTTTCCGCAAACGCGTAAGTTTGTTGTAAAAGGCTAAGTATAGATTCGGGTATGTCCCGTCCCGACTATAAAGGGACGGATGGATTTGAATCAAATCTCGCTCGTGATTCAAATTTTTTGAAAGAATCCAAGCGTCGAACATTTCAGATAACACAAACGTTGCAAACTTGTAAAATGGTCTCTAGGACTATATTATATTAAATCCTCATTGCAAAATCTATTCTGTACATTGCTGCTTATAATCACCACCATCATCTACGACCTATTAAATACCTACGAACTACTGCTTAAGATTTATGCCTCCCTCGTATTTCGTATCAGTTTTGAGATTTGTACCAGTCTCATTAAGTTCCCTTTTCAATCGCCGACAGTCGTATGTAATGCAGAATGCAGAGTATGGAAATGATTGTTACTTTTATTCATTGTCATTTGATCATATGATTTATTTTCGTCACAGTGATTTCACCTGTGATTTGTTGCAGACTCTGATTTTTCATTTGCCTAATGAATTATATCAATGGCGATTGGTGGTGATTTATGAAATGGAACAGAGACGTGATTTAGGAGCAACCTAGTGAAGTTGCGACCTGCTACTAATGATTAAAAAGAAATGTAATGTTACTCTCAGATCTTTAGACAGACGAGATCAAAGTTTACCGCTACATCACAGACACCAATTTTTTTACATTTATACTGTACAAGTCTACAGGCTAGTCTCAGTTTGTTTACTGAAGTATAAACAAAATAGTTATGTTTTGATATCACCTCTGACTTTTATGTATTTATTTATTTATTTACTATTTGTATTTATTGACTCTCGTATTATGAAATCTTAGGCCATGATCCATTAGGTGTGACTATCATACTGTGATTTGTAGCAAAGTATATGCCAAAAACAAGCGGAGGTGCGACTTATGAAAAGAAAATCATATGATTTTTTATATGCTCCTTGTGAAATGGTCCGTGCCTACTGAGCTTGGCTTGTCTTAGCCACTATTCAATAGCTGTGTATCTCCGTTAAAGTATTTGCTTACGGAAGATTCCCTTTCCCCTCAAACCTTTGTCCTGTGGGCTATGCCCGACTTCTATATTACATTACCTATAGGAACTCGATCCTGCTGTTCGATTCCGACTATGACGGCTTCGTCTTATGGACTAAACTGGTATGCTACATTGTTGTAGTGTTAATTTAACATTAATTTATGATGATCAATGGCATCTACTTATTTCATATTGTTCAACAGCTAGACAGGAATCTGGTTCACATCTAAGTCACACTTCTGGGCCGACGACCGCGGTTTGCAAAAACAAACATATTGTATAAATAAATATACCTAAAGGTGTTTAAAACTATCTCTAAAGATAAAGCCGACACTTCATAAAAAGAAAACCGTTTAAATCCGTAGATAAGTCCGTATCCGTGTAGTGATGTTACGTGCTGAAAATGTCTTTGTCGATTCAAATCGTTAGGTACCTATTGAATTTTGAAAATGGATAATAAACGAATCTCAATTGTTTAATGCTCATCTGGCATAATATTTCCTAACATTCATAATTATTTCACGTGGGTACGTATTCATGGCATTGATAAGTACCTCAATGATTCATTATATGAACTCTCTCCTGGATATTCCGCATCCATTTAGGAAATTTTCCATTCGGCATGTTACAAAAACAAATGAATGCACGAAATGGAAGAGTTGCTTTAAATATCTCTTTATTGTTTCCTCCAGTAGAACTGAGTACTTGAACTCAATTCAAACTCCCATAGACATATAAAAATTATTACTCTGCAGTTTTTTTGTCAGCCAATGGGAAGTGAATTTTGATAATAATTATGTAAACAAATTATTTATTATTATTTTCGCCTGGAGTGTCCCATTGTTGAGCAAATGCCTCCCTTTCCGCGGGTCCTGGTCTTGTGCTATTGAGGAGCAGTAGCTATCAAAAGTCTCGAGTTCAATCCGCCATATCCGACATGGTCTGCCACGGCGCGACGCGGACGGTTTGCTGAAAACTAATAAATGCATGATGTAAGAGTTGCTCTAAATATCTCTATTGTTGACTCCATCAGAATCGAGAACTCAGATCAGTTCAAAAACCGAAGTTTTTGACAGCCAATTGAAAACGATTTTTTATTTGAATCAGAATTGTAAGCCTCCGGTTTGCCTGTTACAACACTAGCCGGCTTAGTAGTTAGCGAGATATGTGGAACGTTTTTAAACGGTCACGTAGCCTTTTGTCGTATAAATGTATGCAAATAGGTACATTTAGAACGTTTATTTGAATTGCTGTCAGCCATTTTGTAACCAAATTGAAATTTTCACGCGAGTGTAGCAGACACTCTTGCGCACGGTTGATTTTGTTTTCTAATTTTTGTGATTTCAAAGTCATGTAACATTTCTCTATAGGTAGTGTAGGTAGGTAGGCCCCTATTTCAAAGTAAAAAACGATGTTAACTTATAAATTATTTTGATGGGTGTAGAATTTTATTAAAACTATACGAGCTACAACTTCCTGATTAATCCATCAAGGTCCGATTAAAAAAATAAAATGACGTAGGTACTTATTCTAAGGGTTTTTATAATTATAGAGCACGATTTTTATAGATTCAGTGTAAGTATAATTATGTAAAAATGAATCATAGACAATTAAATATTAAGTTATTTAAATGACATGTAATTTAGCAGTTATCAATAACTGATTTTTATTTGGATTGACTCCCAAAGTCCTTACTGAATATAGCTCTCTACTTTAGAGTTTTCGGTGTTTTTTAATAATCCATCAGGGAGCAAAGTTTGTGAGGACATCGAGAATGTGTTGATTTGAAAGATTTGAGAAAGAAGCGCAATAATATTATGGCAATACTTGAACGAAGACTGTGATATGTTGATAACAAATGAGAATACCATGTGTACCTATGGTTTTCACTGGTAACAAATAGGACCTATTCCCAAGATTCTCTCACCTACGAGTAGGAACAATACTGATGGTGTCAGCTGAAAACACCCGTGAATTATTGAAGGTTGTAAGAACTTGAGTGTTAGTGGCCTCCAGAAATTATTAAGTGAAACACTTCATGGGCAAGGCTGTTACGGAATAATGGAATATATGAAACCTTGATGTTTATTTTGTAGCCGCTGAACTAATTAATGTTCTATACAATTGCTTACCTACCGTTTACCTTGTACAGGTCTATATTATAAAGAAAAGCTTCACTAATTATTACAATTGTAATAAATACATTAATATTCCGTCATCGTTGCATTTTCCCATTTGTTATTGGGGTCGGCTCCCAATCTAACTTGTAGCGGCGAGCTACCAGAATTACACGAGCGACTGTCATCTGACCTCGCAACCCATAAGGAACCAGTAACAGGGATGGTGCTGTCAGATTCTATCAGACTTCTGTAACGATTGCCATAGACGTATTAAAATGAATAGATATATACTTATAATACATTAATATCTATTTGAAATAAATCGTATTCCTTACACACATCTGTTTTTTCATACATAAAGCTCAAATCAGGCCCGATTAAAATAAATTCCGTTGTTTTATAGTACTAGGTACTTCATTATTTTAACTACTAATTAGGTATATTTAGTAGAGATGAAATAATTAGTAAACTTTTTCAACCTATTTTTGCTTTTACAGCTCCCATGCACAATTCTACATGTATAATATTCTTATACTAAATGGCGGCGATAAAGGCCTGTACTAAAGTCACGCATGGGGTGTTTTGTGCATTTACCCCCGCCAGCTTATTTACCCTAGCCACCCTAACTCCTTGAAGTAGCGGAGAACGGTCTTGGGTTGCTGGTACAGGTGTTCCAGTGGTGATGGTGATGCTGGCGATGATGCTAATAGGCTTTACCTGCTATTAAAAATTAATAAGTAAATATTATTTTCATAAAGTAGGTTAAAAATTAATGCAGTAATTGAAAAAATAAATAAAATCGGAAAATAAATCACGGAGTAATAAGCTTCTAAAGTTTCTGGAGGGGGCATCGCCTGTCCCTTTCTCGCAAAACAAGAGATCCCTTATTACTATAAAAACGCACGTTGTGAAGTCACATGCCAAAGAGACTGCATGTAAAGCTACCACAGCTTAGTAATGAGGTACTATGAAGGAGCAAGAACTGACGTCACTGCATGTTTGAGCTGTCTCTTTCTATTCCTGATTTTAAAATGCTTGTAACTTTATAATAATTATAATAATTAATTAATTTTTAACTTAATCATTTTATTAAATATTTAATTTAATTTTCACTACTGTTTATTTTTGAGGCATATTATTAAGTTTTGCAATAAAAAAAATAGCAGGCAACTAGCCTATTGCAAAACAACCTTAATTTTACGCACATATTTAAAAAATGTAAGTATATTTACATTAGTGGTTAGTTTATTTATAGGTACTTACACCCGAAAGCCGATGGATGCAGGAGGCGAGCAGCCGCTCAAGGTGGCGTGCTCTGGGGGAGGCCTATGTTCAGCAGTGGACGTCTTCAGGCTGTTGATGATGATGATGATGATGACACCCGAAAATAGCAATAAGTACTTTTTGCGCTGAATAGGTACAACGAGCAATTTAATTTGATATTTTCCTGAAATGTATGAACTCAGCCCATGCTTTAGAATGTTTATTTAAAGCTAAACACAAAAGTACTTATAATGTAAAACGGAAAACTAGATACTATAAAGTTAATCCAAATTCAAATTCTTAACAAAAGGCCTACGACATGTAATAATTTGGTACCCCGGGACAGCAGGGAGGGCGGTGCAGGTGTTTTAATGCTGTAATATTGTTCTATAGCATGGACTGAGTAGGAGTACATACATTTCAAGAAAATATCGAATTCAATTCCACGGTGTATAATATAACTTAATAAAAATGGTATTCCTTTTTTGGTTTTGTCTTAACTATTTCAGCAAATTAAGAGCCGTAGAATAAATAAACAGAAATACAAATTGTTAGATAGATTCTGTTTCCATTATACATTAGAATTAAATATGATATTTTGTTCATGGTAGAATTGAAGATGAATAGAAAATTCAGCTAGCTAGAACAATGGTCGAGCGAGACACATCTGACACAAAGGCTTTTACACCAGCCTACTTGTGTAGGGCGACAAGATTGAACGAAATGTAGACCGTAAATCTTTTTTTTGCTATTGGTAGCCCTCTTGTTGAGAAGAGGTTACCGTTGCCTATAGACATCTGTAACAGCAGTTTGCATTAGAGATTAATATAGGACCAAACTACAGCTCATAACTATACGCATCTGTCTAATTTTAGTAGTAATTTCAACGTGATTTAAAATTATACATCGTCGTCAGCTCGATGTGGAAAAAATAATAATAATAATGGAAACATTAACGATAGAGTATTATTAACGATTTGGAAACGGAACAAAATCAGGTAGGTTTTAATAATCTTTATTGGTCGATGTTTTTGAACAGCTACTTTTAAAACGAATCTCTGTGAATCGTGGTCATCCTATGCGCCCACACGTCAAGCGTATATGGGCACATACGACTATGGCTGTGGTCGCATTGGCGAGTTTTATTTTTGCGTGCACTCAGTACCTTATTGATATTATTTGATATACGAATAGCATCTCTTCTCTCCACTCATTTTACCAACATATACGAAAAGTGTGGAAGGGAAAAAATGTGAGTGGAAATATAATGGAAATGAAAAGCATGCCGCACTGACCCCACTTTAGTGCAGCATGTTTTTCAATTCTTCTTCATTCTTCACTGCAGCCAGCCCAGCGCAGCGGCCCAGCGGTCTTGACCATTATCTACTGGAGGCCCGGATTCTACGCTGCGTCTTGCAGTTCCTGGTAGCCACTCGAGACCTTTCTTCCCCACTTCTCTCACTCGAGAATCTTTCTTTTTATTTCTTTGTTTCTTCCTTTATTTATTTCTTTCTTCTCTATAAAAAACTTAATGTGTATGCTATATATACTGGGTGTAATTAAATTCACTAGCATCCTTTGAAACTAGGTTTCTACTTCTGACACCGGTCACGTGTGGACCAAAATTTTTGAAATATAACCCATTCTTATGGTATTGTTAAAACTATAAGGTTACAAAAACTTTTAAAAGTATCAAAATCATTCGTGCTAACTACGTTAGGCGCCGGCAGTCTTCATGATTTTTAATAAAAAAATATTATCATTTGCACTCTATTACTGTTTAATAATCATCAATAAATGATGTACACTACTATCATGTACTCATTTATTTTGAATTCAAGTATATGTAATTATTGTATTTCATTTACATATATAGGTAATGTGTAAGAAGGATCATGTTGGGAATCGCAGGCGGAAAACCGCCCTGAATGGCGTCGAATGGTGCAGCGTAATGTAAACGCATTTGAAAGTGAAAGAAGGCGCGATCTTGATTATAAGCGAGACCAACTTAAAAGTAAACCGCCTTCAAATATCCAATATCATTATGTCAACGGTACTCTAACGTGCACTAAATGTGCACGTACATTTTCCGCAAAAATAGGGTATATCAGTCATATTAGAGCTAAACACCAAGGCTCCTAAAATAACAGAAAAAGGTCGCCGTGGCCGAAATCGGCTTGGATGGTTATTGTTATTATTATAGGTAATGTGTGTAATCTGCAAATCTCGAAGTTTATTGACATTGCTGAATCAGCAAATTGAAGTGAGAATCAATTTGCTGATTCAGCAAATTACTTAGCTGTAAAACTGAAGCTTTTCGGACATAATACACAGTCAACTGCGTATGTACAAAATTAGAGCAATAATAGAGCGTGCCATTGCAATATTTCTTCGTCCCAATTACACTTAAAGTCTATAAAACCCAATTAAAACAATTGTCAATTTATGAATGAACCCACTAGTACCATTAATAGTCATCAAATGTATAACATGATGGCGCTAGCTTGCTGTTATCAGCTTGGCTGTGAGTATATAACTGACCATTTACTGCAAACCGTGCAGGCCTATTCTGTAAGTTGGGATAATAAAGCGGTATTAGTGATGCAGCTATATGACTGTGTAATCAACACGCGGTCACTAAAGTATTGTCTTATAGCAATCAAGATTCAAGAAAAAATTCAAATCGCTTTTTTGTTGTATATTTTTTTATAACTAAATAGGTCCGTATTTGACCGCAATCTCACCTGATGGAAAGTGACGACGCGGTCTACGATGGCACATGCTTGCCTAGAACATACCTATTCACTCGCGACTTGAAGAGCTCTAGATTGTACTTATCGGGAAACAGACGTAAAGTGTGTGGTAGGGTAGCGTGTGTTGTGCTGGTATTTAGGAAAATATCTGGTGACGCAGCATAGCGATTTCCATCACAATCTGGATACAAGCGCTATAAAAAGCTCAATCAGAAGCTATATCACAATTTCAATCATATAATCTTGATAGCTGACATCACACACCTAGATTTTGTAATGTCAATCGCTTTGCTGGACTCATCCGATTTATAATGTATAGCAGTAATCCAAGCAGCGAAGGAATGGAACATTTCAACAGCGTCTTTGTTTCCCGATAAGTACAATCTGGAGCTCTTCAAGTCGCGAGTGAATAGGTATCTTCTAGGCAAGCATGTACCATCGTAGATCGCATCGTCACTTCCCATCAGGTGAGATTGCGGTCAAATGCGTCAAAGGCCTATATAAAAATTAACGATGTTAACCATCACCGTTGTACCTTTGTAAGAGAAACTGGAAATTCCTGTGTGCGTAGTCGGTTTGAGAGTCATACGGGCTTCAGCTAAGTCACATTTGTTCTTTCATCATCATCAACATCCCAAAGACGTCCACTGCTGAGCATAAGCCTCCCCCAGAGAGCGCCGCTTTGATCGGCTGCTCGCCTCTTGCATCCATTGGCTCCCCACGGCTTTCACCAGATCATCGGTTCACCGAGTGGGGGGCCGGCCTACGCTGCGTCTTCCGGTTCGTGGTCTCCACTCGAGAACCATTCTTCTTCATCGGTTGTCAGTTCTACGAGCGATGTGGTCTGCAACCATTGACTATAAATCCAGTTGACCAATGATACAACTTCCCCTCATACGAAAATTAGTAGTGTATTTCAACTACTATTTTCATACAAATCATGGGAACCCGTTGATGTCTTTTGTTCCATCCTGCTCTGGCCTTTGTAATTTCGTATAGCTTTGTCTCGTTTTGTTACCGCATCCCCTGCCCGCGCAGGTGAGTCGTGTTTGTACGAGAAATTATGTTCACGAGCTATCAACGGGCTTTATAATCTTTGCATGCAACCCATTGCTCTCATTTGCTCTTTCGCAGAAGTGTACAATTACTGATAATTCATAAACGCAACCGATTTATGATTAATAGTAGTATCCCCTTCGTGATTCAAATTTTTCCTTTACATTAAATTAATCTGACAATTAAATGTTAGTTACAGAATAGGGACACTTAATACCAGGGTCATGGGTCTTCGCTCTCTGACGAAGCCACAATTGACGTAACGAATAATGAACAAACATTGCTGACATACATTTCAATAATGTAATTAAAGTTTCTGCATGACAATTAATATTGTACTAGCTTTTGCTTGTGACTTTTAGCGGTGGGGGCTATCACCAAGTTAAAATTTTGTCTAAGCAGTTAGACCATCCTATTAGTAGGATGGAATAATCAAAGTTGGTAATAATAACTGTAAAAAAAGTAAATTGTTGCTTTTGCTCTTCCCACAGTAGAACTACAAGGCTTGGCGATTCTTTACCTATACATGAAATATGGACAAATCAAAATTCACGGGACGCGAATTTTGTTTCTTGTGATTTTACAATCATAACCACAACCACCATAAAATCAAATCAAACATAACAAATAAGTTTGATTTGATTTTCAATCATAACAATTATGTTTGATTTGATTCTCAGAATGAAAGATAGGATCTTTACAAGAAATTTAGATGACCATAAAACCAACTTCAAAATCTATTTATCATAACAGTCTGAAGACGTCTACTGTTGCACATAGGCCTCCCCCAAAAGCGCCACTTTGAGCGGCTGCATGCATCCATCGGCTCCCCGCGGTTCTGACCAGGTCGTCGGTCCACCTAGTGGGGGGCCGACCTACACTGCGTCTTCCGGTTTGGTCCAGTAAAATGGAAATGGCCAGGTCATATCTATAAGAGAAGAAAGGTTCTCGACTAGGTATGTTATAGTCTTGTGGCTGATGATGATGATGATGATATGAAAATGTAAGAGGTGAGACTGACAAACATTACATTTGACAAACATAATAATTGAGTTGTTGTACTCGTTCTGCAAATAAAATACGTAATGCTTAGACTTTTGTACAGTTTTACGTAAGTAATTAATTACTACGTTGATAGAATTGTTAATTTTCGACATAATGTAAGTGTCCGTCACGCTTAGTTTTCAACCAAACTATTTGGGTTTCAAGTTCCAAAATTTTAGTATCGATTTTTGAAACGAATCATTCTCGTCAGTTACAGCAAGCGCATCAGGAGTATTTTGGCCAACAAAGCCAAAAACACGGACCAGATAAAAAAGAATACCAAATAAAAGACACGAATAAAACTGATAAAGTCGCACACGTAACGAGTTAAAAGCCAACGGATCTCACAATTGCAAAATTGACCGTCAAATCACAGAGCCCCTGCGTTTAGGGGGCACTGAAATTATTTGGCCGCTCACGTATCCGGCCTTTGCATGAGAAATACCTATGTTCTGCAGCGCAACGGTCTTTGGCATACGATTTGATAAAAAAAAGAAACTCAAATGGTGATGGGTAGGACCTAACCTACATGGGTTCAAATGCGGGTTATCAGTAAAATTTTCCCTTAATTCGAATTAATCTACTTGTATTATTTTTCAGTCGTGTTGTCACATACCCACGCAGGTTCAAGTCCCACTCGGTCCTGCACCAATGACTTTTCAAGTTGCGTGTAAAAATTGCACTCACTCTTAAAACAGTGAAGAAAAACATCGTGAGGAAACCAGCATATTCAAGAATCTAATAATTACAATTAAAAAATCAATAAATAAATAATTAATAATTGCAATTAAAAAAATTGGGAGTAAAATTTTGTTATAATCAAACTAACATGTTAATTATTTTCTTTGTAAGTACATATTGACTCTTTCGTGAGGTCGTCCTCCTCTCTCCAAATTTGCTGCGCCCGACGGGGTCCATAATGAGCCTACTTAATTAATTTTATACTTATTCCACCTATGTACACTATGGAAGCAGTAAAATATCTGAATCTGAATCTGAATCACAAAATTCGAGAACGTGGGGTCATGCACTAACCTGCAATTGGGTCTTTTCAAGTCAAGAGTGAATGGGCATCTTATGGGCAAACGTGCTCCACCTTAGATAACTTTGTCACTTACTATCAGGTGAGATGTTGTCAAATGCCTATTTTAGCATAAAAAAATTACTTGGCCAGCGTGGTAGATTACGGCCTGAGTTTAGTCTTTATGTGAGTGAATACCTGTGTCCCAGCAGTGGGAACATATCAAGCTGATGATGATCCACAGAATAGCTAATAGTGCGATTTTGCTCCCGACTGGCCAAGTGGCCAGTGTTCAACTGTATGAAAATAGTAAAAACAGAAAAACAAAATTCTTATAAATGACGAAAGCATGTTTCATTGTGAAGAGTTGAAAATCTAGATGGGACTGAATACAGAAAAAAAGAGTCCAAAGTGGCGTTTTATGGGGAGGCATATGTTCAACAGTGGACGTCTTCCGGATGATGAAGCGTGTGTGTGTGATGTGATTAAAAAATCCAAACAAATAAAAAAGTATAATTTGATCATCCAATGATACCTAATACTTATGAGGATAAATTTATGTCGAAGAATTATGAGGAAATATTTCGTAAATGAATATGTATGATCTAAAACTTGGTATCTTACTCTTCTTTGAATTATCGAAACAATTAAACAGCTGCGTGGACTTGTCTTATCTTGGAAATGAGTCATCTTGTAAGTTCAATATTTTTATTAGATTTTGGCTTACCTAATTTATTGATTGCCTATCAACAAAAATCCAAGTGTCATGGAAATTTTTCTTCACCATCATTCAGTAGAATGGAAAGTATACTTAGATATCAATGCTTAGTATACTTAGTGCAATGGAAATTCGGAAAGTACCTATGGGTGAATTATTAACTGAATTCTAAGACGATCCGAACACCAATTTCAGCAGCGAGAATTTAAAGGGTAGTAAGTGAGTGGGTGATGATGATGATGATGATGATGATAATGTTGAATGTCCCACTCCAGTTCATACTCTTCTTACGCAACCTGACATTGCAGTCCTAACATTAAAAGATCCTAATTCACCTTTCTTCTCAAGTTGAAAACGATTGGTACGATTGGCAAGATTTCATTACAACACACGGAGTCTTCCAATTTCTATAATTGTGTCTATTTTCAATTAAGATAGCTCTACACTCACGCTTACATATCAAAACTGAATAGTAAGTACCTATACCTAAGTAAGAAGAGAGAACAATAGATTCCGGTATGCAATTAAAAGGGAGGGTTGCACGCCGCGGCGCAGCGTTAGCATTTCTATGAATTTTCATAGGATACCTAGAGCTTGAAGTGGGCGATGAAGTAGGTCGCATTAAGAATGAAGTTGGCCATTTTTTATTGTGGAAGTTTGTGATTTAAATGGGTGTCTGAATCCACCATTATTGTATATCAAAACTGATGTGTTTTATTGGAACTGTGCTTGCTGCCTAGCAGCAGAGGATGTAGTTTTCAATAGCAGCCATTTTATGGCACTCTTAAAATTCTGATTTTACTTGTCCTTAAATCGTCAATGGCAGATGCGAATTTAAACCTTAACCTAAGGAAGTAATGGTTATTATTCTATGACTGTAGCGTGTGGTGTTTCGTTGTATTATAGACTCGATCTGTGTTAGTGAAACATAGAATTACTTTTTTAGTACAGTGGATATTTTCATTATGGGAAAAGGAGAAAATGAGAAGGAATAACATTTGAGTAAAAAGTATGATAATCATTTTCAGATACTGATGCTGGTGGTCTTATAATTGTATCCTGCAAGTAGATGTAAGTACCTATATGAATCGCTCTTATTTGAGCCTCTAGAAGCGAGAAACCTTGGCGTTTTGATCAACGATTATAAGTAATAATGGCGACTCATTATTTTTTATTGATTAGAAACTAAATACCATAATATATCATATATCACAGCTCACCTTCAAACATGCAACTAGAATTATTTCTATTTAACCAAACGCTACACTATAATACGTGTCAAGCAATGTTAAAAGAACTTTGTAACGAACCTTGTATACCAATTAATTGTTATTAAATTATTATGTAGGAAAACATGAATACGAATAATAGGTAATTAATAGTGACCTTCAATAAAACACTGAACTCACTGGATATACCTGAGCTGTGAGCATTTGGAAACGGCAATACAAAGATGGTGAACTGAATATCGCGACGTGACATTGCCAAATCTGATATGAAATAACCCTCTTTTCGTCAAATAATGAGATTCATAAAATACGCCATTACACAAATAAACTTTTTTTTATTTTATTTTTATTTATTCGTAAACAGAATTGTAGCACCATTACAGAATTTCCAATGCGATGTTACAACTTATAATAAATATACGGATGCGATAGGTATTTATAGTTAAGATATACTATTGTTTTCTATATACCTTAAAGCTACTTCCATGAAGTTCGACAGGCTGCAGTTAAAAATGTCCATTCCCTCGGTTATCAAATTAATCCAGCGTATGGACAACTTAGAACAACATATATTCAATCATAAAGAACCACGGCTTGTCCAAAAAATGTCTTCCCCACATCGCTCCTGAAGATTTCAACAATGGTTCGGAATGCTAACACTAAAAACGGACCTATTCAATTCAGAAATGAAACATTTCCGCTTCGTCAAATTCTATTTCCGGAAATCTGACAAGGGCGCGACTATACACTATGTTGAAAGACACGACAACGTGTGGCTGGTCAATATATTTACATACGTTCACGTGTTACATAACGCGCCAAGGTGTCTAAAGCAATGTTTATTTTACGTTAATTGTTTACAAGCACATGACGTGGCCATTTTGACATCGACTAGATCACTATACAAAATACCAGTAGGAAACAGTTATGAATCTTTTGAAAGCTCTTCCCTGTAAATGGAACAATCGATTCGCCATATTAGACATTTTATTATGCTTCAGAAGACCTGCTGAGCATAGGTACGCCAATCTATTGAACACATCGAAATAATGTACATTGGATGAAAACAAGACGTCTTCTACAATTCTTGCCATTTAAAACTTACCTGAATAGTACTTACTAGAATAAAATATAGTACTATTCGGGTCCGACCCAGAATTCAATTTCCGAAACTTCGGACCCGTCGTAGAGTATCTAGACACCTCACGTCATTGTGTCTTATTAATGTTTGATACCAATGTGACAGAGTTCACTTTTGAAAGGTTTGTCCTTAAAACTACAAAGGTTCATTTCAAAATTCTGACCGCGCAGAGATCGCACACGTGGAGATTTCTGCTGTCGTCTGCAGTGTTTCAATAACAAAGTAAAAAATCTCTCGAAATTTAAACCACAGTATCACAGTAGTGGTTGCCAGGTATCTCTGTGCCAGTACACGATATTCACGCCTTAATACTGTACTGTTTACACAACTTTACCGTAGGTATCTCACTAATGAATTCATGCTTCGACGTCAGCTCTGAACAATAGAAATGTTAATGCAGACTGGACGTCCGCTGTTCGGTCGAATGGTTATACTACTTTATACGCACGCCTACGGTGATATTCGGGTCGTTCAGAATCAGCTTAAATAGTAATGAAGTCAGCGATGGAGTTTGCATATAGTTCATTAATATTTATTGTTTATTACGAAGATATTCATTCATGCGAATAGGAACCGAAACACATAACACAACATATACATATACACAGATAACACAATACATAATATTGTCTACTATGTCAGAGTAATGATAGCCATTTCTGATTGAGTTTGATGGCATAAGATACTCTGTTTTGTGGATACTCTCTCTTTTGAGCTGGACGACGTCCACTGCTGAACGTAGGCCTCCCCATAGAGCGCCACGTAGATCAGCTATAGCTATTTCAACTTGCTCATTTTGAGGTTTTGTATGTTGTATATATGAGTTAAGTATGTGATGTGTGCTAATTCCCAAGAATTCTCTACAGCGTGACTTCTACTCGTTCTTTCATTTGGCTCGTTTCTATTTTTAGCCGTCTCCGTGTTTAGCTTGTCTCCTTCTTACTCCAAGTTAAGTTAACCACACTTATTGTAGGTAGATATAATTTATGAATTGCCGGTATAATTTAGACCGGTGTAGCGAGTAGCAGTTTACCTTGAATCGTTGATTAATATCTGTCATTCGATAGTTTATTACCAGTTTTATAGATCAGTTATTCTTGAGGCATTTGTGTAGGTACGAGGGCTTTTGATCATTATTTTATTTAAATGTTGCATTCTTGTTTTTTACTGGCCTGTGCATGCACTGTAATATTTCAGTTGCTAGGCCCTAGATTTTTAGATACGAGTTACTACCTACTCATTTTTAATTGCCTGAATGCTGCACGATATTCGGAATCGAAAGCTGCTCATGATTTTATATTACCCTGTGGTGTGTATTCGAACGTCATTAGATTTAGTTGAGTGACAATATTGTTTATAATACAATGTTTCCAAACACCTTGCAGAAATGATCATCCTTCACCAAAATAGTTTGAGTCTACGCTCATTACTATGCGAGTTGTCAGTCCGATCTTGCATTAGAAGGCGACCTTTGGAGGTCGACCGCTCCGCTGGGCATTCCGACATTTCGATTCGGCTTTATTGAATCGCCTGTTATTGAATCCCGAGATATTCTGTCCTTGTGTATCCAGTGTAACTTTGATGTATTGTGAGCTTATGTTTGAAAGGGTATTGTGCTATTTATAGGAAACATTATGTGGCTTGATTATGTTATAAATAGCACCGTAAAAGCAAACTTTCGTGTCTTTTGTTGGAGGTAGTACCTAATGAAATGGTTCTAAAATAGCTTCGTCTCATATAAGTAGCTGATAGCTGTGATATTGTGCCAAACTAGACTTTGAATTTCAGTTTGGGGCACAATACCCCTGGGTTACTTCTACTGCACTCTGCTTGCTTTTCATCATCATCATTCAATACTAAAATAAATGTCAAAATATAAGTGTATAAAATATTATGTGGATATGGGGTTTCTAATTCATTATGGTAACACCTCGAGTTCTTTTCTAACGAACAAATTTTATTTTTAATTTAAAAAAATCTCTGATTTTCCATCGCGAAATAGAAAAGACCTGATGATCTTTAATTTGTTTAGTTTGTTGTTGCTAGCAGACTGATGATGCCTAACTTCCATCTCATTAAAATATTGATTAATTAATGCAGATGTCTTCATTTCAATCATTCTCAGTGATTCACGTTGCTCCGTTGATTTGGCACATTACTAAATGTTAGGCTAATGCAATCAAATCGGGTTTTTGCCCACACACATTTTGATGGATGGAGGGGCGTGTAAATAGCCCACTCCGCTTTAGGTTCCAAAATCAGTGTTCTTAAAGCCTATGATAAAAATTAAATATGGCCGAACACTAAACCGCGATAGGTGACAAGAACGTTTTGATGAACGACTAAAACTAACATCAAAGAAGTGAAGCAACCCTACGTACCTTAGCCAACCAGCTCTCACCAGGAACTCGAAGATGCGAATCACAGCAGAACACCGTCCCCAAACAGATCAAGCCCGAGATCGTGGGGCCGCCGGCCGGCGTTTTTCAGATCCGAAGAAAATCCTGGTTATTCTGATAGTTCGGCAGTAACTAGGTATACACCACAGTAGGACTGTCTAGCACTCAAATCACAGCACCTTTAGTCACTTTTTCGTCAGTTATTAGGTCACCAAAAGAATTTTCACACAAAACAGCGTATCGCTTTCACGGGACTTGGAACGAGAAGAGGTCGCCATTGTCCGAATTGACATTAGGGCATATGCTTTAACCAATCAGCGGTTAGTTAATTATTGCGGTTAGCGGAACTGCTAACGCCATCTATGGAGTCCATATAGGAAACTCGAAGGCTTCGGATAATGGGCGCGACATTCCAATATTATTAATCTTAGGTCGTTCATCAAAGAAATTAATACCAATATTGGAAATAAATATTATTCATTAGAAAATAAATGAAAATTCATGTTGGAAATTAAATATAATAAACATTGTCTTTAAAAGCCTTAGCGCTTAACCATGCACCCCGCCTTGGAAGGTCGCAAGATCTTTCAAAAGGAAAAAAATAAAGTTATACATTAGTTTGCGTTAAGTTATACTAGTTTCGTTATAAAACGGAAGGATATATGTTTTCAAAGAACTCATGACTGATCAGAAACGGAAACGAATTATAGATATTAATATGACAATTGGATGGTAGACTATAAACTAAATTTAGCAATTGTACATTTTATTAGGTTTATTGTGTCGGTATCGGATATAGTTTGGTAACAGCGCGTTTGAAGTTACCGAATTTAGTCCTCACCATAGCGACTCGAACCGTATTATCTGAACCCTTAAAGACTTCAGTTATGACTCCTAAAGGCCAGTGTAGAGGAGCTAAATCATCCTGTCCTACTAATACGACGGTTCCGATTTCAATTTGTCTGTCAGGAGTCGTCCACTTCTGTCTGACCTGCAGCGTGTGCAAGTACTCAAGCCGCCATTTCTTCCAAAAAGATTGGACCATGCTGTCCAGCAACTGTTTGCGCTGTACTAAGTTGACACGTTGATGAGACAAGTCGGTGGCGGGTAAGTATTGTAGTGGAGTAGACATTAAGAAATGAGCGGGGGTTACAATTTCAGGGCGTGGATCGGAGGATATCACACACAGAGGGCGAGAGTTCAAGATGCACTCGATTTGAGCGAGTACAGTCTGTAACTCTTCGTATGTCAAAAGCTGACTGCCTATAGAACGATAGAGGTTCGTTTTCAGGCTGCGAATGTTACTCTCCCACATACCTCCAAAATGGGGAGCTCTAGGCGGAATCATTTTCCACTCTATGCGGCGGGTGCTTAACTCATATAAGAGTGAAGTATTGAAGTTGGAGCTTGCCAGGAAGCTATACAGCTGATCTAATTGGGCCTTGGCACCAATGAAATTCGTCGCGTTGTCCGAATACAGACAAGCAACTGGTCCACGTCGAGAAATAAAACGCTTGAAAGCGGCCAGGAACTCCTGACACTGAGCGACGCGGTTACTGACAAAAACAGACCACCGATGCGGAGAAGAATGTATCCACGACAAGGCTATGGTGGAATCCGAAAAGGCGTAAATTCCTGCAATAGGAACACGCGAAGCGTATGCATCGTGAACAGTTTTGACCAGTTTGGACATGAGTACTGCAGCGCATAACTCAAGGCGGGCGAGAGTGGTGACCTTGGTCGGTGAAACCTTAGATTTTGCACAAAGTAAGCGAACACTGGTGCCAGAGGAGTAAGTACAGTGTGCATAGACCACACAGCCATACCCATTCATGCTGGCGTCGCAGAAAGCGACAAGGTGTAACACACAGTCAATGTAGACGCCTACATGACGTGGAATGCGCACGGTACTAAGTAAGGGAAATTCCTGTATTAAAGCGGCGAAGCGAACCACGACGCTCTCGGGAGCGGGATCGTCCCAGCCACAGTTGCTCAACCATAGTTCTTTAATGAGCAGTTTGGCGTAAAGTATTACGGGTGCAACCACGCCGAGAACGTCGAACAGACGAGCAACGATCGACAGTATGTTTCGTTTAGTGCATTTGTCTGTGACTGGAGCGGAAGTGAAGAAAAAATTATCTTCAATAGGGTCCCACGACAGACCTAAGACCTTTGAAGCGTTATTCTCAGCATCGAATTCGAGGGATTTGCGGTGCGAATCAGGCAGGCTGTTTAAAAGCACTGGAGAATTACTGGACCACTTTACCAGCTCAAAATCGCCTGATTGGAACATCTTAATGAGATCTCGTGCCAATTGCATAGCAGTGTCTTCATTATGAGCAGAATAAACTAGATCGTCCATGTATAGACAAGTTTCTGCAATCTTAGCTGCGTCAGGGAAAAATGGACTCATGTCGGTTGCCAGCTGGCGCACAGTACGCATGGCTATATAGGGGCTCGACTTAAGACCGAAAGGTAAGCGGTTGAAAGCGTATGTGCGCACTGGTTCGTTCTCATTGAATCGAAACAAGATGCGCAAGTACTTTCGCTGGTCAACAGGTACACCAATGCGTAAGTACATTTGCTTTATATCGGCGTTCATGGCTACCGGAAACAACCGAAACTGCAAAAGCAATAGAAAAAGATCGCTTTGTAAATTTGGACCATTATGAATGACGTCATTCAAAGAGAGGCCAGTATGTGACCGAGCGTTTGCATCCAAAACTATTCGCGGCATCGGCTTATCAGCTCGAACAACGGCATGGTGCGGAATATAATACCCGGAATTTGAGGTTTCGGAAACATCAACTAAACTAAGGTAACCGTTATCAATGTAATCTTGAATAACTTTACTGTAATTTTCCCTTAAGTTTTGTGAATGGCGAAATTTTCTTTCTAGCGAGATGAAACGGCGGCGGTAAGCAACAGCGTGTGTGTTGCCAAGTTCCGATGGATCCTTTTTAAATGGCAACGCCACAGTATACCGACCCTCATCGTCGCGGGTAACTGAAGACGTGAAAATATTTTCGCATTCCGTCTCCTCCGGTGATAATAATCGCATTGTAGGAACTTCCTCAAGCTCCCAAAACCTTTGCACTAGTTCATTTAGAGCTAAAGCAGTAAAAGAGGCGGTAGGTATCAACGCGTCGTTCCGCGGAAAATCACCCATCAGGACATATCCGAATGTGGTCAAGAGCGCAGGTGGGGCATGGCCACCTAGATCTACTTTATTTCCCAAGTAAATATACGGGAAAAGTTGAGCGCCTATTACAACATCAATGTCCCCGGGGATATTCCAGTTCAAATCAGCGAGCGGTAAGTTATGAAAATCTATATTCATGTTACACTCAATAAATTGTGACGGTAACTGATCAGTAATACACTCCACGACTAGTGCGTGTATGTTGTATTTCTGGTCGGGGTATACGCGGGATTCAATATCCAAATGAACGTAACCGATGATTGGGCGTGAAGTTGAACCAACACCTTTGACAAAGGAGTTACTCAAAGGTATTATAGATAAGTTTAATGTGCGACAACAGTCTGTGGTAATTAGATTATTTTGCGAGCCGTTATCAATAAGGCATCTAACCACAGATTTCTGCCCCGTACTACCATTAGGTCGCGCGTACACTTGAGCTGTCGACAATAATACGGTTGACTTCGGTTTCATTTCGGCCGAAAGTAAAACCGCAGTACTATGCGATGGGGGTGCAACAGTAGTGCAAGGCGCGAACGTAGTGGGGGACCTTAGCGAAGCAGTAGCGACAGGAGTATTAGAGATCATAAGCGTGTTGGGGGATCCATCCACAGTTGGGGGGATCATCGCAGAAGGGGGGGCGAGCGTCATAGCGTGTCTATAAACATCAGGGGGCCCATCTACAGTCATGGGGACAAGCGTAGAAGAGGGGATCAGCGGTATCGGCGACATATGCGCATTGGGGGACCCACCCACAGTAGGGGGGACAAGCGTATTCGAGGCAGCGAGCGTAGCGGAAAATGCGGGCGTTGAATGGGACAAACCTCTATTCGGGGGGACATCTACCGTGTGGGGAATGTGTGGAGCGAAAAATGGGGGCACTGTAGGGGACGAACCTCTATTAGTGGGGACACCTACCCGGGGGGCAAGCGAAGCAGAAAATGTGGGCACCGTAGAGGACGAACCCATAGTAGGGGACGTGCACGGTGGCAACATTGGTACTTCGCCCTCAACCCGAGCGACGTGCGTGCGGGAAGTGTTCCTATTAATCTTATTGTCAAAGTGCAATAAAGTATGGTGCCGTTTTTTACACAACTCACACACTGATGATGAATTACAATTCGTTAAGTTATGCATTACACTTAAGCAATTCACACATCCACGCTTTGATTTAATAAAATCGTATCGAGATTTAGCATCACGCGATCCCTTAAACTGCGTGCAGTTATAAAGTTGAGTGTGGCTGCTATCATTGCAAAACACACAGCACGTGGCATCTGCGGTAGGTACTAGTCCGTCGCTAGCGACAAAAGCCTTGTAGGTATGCGAGCCCGTGCGAGCTTCACGTGACGTAATAGCGGCCGGCGGTTTGTTATTTACGTTTCGCTGGCTTACGTACGACGAAGACGGATTCAAACGCTCTAAAATCTTAGCCTGATCCTGAACAAAAGATATCAGCTGTTTAGTGGTAGGTATTTCAACGTCTCGAATTGATAACTCGAAACTCTGAACCGTTTGCATATCTATCTTTCTTAAAGCACAGTGCAAAAAAATGAAATCAGTAAGATCCGGTATAGCTAATTGTTTTAAAGCGGACATAGAAGCTGAATATTTTTCTATAAACATATCTAAGCTATTAGCATTGTGCGAGCATCCGTTTATATCCAGGATATTATTAAAATAGTGTGTGCCTAAAGCGCGCTTATCTTGGTATTTTTTAACCAAGCTATCCCAAATTATTCTATAGGTATCGCCTGTCGGAACTATTCCGGCGGTCACCTTCAATGCGTTGTGAGTTAATTTACCGACCAAGTAATGCACACGCTGTGAATCAGACAGCTGATCATTGTTATGAACATTCGCTTTAAATGATTCATAAAACGCGGGCCAATTTTCCGAACGACCGTCAAAACTTAATAAGTTTATTGGGGGTAAGTTAATGTGCGAATTCACGGCCTTCGGTTGTCTGTCACTAAGTGATGGCAAAATAACGGGATTAATTATTTTATTACGGATGCGTTTGACTTTATTATACAAATCCTCGAAGGCGTCTAAACAAGCGTAGTCAACGCGTGCTTCGGGATTCAATTGCAGCTTTTTTTGATTTATTTCATCGATAATTCGCTCAAACTTATCATGTAACTCGTCTACCGTTTCCGACTCAGTCATGAAGTTCTCATTAGACCTAGAAGTCGATTCAAACGACGTTATAGTTTTAGCGAGATTATAAACACGATTCATTCGTTTAAAATGCAATTCCCTCTTTTGCTCTAAAAGAGCCAACAAAGTTTCCTCACTAGGTTGAACTTGCGTCATGATGACTAACTGTAGGTACTTAGAACCAAAAATGAAATTACTATTGAAAGAATTCACAATTAGCGGGAAACTAAGTTCGCGGCTACGGAACACAAATAGCGGTGAAATTATAACTTAAGGCGAGACTGGTCCAAAAACGCCCTTGTAAGAACAGACTTTTCTCTGAGATAAACCACACTTTTAGATATGAAAAAAATATATGTTATTCTTAAGGATGTCTTTGAGTTAAACCATAAAACTTATACATAAAAGGAATAACTTCACTCGATCGAAAAAAAATCCAAAGTTACCTCTATCTTACATTTTTTGAAATGACTATTGGACTTGTTTTATACGAATCGTATTATATAAATAATTTTTAATGCATTATGTATTGATCAAAAAATTTAAATCATTAATAAAAATGTTAAAAAGTTAATACGGTAATTTTATATGAATTTATATCTTGGAGTCATGGCATCCGAGCGCGTTTTCGGGGCCGCCAGTCCGCTCGCAGAGCCGGTCGACGCCGGACGTATGCCAAATTTTTGCGCTCTACGACACGAAGGTACGCTAATCGTAAATTTTAATTTATAAATAGAATAATTTAATTTAATTGTTTATTTCGAGTAACTTAACTAAGAAGTGAATAAAAAAAGATTAATAAAATGGGTAACAAATGTAATAAAAGGAAAAACAAATTAAGTTATGCATTTAGAAAATCGTACGAGTCCAGGAGCAAACGACGGTTTGTGTTTGTGTGGGCAAATGTGGACAGGCGTGGGCAAGCGTAAGCAGTTATGTACAAGTGTGAAAAAGCTATGGGCAGGTGAGCGGCTGGTGGGGACAGGTGAGGGCAAGTGTGAGAAAGCTATGGGCAGCTGGGCTGATGTGGGCAAAAGTACCCAGGTGTGGGCAAGTTTGAAAATGTGTTAGCAAGCATGGGCTAATAGGCAGTTTGTGTGGGCAAATGTGGACAGGCGTGGGCAAGCGTAAGCAGGTGTGGGCAAGTGTGAAAAAGCTATGGGCAGGTGAGCGGCTGGTGGGGACAGGTGGGGGCAAGTGTGAAAAAGCCATGGGCAGGTGAGCGGCTGGTGGGGACAGGTGGGGGCAAGTGTTAAAAAGCTATGGGCAGCTGGGCTGATGTGGGCAAAAGTATCCAGGTTTGGGAAAGTTTGAAAATGTGTTAGCAGGCATGGGCTAATAGGCAGTTTGTGTGGGCAAATGTGGACAGGCGTGGGCAAGCGTAAGCAGGTGTGGGCAAGTGTGAAAAAGCTATGGGCAGGTAAGCGGCTGGTGGGGACAGGTGGGGGCAAGTGTGAAAAAGCCATGGGCAGGTGAACGGCTGGTGGGGACAGGTGGGGGCAAGTGTGAAAAAGCTATGGGCAGCTGGGCTGATGTGGGCAAAAGTAGGCAGGTGTAGGCAAGTTTGAAAATGTGTAAGCAAGCATGGGCTAATAGGCAGTTTGTGTGGGCAAATGTGGACAGGCGTGGGCAAGCGTAAGCAGGTGTGGGCAAGTGTGATAAAGCTATGGGCAGGTGAGCGGCTGGTGGGGACAGGTGGGGGCAAGTGTGAAAAAGCCATGGGCAGGTGAGCGGCTGGTGGGGATAGGTGGGGGCAAGTGTGAAAAAGCTATGGGCAGCTGGGCTGATGTCGGCAAAAGTATCCAGGTTTGGGCAAGTTTGAAAATGTGTTAGCAGGCATGGGCTAATAGGCAGTTTGTGTGGGCAAATGTGGACAGGCGTGGGCAAGCGTAAGCAGGTGTGGGCAAGTGTGAAAAAGCTATGGGCAGGTGAGCGGCTGGTGGGGGGGGACAGGTGGGGGCAAGTGTGAAAAAGCCATGGGCAGGTGAGCGGCTGGTGGGGACAGGTGGGGGCAAGTGTGAAAAAGCTATGGGCAGCTCGGCTGATGTGGGCAAAAGTAGGCAGGTGTGGGCAAGTTTGAAAATGTGTTAGCAGGCATGGGCTAATAGGCAGTTTGTGTGGGCAAATGTGGACAGGCGTGGGCAAGCGTAAGCAGGTGTGGGCAAGTGTGAAACAGCTATGGGCAGGTGAGCGGCTGGTGGGGACAGGTGGGGGCAAGTGTGAAAAAGCTATGGGCACCTGGGCTGATGTGGGCAAAAGTATCCAGGTTTGGGCAAGTTTGAAAATGTGTTAGCAGGCATGGGCTAATAGGCAGTTTGTGTGGGCAAATGTGGACAGGCGTGGGCAAGCGTAAGCAGGTGTGGGCAAGTGTGAAACAGCTATGGGCAGGTGAGCGGCTGGTGGGGACAGGTGTGAAAAAGCCATGGGCAGGTGAGCGGCTGGTGGGGACAGGTGGGGGCAAGTGTGAAAAAGCTATGGGCAGCTGGGCTGATGTGGGCAAGTTTGAAAATGTGTTAGCAGGCATGGGCTAATAGGCAGTTTTTGTGGGCAAATGTGGACAGGCGTGGGCAAGCGTAAGCAGGTGTGTGCAAGTGTGAAAAAGCTATGGGAAGGTGAGCAGCTGGTGGGGACAGGTGAGGGCAAGTGTGAGAAAGCTATGGGTACCTGGGCTGATGTGGGCAAAAGTATCCAGGTTTGGGCAAGTTTGAAAATGTGTTAGCAGGCATGGGCTAATAGGCAGTTTTTGTGGGCAAATGTGGACAGGCGTGAGCAAGCGTAAGCAGGTGTGGGTAAGTGTGAAAAAGCCATGGGCAGGTGAGCGGCTGGTGGGGACAGGTGGGGGCAAGTGTGAAAAAGCTATGGGCAGCTGGGCTGATGTGGGCAAAAGTATCCAGGTTTGGGCAAGTTTGAAAATGTGTTAGCAGGCATGGGCTAATAGGCAGTTTGTGTGGGCAAATGTGGACAGGCGTGGGCAAGCGTAAGCAGGTGTGGGCAAGTGTGAAACAGCTATGGGCAGGTGAGCGGCTGGTGGGGACAGGTGGGGGCAAGTGTGAAAAAGCCATGGGCAGGTGAGCGGCTGGTGGGGGCAGGTGAGCGGCTGGTGGGGACAGGTGGGGGCAAGAGTGAAAAAACTACGGGCAGCTGGGCTGATGTGGGCAAAAGTAGGCAGGTGTGGGCAAGTTTGAAAATGTGTTAGCAGGCATGGGCTAATAGGCAGTTTGTGTGGGCAAATGTGGACAGGCGTGGGCAAGCGTAAGCAGGTGTGTGCAAGTGTGAAAAAGCTATGGGCAGGTGAGCGGCTGGTGGGGACAGGTGGGGGCAAGTGTGAAAAAGCTATGGGCAGCTGGGCGGAAAAAAAATTGTTCAAAATTATACCTGCATCATGTACTTTTTTAACATTATAACATTTTAATCGTACCATTCATCATTATTATACCTACCTACTGGAAATAAGGTAATTGAAGTCGTTATTACCATGGGACTGGGTAGGTATTACAATAATAATAATAATAACTCAACAGTCTTTTGTCGGGTGGCAAAAAGGTGCGCGCCTTCAACGGCTGGGTGATGCCCTTACTGATATATTCCTTTGGCATACTAAGATGGACTCAGACCGAGCTGGACGCCCTGGATAGAAAGGTCCGTCAACTGCTTACCTCGCATCGCATGCTGCACCCGCGCTCGTCTGTTATGAGACTGTACATTCCGCGGAAATGGGGCGGTCGAGGCTTTTTAAATGCCAAAACCCTCCATAACCGTGAAGTGTGCAGTCTCCGGGAGTATTTCCTCAACAACGAGTGCGGGATGCATCGCGATATGGTGGCAGTTGACAAAGGCCTCACGCCGCTCTCCTTGGCAAATGAGAACTGGCGTAAACCGGTGGTACTTAGCACCGAGGACCGCAGGGACGTATGGAAAGGCAAGGAGCTGCACGGGCGGTTCTATCGGGCCTTGACAGGGCCCGATGTGGACCTGCATGCGTCGGTGAACTGGCTGCGATTCGGCGACCTCTTTGGGGAAACCGAGGGTTTTGTCTGTGCAATTGCGGACGAAGTTATCAAGACGAACAACTACCGGAAATATATCATGAAGGACGGTACGGTCGACATCTGTCGGGCATGCCGCCGTCCCGGAGAATCTCTCCGACATATCATTTCCGGTTGTTCTCATCTTGCTAACGGAGAGTACTTGCACAGACACAACCTAGTGGCCAGGATCATCCATCAGCAACTTGCCCTTCAATACGGCCTTGTCGAATCTGAGGTGCCGTACTACAAGTACACACCGGGGCCGGTTCTCGAAAATGGCCGTGCATTGCTCTATTGGGATCGCTCTATCATCACGGACAGGACTATTGTAGCCAATAAGCCTGATATCGTGCTGGTATACCGACCCCAACGCCGGGCAGTGCTCGTTGACATCACCATTCCGCATGACGAGAACCTCGTGAAGGCTGAGAAGGACAAACTCAGCAAGTACCTTGACTTGGCTCACGAGGTAACCGCCATGTGGAATGTTGACTCAACGAGCATTGTCCCGATAGTCGTTTCGGCAAACGGCCTTATAGCGAAGAGCCTCGACCAACACCTCGAGAGGCTCTCGCTAGATGGTTGGATCAAGGGTCAGATACAGAAGGCAGTACTCCTTGACACGGCACGTATTGTCAGGAGGTTCCTCACTCTGCAGCCCTAACCACCGGTAGCTTGGGCCCTGCCCCGCTGCCGGCGGCACTCTAGGTTTAGGATTTTTTGATAGTATTTTTGTAATGTATTTTTATAACAATATTGTAAAAAAAACCTAAACCTAAGAAAAATGAATAAATGAGTGAATAATAACCAAAAATAGCATTAAAAACACGGTTGTATCTCATACGTATTTTTTATCTAATAAAATAACGGTAGGTTCACAATTATTATATTATTATGTCAATCCAGAACATAAGCTAACTCTATTCTCAAAGCGACTTGATCTCCGCTACTGAGTTACATAACGTGGCTAACGAGCGAAACAAGTGCGCGCGGCGCATCGCACACAACTTTTGGGTCGCGTAAATGAATACGTCGTGCGTTCAAAAAGTGCGGATTGAGGCAGCGTAAAATACCTAAAGATCCGGAAAAGCCTCGCCTTAATAGCGTTTCATGTACAACTTTATTTGAACGAGATATTACCAATTATTACGTAAATCTATATCAAATAATGTGACTTTTTTTAGAATAGGTATTAGAATATTACCAAAAAGTTTACGTAAAATCTATTTAACCAAAAATTAAATTGCGAATGAATTTTACCAAAAATTACGTAAAATTTATATATATATCACTGGAAAGATCCGTGACTCGATAGGACCAAAATATTATGGAGGGGCGTGTAAATAGCCCACTCCGCTTTAGGTTCCAAAATCAGTGTTCTTACAGCCTATGATAAAAATTAAATATGGCCGAACACTAAACCGCGATAGGTGACAAGAACGTTTTGATGAACGACTAAAACTAACATCAAAGAAGTGAAGCAACCCACGTACCTTAGCCAACCAGCTCTCACCAGGAACTCGAAGATGCGAATCACAGCAGAACACCGTCCCCAAACAGATCAAGCCCGAGATCGTGGGGCCGCCGGCCGGCGTTTTTCAGATCCGAAGAAAATCCTGGTTATTCTGATAGTTCGGCAGTAACTAGGAATACACCACAGTAGGACTGTCTAGCACTCAAATCACAGCACCTTTAGTCACTTTTTCGTCAGTTATTAGGTCACCAAAAGAATTTTCACACAAAACAGCGTATCGCTTTCACGGGACTTGGAACGAGAAGAGGTCGCCATTGTCCGAATTGACATTAGGGCATATGCTTTAACCAATCAGCGGTTAGTTAATTATTGCGGTTAGCGGAACTGCTAACGCCATCTATGGAGTCCATATAGGAAACTCGAAGGCTTCGGATAATGGGCGCGACATTCCAATATTATTAATCTTAGGTCGTTCATCAAAGAAATTAATACCAATATTGGAAATAAATATTATTCATTAGAAAATAAATGAAAATTCATGTTGGAAATTAAATATAATAAACATTGTCTTTAAAAGCCTTAGCGCTTAACCAATGGACATATTTTGATATGCTCTGAACATCCAACCAAAATATCAAAATATTTGTGAATGGTTAGATTATTCAACTTTATTGCTGATTAAATTAATTCTTAAGATATGAAGGTTTAATTTTATGTGCACCGGCGCACGGTCTCACAGATAAGGCGGACATTTCACTAATATTGTTTGTTCTTGACGCAGAGTTTGACCATCACGACTCTACCGGATGCTATGTGATAACGTTTACTTGTGTGATCAGCTACTAAATGGCGGAAAATTTGTCTATTGTCATGATCTTAATAATTTTGTTGGGGAAAAAATAACATGGCTGGTTTTCCAACGAGACTCCTTGTAGATTCAACATACTTTCGCTACTCTGTAGTGGTTCCTAGCTTTTTGGTGTACTAAGCGATTATGGTTTTAGTTTACGCATGAAATCTTATCCAATTTTGTTGGGTCGCTTTAGCGCTATTGCATATTTCATCATTCAAAATCGTGATGACACATATACCAAAATATCTCTTCGGCGTTTCTCATAGTAGTATTTACTATCATATGAAGGTGTAACTTTCACAGTTACGTGGGAGTTTTACTACTAAAATAGTCAAAGTAGCAAAAAAACAATTTAAGTAATATAAACATAAAAGTGCTCCAGTTATTGTCATTTACATTGCTAGTATTCAAAATTTAAGACGCGTGTGGGTAATTTAAATGTGAATTCGAATCATTTGTATTCAGTTTGTTAGACCATTTTGGTTTAATTTACGAATGGAGGTCATAAGTAAAGTCTTTGTAGTGGCGCCAAGGAAAATGCGATTTAGCGAAGTTACTGGGCACAAGAGCTTCGATGTAAGAGTAGATACAGTTCTCTCGGGTATAAGTTTGTAAGGTTTGAATTGGAGTCTTCGTCTCGTATTCTATTCACGCCGAGGATTTATTTTTCTCACGAGGCAAGTCGTAAAAGAAACTCAAATTCAGGTCGTCGTTAATTGTTTACTTCAAAGGTATTAAGTAGAATATTATATTAGGTAATAGCTCACATTATCACGAAAAAATGTAACCTAATGAACACTCGCGCAGCGAGCTATGGAGAGAGCTATTATTGGAGTTTCTTTGCGAGATATGATCCGAAATGAGGAGATCCGCAAGAGAACTAAATTCACCGATACCTTTGAGAATTAGCAAGTTGAAGTGGCAGTGGGCAGGCCACATCGCTCGTAGAACTGAAAACCGATGATGGGGAAGAAAGTTTCTCGCGTGGTGACCACGCACCGGACGCAGCGTAGGCCGGCCCCCCGCTTCGTGGACCGACGACCTGGTCAGAACCGCGGGGAGCTGATGGATACAGGAAGCAAGCAGGCGCTCAAAGTGGCGCTCTTTGGGGGAAGCCTATGTTCAGCAGTGGACGTCTTCAGGCTGATGATGATCTGATGAGGCACTGAATGTTTTTTGGTTTCAATTATGATAAGCACGTTTGACTTTAGCTGAAAATAGATTCTTAATATTATTCATCCAATATAGAATTTCAAGTTAAAGGTCTAAAACGTCCTACGTATGCTTCTCATTTTTCCATCATAAGAACATAGGCAGTAAGGTGAGGACGTGGGTGGTGTCATCCTGTCCTAATTACACGGTATATGGACCTTTAACTTCGGCACTTACCACACCCGATTCAATAAAGCAGTTCACAAAAAGCAAGTTCACGTAAAATATATGTCGACAGCTCGTTTCTTCAAAATTTTAATAGTATTTCTTGTAAGTACTTATAGCTTGTCAATGATTATGGTGACAATATTTTTCTGCTTGCTTTGCTTATTGGGAAACTCAGTAGGAGTAATGGAAACATCACTTCACATCAACAGGCGGATGACGTCCACTGCTGAACATAGGCCTCCCCCATAAAACGCTGCTTTGGACGCTTAACATAGGAGGGCTTTGCCATAGTCACCACGCTTGGCAGGCGGCGTGGTGATCGCAGATGATTTAATGTACCGAGGAAAATGCTGCTGTCCATTCCTTGGATATTTCCTTAGCCGGCTCTTACGAACAGCCTGAAGACGTCTACTGCTGAACACATGCCTCAGCACAGAGCGCCACTGTGAGCGGCTGCTTTCCTCCTGCATCTATCGGCTCCACGCGATTTCAACCAAATCGTCGGTCTACCTAGTGGGGGGCCGGCCTACGCTGCGTCTTCCAGTTCGTAGTTGTCACTCGAGAACATTTTTTCCCCATCGGTTGTCAGTTCTACGAGCGATGTGGCCTGCCCATTGCCATTTAAACTTGCTAGTTCTAAGAGCTATCTCGGTCACTAGTTCTCCTGCGGTTCTCCTCGTTCCGGAGCTTATCTCACAGGGAAACACCGAGCATAGCTCGCTCCATAGCTCGTTGCGCGACTTTGAGCTTGCTAATGAAGCCAACAGACAACAGAATGCTTGCTTGATGTCACGAAGTACTTCTGTCTCTTCAGACTCACTCGAGAACCAGTTTCCAGTCGAGGCGTTTCATGCCTCCACCCTCAAAAGTCACTAAACATCAGCTGATGAGGTAAAACGTTACCCTAATAAAAAACTAAGAAATTCAAGTCGTACACAGTGAGTAAATGCTTCGCGTTGTACTTATAGGTAAGTTCATCGTCAGCTCTGTCCTCAAGTACCTGCTTATTATAATGGCCTCCCGTTTACTCATCAAGCGCAGTACATTAAAACACCCTCCGAGGGGTCCGTGTCACGTCAAGCAACATCTCAATTTACGCGATTTATACAAAATTACGTTTTCCTTCATTAAACGAGTTTGTTAGACAATATTGAACTTAATCACTTCAGGGTTAGAATCGTTTTGGTTTTGAATGGATCGTGCTGTGATTGGGCGTTCATGATAGAGCGTCACAGCATGTAGGTACGCTTGTCTCACGTGACCCGGTTTTTATAGGGTTGACGCAATGTGTGTTTGTTTGTAAATGCCGTGCACGGTTTGTTGTAGTTTCTGAAAACTCTTGTTGCAGATCTTAAAGATGAGTTGTTGAGAGTTGAGCAAAATAAATTGCTTGCCGGCGGAGCTTCAGAAAACCATTGAAATGTCTCGCATATATTCTGTGCCTGCCAAGAAAACCACAATGAATGTTAAGGTGGAACGTTTCACTAGCGCGGCAAATTCAAATTTTCTTGCGTTCTTTTGCCCACAAATTTTGAGCACAAATTGGCCTTGTATCGTATACTTATGTGTTTTACCACCATGTCCCCAAATTACCTTCTTGAACTCCCCTTCTATAATGATTTCTGCTTCCCCCCCTTCAAAATTTCTGTATCCGTGCCTGCACCGCACCATTACAAAATTAATGTGTTTATTATACGTAAGTACCTACTTCCATCAAAAGATTACAGAGGCGTAGTCCTAATTCTAACGTAAGTGTTGAAAATCCTACCCATTAGAGATGGTCCTCGTATTAAATTTAAACCACGGAACTAGAATTTTTTCGTATGGTTTAAACTGTGTAGGTAGAGGACGCCTGAATTAAAGTTGTGGCCATTATGCTTCTGCAAAAGTTCGGGTAAGTTCTGTCAGTTCAGAAAACTTAGGGTTGTTTATTAGAAAAATGCTAACCACTAATAGGCATGAGAAAATTTTGTATCCCTAACTTGATAACTTCAGTACTTCCCCACTAAGAGTAGAAAACTATGCCGTTTATTTGTGAGGACGTTCACGCCAAAACTGGAACCGATTTGGATGAAAATGTGCACACATAGTATTGAGTGCGATTTATTTTAAGTAAGTACAGTTAGCGACTAAATAATTGAGGAAGTCACTGCTTTAGAGTTCCGAAACTCTACTGACTGGTTATTGCTATAGTTCTTTATTCGCCAAGGTATATTTCTATATAAATATAGGTACCTACAGTTAATTATTGTTCTAGGAACATGTAGAAAAACACACATATTAATTTGTTCTGCTTATGGAGGAGTACCATTCATTGGTGGAACAATAAAAAAATATTTTGTCCATTCATTTGTTTATCAATAGAACATGTAAGAAAAAACATTCTTTAGTAGGTAATTAGGTATGTTATATCATAGAACAAGTAGGCAAGAAAAATAAATTCCATTTCTACCGCGGGCGTTTCAATTTTGGGCTGGGTTCGAGTAGTTTCACTGTTTTTTAGTATGATGAACAATAGTACACTTATTATAATTATTTTACCTATAATAATAACTATTAGTCGATAAAGAAATGCGCATTTTTATTACATTCTGATCCTTTAAACCAGTGTTAAGTCTGATAAAGAGAGGCGACACTATCAAAAGTAGGTAGGTACCTATTAGACATTAAAATGACAAGCCAAATGGTAACTCCTAAGAAAAATTTGTCAGTCAGACAAATCTTGGTAAAAAAATCCTAATAAATAGAGGGTTTTCCTAATAATGATAATGTCTTTGCTATTTAGTTTTCACATCTATTTAGAACCTTTGTGCGGTAATTTTATTGTGGTCGTGAAGATTTTTTTGCAATGTGCCTTCATTCTTTGAACGAACCCCTTCGGCCGCGTACGAAACCAAAAGTTCGTAACCAGTTGCGGTAGAAGAAAAATTCATCGTAACTACTACACTACTAAAAACTAGTAAACTAGCTACACTATCTACTACAAAGAACATTTGGACTGTCGCCGCGATGGCCTATAGACAGTCCAAATGCTCCAGCCCACTACCGGTAGGTAGCGTACCCAACGTGCTGGTAGCATTGCCTTGTTGAATTGCAATGCTGATTCGTTGAGCCAAATAAGTGCCAGCATTTTGGTCACGCATCGCATCTACCAGGTGCTCTGATAAACTTTGGAAAACGCGATGAGCTCGTCGTCGTTGGTTGTCGTCGTATCTTATATGTTTACATTGTACTACGCAATAAAAATATTTTTAGTATCAGCAATAGCAATCATTGTAATAGGCACGTTTGCTCACTACATAGTATACCTACTAGTATACTGATAATACTAGTATACTAATAATACTAGAAATGTCCTAGGCGATACCTATTCAAAGTTTTCCCGTTACTAAATCCGGTGACGTCACGCGCAGTTAACTAATATGGAGGGCGCCACGTGACTGTAATTTTCAGTGTGACGTGTAATACAGTAGTTAAGATTAATGGTTTAAATCAGTACCTAGGTATCACCTGCCCCTGCTTATCTTTAGATTTGGGAGGCGTTATCTTATCAGTATTTCTGTTGATGTTACCTACTTGACGATGCCATGCATGCAGTAATCATGGGCGATTCCCAAAAAAGTCTCAATAGTTCCGTTACAGAACTACTTTCACGGAACTTCTGGGAATAAACGTTCTCACGCTGCAGCGGGGTGATCACGGAACTTCGATAGCAATACAAGGGAGCTATTTCATTCCGAATTTGAAAATTTCCACTGTAACTATGCACATAAACTGCGTATTGAAACTGTCAAATCCATACATTTTGGTGTTTCTATTGGTTGCAATCGAGATACATGATCGTCTAGCTGAACTCCGTAAGTTAGTTGTAAAAGGCGAAGGATAAAGGACATGACATCCATCGTCGTAGTGTGTAAACTGGCGCGCAGCCGAAGCACAAATTTAAATAGCATAAGTACTTACGCAAAGCTTAGGTACTGCCTATACTGTTGTTGCTTACCTGCCCTTGTCACTCCCATGCAGTTATAACTTTCATTTAATTAGCAGATTTATTAACACGAATGAAGCGTAAAAGTAGTAGGTACCCAATGCTGGTTTGGATTAATGACCCAATATTTGACAGCCTCCGTGGTGTGCTGGTTGAGTAGGTCGGCTCATAGCCCGGAGGCGGTGGGTTCGATTCCCGCGACAGGACAATATTTGTGCACGGGAAAAAAAGCGCTAATACTTGTTCTGTGTCTGGATGTTGTGGGACCACTTTCCATAGGGTCCACTCTTCCAGTGGACGTAGCCTTCTCGATCCTCTTATCCCGGCAACGGCCCAAGCCGAGGCTCGCACCCCAGGGCAGGGGTGCCCTTGTGCTAGTTGCCTCCCAGTTTTGACGGTTGGGTGCCTTAAGCGCCTGCCCTCCCGCCCAGTGACGCTGTAAAGGTCGGTAGAGACCAACATCATCAGCACGTTAAAAAAAAAAAAATTGTGGGACCATGATCCTCGTAATTCCTGGGTGCCCAGATACAGGGAATCATATAGTCCAGGTCCAGGTTCTAAGTATAAAATTGTTAAAGAAAATGAGTACGAGATGACCACTTGCCTACACTAAAAGAAGAAGAAGTACGAGATCTCGAGTTTCTACGTAGCTACCGTACCTATCGTACTCGACCTTGACTTAACTTGCTTATTTCTACTTCTGATTTCTATTTGAGTACAGAAATAAGCAAGGCTGTTGGTGTTGTCTGAAGACGTCTATTGCTGAACATAGACCGCCCCATAGAGCGCCACTTCAAGCGCCACCCGAGAACCTGTCTTCCCCATCGGTTGTCAGTTCTACGAGCGCCGTGGCCTACCCACTGCCACTTCAACTTGCTAATTCTAAAAGTTATATCGGTGACTTTAGTTCTCTTGCGGATCTCCTCGTTTCGGATCTTATCCCACAAGGAAATACCGAGCATAGCTCTCTCCATAGCACGTTGCGCGACTTTCTCAGTTCTATAAGTCATCACTGTCAACACACACTTGATTGAAAACCTTAAAAGATAAGTGCTTAACTATTCTAAACACTCTAAACTCTATTCTATACTTAGTCCAAAAAAGCTATATTATGTTTCAACAGCTCTCTAAAGAAAAGAGAGCTTGAAGGCTTGAGTGTTTCATATAAAGTAGAGCAGCGGAATGACAGCGGAATGACAGTGGAAAACAAATTCCGGAAAGAAAATTACAAAGTGTAAGCTGACTTCGCGGATCTTTGCAAGAATATACCCTATCAGAAGAGTTTCAAAGTGAGTTTTCGTTTGTGCACGAGATTTGTCTCCGTCTTTTGATAGTGTTTTTTGTCATTAAACCCGTCTGCGGTGGTTTTTAAAGCCGATTTCAATAAGCAGCTTCAAAGTTTTAATAAATTGAGGTTTAGATTGCGTCTGGAATGTTTGTGAAGTCATTCCATTGTTGCGATAATGTGGAGGGATTTGTAAATACTTCAGAATTTAAAAGTGATAAAAACGTGGCTTTACGGAACAAAAAACGGTATAAAACCTTATTGCTCATGTAATATGCTGAAAACTATGTCATCATTAATAGTAATGGAAGTGGATGTAGTCAAATAATGTAAATAACGCCCTACGATCACATACATAGACACTGGACTCTAACTAGGATTCCCTGTATCTAGGGACTTAGGAACTACGAGGACCATGGTCCCGCAACACCTAGAACAAGTATTTGCGCTTTTTTATTCGGTGTACTAAATACTTGTATCCACCTTTGTCTAGTAGGTAGGATGGGTTAGGTAGGCAGTAGGTACGAGTAGATAGGTACCAGCTCTATTGTTTCTCATAGCTCTACGCTACGCCTCCTCAGTTATGTTTGGTAAGTTTTTACATAGTGTTAATATATTTCATGTATCTTTTAGGAATCCTCAAGGGGATAGTGACTAGCTTTTAATACAAGTCCTACGTATATGGAAGATTCTTGGATTCATGTATCATTCAATAACTAAGCTTTCATGAAACAATAAAAAGTAGCAAAAAATACAAAAGCTACAAAAAAATCTTTTAATCTTATTAAAAACTTTTTACCCTTACCACTTTGCATTCGCAAAAAATTGACCTCGAAAATTGAAAAGTGACGTTAATCCCGAATTCCAATTATTGAACCCTTCAAAGTCGGAAACTGTTTAAATTGATTCCGGGAATTAATCTGTAACCATTCTGTAATGAATTGTGTGTCCATAGAGTTTGGAATCCTATTAAAGTCTACAGGACTCCATACTAAGATCATCCCGATCTAACTAGTCTATGGTATACCTAGACTAGTAACTTCGCATCAACAGCCGAAAGAAGCCCACTGGTGAACATAGATCTCCCCCATAAAACGCCACTTTAGACGCTTATCATAGGGAGGAGGGGTTTGCTATAATCTGTTGTTATAACTCCTGTTGCCAGCTTATAACTATTTATGTTCTGTTTAAGGTTCGAATGATGGAATGCTCGAGCTTTCGGTGACGGAAATTTTTTTCAAACCATTGGCTTGGTGGTAGGGCATCTAGAGGTCGCCTGGCTGGCTATAAACCAGTCGAATGCTAACGTTTTCCATAACAATTGATTAACTATTAAAAGCTCTACCACAGAATAGCTATTATTGCTGTACGGGCGTCATTATTAATCTGTCACCACCAAGCACCAAACGGTGTGTTCTGGCAAGTCTGACTTGGGAGAGGTCTCAATTGTAGGCTTCGATTCACGCTACGGTGCCGGTGGCGTGGTGGTGCAACTCGCTACGTAGCGTAGCTCCAACTCTTATGTTTGAAAATATGGATTAAAAAAAAACTTGTGGATTATAGATAGGTTATCTAGTCTGCATCGAAGCTTGGAAACTAAAGTGGCTGCTGTCAAGGTAGCGGAAACTCAGATCTGAGAACGCTAGGAAAGTTTACAAGGTTAAAATACTTAGCCGGGGTCGGGATCGGTTATCGGGGGCATCTTTTCGTAGAAACTGTAGTAGGTATTTTTAGTAAACTAGGGTGGCAAAGGAACCTGGTGTTTTTAAAATAAAACGGTTATTGTATTTATGTGTAGTTTTTCTTTCGAGTTTTTTTGTTATGGTAATCACACTTTTGCGAATAAAGGAACAAGTAGATGGGCCCACTTTATGGTAACCATCCCCATCGTTTTTTTATGGTAATTTTCGTTAAATCATGGATCACATTTTGTTGCTATGAAGGGTACATTATTTGTGACGTTTCTTCGGATATGTAAAAATGTAGGAAGTAGAATTCGATTGTATTAATAACTGATTTATATTTCGTTACTGGACCTGTTTCTGTGATTCTTTTTACTCCTGATCCCAGTCTCGAAATTAATTTACGTCGAAATTCTGATTTTCTTAATGATCATTATACAGGATGCATTTTGTTTCATTAGCATAAATTGAATGCATGCTAGTACTTCATTTATTGGTGATTACTAAAGGGTAAAGAGTGCAAATGAAAGTATTTTTTTATTGAAAATTATGAATATTGCCGCGGCGCCTAACGTTTTTCACACGAAAGATTTTGATACTGTTAAAAGGTTTTTACCTTCTATGCAATAATTACAAAACTCAAATTTAGTGGTTTTTTTTTGCATTCTAAAGAACATTTTTATACTTATAGTTAACCATTTTGTGAAATAAATTTGGCAATCTATAAACCTAAAAAAGACCTCTCAGAAAAGTTAATTTATTAGACTGATTGCCAGAATAAGCACCTCTTTTTAGCTGTCACATAAATCGTATCCAGTCTGAATAAAGCCCAAGAATAATGGCACAGCTTTGGCTTCGTTTTCATTATCCTAAGCTTATACGAATACTAACAGCTACGTATTCTATGACCCATGAATGTCTCTACGTCATATCAACAGAAACAAATATGGCCATCTATAAATTTGGAATGTCTTTTATCGGGCATTGCCCGTGGTCCACTTGCTCAGTACATCTGGGTGGACCACGGGCACTTTTTCTTGCCCGTGCTCCACATTACAAAACGTATGCGACCTTTCGGTTGCTGTTTATTATAAACTCTTGGATCATACAAAGTATATTATATAACAAAAAGTAATAAGTAATAATCTTGTGTCGATCTTGTTAGTGTAAGCAATCAACATTCAAATCGGTAGCCGTATTATGTAAAAGTTAGAACAGCAGTAGCAAAGCAACAGCAAAGCAATCGGTTGCAGTCACCCGCCTGTTGCTCGCCTGTTGATGAATGCACCTTGGCCTTTGATACTAGTACCACTAGCAACAGAACAGCAATAGATGGAAACAAAATAATGCTTTTTTTAGTTCACCGATTGTCCGACAGACGATGATCGAGAGCTCGATCGCTTTCTGCTCTGCCAAAGGGGATAGATACCGTCTGTACTAATAATTTCATTATTCATAATTTCATTTCATATACCTCATTTTTAATAATGATGAAATTTATAATGGTGGTTATTTATAAATAGCTTTGTTCATAATAGTTACTTTTTTTATTGATCTTTTCTTATACAATTTATTCAAATAATGTATAAATTTATAAAATTGTATGTTATAATGTTAATGTTAAGAATTTTTTTATCATATTTTTGTTTATTATAAATTTCATTACTTATAATTTCATAATAATCAGCATTCATAATTGTATTGTTTATAATGTTCTTTTTTCATATTTTTTTAGTTAACTTAATAATAATTTTGAAGTAGTTAAATCATTACATAGATATGCATGTATACCCTAAAGATACTAAGATAATATTCTAAGGCAAAGTCATAAATAAATGCGACGACGAGCGAAGCGAGGAGGAGCGTTAGGTTAACTGTGACCATACATCGCACGAGCCAAGCGAGCGAAGCGAAGCGTAGCGAGCGTGCCGCGGCAGCGGCCGGCGAAGTGCCAGAAGTCACTTATGCTTATATAAAAAAATACATAAAAAATTACAGAAACCATCTATATTAAGTTTCAGATTACCTGTTTTTGATTTAAATATTTTACACGTGTTTTTATAGACATTTCAAGTTATTTATTAAAATAATGCACAAAGTTCACCAACAAAACCAAAACCAACATGACATGAGAAAATATAAGTTATTTTACAATTACCCGCACACGGTCCACACGTTAATCTTGTTTGTTTTGACTGGAATAAGTGCCTGCATAGATTGAAGAGCAAATTGGCTTTCCGTACTACGTTTTTATAACTAATTACGTTAAATATAACAATCAACAGTTCCAGTCACATTAATTTACAGTATTATTGGTATTTTGTTTTATGATTTAAGTTAGTTATGGTAAAAGAACATTATAAATTTGTACTAGTTATTATATTATATATTATATTATATATATATTATATTATATATACGCCTTATGAGTTTCATTCTTATAAATTTGGATTATTATTAATTTTGATTTATAATAAATAAAATTAGATGTAGTGAAAGTATATTAAAACACATTATGTGAAATGATGATTATAAGTAACATTTTTATTTGTAACAAAATTATGATAAACGATTTTATGAGTTTCGACTGTGAACCATTTGTCAACAAGATAATCAAAACACTAATACTTGTTCGGTCTGGGTGCTGTGTCACCGCAGTCCTCGTAGTTCCTGGGTCCCTAGATACAGGAAATCCTAGGGACCAGGATCTATGTATGTGATCGTTGTGAAGGTTGTTCTTTTTATGTAAACGTTTGACGTGACGAGCTTCGTTCGGCTGGTGTTAAGCGACACGGCCGCCTGTAACAGATTGCAGTGTCACTCGGAACTGCTCACGTCATCCTGAGACATCACACAGTCTAAAAAAAGTTCTCTAGACTCTGAGATCAGTTTGTAAAGTCTCATTTGCCCAGTAATTTCACTAGCTACAATGTCCTTCAATCCGGAACACAGTAGTGCTTGCAGTGCAAGCCTCGCAAAGTACTGCTTGGCGGCAGAATAACTGGTAAAGCGGTGGTACCTTATACCTAGACGAACTTTGCAGAAAAGTCCTACCACCTAGTAAAGGTTATGTAATCAAATCTAAAAGAAACGGCTCAGAAGAAGCTTAGTCATTACTATAAAAACCTAAAAGTTGTTTGCAGTACCTACACGTTTTACGACGAGTATTAAAGTCTCGACTGTTTGTTTGTATGCACAAATGTTTAGTCTTCTGACTAAGCAAAGTGGAGGTAAGCCATATGTTTCTAAAAATAATGCAGAGATAATCAACATTTTTAGTCATAACCTTTTTATTGTAACGATCTAGAGCCAGCTGAGCATATTCTCTTGAAATCTTCTGAGTGAAAAAGAATCACTAAAACCATGCCAGTAACACAAAGAAGAAATCGATTAAAATCGTAAATTATATCGAAAAGTCATAAGTAATGTATGTTTACATTACAGGTAGGTTTGATCCGTATTAATTAAGGTAACCAATGGTTAAAAACTCTCTAATTCTAACCATTGGTCAAAATTTGATACGGTTTTAAACCATTGGTTACCTTTTTTTTGAAGGGGGGAAATGCCGTCGCACTTGGGTATGTGGAACTCGAACCCACTAAAACCCCCCCGTGATCCGTCCGCCGCCGGGATGGGGCGAGGTAGGGTCGCGCTAGCATTTACTATCTCGGCCTAAAGCAACGAAGCTGATGGCCGTGTGGTCGCGGTTTGGGACCACCGCATCTTTTAGGCGTCCCAAGTGGCGTTAGACAATGGAGGCCTGCAGGTAGTACCTGGTACCAACCCCATACCAACTACATAAACTCTCGACCGTATATCTATGGTCGAAGACAAAACAGACAATCATAAAATGTGAAATGGAAATGTTTCATTGTGCCTAAGACTGTACGGAATAAGTAGGGGTCCCACGGGACAAAATTTCTCAATAGCTCCGTACGGAACTACGTTCATGGAACTTTGGGAATGAACGCCCGTGTCCCAGCAGTGGTAATGTATTATTCTGACGACGATGACGTACCATCAAACAATAATAATATGCGTATTCTAAAATCTGATGTGAATCATTCATCTTACAATAACAATTCGTAATTCACATTCAAACCATACCCAAAAGCAAAAGTACGTTTGAACTTTCTGATTGATTAAGTGACTTCGGCATCGGTAAGCCATATTTAGAATAACAAGAATCGATACTCTGTACCTACGTTAATAAATAACGTTAAATTACGGGGTCGGGCAGAGCTACTTTTAGCCGAATATCTCGGCTTCAAGGCAAAGACTATGCGCCCAGTTGACTGTTATAAAGGTATCCATCTGTCGCCAAAAATACGCTTCTTTTAGTGTACGCTCCCAGTATTTAAAAATATTCACGTTTGATATTTGCAAAGCCTAATTATAGACCTTTTCATGTGGGCAAACGGTTAGCTAGTAAGGTCTAGGATGTTGTCACTTGTCACAGGAATGCATTCTGATTTCTTACGACACCCACCGGAGCCGTTACGTAACGTACTCAAACGACGGTAACGCTCGAGTGTAAATAGGTAAGTACCACTTTTTGTGGCGGTCACCCATCCAAGTAATGACTATAGCAAAAGTGACCTAACTTTACCAATTCCAGTCCGTTCAAACAGATCACACTTTTTCTTCCCTATGTGTAGGTACGAAAATGCGAACTGGTTCTCACTGATTCAGTTACTCCATGGTTCAAGGTCACAAACGGTTCAGTGGCATGTCTATTGATTAAAGAAAGGTACTCTGTAAATTACCCTGGTTAGGTTGAGAACCAGTATTGTCAAGCGCAGGTTATTGTACCGATAGAAGTTTGATAGTATTATGAATAGGTAATAATAGTAGCCTTCGAATTAACTCACTTCTTCTTCACTTCATCAGCTGGAAGACGTCCTCTGCTGAACATAGGCTTCCCCCATAAAACGTGACTTTGGACGCTTAATCATAGGGGAGATTTGCCATAACCACGACGCTTGGCTGGCAGCTTGGTGATCAAATAAATTAATGTACTGAGGAGAATGCTGCCGCCCATTCCCTGGATATTCCCTTTGCCGGCTCTTACGGTACCCACGGGAAGAGATGGGTGGTCCTGGTCCTATTAGCAAACCGGGGTCACACGGCCATCGAATCGAATTAACTCGTCACACGCATAAACTACCTAAATACAGGTAAGAGTATAGAACTAAAGGACATAATATAACGCTACACTAGAACAATGAAAAGCTCAAATCAACCTCAGGCCTTGATTTCTAGATAAAACTAGAAACTACCCTTAAGGAAGCTGAAAAAATAGTTTTAAATATAATTTTACCTAGTTGTCTCACGGTTTTTTCGAACGCGTGTTGAAATATCAGCCTATTCAAAACATGACAAACAACTGCGAAGTTACGTCACGTGGTGCCTATTACGAAAACAAATCACAGACCAAACCTTGTTTATGCCCCGCAACCTTTCTCAAGGGCAGCCTTATAAAAGGCCTATTACACTACCCAATTTTAAGGGACCCCTACCCTAACTAAGGGTGGTGTAATAAGAGTTAGAGCATAAGGGTCCCTAACTAAGGCGACCGGGCGGTCCCGGCAAGCCTTGCTCCCTAATCGCCCTTACAACCGATTAGTGTAATACCATTTAGGGTACTTAGGGAACTCAGTCGTCGCGTCAGTCAGTTTTTTTATATATGGAGCTACTAAATTTAATAGGTATTCAAATTCCTCCTCTCCCATTCTTAAATAATTTTTGAAATCCGCTGGTTCTAGAGCACTGAGTATCCTCATATTGGAGTACTCTTTTCTTAATTTCAAGTATTTCTTGATCCAGATCCTTCTCCTCCTCTTTTTTTCTTCTATAATATTCATAGATCTAACTACCAAAGCCACGGCATCCGCGCGCGTTCAAATTCAGACTGTACACAGAGAGTGAGGGAGCCGGTATTCAGTGTAGTGTAGTAATCGACGCCCTTGCAAGGGGCCACGCCCTCCCTAACTACCGGGCCCTGAATACCGTGTAGTGTAATAGGCCTTTAAGCTGAGGAAATTCAGAATTTAATGCCTCTTTTGCTAACCATAGGACACTCGTAAACTGAATGTGCGTGGGTACCCTACACGTAGGAAAATATTAGGTGCTTAATATACTCGTAAGTAAATAAGATTATCAATAAGAATACCTACAGAGATCCGTATAGAAAAAAACCAAACGAATCCCCCAGGAGATCTATATGGAGAGAATATCCAAGTATATCTCCCAGAGGATCTGTGTAGAGAGAAATTCCAATTGAATCCCACAGGAAATCCGAGTTAGTGGAGCGAAGAGGACGGAGACTATTCCCCGTGTGGTCCTGGAATAAACCACCCCATCTCTTCCCGTAGGTGCCGTAAGGGCCTGGGGGTAGGTCTTGATAATAGATTATATCGAAGATAATGCCACTGCCCATTCCCTGTATATTGATGGGAAGATGGATATCTGTAACACTTGAAGGTATCACTAAAAATCTTAATTGATTCAAATTTGAATTGGACTACCCCCTACATCAAAGAAATCTCTCGTAAACTCTATGCATCATTCCACTCTATTATTCGTCTCAAAAACTTTCTCCCCATTCACACAAAAATTTCATTAGTAAACTCGCTTCTTATTCCAATCCTCGATTACGCCGATGTCTGTTCCCTGGATGTAACTGAAGACCAGCTAAACAAACTCGATCGTTTACTTAATAACTGCATTCGTTTCATTTATGGTCTCAGAAAGTATGATCACGTCTCTAAGTTCCGTGCCGAGCTTAAATGGCTCCCAATCCGCGAGTGACGTAATCTACGAATTCTTTGCCTCCTTTTTTCTGTCTTGAAAGACCCAAATTCTCCGACTCACCTGAAAAACACGTTTACTTACCTATCAGACACACATGAAAGACAGCTCCGCTCTTCAAACACCCTTGTTCTTGCAACCCCACGACATACCACATCTTTCTTAGACAACTCCTTTCAAGTCACAGCGGTCCAGTTGAAACTCGTTACCAGATGAGATCCAGAGGTGTAACGTAAAGGACAGTTTTAAACGCCAGGTAGAAGAACATTTACTTAGGTCTTTGAACTTGATATAGTAGAACATAGGAATACTTATTTATTGGTATATACTGGGTGGCGCAAAAGTAAAGACCCTATTTGGTTCAGCTATAACATTTTTTCTAAATTAGAAAACTAGATTTAGGTTTTTTTAAATGTATATTTGTGCCATTAAATTTCGTACCATTAGGATTTAAAGATGATGTCTTTTAAATGGTGACCTCCAGAGTTGATACACATTTGAGCCCTATTTATGACATTTTGCATAACTTGCCGTAACACTTCCTGCGATATGTTCGTTATTTCTTGACGAATGTTTTCTTTTAGAGCTGCGAGAGTCTGTGGCTTGTTCACATACACCCGAGATTTCAAAAAACCCCAAAGAAAGAAGTCTGGACTGGTCAGATCGGGTGATCTTGCAGGCCAAGGCAAATCGCCAAAACGAGAGATAACTCGGCTTGGAAAAGCGTCCCTCACTAAGTCCATAGTGTCGCGCGCTGTGTGTGCCGTAGCGCCGTCTTGTTGAAACCAGATGTGCTCCAGCCCCAATTCGTCCAAACTGGGTATCAAAAACTCACGTAACATGGTTCTGTAGCGTTCTCCAGTGACAGTTATCGCATTGCCTCCAGCGTCTTCGAAAAAATAGGGTCCGATCACTCTGTCAACACAGATGCCACACCATACAGTAACTTTTAGTGGGTGTAGAGGTGTTTCTTGAATAATGCGCGGATTATCAGTGCCCCAGAACCGAGTATTCTGCTTATTGACATGCCCTGAGAGATGGAAATGCGCTTCGTCACTCATAACCAATTTTGAAGGAAAATCATCTTGCAAAATGTCATAAATAGGGCTCAAATGTGTATCAACTCTGGAGGTCACCATTTAAAAGACATCATCTTTAAATCCTAATGGTACGAAATTTAATGGCACAAATATACATTTAAAAAAACCTAAATCTAGTTTTCTAATTTAGAAAAAATGTTATAGCTGAACCAAATAGGGTCTTTACTTTTGCGCCACCCAGTAGTATATTTATTTTAGTACTTATATTTATTAAAATAACCATTCCTATTTAGTTTTGTCTGTATTTTATTAAATTCATGAAATTATATGTATACACTTGTATCTTAGTAGTTAATACTTTAGGTACTTATATATATATTTCTTTTGTATGATCAACAATTTTGTTTATCTCCTTTTGTGCACGCCCAATCTCGTTCTTTTCTGCACACCTTGGTTGACTGGTAGAAAATGCTGTTAGCATTAAGTCCACCTCTGTACACGTTTTGTGCATAAAGAATTAAATAAATAAATAAAATAAATAATGCAGCGCTTACCATGTAGGATTTTTGCTGTCTATTTGGTATAAGCTTAGAAATAACTAAGTAAGGGTAATTGTAATTAGGCACGTTTTAGGCCTTTAATAACCACTGCCAATATAGCCAAAAAGGATTTATTAGTTTATTTCATCATCATCATCATCATTAACAGCCTGAAGACGTCCACTGCTGAACATAGGCCTCCCCCAGAGCACGCCACCTTGAGCGGCTGCTCGCCTCCTGCATCCATCGGCTCCCCGCGGCTTTCACCAGGTCGTCGGTCCACCGAGTGGGGGGCCGGCCCACGCTGCGTCTTCCGGTTCGTGGTCGCCACTCGAGAACCTTTCTTCCCCATCGGTTGTCAGTTCTACGAGCGATGTGGCCTGCCCATTGCCACTTCAACTTACTAACTCTAAGAGCTATATCGGTCACTTTAGTTCTCCTGCGGATCTCCTCGTTCCGGAGCTTATCTCGCAGGGAAACACCGAGCATAGCTCGCTCCATAGCTCGCTGCGCGACTTTGAGCTTACTAATGAGGCCAACAGTAAGAGACCATGTCTCAGTTCCATAAGTCATCACTGGCAACACACACTGATTGAAAACTTTCGTTTTCAGGCTCTGCGGTATTTTGGACGAAAAGATAGGACGAAGCTTCCCGAACGCTGCCCAGCCGAGTTGGATTCTTCGCGCCACCTCTTTGTCGAAGTTGGACCTACCTAATTGGACAATCTGTCCTAGGTAGACATACTTGTCGACAACTTCGAGAGTATCGTTCCCAACAATTACCGGTATAGGTGGAACATGAGCATTAGACATGATCTTTGTCTTGTCCATATTCATCTTAAGACCAACCTGCTGGGAGACTCTACTGAGGTCGTTGAGCATGGTGCTAAGGTCCTCGAGCGATTCCGCCATTATGACTATATCATCGGCAAAACGAAGGTTAGTGATGTACTCGCCATTTATGTTGATGCCAGATCTTTTCCACTCCAAGAGCTTGAAAACATCCTCCAATGCGTTTGTGAACAGTTTCGGAGAAATAACGTCTCCCTGTCTCACGCCTCTTTGCAATGGAATTTGTTCCGTACTCTGGTCCTGTAGTCGGACTGACATAGTGGCCTTACTGTACAAACACTTCAAAACTTCGATATACCTATAGTCAATTTGGCATCGCTGCAAGGACTGCAGCACCGCCCAAGTCTCGATTGAATCGAAGGCTTTCTCATAGTCCACAAACGCTAGGCATAACGGCCGATTATACTCTTCGGTCTTCTGTATAATCTGGCGCAGCGTATGGATGTGGTCTATGGTGCTAAAGCCTTTTCGGAAACCGGCTTGTTCGGGAGGCTGGAATTCATCAAACCTGCGTGCGAGACGATTCGTAATGACTCTCGAAAACAGCTTATACACATGACTCAAGAGCGAGATGGGCCTATAGTTCTTCAATAAGGTGTTATCGCCTTTTTTGAAGAAGAGCACCACCACGCTCTTGTGCCATGCCTCTGGCGTTGTACCTTCAAGGATGACAGAATTAAATAACTTCTGGAGGACTAAAAGTACCGGTCTACCACCCGCTCTCAGAAGTTCAGTCGTAATTCCATCTTCACCTGGTGCCTTGTTGTTTTTAAGCTGTTTGAGGGCCATTCTAATCTCGTACAGGCTGACGTCCGGGATATCTTCGGTATAGTGTCGGACTAACTTGGCTCTGATGTCCTGAGCTGTGTTAGTAGCGGGCTTACGTGTCGAGGTGTATAACTGTCCATAGAAGTTCTCGATCTCTCTCAGAATCTCAGGCTTGGATGAAATGATGCTACCATTTTCGGTCTTCAGTTTTGTCATTTGGTGTTGCCCAATAGACGAATCCTTTGCGAACACTTTAGAGCCTTGGTTCCGCTCAATTGCGGCCTCAATACGTGAAGTACTAAGAGCACGCAAGTCGTGTCGCAAGGAACTCCAGATTCGTCTATTGAGTTCACCGTAGGCTGACATATCAACTGAAGACTGCAGCTTCATTTCGCTCCGGTCGGCCATTAGCTCAAGAGTTTTTTCTGAGAGCTTTTGAGTCTTCTTTCGGCGTTGGGTCTTAAAGAATTTCGATCCAACAGCTTGGACAGTTTCCACCAACCCGTCGTTTAGCTCGTCCACTGTGTTACAGTCGGCTAGGCACTGGAAGCGATTTTGGAGTTCCAGCTGAAAGCCTTCGGGGTTTTGGATTTGGACAGGATTTGGACGGAGCGTAGACTTCACCAGACGTGACCTTTCGAGCTTAACATTGATATTCAATGTGCCTCTAACAATACGGTGATCGCTACCGGTTTTCACCTTGCTGATCACAGAGACATCATCGAATATGTGCTTCTTGGTCGTCATGATGAAGTCTATCTCATTTTTAGTGGAACCGTCGGGACTTATCCACGTCCACTTCCTGGATGGCCGCTTCTCGTAGAAGGAGTTCATCATAAAGAGTTCCTCCTTCTCCATGAAGTCAGCCAGCCTCTGTCCTCGAGGGTTCCGCTGCCCGTATCCAAATGGCCCCACTCTCAGCTCATCGCTATTCCTTGTGCCCAACTTCGCATTGAAGTATCCCATCACAACGGTGAAGTATGTTTCGGAAGTATGCATGGCTTCGGATATGTCCTCATACATAGCTTCTACTTCATCGTCTGAGTGTGCCGACGTCGGCGCGTATACCTGTATAACCTTCAACGAATAGTTTATTTATTAAAGCCTAATTAAATTTTACATACGACCTCAGTAGAGTCTCCAAACAGGGATGAATATTGAGAAGACGAAAATCATCTCTAAAGCTTATGTTCCACCTATACCGGTAGTTGTTAGGAACAATAGTCTCGAAGTTGTCGACAAATATGTCTACCTAGGACAGACTGGACAATTAGGTAGATCCAACTTCGACAAAGAGGTTGCACGAAAAATATAACTCGGCTGGGCAGCGTTCGGGAAGCTTCGACCTATCTTTTCGTCCAAAATACCGAAGAGCCTGAAAACGAAGGTTTTCAATCAGTGTGTGTTGCCAGTGATGACTTATGGAACTGAGACGTGGTCTCTTACTGTTGGTCTCAATAGTAAGCTCTAAGTCGCGCAACGAGCTATGGAGAGAGAGAGCTATGCTCGGTGTTTTCCTGCGAGATAAGATCCTAATGAGGAGATCCGCAGGACAACTAAAGTGACCGATCTAACTCCTAGAATTAGCAAGTTGAAATGGCAATGGGCAGGCCACATCGCTCGTGGAACTGACAACTGATGGGGAAGAAGGGTTCTCGAGTGACGAGCATGAACCGGAAGATGCAGCGTAGGCTGGCCCCCCACTAGGTGGACCGACGATCTGGGCAGAACCGTGGGGAGCCAATGGATGCAGGAGGGAGGGGAGGCCTATGTTCAGCAGTGGACATCTTTAGGCTCTCAAAATGTAAGTAGGTACCTACGTAAATGTCACTTTCAGAAGAAATGTGTTGTTTGAAGCTAACCATGCACTGCTGTTCCTCGACAGTAATTCCTGGTGAACTTACAAGATTATGTTTAAGAGTATATTTTTTCGTCGCAAATTTCATTTGATTGGGTCCCTCCGGACATCTCCACAATGCTGACAATTTGTGTTTGAAATAAAAAACAGTATTGTTGTTGAAGGGTTTGCGCCGCGTAAGCGTCACATAGTCGTTTTATGTTACAGAGAATAAAGAAAATTCTCATCAAGAAATTCGTAAAGATTATTATCCTGGACAGTCACAATGCCGAACATGTAGTAGCAATATTGGAAATGTGACTCGGATGAATGCTAAGGAATACTGTTTTTCCTTTTCCACCTTTATGTCAAATGTGTAGCGGGAGTGAAATAGCCATAATATGGCTATTTATGGCTATTTCACTCCCAAGGAATGCTCTGGAAAAAAGACATTTATATTATAAATGTCTTTTTTTCCAGAGCATTTCTTTCTTTGACGCATATTTTCAAAACATGTTAAATTTCTTCATCTCTCGTATACAGTACAGAACTATACAATGTCAACATAAAACGCCTACATCTTTTTTTTTCATTTTATTTTGTCCTTTATTCCATTTCCATGGATGCAGTTTCCTCATCGGCTTTATGTTTACGGAACTAATGATCTGAAAGCGCCTGTGATCTTCCGGTCCACTCATTGACTTTAGAACGCGCGAGTGGCTGAGCAATCGTGTTTCACTTTTTTTTATCGATTTCTAAGGTACATAAGCACAATACTGTGACGTCACTGAATGAGGTCGCAACGCCCACATGGGAACTGGGTGGCGACTGAGGAAGGACCTCTTCTTAGTTGATGCTAATCTGGCTTCTACCAAAGTATAAAATACAGTTATAGTTTAAAGTTATCGGTTAAAACTAATTTTGACTGGGAAACCCCGACAAAACTAGTTTTGACCAAGGACGTCGATCAAAAATAGACTGAAAAATATTAAAGTTATTTTAAATAGTCTCGGGTAAAGCCGTATAGTGTAGTTAAACAACGAGTACCACGTACCGGAAGACGCAGCGTAGGCCGGGCCCCCCACTCGGTGCACCGACGACCTGGTGAAAACCGCGAGGAGCCGATGGATGCAGGAGGCAAGCAGCCGCTCAAAGTGGTGCTCTCTGGGGGAAGGCTGTATTCAGCAGTGGACGTCTTCAGGCTGTTGATGAACTATGAAATTAAACTAAAACTACGAAAATCGGTCAAAACTAGTTTTGACATCTTATGTTCTGATTGTCACTTAAAAATATCAATACCATACATTATCGAATCGTAACTGGTGATCCTTAGGGAATCTTATTCCCAAAAAATCCCAATGTTTTGTTTTCGGCGCGTCTTTTGGGAATACCTCAATACTGTGTCATACAATAACGGAATTACGTCGATGGTTGTTTTTGATTTGTGCCGCAAATAAAATCTACGTATGTTGGCTTTATTTTTAGATAAGTTATTATTGAGCTTGAAATGACGTCAACATCTCATTCAAACATTCAATTTTTTTTAGACGGATGATGGCGAAATGATATTTTCACCTCACTAGCTCGGAAAGATTCTCTTTGCATTCAAAATCTGGGCGCAAAAACGCATTTTGATCGCTAGCGTGGAAAGTGTTTTTAAAATTCGAACGTTTCTGTTCAATAATTTTCTCGTCAAGAATTGAGGATTTAATCACCTACCCGAACTTAACCTTCTTGATGAGAGTTTTCGCGGGAACGCGGAAAAGTTCACGTCGGTGCATTGTATTATTTTACAAAACTTATGCTTTTTCCAGTGTTAATGTTTAAAATTGGTGGTGTTTTACGCATTAAGTGCTGAATTACGAGCATGAGTGTGGGCAAGTGATATAATGTAGTAAAACGTGGTTTTTCGTGTTGCTTCCAAAATTCCATAAAAGCCTCTAGTAAAGTTGCCACCACTTTACTAGGGCATGCCTTAGACTGGATTATGACTTATACTAGACTATGACTACTCTGACTGTGACTATGACTTGACTTTAAGTGAAAATTTCCATAATACGATGAAAAATTACAAAACTTGACACTGGCTAAATACACTATGTGTGGAGCCAAAATATAAGGAAAAAAAACCTTGATATTGCCAGTCCACTGAAAACTCATTAATACCACAGACTACCTTCTAAAAGATACCATCTTTAATTTTCCATGAATTACGTGACGAGCTAGCCATTTGCCTGATGTTAAGCGTTACCGCCACCCATAGCTAAATTAATAAGCTAAAAACTAATCTTTTCTTAGCCTTTTAACTGTTTTTTTTGCATTTTCCTCGCTGTAGTGAGGTGAAAGTGTGTTGCACTCGGCAGCAAAGTTTTTCTGCGTCTCGTACTTTTGAAACCTTCGCTATGCTCAGGATTCTTCATTTGAACCACTCGCTACGCTCGTGGTTCAATCCTACATTCCTTGGCTTGCTCAGGTTTCAATTCAAGTACTCGCGCCAAAAACAAACTTTGCAGCCTTGTATAACAAATAACTATTTAAGGTCGAACGTTTCACTAGCGCGGCAAATACAAATTTTCTTGCGTTCTTTTGCCAATAATAGCTTAATTACTCAACGTGATGACATGAAAACTAATTTTGCGCAAATAAATAGAATGTATTAATAAATTACAATTAAATCCACAACAGAACCAAAATATTTTCGTTTCCTAGGTCTATGGCGCCGATGGCGCCCAACATGTTGGCAGTGCTGCTTTGTTGTGTCAATTACCTAGGTCATTTCATTTTATACCTTCTTCACAATGGTATGAATGGTCCTTCTATGATAAAATATAACATGAACATAATGATTTTCATGCCCAAAGCGACGCAAATTCTGTTTTCATTTGGCTAAGTGAGTGGTTTCGTAGTTTCATAACATTACCGAACCGCTCACGACGCCCGTGAGCGACTTACTAAACTCGCGGCGACCTTGGGAATCCGTCCTGCACTCAGATGTATGACGGTACACTAGAAGTGGTACCTATAATAAAAGGAATCGACGTAAAATCGCGATCGACATGCAAGGAGTTGACATAGCGGGAATTCGACGTGAAAGGAACTCGTTGTGGAGTGAACTCGACGTGAAAGTGCGGACTTGACGTTCTGGGAAGTCGACATCAACTGAACCTATCCTATAAGCTAGTATAAACAAACCGTGACCAAAAATACCAAAAGGCTGGGATCTAAACAAAACATATAGTTGTCGTCATTCAAGCAAGGTGCAACGCTGGCAGCAGTCTAGCGGCTTGAAAAGTCTGGCCGCCATTATGTATTATGTATTCAGTGCCAATGATCAGATTTTTCAGTTACCGCTACCGCGGCGGCTGCGGTACGATGAAACCATGAGCTGAGGTCAAACTTATAGGAAAGATCTAACTAACCCTTTTACTATTAGATCTCGGAGTGTAAAGGTTAGGGGTGGCCAAGACGTTGACCAGTTGACCGCGGCACCTGATGCCTGTTAGCTCTACCTTCTGAACAATAGGTTGTGGGTTCGATTCCCATCCAGGACAAACATTTGTGTGATGAACATCGATGTTTGTTCTGTGGCTGGGTGTTATATTGTATTCTGTGTATGTATGTACAAACAAAAAGTATCTAAGTATTGTATCAGTTATCTGGTTCCCATAGTATACAAGCTATGCTTAGTTTGGGGCTAGATGGCGCTGTGTGAAATGTCCACACAATATTTATTTATTTATTTACTTGCAGTAGCCCGCTCTTCGTACCTTCTTGTTTATGTCCGGGGGTTTGTTTATAACGCAATGTGATCGAAAGCTTTTTTTCTTTTTCTCAAGTGGTCAGCCCTGGTGTCAGAATTTGTAGGCCGCTCAAAGGCTTCTCACTTGGTTTAACTAATTTGGCTATGGTGATCGCAGAAGAAATTAATGTACCGAGGAGAATGCTGCTGCCCATTCCCTGGATATTCCCTTAACAGGCTCTTACGGGACCCAAGGGAAGAGATCGGATGGTCCTATTCGCAAACCGGGTCCACGAGCCGACGGTTTCTATAAATACTTTGATTGTATTTATAGAAACAAAAATATTTCTTCTGCCTCATCTAGTAAACTTAGGCCTCTACGTGACGTAATACGAATAGAGGCGTGGTAGACCCCCCCAAGTGTCCCCTCCCCCTATGCCGCTCCAGTGATATCCTACACCGGTAGACAACGACTCTTCACTCTTAAAATCGAATTACAAAGAACTAGGAACGATCCGAACTGACGGATCGCTATAAATAGATCAGGCAATGTTTAGAGGTGTTTACAGGAGCATTTACAGGATTAAATTTTAATTTTCACACCAACCCGTTTGCACTAAAGTTTGACAGCTCCTAAGTTCACACTTATCTCTCCGCGGGTTCTCTTATGTTTGTCAAACTCGTGCCAAGTACCAACACCAACCAATGAGCGTACACCAAATACTGCACGCTCATTGGTTGAAGACAGCCGATGATCAACACGCAACCAATAAGTGTTCAGTATCTATTGTGCGAAGTTGACAAAAACTTAAGGCCATGTCATTTTAATGCCACCACGTTTTAATTATTTTTCTTTCTTTTGTTTTTGTCGGTGTCTCTATAGCCCTCTGTTTAATGTTGAAAATTGGAGATCATAATTTCATGTTAAACTGGGTCTGCCCATAAAAATGTGTTAGTATTGAGGGTTTTTTGTGGATTACGTAAATACGGATTTCAAGTAAATATTTTATCCGGCCATCCGATGCATCCTTTTAAACACCAGTCTATCCATTTAATTTGTAAAAATGTATTGTTATGAAAGAGGTTAATGGACATATTAGAAGTCTGGTTGTTACAGCTGGAAATTTGGAAAGCTACGTTCATAGAGTATTTTTCAGGGATCATTCATTATCTTCAGCCTGAAGACGTTCACTGCTGAACCTAGGCCACTTTAAGCGGCTGCTTGCCTTCTGCATTCATCGGCTGTCCGCTGTTCTGACGTCGTCGAGTTTTGGGGTCATTAGAACGTTTTTATTTTAGAAAAACGAAAACTACTCATTTAAGTTTTGTTCGGTCATTCCTGTTTTTCGTTTTATTTTCTATTTTACACAATTTTTCATATGATTATTTTGAAAAGTCACGTCACATTAGTGACGTCAGAATTAGAATGAGTGTCAAAAAAGTGCTTTTGTTGGTGTTGGGCTTACACCGCGCCTTAACACACGTGAGTTCTTCTATAACGAGTGATAAATTATACCATACAGGCATACTTACAAAACAATTAAACAAAATGATATTCACTACAGCTGGTGAAAGCACAATACCTCTACTTATACTTACCGACATCTAACGTCGTGCCTCCGAGAATACATCTGACTTTTCAGCCTGTAAGTCCAAGGTATAAGAACGAAAATTGAATTTTCTTTTGATATGAGGAACCCGGTCAAAAAGAGACGGGCCAAAGGGAATTTTATTTCGTTTAAACGCCACCCCCGCCACTCACAATCTTGTATTGTGCCTTTGTGAAGTCCGCTGGGATATTCGACCGGTAAACATTGACCGAGAATAAAGAAAAAAGTGCGTAGGATGATTAATTCGATAGGCGGCAAGACGCACAGGGGAGAGGATAGCGCCCCAGCTTGGTTAGCATGGACGGTAGACAAAATTGTCTTTCCCCTGTTTTACTCCACTTGACAAGTAAGCAAGTATGAAGATAGTGACATAAAACGGGGAATGACAATTTTGTCTACCGTCCTTGCTAACCCAGCAGGTGTTGCGAATGGCTACGGTGTCACTTACCATCAGGTTTTCACTCTGCTTTCCTATGAAAAGCCAAAAGTTGGCATAAGCCAACGAATTACATATTCCAGCGTCGGTCTGGGGCCCAACAAAATACCGAGAAAATTTTCTGAAAATGCGGCCCACACCTCCTTTTTATTTATAATATTTTTTTGTTAATTTAGAACATTCAAGTGATCAACAAAGCTGTGAACAAAGTAAACTAAAAGAATACCAATAAATGCACGAGAGGAGCGAGCGCGAATAATTTTTGAGATAATTTTCCTCCAACTTGAATGGTGCTGATCTAAAGTTGAACAAAATTTTGAACTTTTTAAAACTCTGGATTACTTTCCTTTTTATCAGATTTTTTATTATTTGTGAAATACATCTGGTAACTTTATAGTTAGTAATAGGCAAGTAATTAGATAATAATTAGCTCAGTCTGGCACCGGTGTTTGGCTCTGGGTCTGGACCGGCCCAAGGAGCGACCGGCCTACCCAGAAAAGTCCCGGTATGGCTTGAGGCCAGACAACCCACACTTTCGGCTCTTCATCAGGTGAACTGCAGTCAAACGTTAGCCATTACGAACACAATAAAGGTCAGTCGTCTGCTTGTTTGCTATTCATATATATAAAAAAGGTCCCGTGACGTGGTGGTTAGGCGGTCTAGGTTCCCTACAACGTACGCATCATCAGCTTGATGTAGTGTACTGCTGAACATTAGGGTCCAGGATCTATGTATGTGATCATTGCGCGTTAAATGTCCCCAATTCTCCATACATTTGCATTCAACTTCTAATAATATACCTACATAGGTATAATAGGTACAAAGTACAAAAAAATTTTAATTCCTTAATTGCTATACATGCCAATTTTCTCAACAACATTACAAGGTATATTTTTAGCTGAACCGATTTCAGTTTTACCTTTGGCCTCTAAACTAAATTGTGGTCGGTAAATTTATTTTATTTAGGGCGTAAAAACGAGAGTAAACCGCTAACGGAGGCGGGCAAGTCTGACCTTGATCTTGGACCGTGGGTGACGTCACAGGGTGGGCCACCCCTTAGCACCTGCGCATTATACCGGCGTTACTTAGATGCCTACCCCGGGAAGACAAAGGGCAGGGAACCTATCAGATTCCAGGGGTATAATTAGTTTGGTATAATAGAATAGTGCAGGTGTTCGATCCTTCTGACAATTTACTAGACTTGTACGAATTTTATGTAGCGACTATAGCAGATACCTGTTGCTACAGTTCATTGCTATAAAAATACTATGGGGAATGTTCTAAAGAGCTATTCAATTCAGGTAATTTTACTTGGATTGAATAGCTCTTTAGAACCATTGATTCAATCTGATTCCGGCATTCGTGTTTCTACCATCGCACCTCTCGCCACCGCAGAAAGCTCATCCACATAATTATTATTGTGTCATGGAAATCTCACGTGACTCTATTCATCCGTTCTTTCTTGCCGTACGCCTGCAAAATGTGGAATGAGCTCCCGTCAGCAGTCTTTCCGCAGAGCTGCAGCATGAAACAGTGTAAGGGTCAACTCACATAGAGCGGCAAAATGCTCGAGCAATTTTTAAGTGCTATTGGAATATAAACCTTATTCCATTTAAACAAAGCTGAAAACAGTATGCAACATTAAAATCTTACCTATTTTAACGTTGCATACTATTTTCAGCTTTGTCTAAATAGATTAAGGTTGATATTCATATAGTACTAAAAAACTGCTCGAGCATTTTGCTGCTCTGTCTGAATTGAGCCTAAGGCTGCCGTATAAGCAGATCCACTATCTTGCTCGCGCATTGCGATATTTTTGAAGATATTAAATAACTGAATTTACTTACGCAAAATCTGGCTAAACTATATGATCATGAATAAAATTACAACTGTTCAAAAAATATCATATTAATCCAAACAACATTTCATAAATGCAACGGTAACAAAGTTTTTTTTCATTCTTAACCGTTTTTATGTATGAAAACTTATTTTGATTAATATGATATTTTGTTAAACATTTGCAATGTTATTCGTGATCATATAGTTTAGCCAGATTTTGCGTAAGTAAATTCAGTTATTTATATTTTCAAAAATGTCGCAATACGCGTGCGTGATAGTGGATCTGCGTATGCAGCAGCCTTAAAAGGAGTGTTAAAAGAGTCACATAAGTAGGGTAAGCAACAAATTATAGTCACACCTCTAGCATTACAGAAGTCCTACGGTGACCGCTTCCCATCAGGTCCCTAATTCTCTATGAAAACACAGATTCCATACGATACGAAACACGTCACTATCGTGTCTTGCTCAAATAGTGTTACAGCATTAGACATTAGAACACCTTCACTTTACATGAAAGTTTTTTTTTTCTTATATTTTGGCTCCACACATAGTGTATTTAGCCAGTGTCAAGTTTTGTAATTTTTCATCGTATTATGGAAATTTTCACTTAAAGTCAAGTCATAGTCACAGTCAGAGTAGTCATAGTTTAGTCTAAGTCATAATCCAGTCTAAGACATGCCCTAGTAAAGTGGTGGCAACTTTACTAGAGGCTTCTATGGAATTTTGGAAGCAACACGAAAAACCACGTTTCACTACATTATATCACTTGCCCACACTTATACTCGTAATTCAGCACTTAAAGCGTAAAATGCCACCAATTTTAAACATTAACACTGGAAAATGCATAAGTTTTGTAAAATAATACAATGCACCGCCGTGAACTTTTCCGCGTTCCCGCCAAAACTCCTCTGTCGTGGTTCAGCGTCCCTACATGAAAGTAATATTTTTATTTTTAATAAATATTGACGTAAGTGGTGGTAACTTTTGAAGTTTTTACGTGTTGATGTTTCGGAACGCGTCTCAGTGGAACGTTATGATTTTTGACAGTAATTCCACATTCATTTCGCGCGGTTTCGTTTTCATTTCATAGAGAATAGATTTTTGCAGATCTCTTATGTAAGACAAGGAATTCGCGTGGTTTTGAAGTAAGTAATCGAAAAGCGGTCATACAGAATTAGGGTTCAAGTGGGCCGTATGTTTGTTTGCACCCTTAACATACTTTTAAAAAATCTATGTCTCCTCGCATGATGGCGTGTCAGAAACTTAATACCACAAATTTCATAGCGAACGGCCCCCTAATTACCTAACTCGCAACAGGTTTGCGACAGGCGTAAATCTCGCGGTGATTGCTGTCATACATCATTAGTGGTGTCGAGAATGTATGCTTCGCTTCTGCTGTCGCATTGCTACTGCTGTCGCATTGCTGTTGCAAATTTAACGTAATTACCCCGCGGTTCTGACGCGTTCAGTCGTAAACTCACTTTTACAAATAATATTAGTTCTTAGCTAAAAGAGAAATCTAACTAGAATAATCCAGGTACACGTGGATTTAAACAATCGTGATTTTAATTGAATATAAATTCAAGCAACTTTGTTTCTGCGAAGGTTTTACGAGAGCACTGGCGCCGCCTGTTGGGAACTGAAAACAAACCACCTCGGTAAAACTTATCGGGGTAGCAATGAAATTGATAAAACAAGTGAAATATTCCAAAGCTCCAGAACTTTTCGTGAAGTCTAGATTATATAATATATTGAGCAGAAGTGTTCAACAATAGGTACTTGGGGCTGATAGCGTATTCATTTTCTTTTCATAGAACTCTATGTAAATAAGGCGAATTCTGTGTTTCATCTCCTTTTGTAGCTGGTTATGAAATACAGTTATGTAAATGAGTTTGTACATGGATTAAATATTTCTTTTTCACAACTATAGTTACGAATCAGTGAAGAAAAAACCTTCTTTCACAGACAGAATTTTTGACAGAAAATATAGGTATATTTAAGTACTCACCTAGGTTAGGTATACCAAAATATTCTAGGTCTGTGGATCTGGGTATACCATGTGAGCGCTTTTCAATTAATTTGGCAGCCTATAGAGTCTAGATCCAAATTCAGTTTGTAGGTAGGTCCCTGGCACGACCCAACGACAGACTTTGCTCTACGACAAGCTCACGCGCTCACCGTTCGTTAAACTATTTCCGTTGGTCTCCATCGGCCTCTATTGTATCACCGTATGGACCTAATATAACATGCAGGTGATGAAACAGGTACCATTTGAAAATAATAAAGCTAATTTTGTCTATAGTACAATCTTAGAAACTTAGAAGCAACCCTCCTCATTTAAAGTTATGTTGTTAAGAACTTAAAGATATGAAATGAATAGACAGTCTGTACTTCAAACTACGTTCAAATGACCAGCCTAACACGACACCCCAAGATCATACGCCATAATTTTAATTTCCGAGCAACGGGTTTCTTTTAATATTGGCTACTGTAACCTTTTGAACCTTTAGATTAAGCTTTTCTATTTACGTTTCATCGTACATTTCTTACGGTCTTTGTTCTTTTTATATCTCGAATATTACACGTTCATTAAAATTGAAAGGATGTATCAACTTTTTTTATCTTTAGAGAAAAGAAATTTAAATTTTACTACTGCATTAACCTGGCTACACACGTCCTTGAAACTGTCGTAGGTATTGTTACTGTAAAAGAAAACTGTAAACCTAAACATAATTATAATAATGGACTTACCCCCTTACTCATAGATACTGTATAACAGTGAAATAGGTACTCGTGTATTCGCTTGTTTTATATTTGTCTATTTCAAACGTGATAGAGAGAAACAAAAGAAAAAATGAGTCCAGAATCGAGTCGACATTTACCCTAATTGGCTACTTCTGTTTCTCGGATTTGACACTTTCTTGAATCGGACACATTCCTTACTGGACACTACTATTTTGATACTTTTCAGTTATGTACAACTGTACAGCTGCACTCAGTATCTTATTCAACCTGGAAGTCTGGTAGTACAACTGATAGTAGCACAGGTCAATCGGTTTAAACCTATCACTTATTAAATAAAAAGTTATTAAACAAGCCTTCTTCTATTTTACACTGCGGCATTATTATCTATTCAGTGCCATAAGTGTATATTGTCTATTTATTTTATCAAAGACTGTACCAAAGTACCAAAACGGCGTCCAGTAAGGAAAGTGTTGAATCGTGGAAAGTGTCGAATTAGCGAAAGTAACGAATTACTTAAAGTAGCCAATTAGCGAAAGTGTCGACCCGTTACCAGTCATTTGCTGCGTACAAACTGACGTCATTTTAATAAGGTAAACTCTTGTACGAAATTTTTATCACTTCTCCGATCATCTACGATTTAACTGAATCAGTTCAACTAGACAGTTAACTGCATACTACTTGTGTGTAGATGCCCTAAAAGTCTAATCGAGAATGAAACACTATCAAAGCAAAGATTGAAGTTATCCAGTTTCAGATAATTGGAGTTTAGATAGGTTGTGGTTGCTCTTGCCATCGCCTTGAATCGATTAATTTCCGAAACGATGATTGGAACGGACCAACTTTTTAGAATAAATTAATGTTGAATTCTACAAGGTGATTTAAAATAACGAGATGATGTTAGATTATTTTTGATATTTTTAATAGTTATTGTTTAAGTTTTATTCTCAAAATGATTTCTTACTAAGAGGTGGACATTGTTGGGATAGTTTTAGTCACTGCGTTTTATTTTTATTTTGACACATAGGTGGACCCATGGTAGACCACAAGATGTCAGTGTCTTTTCCAAGTTCTAGTTTTGGTTCTAGTATTGTCCACATTATTAAAAGGTATGGAAACGGTATGGGTGTTGGAAGTGGTCGCCATACTCTGTGATACAAGTTTTTCTTAGTTTGGAGACAGTGGTCGGTGATCGCTGTAAGATACTGCGGTGGCCAAAATTTGCGTATCTTAAGTCAATGTACGTCTGTTTGTATGACATAACTTGCGTCCACTTGTGAATATATATAACACATATAGGTATAGTAACATAGCTTCTACAACATACATCATCATCATCATCATCGACAGCCTGAAGACGTCCACTGCTGAACATAGGCCTCCCCCAGAGCGCGCCACCTTGAGCGGCTGCTCGCCTCCTGCATTCATCGGCTCCCCGCGGCTTTCACCAGGTCGTCGGTCAACCGAGTGGGGGGCCGGCCTACGCTGCGTCTTCCGGTTCGTGGTCACCACTCGAGAACCTTTCTTCCCCATCGTTTGTCAATTCTACGAGCGATGTGGTCTGCCCCTATTGCCACTTCAACTTACTAACTCTAAGAGCTATATCGGTCACTTTAGTTCTCCTGCGGATCTCCTCGTTCCGGAGCTTATCTCGCAGGGAAACACCGAGCATAGCTCGCTCCATAGCTCGCTGCGTGACTTTGAGCTTACTAATGAGGCCAACAGTAAGAGACCATGTCTCAGTTCCATAAGTCATCACTGGCAACACACACTGATTGAAAACTTTCGTTTTCAGGCTCTGCGGTATTTTGGACGAAAAGATAGGACGAAGCTTCCCCAACTTTGAATAAATATATATTGATTTTGATTTGATTGATTCACAGAATTCGCCCTATTATTGATTATTATTTTTCCATAATCTGATTTTTTTTCATATTCTGACAATTATGTACCTTTAGAAGCGCAGGAATAGGTCTGTGTATAGAGAAGGTTTTTTTAAAATCTTTATTTCATTACAGAGGTTATCAGACATGATCATTGATCATGCCAACCTCATAGGCACTCATCGAGATGGTTACCAAAGTTGAAAACCACAGATCAGAAAAAAATTACGTTCGTGCCATAGCCTTGCACTTTTCATACAATTCAAGTACATATGTCACGTATTCAAGCGTGGTACATCCTAGACCCCTCACTTCTCAATCACTTCACTTCACTTCACAATCACTTCTCATCAGGTGAGATAGTGGTCAAACGGAAGCTATCAAACAATAAAAAAGTGTTCACTGACGAAACTCATAAAATCGTCTATCATAATTTAAACAATACAATCATAATCCACTTGCAAACGAAAATACAGAATTTTAGTTTAAAATGCGAGTAGGAACGGTAACAAGGTAGGTAATTATATTATTATATAATAACTTTGAATATTAGGCTATACTTACGTAGGTACTCTAAAAATAGTGACCTTAAATAATATATATGTAGGTAGTTACGTGGAATGAATTTTAAGTCTAGAACACTCAATTACATATCTTTGGAGGTGTACTGTCACTGTAATCCCGATGCGCGTTTTTGGTGTCTGTGACGCAGATTTTTTTTGGCGGGAACTCGGGCCGCCACGTTTGCCACTTTGGGAATAATCGTTCCTGTGCCTCTGGTGTTTGTTTTTAAAGCATAAACTCTATGTTTCCGGTTACAGGAACGAACAACGCATCCGCATCCGCATCGTTTTATGTCCAATATAATAGTAAAATAATTAGCCAGGAGCGTGCAAAGTTGTCCCAGTCAAATAAATCTATGTTGTTCAGCGAAATATTTATTTCTACGAAATTAAAAGCGATGACATACTACTTTTTTGTTTTATTTGTATAAAAGATATACATTCGCATCCAATGACATAAAAATATCGACACAGACAATACAAAAATTAGCCAGAACGATTTTTTTTTAAACTTTAAATATTACGGCCGAGCAAAAAAAAAATGTCAACTGACTTTAAACTTTTTTTTTCTTTTAAAATTGCATGGGTGGTGGCTATTTTGGGGTTGCTAGGCGTAGGAAATATATTTCTACTACGACGTACACCTCAATTTAGCAGAAAAAAAGCACCATTTTTTAATTTTTGCCGATATAAAATTATGAACAATTCTTCGCAACCACAGTTGCGAGGGGTATTAAGAATGGGTGCACCTTCGCAACTTTGGTTGCGGGAAGATTGTAGATATATCCGAAATTGAACAATACTTACATTAGTACATACTTATACTACTAGCTATTACACGTTCCTAGCTTAATTCGGGGAAGTAGGGCGGAGTCAGAATAATATACTGGCGTGGAATAAGTTCTTCCAACTAACTTTCGATCCGATTGCTACGTGGAAATTCCCCAGAGGAATCAGAGAATTTCAACTTTCTGGACAACCTCTTGGTAAAATATATCGTGAAATTAATAGTATATTAATCAGTGTTTAACTAAAGTTAAGGTTTAAATCAAGCTTTTAGATTTTCAGATATTTATGTCAGAACATTTCTAGAGATGAGAAAGGAAATTGCATATCTCAAGCGTGAAACGAAGACAGCAATTACCTACGTCTCCCTACGCCCTTTATCTACACTTTTATCCATCTCTCCTCTCTTTCTCTCCTCTCTTTGTCCTTACTTCTTCCCATCGCGCGTGCATCCGTCGGTGGTGTGCGGAAGCTTTTATCTAACCAGTAGGTAACAGTACCTACTGTTGGTTAGATAAAAGCTTCCGCATCCATATTTCTTTTTGACTGATCGATTTTGATGAAACATGCGTAAGTCAGAAAAGAGAGGAGAGAGAGGAGAGAGACAGGGGGGGGGCGGAGAGTGCGTTTGGCGTCAGAATGCCAAAAAATAAAAATACGTAACAGCAATGGTATCAAATCCATCTATCCATCCATACTTATCACTATTTGGATTAACTTTAATACGCTGCCAACACAGTTTTTTTTTTTTTTTATGCTATTGAATTACGTGACGAGCTAGTCGTTCCCCTGATTTTAAGCGACACGGCTGCCCATAACAGTTGCAGTGTCACTCGGAACTTTAAAACAATAAAGTTTCGCGTGACACTGCACTGCGCACGTCATCCTGAGACATCCCACAGTCTAGTAATCAGATTACTAGACTGAGTGATCAGATCATAGTCTCATTTGCCCAGTAATTTCACTAGCTACAATGCCCTTCAAACCGGAACACAGTAGTGCTTGCACACTACTGCTTGGCGGCAGAATAACTGGCAAAGCGGTGGTACCTACCTAGACGAACTTTGCAGAAAAGTCCTACCACCTAGTAAAACAGATAACCCCCAATAGATACCGCATTACGGGATTTTTGTTCGGATCCTAGCTCACCAAAACTGGCGGAAGGCGCGGGTTGCGGGGACTGGAGCCAATGCGCTATTATTGGCTGTTTCGAGTGACGCCCTAATAATGAACTCTAATAATTGGTCGAAACTAAGGCCGTGCTGCGAAGCAGCGATTTATATAGAACCATTTACGCCAATGCGTGGTGCGCGGTCGTCGTCTTTCATGCGGTATCTATTGGGGGTTATCTGTGGCTGCCAAAGATGTTTTTTTTATATAAGTAAATTATACATATATAGGTACTTGTACAGATTTAACCTTAGTTTCATTATAAATAAGTTTTTTTAATGCTAAAATGGGCATTCGTTGAACATCTCACATGATGGTAAGTGACGAAGTTGTCTAAGGTGGAGCACGTTTGCCCATGAGATGACCATTCACTCTTGACTTGAAAAGACCCAGGTTATAACTAGGAGGAAAGTATAAGTACCTGATAACCAGCTCTGCTCCGCAGCTTTAACCCCGTGTTCAATATTTGCACTTTCCCACAGGGCTAACACAGTTTCCCGGGATAGAAATTAATATACACAATCCACGCTCCACAGGTGCAGTCTTTCCCTACCGGGGCGTCGAGAAATAATTAAAAAGTACTGGAGTGAGACGACCTCGCATGACCCATTTCTCTTCTCATCTACCCAGGTCAACACAACGTAAAACTGCCACTCAAAATTCCGTCTTATGCTGTAAGATAAACAGTTTACTTTGCAAAGTTTGTAAGTTCTCCCGAAATAGACTTGCGAGACATCAAGCTATGGGTATTGATTGTTTGAGGTCGGAGCTAATAAAATTAATGGGATGCCTTATAATTAATTGCTTCGCTGTTAATTAGTGCTAGAAACTGTTACGTTATAAATTGCTACCTACTATTGGAAAAAATATGTCATACTATAGGAGCTCTAAGTCAATATGGAATGAATTAGCATGTTTTTGAATTCACAAAAGAGCACTGAAACAAAATAAATACCTACTCCATCAGGGCTCTTATTTTCTTTAAGTGCTAAGGCACAAGTGCTAGTGTGACTCATCAGTAGCTCGTGCAACATTTAAACACACCTTGGGTTGAATCTTACTCGACCCTGCACCAATGACTTTTGATTTAATATCGTGAGGAATAGCGACAAAAAAACCATAAAATAAAATTATATCGAACCTGCTCACAATTTTTTTAAATGTAAATGTATGATGTGACGACCTAGTCGTTCACCTGATGTTAAGCGTCACGACTGCCCTAACAGATTGCAGTATCACTCGGAACTCTAAATTTATATAGTTTTCCGTGACACTACACTGCACACGTCATTCAGAGACTCACATAGTCTAGTAATACGATTACTAACTGTGTAATCAGATCATAAAGTCTCATTCGCCCAGTAATTTCACTAGCTACAATGCCCTTCAAATCGGAACACAGTAGTGCTTGCACTCTACTGCTTGGTGGCCAATAACTGGCAAAGCGGTGGTAGGTAGATACCTAGATGAACTTTGCAGAAAAGTATAGTACAAGTATAGTTGCTAGCGTATCAGTGTTCCACAGGTTACATTTCGGTGAGTGTGCTGCGGAGCTACACAATCTAATTCCACCATCTTCGTTTCACCATCGGACGACAGGACGTACAGCTACACGCCATCCATTTATGGTTGATATTCCTTCGATTCGCACAAAGCGGTTTGACTCGACATTTATAATCCGAGCAGCGAAGGAATGGAACACTTTACCAGCGTCTTTGTTTCTCGATAAGTACAATCTGGAGCTCTTCAAGTCGCGAGTGAATAGGTATGTTCTAGGCATGTGCCATCGTAGATCGCGTCGTCACTTTCCATCAGGTGAGATTGCGGTCAATTGCGGGCCTATTTAGATATAAAAAAGTCCTTAATTATATCGAACCCGCTCACAAAATATCAAGACAATCGGTTGAAAAATGCGATCTGTATAAAAGAACAGCCGGACAGACCGACCTACGAAATCATTTTTCTGAAACGGAGACGCTTCGCTTACTTTCGCCTCAATACTAATACGTACGCTTAGGTATACGTAGTACGTGTGTATTCTGTACTTTCGCTCGGTCGATGAATTCACGACATTAGGATAAAAGGTTCTTATTAATCTAGTAGTGGGCCAAATTATACATGCTAATGGTGATGAATCTATTATAGTGTGCACCATCATCGGTTTATTACAATAAAAAACCTACATGCAAACGCGTGTATAAATAGAATAGAACTTCAGCCGGTGTCCATCTGGTTACACCTAGTTTCTGAGATCTGTGGGTTACACCATTTTGTACCCTGTAGTCTGTAGACAAGATAAGATAAATGTTACGGATGTATCCGTGACGTCATACGAGGGACCCGGGTGTGACGTCAGCGTAGGCGGTTGCGGGTAAAAGGTATACGCATACTTTCATACACAAGCAAGCCAAAGCCAAAATAAGTATCAGTACGTAGGCGGTTTTGGCGCTTACTTCTCTTTTGCAGATGCCATGGACAATTAAACAAAGCCCAGTATATTACGACTAGCTTCTGCCCGCGGCTACGCTCGCGTGATTTATCCCTCAGGAATCATTTATTTTTCCGGGACAAAACTTCATAAATAAATAGGCTACTTTTTAAAAGTGGCTCCAAGCAACAAACGCCACCTTCTACCACGGGTCACCTTTGACGGGTCACGGGTCACTCGCACTCGCGGACCGCTTGCGGGCCTACGAACAGGGCAACCACAAAATAAAACGCCAAGTTCTGCCACAGGTCACCTTCGTTACACACTAGCTTTTCCCCATTTCACCCTCTCAGGGGTAGAATTTCGAAAGAAAAACCCTTTCTCGTTGGATACACTTCACAATGAACACCATGATCATGTATGATCAACCCCTCCATAAATAAATAAAGATTTTAAAAAAAATGAACACACTCCAATTTTCAAGTCTCTACTTTATACTGAATTTCCTACTACCCACATATAAGTAGGCATGGTAAGTACGCACGCAACGAAACATCAAACATTCTTAAAATAGCTATAGTAAAATGCGTAGCAATGGAAAGGTTCCATTTGTTTGCTTGTGTACCATCATTTCGTCCCTTTATAGGATCGTAAAGACGGTAAGGGACTGTGCACACTCGTCCCTGGTGTGCTATTGATTCGCTTTTTTGCTGAAAAGAATATATTTATGGATCGTACCTAGAAAAGCACCCTTTAAAGGTCCGTACAGTATGAGTTGGTATAATGGTACCCATTATTCATCTTTCAGGACCTTACATACTTAAATAAATAAATAAAAACTTGTATTTTTAATACAAGTTTTAATTTTTAATTTCTGGATATAAGTAATCTGGAACTGGACTGAATTACATATAGGATTCCTTGTTAGTCTAAAGGTAGGTTACAAAATCTCGAGGTGGTCATTAGTTGAGTAGTTTTTGAGGAAATTCATTGAAGACATTTTTGTTCATCATCGTCAGCCTGAAGACGTCCACTGTTGAACATAGGCGTCCCCATAGAGCGCCACGTTGAGCGGCTGCTTGCCTCCTGCATCCATCGGTTCTCCGCGGTTCTGACCAGGTCGACGGTCCACCTAGTGGGGGGCCGGCCTACGCTGCGTATTTCGGTTAATAGTCGCCACTCGAGAACCATTCTTCCCCATCGATTGTCAGTTCTACGAGCGACATTTTTGTTAGTACATTGAAAAGTTATGAAGAATGATAATAATGAAATACCTACGTCACATGAAGTGTGTTACATCCCTTACGTTGTCGTAAAGACTGAGCAAAAGTTCTTTGTCAAGGCTGTGCCATGATTTACTTTCAATCACAACGGAATTTTTCCGCTGAAGCATTTTTCAAGTTGTGATTTTGCTGAAAGTTGAAAGACGAACATTCTCGCAATTCTCAACGCTGTCCTTTTCGATTGATGACATTTTTATGGGACACGAGAAATATTCCTAAATATTCTTTAACATTGTCATTTTAATATCATAAAAACGAAAACCTCTACTTGGTGGTGGTTATTGAGAATTCCTACCACTCAGGATATAAACTTCTTGATACCAGCTCTGAAGTAGGTTAGATACCTACTGCGATGAAATATAGGGTAGAAGAAGAAACACGATCGCCGCCTCGAAAACGGCACCGTCATAACAAAACTGTGCTGAGTGACTGAGTACAAAAAAGGCATATGCCTTGTACTCAGTCACGTGTGACCGCGCCTAATGAAAGTGATGTAACTCAACATATTACTGTTTTACAAGGTTATTGCAGGGTGCTATGGTTAATTATTATAATGAAGCAACCGCTTGGGTACCTATACCTATGCTTCGTTCATTGTAGGCACTCGCATTGACTATAAAACCATTGCAGTTCGTCACGGTGATCAACTTTAGAATTTTGTATCCATCATTCTACAGGGCTAACCCCAGTTTCTTTTACGTTTGTTAAACTCCACCGAACCTAAACGCCAATTGGTTGCCAGTTGATCGTCGGCTGTTTTACTTCAACCAATGAGTATTTGGAACAGACTTGTAGGCTGTAGGTACAGATCTGTGGTATTTGGTGTGTTAAGTTGACACGAGATTGATAAATGTACGAGAAACCAGAGGTATGAACCTTAGTATGAACTCTGTATTTTTCTCTAATCTGTGGGCAGCAAACCTTTGATTATCTATATTGGGTTAGTGTAGGTGATTGTTGTTAGGTATTATGTAATATATTTTAGGTAAGTATATTATTATTAACAGGAGAACTAAAGTGACCGATATAGCTCTTAGAGTTAGTAAGTTGAAGTGGCAATGGGCAGGCCACATCGCTCGTAGAACTGACAACCGATGGGGAAGAAAGGTTCTCGAGTGGCGACCACGAACCGGAAGACGCAGCGTAGGCCGGCCCCCCACTCGGTGGACCGACGACCTGGTGAAAGCCGCGGGGAGCCGATGGATGCAGGAGGCGAGCAGCCGCTCAAGGTGGCGTGCTCTGGGGGAGGCCTATGTTCAGCAGTGGACGTCTTCAGGCTGTTAATGATGATGATGATATTATTATTATAATTATATAATTACTTATAACATGTCATAAACAAATAATGAAAATTACAATCATTATGATAAAAACAAAAGTCTAAACTACTACCACACTAGTACTATAAAATTAACAATATAATACAAAACTACCCTAATAAGCTTAATAATATAAAAACAAAAACCTAATCTAACAAACCACTACCAGTAGGCAACGTGCCCTTTGATTGTTCTTAAAATTCCTAAATTTGGGGTTTTGGCGGGTACTCGAAAAAGTTTAAGTCGTTTCATTGTATTATTTTTCTAAACTTGTGCTTTTTCCAGTGTTAAAATGGTTAAAACATAGAATTATAAAAAAATAGCAGGAATGAATCTTGATTGACATCGAACTGACGTACAGCAATGGCGGCCGCATAAATATGTGTGATTTTTTTTTTATTTTTAGTTAGTTCTTGACCTGGATACAAAGTCCTTCAGTCGCAATATTAAAAAGTCTACATAGTCTGCATTATATATATTATATTCCACTTAGTCATAGTCACAGTCATAGTCTAGTCCAAGTCAGGTAGTCATAGTCCAGTCAAAGTCATGCCCCAGTAAAGTGGTTGCAACTTTACTAGAGGCTTCTATGGAGTTTTGGAAGCAAACACGAAAAACCACGTTTCACCACATTATATCACTTGCCCACACTCATGCTCGTAATTCAGCACTTAATGCGTAAAACACCACCAATTTTAAACATTAACACTGGATAAAACACAAGTATTGAAAAATAATACAATGCAACGATGTGAACTTTTTCGTTTCCCGCCAAAACTCAATATGTGTGACTGATTAAAGGATTGCCATGTGAAGAAAATTACCCGAATCCGACAAAAAGCTACGTGAGCGTAACAGAGTAGTCAAAATTGAATGGCTTATTTTTTTTTACTTTCGATAGGTTAGCGTTTGACTACATCTCACCTGATGGTAAGTGATGATGAGGTCGAAGGTGGAGCACGCCTACCTAGAATTAACCTATTTACTTTTGATTTGAAGACACTTAAGTTGTAAGTGGATGGAAATACCGACGCCGGGAGTGAGTTCCATTCCCTAGCCGCACGCACAATAAAGGAATCTGCAATCTCCCCCTCACTTGCCCCCACCTCCCCCTCAATTTCCCCCCCACCCCTGCACTTGCCACCACCTCCCCCCTCACTTAGTCTGCCGACTTGCCCGGCCTCCCCCCGCACTTGCCCCCCTCCCCCCAAGAACCATGTATAGATTACATTTGGACAGTAATGAAGGGGTTGGCGATCTACGCAGCAATGTACGGCGAATGAAGTGGGAGCAATAGCTTCCCAGTCTCCACCGGGTGGCAACTGGGAATTTTTATTCCCAGTTGCCACCCGGGGGCGAAGCATGTGGGGGCAACTGGGAATATACCCTGTACGCTAAAGCGAAGAGAGAAGGGAGAGCGAAAAACATAGGGAAAAAGGATGAATGTATGACGGGGAAGAGAGGCGCACCTGCCTCCATTCATTCTTTTCCCCTCCCAGTTCTTTCTTCCTTTGGATAGGGTTAGAGCGTAAAACTAACTAACCGGCTCGGGTCAGCCAGTCAGTTAATAAAACTGTTTATTTGGCACAAAGATTTATAGCCAAGGTGTTGCTTAAAATGTTTTATGAACACATAAATCGTATTTTTCTACGTTACTTTACTTTTTCTACATTATAGAAAACCTGCACAAATATGCACGATTAGTAGGTCCATTACCGGTACAATATTTATTAACCTGAAAATACCAGCACATGCATATGCATAATGGAAATATGCATTTGCATATAGTCAGATCTCTAATTATGATCAATATAGGTGAATAAGTTGTATTCGAACATAATTTGATCATTCTCCCACACTTCCGGGTAATTTGCAAGTTTGATTGTTGGTAACACTAGCTGGTTTTGCGTATTGATTGCATCTCAATAGTTTTATCGAAAAAGCAAGAAATTAGCGAAATATTAACAAGCTTACTTGTGTAAAGTGATCCCCTGACTTTTTTTTATCAAACCACTATGATTCCGACAACTTTTCACAACGCAAGACGGCATTTTATAATATTTTTTTCTATGCGTCTTGGGCGAGGTTCGGAGCAGTAATGGCAGGCGATAGACTTCCTATGATGTGAGTGTGCGTATCCGCTCGTACTTATTAGCGTGCCGACTTCCTATGGGTACCTCGGTTCGGGATCAATTGGGACTCAGTCCTGCTTTTTTTTATAAGGTCTATGGGTTAAAATTGGTGGTGTTTTACGCATTAAGTGCTGAATTACGAGCATGAGTGTGGGCAAGTGATATAATGTAGTGAAACGTGGTTTTTCGTGTTGCTTCCAAATTTCCATAGAAGCTTCTAGTAAAGTCGCCACCACTTTACTAGGGTATGACTTAGACTGGACTATGATTACCTGACTTAGACTGGACTGTGACTAAGACTTGAAGAGTTGACTTTACACGTGAAATATTCCATAACTCGATGAATAATTACAATACTTGACACTGGCTAAATACACTATGTGTGGACCCAAAATATAAGAAGAAAAAAAAACCTAAATAACAAAACCCATTTCCATCGCTTAGGTTTTGTGTTGCAAGATCATTATAAAACGTACCTACGAATTCATACAGTTAATTTAGATGTAATTGATTGATGTATAGTATATATCAATTGGATAATAGGTGGTAACGATCCGCAATAACTAGAGGTACGTTTGGAATAGCACTGCAGCAGCTATTGAGTGGCCGTGACGCTTAAAAACAAGCACACGATCGTAGGAAATTATATACTCTAAAAAAATGATGATGTGCACACAATCTCTAAAACTAGGCTCGAGGTGTAGTTCCCTGGCACATATTTTATTGTTCTCTGCATGCAGGTTCCGGTAGGTCACTCACAACTTAATGTTTGTCATTTAGGAGAATAACATTTAATGTGATATTGAGGCTAGATTGATACTTAAATTTGAATATTATTAATTAAGCAGGTACCTAAGAGAATTGGACTTCAGATATCAGGAACCTCTAAGCCACCCGAAAGATTTTTGAAAGCGCATGGTGGTAAGCACTCGGTTGTAAGTAACAAATACCTACCTTTTAGAGACTTACCTCAAATAAGCACAATAACTGCTAATGAAAATAATTGTATTCAACAAACATAACTCATTCATTCAGCTTACGGATCGGAATAAGCGGACAACAAGAATAGCGTTATTAAAACCTCGTCTCTATAAACTTTGTGAGCAACGTTTTGGTTATGCAAAATTTATTGTGTTTACAGGGGGGGCATTGGTATTGTGGTTTATAACTTGTATGGTTTTAAAAATTGTTACCTGTGTCAAATACTATGATAATGTTACTGATACTCCAGCGTTGAGACAACCTGATAACTTTACACTGCAACTGTTATGGGCGGCCGTGTCACTTAACATCAGGTGAACGACTAGCTCGTCACGTCATTCAATCACATAAAAAAAAACAAAAAAAAAAAAAAAAAAAAAAAAAAACTTTAAAGTAAAAAATCCGGTGAGTTGGCAGTGATTTTAATTACTATAGTTAAGAAATTATGAAACCAACTGGTTCAAATGATAGCGTCAATTCAATATTACCTCCAATCTTATTTCAAAGCAGAGCAATTACTGCTTTGCGTTGAAATTCATTGCATTTCACTCTTCAGTTTCGTAGAAGTCATTTAATTTTTCAGAAATCAATGGGTTCATGACAACTAGTTCCGGAAAACCAGTAAAAATTCGAGATACAATCAAACTTGATTCTGATCGTTCGCCAGTGAGTACCATTTGAACCTTCACACGACTCTTCATGCAGAGAGGATACCAGAAAGAGTGGTGCATGCGAAAGAAGCCGGTGCTTTCGGATACTTCGAAGTCACTCACGATGTACCAAGTGCAGATGTGTTTGAAATAGTTGGAAAGAAAACACCATTAGTTGTAAGGTTTTCATCAGCTATAGCAAGTTTAGGTAGCACTGACCTCGCTAGAGAATTAAAAGGCATGTCTATAAAGTTCTATACCGATGAAGGAAATCTGGACTTGTTATGTATTCAGACACCAATGTACAAAGATCCTGTTAACTTTAATCACACGGTACATTCTGGACGAAATCCACGTAGGTACATTCATGACTGATTTAACAGCAACATGGGATTTTATGACGCTAAGGCCAAAACTATTTACGATATGCTATGGATACAGCCTGACTATGATGTTCCTGATGGCTATAGAAAGATGGACGTATTTTCTATCCATACGTATGAACTGAGTAACTTAAATGGTGAAAGAGTATACGCGAAGTTTAACTTTAGGACAGAACAGGGACTGCAGCTCAAGTGGTGGAAATACAAGGTACAGATTTGGACTACTATACTGGGTGGCGCAAAAGTACTGGCACTAAAGAAAATACTTTTATTTTTTTTATATGACATTTTCTGTCATTCTGTTGTTGAAAATTGTGTAGTGAACAAATGTAAAATACACTGAAAATAAACATGGACCGTTTTACTCCCCAAGAACGTGGAATAATTGTGTCAATGTTCTTACGGAATAATTCATCAGTGATAAGAACACAACGTGAATTTCGTCGACGATTTCCCCACCGTCCGGCACCGATTGGTCGCACAATTCGACGCTTTGCCACACGCCTTGAAGCAACTGGCTCAACATTGGATAGACCTAAGTCTGGGAGACCAAGAACAGGCCGTTCAGCTGAAAATATCGATGCTGTGCGCGAAGATGTGGAAGAGTGTCCAGAAACATCAACGAGGCGACGTGCCACGCAATTGGGCATTTCCAGACGGACCCTGCAGCGTATTTTGGTGAAAGACTTAAAGATGTTCCCGTATAAAACTCAAATGACTCATCAACTGCTGCCTGCTGACCACCGAGCTCGTCTAGATTACTGCCAGCGCGTCATAAACCTCAACCTTGAAGAGGATGATTTTCCTTCAAAATTGGTTATGAGTGACGAAGCGCATTTCCATCTCTCAGGGCATGTCAATAAGCAGAATACTCGGTTCTGGGGCACTGATAATCCGCGCATTATTCAAGAAACACCTCTACACCCACTAAAAGTTACTGTATGGTGTGGCATCTGTGTTGACAGAGTGATCGGACCCTATTTTTTCGAAGACGCTGGAGGCAATGCGATAACTGTCACTGGAGAACGCTACAGAACCATGTTACGTGAGTTTTTGATACCCAGTTTGGACGAATTGGGGCTGGAGCACATCTGGTTTCAACAAGACGGCGCTACGGCACACACAGCGCGCGACACTATGGACTTAGTGAGGGACGCTTTTCCAAGCCGAGTTATCTCTCGTTTTGGCGATCTGCCTTGGCCTGCAAGATCACCCGATCTGACCAGTCCAGACTTCTTTCTTTGGGGTTTTTTTGAAATCTCGGGTGTATGTGAACAAGCCACAGACTCTCGCAGCTCTAAAAGAAAACATTCGTCAAGAAATAACGAACATATCGCAGGAAGTGTTACGGCAAGTTATGCAAAATGTCATAAATAGGGCTCAAATGTGTATCAACTCTGGAGGTCACCATTTAAAAGACATCATCTTTAAATCCTAATGGTACGAAATTTAATGGCACAAATATACATTTAAAAAAACCTAAATCTAGTTTTCTAATTTAGAAAAAATGTTATAGCTGAACCAAATAGGGTCTTTACTTTTGCGCCACCCAGTATAAGATTTATGCAACCTAATATTTATAATAATTACGTAAGGTAATTAAATATGATTAAGAATTGCCAAATTAACATCAGGTGAACGACTTGCTCGTCACGTCATTCAATCACATAAAAAAAAAAAAAAAAAAAAAAAAAATTAGGTAATCATGTATCGCCAATTACATTGTTATAATTAGATAAAGTATTCTGTATGTGGCTGAGGTTATATAATATGAACTTCATAAAAACATTTTGCTAAGACACGCTTGGAGTTTTGACGATGAAGGCGTCAGCGTCTCATATAGTATTTTGTTTATTTGTGTGTGTTAGTTGTTTCAAGGATGATAATGTCACAGTTGAGCCAGCTTCACGGCAGCTTTATGATTTCAAACAAAAGAACCCGGTGAGTCAAAAAAGTTGTAAGAAATTGCTTTGATTAAAATAATTTTGATGTAGATATATCGATCCCTACCTAAATACTTTCGTAAATCGCTTGTCGTACCTATGGATTTGTAAACCAGTAGGTATCATTTAAAAATAATAAATAGCAAAAGTTTGTGGTCAGCAAAAGTAACTTTTTTTTGCTGTAAGTTTTTTTAGCGTAAATTGTTAAGCCTTTAAAGTTGAACATAGTTACCGCTGACACTTTTGTCCTTCGAATAATGTAACTAATTGTCATCAGCTACGCAACAGCAGCTAGACATATTAATCCACATATTGTAAAATATAAATGTAGTACCTACGTAACGTATGTACTTCCGATAATCTTGTACTAATTTCAGAAAACAGTGGGGCTAATGACAACCAGTTCTGGCGAGCCTGTTGAAATCAGAGATACTATTCAACTCAATTCCGATCAGTTTTCAAGTCAGTATCATTTGGATCTTCACACAACTTTCGATGCAGAAAGAATACCTGAGAGAGTGGTTCACGGAAAAGGTGCTGGAGCATTTGGATACTTAATAGTTACCAACGATGTATCGAAGTACACTAGTGCAGATTTATTCAATGGGATTGGGAAAAAAACTCCTCTGGTAACCAGATTTTCAACAGCCGTTGCCAGTGTTGGAGGGTCTGACCTTGGCTCAGAATCAAAAGGCATGGCAGTAAAATTTTATACTGATGAAGGAAACCTAGATCTCTTATGTCTTCAAACTCCTGTTTATCTATACAGAGATCCAACAAATTTCGCAAATTTTTTTCACGCTTTTAAAAGAAACCCACGGACATATTTGACTGATACGACAGCAGTCTGGGACATTGTGACCTTGAAACCAGATCTTTTACATGGTTTCCTATGGATTCAATCGGATTATGGTTCTCCGAATGGATACAGAAAAATGGACGCGTTCCCGATTCATACTTATGAATTGAGCAATAAGAAAGGTGAAAGATATTACGCGAGATTTAACTTCAGAACTGAACAAGGTCTTGACAATCTTACTGCTGCCCAAGCAGCTAAAATACAGGGAACAGATTTGGATTACTATGTAAGAGATCTTTACAATGCTATTGAGCGAAAACAGTTTCCGTCATGGCAATTAGAAATGGATGTTTTAACATTAGAAGATGTCAAAAAACTTGATTACAATCCATTTGATGTCACCATACTCTGGAAGAATGGGACTTACAATCGAGTACAGATTGGCCGAGTGATCTTGAACCAAAACCCAGATAATGCGTTTGCTTCCATAGAGCACAGTGCATATAACCCTGGAAACTTGGTTCCCGGAATACCTGGACCTGTAGATTTCATATACAAAACTCGGAGACTGTTTTACAGGGATACTCAGAACTATCGTTTAGGAACTAATCACAATAAAATCTTAGTTAATATGCCAAAATATGCAAATACTTACAACCGTGATGGGAAGCCTCCTGTGAGAGACAATGTGAAAGATGTACCAAACTATTACCCGAATTCATTTAGTGGTCCCATGCCTTATGTGGATGAGACAAGGCCAGCAGAAACATTGCTAGTACTTGAAAGGCACGCCGTAGATCTTCAACCAGCTTCCAATTTCTACAATAACGTACTAGAGAGTAACGCTCCGAGGCAGCGGTTGATCGATAATTTGGTTGCATCATTGGTTCCAGTAAATCCTCCAGTGCAAAAACGGGCTGTCAAGTTTATGTATCTTATTGACTTGGATTTGGGCAAGCGCGTTGAAATTGGTTTGAAAGCTGCACTTTTAGCTGCACGAGCAAACCAATCGGCCTAGCTAGTATTATACATGTTAAGAGATGCAATAGTTATAAATAAAATAAAATGTTAATAAAGTGTTTAAAGTGTATATTTTTATTGGCTTACTGATAAGTAAATTTTTTTTTCTTGACTTTTATTTTATTAATCCAGTTAGATTGACACCATAATAAAAACAGTGTTGATGCTCGTAAGGTGATTTTGCATGCTGTTCACGCGCATTGCACGTGATCGCCAGCACCACTGAGAGTGTGGTGCGGAAAGGGCTACTGACCCCTCTGTGACCCCGCACCCCGCAGAGATTAATGCCCCAACAACCACCGGACGGAACGCACGCCCGTCCGTCTCTATTAGCCTGCGCCTGCGACGCCATATTTGTATCATAATAATAATAAACTTTCAAGGAAATCCAACTATTACTAGATATATATTGCAGGAGCATTAATTTCAAGTTTGATTCAAAATTATTTATTAATTTTAAACGAGATTGTTGATAGGTTGCCATGATAAAAAAATATGCTTATCTATAATTAACTAGCTTCTGCCCGCGGCTTCGCCCGCGTGGTTAATAAGAAATGAATGGCAAAATTTTCCGCCGAAACAAACATTATAAATGCTTTCACTCTCTCGCGATATATTATACAAATTGACAATATCCCACACAATTCAATAATATAAATTTATCGTAAAAAACCTCTGGGATGAGAGTAGTATGGTTTTAACAGAACTCAAAGCATGTGTGAATAGATCAAATTAGGGAGGTCCCACAGGTCACATTTGCTACACAGTCACGGGTCGCTTGCGGCCCAGCAAACAGAGCAACCTCGAAAAAAAACTTCAACTTCTACCACAGGTCACTCTCGCTATACGGCCGCGGGCCGCTTGCGGCCCAGTGAACAAAGCAACCTCGAAAAAAAAACTCCAACTTCTACGACAGGTCACCTTCGCTATATGATCGCGGACCGCTTGCGGCCCAGCAAACAGAGCAACCTTGAAATAAAATACGCTAACATCCACCACAGGTCACCTTCCCTACACGGTCGCGGGCCGCTTGCGGCTCAGCAACAGAGCACTCTCGAAAAAAAAAAAACGGCAACTTCTACCACAAGTCACCTCCGCTACACGGTCGCGGGCCGCTTGCGGCCCAGCGAACAGTCAACAGAGCAACCTCGGAAAAAAAAAAACGCCAACTTCTACCACAGGTCACCTCCGCTACACGGTCGCGGGCCGCTTGCAGCCCAGCGAACAGAGCAACCTCGGAAAAAAAAAACGCCAACTCCTACAACAGGTCACCTTCGATACACGGTTGCGGGCCGCTTGCAGCCCAGCGAACAGAGCAACCCCGAAAAAAAACGCCAACTTCTACCACAGGTCACCATTGCTATGCGGTCGCGGGCCGCTTGTGGCCCAGCGAATAGAGCAACATCGAATACAGTCACGGGCCGCTTGCGGCTCAGCGAACAGACCAACCTCGAAAAATAAAAACGGCAACTCCTACCACAGGTCACCTTCGCTGCACTTGCGGCCCAGCGAACAGAGTAACTTCGAAGATAGATTATATTTTTTTTTATATGCTAAAATATTTATATAACTGTTCTATCTTTACTTATAATAAAACTGTATCAGGGTCAATTCTGTACATTAAAGATATTTTGAATGTTTTTGTTTCTCTATAATCGATACAAAGCAAAAACCATAATTCTTTTCATTTTTGTCGGTCTGTATCTTGGCTGAGCATCATGCCGAAACTACTGAATGGATTCAAATGAAACTTGGCATGATTTGATTTCATACTGCAAGGTAGTCTATAGGATGCTTTTTATTCCTAAATTCAGCACGGTTCTTGTGGGAGAGGGGATGAAAGTTAAAATGAGTACTTATTTTTAATTCATCATCGCGTGGTCCAATTTCATTCATTCTATTTTTCTTGAAAAGGGGGTATTTTAAATATTTTCCCGTAAATATTTCAAAAACTTCGGTTTTGTGGTTCAGAAATTACAGACATTGAACCATTCCTTTCACCATTTCATCCGTTCATCCTTTTCTCTTATCTTTTCCCCCCTCTTCCTTTAGACTGAGATAAGGTGTAAAACTAATTAACCCGTGCGAAGCCGGGGCGAGTCAGCTAGTACATAATACATGAATAGATGTAATGAAGATAGATGTATTTGGTTTTTGCATAAAACATACTTCGTTAATGCTCAGTGCAACCCGCACTTGGCCGTTTTTGGAAACATAAAGTATATTTTATGTTATTCTACCGAATTACCTATTACCGCTCCAAGTTTCCGTTCTGTAGCTTCAGCGTGATGCGTGTTCAAAGAGACAGACAGATAGACAGACAAAAATTCATATATATTTTTTATTCAATTTCGAGTAAGAGTGTAATAATGCAATCAAAATTTCAAAAAAATATTATTTAGGTATAGTTTTAGCCCAGTTACAGTTTTATTATATGTGTGGATAGAAAAAACTTTGGGACCCCGTTTGACCCTGATGGGAGGTGATTTCTAAAAAACCGTGACACACCCCTAATTTTATTTTAACTGAAGAGTATATGCTCCAAGTTTCAAACCAATTAATATACAGAATAAAAAGTTTCATACAAACGTAAAAAAAACCCATTTCACCCCCTTAGGGGTGGAATTTCGAAAACTCCTTTCTTAGTGGATACTTACACTTTACAAAGAACACACCCTCCAAATTTTAAGTCTCTAGGAGCAGCGGTTAAGGCTGTGCGTTGATTTATAGATTTCAATAGAAAAAACTTTGAGACCCCGTTTGACCCTGACGCAAGGTGATTTTCAAAAAACCGTGGCACACCCCTAACTTTATTTTAACTGAAGAGTATATGCACTAAGTTTCAAACCAATTGATCTACAGAATAAAAAGTTTCATACAAACGTAAAATCCCCATTTCACCCCCTTAAGGGTGGAATTTTGAAAAACCCTTTCTTAGTGGATACCTACACTTTACAAAGAACACACCCTCCAAGTTTCAAGTCTCTAGGACCAGCGGTTTAGGCTGTGCGTTGATATATCAGTCAGTAAGTCAGTCAGGACTTTGAATTTTATATGTATAGAAGAGATTTTAATAATTAAAATGATTTATTTTATGGGAAAAGAGGTTTTTCTTTGAAATATACTGTTAGTAATATATGAGATACCGTAGGTACTACTTATATCCTCGAAACAATTAAAGATATTTTATTTTATTTTATTTTATAATAATATTGTTTGGCCCAACAGGGTCCATAATGATCTCAGTTCTCTACACCATCTAATGTATCATTAATGGAACGCAAAAAACATTTGAATTTGAATTATAATCTTCTAACCAGTCTGAGCAGCCGTATTTTAAAACACTATGCAAACTAGCAGCAGCCTCAGATATGAAATGAAATAGGCTCCAGCACTACATAATCAGTCAAATTCAACTTTATTTCAAAACTTAAATAACATATAATAATAAGTATACTAAACTAAACTAGACCTAAAAACTAAACTATACCTAAAAACTTTAAAACTAAGATATAAAACTAAAAATAACAATCTAAAGGAATCTTGAACTATCTATAGACCGGCAAAGGTCTATAGATAGTTCAAGCAATCCGTGGAATCTGGCAACGTTCCCATAATGCTGGCAGCGTTACCCCGCTGTATAGCGAGGCTGATCCTTTGACCAAAGTAGACGCCAGCATTATGGTCACGTGCCGACTCAACTAAACGCCCCGCTAAATCATTATAGATATAGGCTATATTATAGGCTCCAGCACTATTGCGACTTGCGACTAATGTCACAAGAGTTGTCACCGACCCACAGCCAAAAAACGGCTGGCAAAAGTGCATGCCCACGGCGCAACTCATGTCTTACAGTAACCGCCACAAAATTAAGCAATTTGTGAAGTTTATTTACACTAAGCATTCTATTGTTTAAGCTTAATAATAATATATTAGCTGAGTACTTCCATGTACTTACTACAAAGACTTAACTTACTATAATCTTATTCTTGGTTGATACTTTTTTGCATGCTGGAGTTTTGGTACTTAATTTGCATAAAAAGACATGTTTTTCGTCATATCATTATTTGCGTTAATATTATGTATTTACTAAATTTAATATTAGTTGTAATGATGTCATTATCACCATCATCAGTCGGAGTACGTCCGTTTCGGGGTCGTCACTCAAGAATCTTTCTTTCCCATTGGTAGTCGCTTGTCGGTACGTCGAGCGGTGTGGCCGATCCATTGTCATCTTAACTTGCTACTTTTGAAACCAATGTTGGTGGTTCTCCTGTAGATCTTCTGATTCCAGATTTGATAATGCAAGGAACGCCGAGCATAGTCCTCTCCATAGCTTTTGCGCGACTTTGAGCTTACCAAATAAGGTTAACAGTAAGATACCAAGTCTTAGTGTAAAAAGCTTAGACGTTTTACCACAAGTCATCACTGGCATCACACACTGATTGAAACCTTTGTTTTTTATGTTAATGAATAACTTGACAAGCTAGTCGTTTGCCTGATGTTAAGCGACATGCCATGCCACCCATAACAGTTGCAGTGCTCGGAACCTTTAACTATAAAGTTTCGTGTGAAACTGCACTGTGCACGTGTTATCAGGCTCTACGATATTATGGATGAAAGATTCATCATCATCATCATCATCAACAGCCTGAAGTCGTCCACTGCGGAACATAGACCTCCCCTAGAGAGCGCCACTTTGAGCGGCTACTCGACTCCTGCATCCATCCGATGCAGGAGGGAAGTAGCGATGGTGAAAGCCGTGAAAGCCGCGGCTTTTACCAGATCGTCGGTCTACCGAGTGGGGGGCGGCCTACGCTGCGTCTTCCGGTTCGTGGTTGCCACTCGAGAACCTTTCACCAACGATGTATGCAACGATGGATGAAAGATTGGATCGAAATAACCCAGGTTTTTGTTAATAAGTGGAAGCCAACAATTGAATGTTTCACGTTCCTGCCAGAGCTCATAAAAGTATTATTTCTACAGATGAATTTATTTTTTGCCTTTTTTATCAACGATAGGCTAACATTTGACCACGCCTGATGGTAAGGGATGACGCGGTCGACGATGGAGCATGCTTACCTAGAAGATATCGGTTCACTCTAGCCTTAAAAACTCCCAGATTATATTTGTCAGGAAACAATGACTCTGGGTTGTCTGGAAGAGAACGTTTTAAGCGATAAGACCGCCTACTGTGACACTTAGTTATAAGATTTCCGTCTAAATTTTCGTGTAATATTGTGTTTTCATTAAAGAGTCTATCTAATGACGCTGGTAAGGTGTTCCATTCCTTTGCTGGCTGAATTATAAACGAGGAATCAAAACGCTATGTACGTATTCGTGTCTCAGCTTTATTGATTTTCTTTATCATTCCCTTACCTTGGTACCCTTAGTACCTTCAATAAACAAAACCTTAATACACCTAGTACTTAAACTTAATAACCATACAAATAGGTAGGTCAGATACAACATGATGTGTATCTTACCTCAATTGTACAACAGTAATAACACCACCAAGCATAAACACGATTTTCTCTTCTTCAAGTTAATTATGCACAAAATAATTACACTAATAGATAGATAATCCCTGATAACCGTTTATATTTCACGCAAAACACGATTAATAATCACACGCATTGCGTCTGTGACTATGAAGGCATTAACTACGTTCGTTGTATTTTGTAAATTAGTATGTAATGTATCAAGCATAAAATATGATAATGTCACAGTTGAACCAGCGGCACGACAACTTTATGACTTCAAACTGGAACATCCGGTGAGTGCAGACATGGAAGAGAGAAAGTTAAAATATCTTCTATTTAACAGTACTATAAGTTTAATGTGTGTATGTGTGTCAGTCTGTAGCATCACAGCTCCCAACAGAACCGATTTTGATTTTGGGTTTTGGTTTTTGAAGCGACTCAATCGAGTGTCTTCAAGTGATTAGAGTGACCTATAATTGAACAAAATCTATTGAGCTATTTGAAGATGGTCAGCTCTTTTCTAGCTGATGAAGGAATGTCTGGGGTTTTCGTATTATTTTGTGTATACACTATTACTTGTTTATATATATATGTATAACATTACGTTCCATAATATCATGTTAGTAAAACTCTATAATATAGACACCTATTAATATATTTATTTACTAGCTGACCCGCCCCGGCTTCGCACGGATTAATTACGTTTACGCCTTATCTCAGTTTAAAGGAAGGAAGAAGAAATAGGAAAAAAGATAAGGGAAACGGATGAACGGATGAAACGGTGAAAGGAGGCAGGTGCACTAGCGCTTTCACCTTCATCCACTCATTCTTTTCTGTTATCTTTCCCCCTTCCTTTCTCTCTTTCCATAGTACAGGATAGGAGTGGCTTTGGACCTAATACTGAAGGTTGGATGTCTGTAATTTCTGAACTACAAAACCGACGACTTTGAAATATTTACCGGATAAAGCACCTCCTTTTTAACAAAAAAGAATGAATTCAATCAGGCCACGAGTTAATGAATTACAACTAAGTAGGTACATAGTTGTACTTTCATCCCTTCCTGAGGGAACCGTGCTGAATTTCGGGATTAAAAATATCCTAAAGCCTACCTCGTAATATGAACTCAAATCATGCAGTTTCAATTGAATCCATTCAGTAGTTTCGGCGTGATGCTCAGCCAAGATACAGACAGACAGACAAACAGAAAAACAGACAGATAGCCAGACAAAAATGAAAAAAAAAATAGTTTTGGCTTCAGCATAGATAATAGGGAGGCATACAAAAAAATTGTTCAACATATCTTCAATGTACGGAATTAGACCTGTTACAGTTTTATTATAAGTATAGATATAGATTTTGTGTCGGATTGGATTTGATACTGATTTATATTGAATAATATTTAAAAAGTTAAGATGTTTTGATTTCAGAAACCAATTGGACTTATGACTACAAGCTCTGGTGAACCTGTAGAGGTGAGAGATACAATTCAACTGAATTCTGATCAGTTTGCAAGTCAATACCACCTAGATCTGCATACAACTTTTGACGCTGAAAGGATTCCAGAGAGAGTAGTACATGCAAAAGGTACAGGTGCTTTTGGATACTTAGAAATTACTAATGATGTTACAAAGTACACGAGTGCAGATCTCTTTAATAAAATTGGGAAGAAGACTCCGCTTGTCGCACGGTTTTCTACTGCTATAGAAGGCTTGGGTGGGACTGATCTAGCCAGAGAATTAAAAGGCATGGCTATAAAGTTTTACACTGAAGAAGGCAACTTGGATCTTCTTTGTCTTCAAACACCTGTCTACTTATACAAGGATGCTATCAATTTTAGCCCTATGGTGCATTCCTTCAAGAAGAACCCACGAACTGCTTTAGGTGATTCCACAGCGGTTTGGGATTTTCTGACTCTAAGACCAGATACAATTCATACTTTTTTTTGGACGCGATCTGATTATGGTTGCCCAAATGGCTATAGAAAAATGGATGCTTTTCCAATTCATACTTATGAACTAAGCAATAAAAATGGTGACAGACATTACGTGAGGTTTAACTTCAGAACGGAGCAAGGTCTTGATAATCTCACACTTGCCCAAGCGGCTACAATACAAGGAACAGATTTAGACTATTATATTAGAGATTTGTACAATGCAATCGCTCGAAAAGAATATCCTTCGTGGAGAATGGAAATGGATGTTTTGACCTTGGATGAAATTAAAAACCTTGATTACGATCCGTTTGATGTTACTAAACTTTGGAAGAACGGTACTTATAACAGAGTGCAAATTGGGCGTCTCGTTTTAAATCGAAACCCAGACAACTTTTTTAGATCTATAGAAATGAGCGCTCTAAATCCCGGAAATTTAGTTCCTGGTATACCAGGACCCATAGATACTATGTACAAATCACGGAGATTCTTTTACCGTGATACTCAAAACTATCGTTTAGGTTCTAACCACAACAAAATAGAAGTCAATATGCCAAAATACGCCAATACTTACAATCGTGACGGGAAGCCTCCTGTAAGAGACAATATGAAAGATGTACCAAACTATTACCCGAATTCGTTCAGTGGTCCTATGCCTTATGTGGATGAGACTAGACCAGAGGAGAAGTTACTGGTTTTAGAAAGACATGCGGTAGATTTCCAATCACCCGCCGATTTCTACAACAACGTCCTTGAGAATGATGCTCAGAGGCAGCGGTTGGTCGACACTTTGGTTGTAAGTTTGGTCCCGGTTAATCCTCCAGTTCAAGAGAGAGCCGTAAAGTTTATGTACTTAATCGATAAAGATTTGGGCCATCGAGTAGAAATAGGACTCAAAGCTGCTATTATAGCCGCTAGAGCTAATCAATCTACTTAAACTTAATGAGGAATGATGTATAAAGTTTACTTGATATAACTGGAGTAAATTATTTATTTTAATATTATACTCTACCAACATAATTGGTAACACATCATAATATTTAATTTTTCTACAACACTCGAACTATTCATAATTTGACTGCAATTGAATAAAATAGATAAAATAAGAAATTATACCATAAATAAACATTCATGCAACTTGTTAAAATGTTTAAATATCCCTATTATTATGGATTTAAGTGCTATATTCTGCCCGTAGATTTGCAGGTGTGATATTATAAGGAAAAATAGTTATAAAATTATAAAGTTAAGTTTAATTACATAACTTTTATAAATACTGTTTTATCGTTACGTCACTTCAAGCATATGCTAGTTCAGTTGGGGTCGAAACCTAGATTAAGGCACATAACCTATAAACTATTTATTGGGAATAATGCAACTCTTTATTTAGTGAAAGAGGTTTGGAGTCGGTTTCGTTGTTCCATAGTAGATTACCACAAACAATGAAATAAATAAAGTACTTATAACTCTATATATTATTGTAGTTGTAGACGATAGAATTACATACAAGTAGGAAAATTAACAAAAGTCAAATATCCGCATGTTGAACAATCTAGCCGGATTGATATTTTGTAGGTAGTACCTACTCTATTACTCATTATTAAATCGTTTACCGTTTCTAATATTGATCTCACGCAATGCCGAAAACAATGCCAAGCTTGAATAATTTCATCCTTCATGATTTTAATAATATGGTAAATTAAATACAGTTTTAAACACAGTTAATTAAATGATTATAATGTTATAATTACGAATACTTAGTTACAATATAACATCCAATCTACAATTTTCACAAACAGTAGAAAGCTTGATATAGAACCATTATAGAACCAAAATGTTTTCGCTACAATAAATAGAATATTGGAATTAACTTTATATACTTCTTCAAATCAAATTGTTATACCAATCTTATTCTTGTACCTTATTTTGATAGTCATTAATATACATATTAAAATCATTATCCTTTTAGCGAAATCCACGAATTTTTCTGCCTGACCCAAACCATAGTAGGTTTGGGATTTTATCACCCTAAGGCCAAAAACAATGCACAACTTCTTATGGTTGCTTTCAGACTATGGTATTCCTAACGGGTCAGGGAAAAATGTATGTATTTCCGATACACACGTTTGAGCTAAATAATAAAAACGGTGCCAGGTACTAATTCAAATTTAACTTTAGAACAGAGCAAGGAATTGATAATCACACATCTGTTCAAGCAGGACCCTAATTCTGTATGACCACTTTACGATTCCTTGCTTCGAAACCACGCGAATTCCTTGTCTAACATAAGAAATCTGCAAAACTCTATTCTCTATGAAATGGAAACAAAACCGCGCGAAATGAATTTGGAAATGACGCGATTTGAACTGTCAAAAATCATAATGTTCCACTGAGACACGTTCCGAAACATCAACACGTCAAAAGTTACCACCACTTAATATATCAATATTTATTCAAAATAAAAATAACATAATGTAAAGTGAAGGTATTTCTAATGCTGTGACACGATTTGAACAAGACACGATAACGACGTGGTTTCGTATCGTGTGGAATCTGAGTTTTCATACAGAATTAGGGCCCAGCTGTAATTCAAGAAACTGATATAGATAATTTATAGGGATTTATATAATGCTATTGTACGAGAGAGTTTTCTAAATAGAGATTTGAAATGGATGTTATGCCTTTGGACGACATCAAAAAAATTGATTACGACCCGTTTGATGTTACTAAAATGTGGAGATATGGAACTTATAAAACAGTGCAGATTGGTCGTATAATCTTAAATGATCAACTCTGCAAACTTTGTTCCTGGTATATACCTGGACTATACTTTAAGGCTAGACTGTTTTATAAAGATGAACTACCCTTTGAGTTCACATCATAATAAAATTAAAGTCATTTTACCCAAATAATTAAAGACATACAGCCGTGATGGCGCACCTCCTGTTAGAGATAATATGAAAGACGTTCCAAACTACTATCCGAATTCTTTCAGTGGCCCAATGCCCTATGTAGATGAGACGAGACCTAAAGAAACGTTGTTGTTACTGGAAGGAAATACAGTAGATTTTCAATCTTCCACAGATTTTCACAACAACGTACTCGTGAACGATGCGCAGAGGCAGCGATTGGTCGACAATTTGATTGCATCCTTGGTCCCTGTTAATCCTCCAGTTCAGGAAAGAGTCGTGAATTTTATGTACCTCATTGTTCAGGATTTGGGAGAAAAAGAGTTGATGTAGGTCTGAGAACAAAGCTTGTTGCAAAATGAGTGAATGAATCCAATTAACATTTATTAGATTTAGTAAAAGCTGTCTTATAAAAAAATTAAATAAAAATGCCAGGTTTATTTACTTGAATAGACTCCGCTATCCATTAAGATAGATATTAAGTATCTACCCAGTAACCCTAATACCCACCTCTACAACGTGCAGTGAAGGCATAGATTACTACTATGTACTTGTGAAGGGAATGTACTTTTTTTTTAACGGGCAAATTGCCTTTATTACTCAAGCTAACTACTACAATAATAAAAACTAAACTAAACTAAGCTAAACTAAACTAAACTAGCTACACTACATACTACAAAGAACACTTATGGACTGTATAATAGCCGCGATGGCCTATAGACAGTCCAAGTGCTCCAGCCCACTACCGGTAGGTAGCGTACCCAACATGCTGGCCGCATTGCCACGTTGAATTGCAATGCTGATGCGTTGGGCTAAATAAGTGCCAGCATTTTGGTCACGCGTCGCATCGACCAGGCGCTCTGATAGACTTTGGAAAACGCGATGAGCTCCCGGTCCCCACGGACCCAGGGATGTACTTAATTGTTTTATGACGACTACAAAATATAATTAAAATCTATCAGACTGTTACGAAACTGTCACATTTTAAACATATTTACACATTTTTCACAAATATTCGCATACTTTATGATATTATCATATTAACTTCCAGTTAGCCACTGTAATGAATACGTTTAAGCATATGAAAATCACCTTTTTAAGTTTCCCACATCCTGACATAATTCTTGAAATAATAGCTTGTGCTTCACGATAATAGAATAATTATTGAGCAGTATCTACGGATGATATAAGGTTGGAAAAACTATTATTCTTGTATTTGATTTCCAAACATGGATCGGCTTACAACGTTTATATTTTTGCTGGTATTTGGTGTGGAGTGCGTGACTAGTAATTACTATTTAAATTATACGGGGGATACAGCTGGCAGGCAGCTGCGGGACTTCGCACGAGAGCACCCGGTAGGTGTTTATGTAGTAAACATCATTATTACCTAATATAATACTTATATAATTATGTATCATATTTTGGATGCCATGTGCGCTTTACAATCTTAAGGCACCGGGTTCGATCCTTGGCTCTGCACCAATGACTTATCTAGTAAGTTATGTGCAGTTTTTCGATGCTATCGTTCCGTGCCTCGGAGAGCACGTTAAGCCGTCGGTCCCGGTCGGTCATAAGAACATCTATGGCAATCGTTACGAGTAGTCAAACGCCTGATAGAATCTGACACCTGATCTAACCATTTCTGTTACTGGTCCCTTATGGGTTGCGAGGTCGCTCGTGTAAATCTGGTAGCTCGCCGCTACAGGTTAGATCAGGAGCCGACCTCAATAACAAATGGGAAAAGTCAAAGAGAGGACGGACTTTGGATGCCTATTTTAAAATATGATTAAGCCATTACTTCTAACCAATACACTTGATTGCCATAATGTCAAGCTTAGCACTCCAATTCTAATATTAATGTCTTTGTTTCCAGGTACATATAGGTGTACAAACTACTAGCTCCGGCGAGCCCGTGGAAGTCAGAGATAGTGTCACAATCAACAGTAATTTGTTTTCTAACCAATATCACATAGATCTATCGTCTCACATGGATGGAGAAAGAATACCAGAACGATTGGTACACGCTCAAGGAGTATCCGCGTTAGGTTATTTTGAAGTTACTCATGATATCTCCAAATATACCAGTGCTGAAGTATTTAACGGCATTGGCAAGAAAACACCCGTTGCCGTACGCTTTTCTACATCAATCCCTAACCTGGGAGGAAGTGAACTAGGCTATGACAATAGAGGTCTTGCTGTCAAATTTTATACAAAAGATGGAAACTTTGATCTACTATCACTTCAAGTACCAGTTTATTTATACAGAGATCCGTTAGATTTCGGAAATTTTGTCCACGCTTTTAGAAGAAACCCTCGTACGAATCTATTAGATCTAACGCAGAATTGGGATTTCCTTACTCTAAGACCAGCTGGTCTTAACGCGTTTTTGTGGATTCAGTCCGATTATGGAAGTCCTGACGGGTATAGAAAAATGGATGCATTTCCCATCCATACGTTCGAAATTCATAACAAGCACGGCGAAAAGTTTTATGTGAAATTTAACTTCAGGACTGAACAAGGACTGGCAAATCTTACAACATTTGAAAACTTGGCTATTGGACCTTCAGATCCTGATTATTTTACAAGAGATTTGTATAATGCCATAAAAGAGAAGAAATATCCAGCTTGGAAACTGGAAATAGATATAATGACAGAAGAAGATGTCAAAAAAGTTGATTACAATCCGTTTGATGTCACTGTTTTATGGAAGAAAGGAACTTATCATACTGTGCCAATCGGGAGACTTGTATTAGATCAAACAGTAGAAAATCATTTTGCTGATTCTGAGCAGGCCGCTTACAATCCTGCAAACTTGGTCCCTGGAATAACAGGCCCCGTAGATTTCATGTTCAAATGTCGTAGATTTTCTTACAAAGATACACAAAATTATCGACTTGGCATAAACCATAACAAAATTGCTATAAACACACCGAAATTTGCTAAGACATACAATCGCGATGGTGATCCTCCGTTGACAAATAACATGAAAGGCGTACCAAACTACTATCCAAACTCTTATAATGGTCCTGTGCCTTATGTGGATGAAAGAAAACCTGAACGGACTTTGTTAGTGCTAGAGAATAATGCAGTAGACTTTAAAGAGCCGGCATTATTTTATAATCACGTGATTAAAGACGATGCGCATAGACAACGTCTTGCAGATAATCTAGCTAGGACACTGCAGCCGGTACTTTCTAATATTGCTAAAAGAGCTCTTAGAACTTTAACCATGATTGATAATGATTTAGGTAAGCGCACTGCACTTTCCTTGCGAGGCCTTAAAGCTACTGCTATGAAAGTATCAAACGAAGAGAGGTGGCGGCAGAATGCTCGGTGCTATGAAAGGAACCCGCTTTAAGTTATAAAAAGAGATTGATGAGAAACCTATAATTTTGGATTATAAGTATCTTGTTATTCAACTTTTTTGTGGAGGTTTTGGTGAACATGTTATTAAAGTAAACATTATGTGGTGTATTTGTTAATTTTTGTTTTCGTTCTGATCTCAATTTAATTGAGTTTATGTTGCTAGATTTATTCTCGTTATCTTTCGCTTATTTCAGGTATACAACTGTACAATATGCAATACAAAATAATATTCATATTCATTTATTGTCTCCACTTATAATACAGACTAGATGTACATGTCAGGTTGTCTTCAGGATCAATATATGTGCCCTGTAAGGGCGCTGCACATTTACATTTTGAGTGGTTTCTAAAATTATATAAGTTTATTGGTACATGTCAATGCTATTATTATTTAATTCTAATTTTATTATTTACGTCAACTCTAATTACTACTATTATTATTATTAAATTCTTATTAGTCAGGAGATTACAAAGCATTTCAAAAGATTATCATTAATTATTTACTATCCACACCCTATTCCTTCATGCGCAGGATTACACACCACCATTATACCTATTGTCATATCTACCTACATACCACAGTCAATCCACAAGTTTATTTAATTTATGTTTTGCTAATTGGTTTATTCAATTTACTAACATTATATTCTACATTTAAATAAATAAAAATTAAATTATCCGAATAACATTACCTACGCATCTATCTTATCGTTTTTAAACTCTTGTACAGTATAATAGGCTTTTTTTATTAAGAATGATTTTAACTTATTACAAAATATATGATCTTTAGTCTCTAGTTTCATTGATTCTGGAAGCTTATTATAAATTATTATTAATCTATGATAAGGGCTATTTCCCACAGCCTTCAATTTCGTCATAGGTAAGACTAGCTTATCTTTGTTTCGTCGGTTATATTGCGAGTTGATTTCTATGTAAGATTTGAATATAGATGTATATTCAAATCATAGTGATATAATAGAATGAATTTACAGTATTCGCAATTACCGAGGCCATTTAAAATAACCGGCCAAGCTCGAGTCGGACTCGTGCACGAAGGGTTCCGTTCCGTACCATTATCTATAAAAACGAGCAAAAAAATCACGTTTGTTGTATGGGAGCCCCCTTAAATATTTATTTTATTTTGTTTTAATATGCAATAGAAATACATCATTCATCTGTAAAAATTTCAACTGTCTAATTATCACGGTTCATGAGATACAGGCTGGTGGCAGACGGACAAACAGACAGACAGACGGACGGTCTGCGGAGCCTTAGTAATAGGGTCCGTTTTACCCTTTGGGTATGGAACCCTAAAAATAGACAGTTCTTTCTTTCTTTCTTTCTTTCTTTCTTTCTTTAGTTAAATAGAAAACAAAACTTATTTATACAATATTTACTATTTATCTCATACTTCACAGAGAATAAAAGCAGGCTGAAGTATGGAATAAATAAGTACTTATGTAATAATAACGTGTAGCTGACAGCAGGCTGACTCATAACATGTCTACAGCAGAATCAGGAATCAGGAAGACTTGTCCTGGAGTGAAGACCACGGATCGACAATCGTTACGCTACCTTATAAAGTAGGGCGTTCCGAGAATCGATGGAGTAATACAATTCCTAATAATATTAAAAGGGAACCATTGTTTGTCTGTTTCTTTGTTTTATTAGGTAAATTGAATGCATACTTTCATTACGGTTAAAGAATGTATTTCTTATAGAAATTTATAAATTCAGATGCAGATGTATCTGAATTTGTATTTTTTTTAAAATTAAAAGCATAATGTGTTAGATAGACAGCTACTGTAAACTTAGACTTGTCATTAATGTTGGTACTATTCTTAATTATATTTATTAGCTTAGAACCTACGTACCTATCTCACAATTTCCCAAATCAGGCAACCGTTCAGTTGGGACTGGAGCGGCTGAAGATCAGGTAATAGCCACGTGTTCATTTTCATAGCTTTCTAGTTGCTGGTGCGGGAAAAGTATGCATACTTACATTATAGTATTTCTTTATCTGTGTCTAGTGTCTACAATGGGTCGAATACACAGATCTGTACCAGGTAAAAGGGGCTGAGTCTGCTATTGCAATTGTGTTTGAATCGTCTTGGAATCGTCCTACAATTGCCACTAGTGTTGCAGCTGTACGATTTAAATCGTATTTATACTATCTTTTTGGCCTTGATACTATGTCAGATCCCCCACTAGGTGGACCGACGATCTGGTGAACGCCGTGGAGAGCCCATGGATGCAGGAGGCGAGCAGCCGCTCAATGTGGCGCTCTCTGGGGGAGGCCTATGTTTAGCAGTGGACGTCTTCAGGCTGTTGATGATAATGATGATGACTCCCAGTTGCCACCCGGGGGCGAACCATGTGGGGGCAACTGGGAATATACCACTATGTACGATCTCGTATTCGAAATCGCACCCAAAACATACGACCTTTTCAAGTCTCATAATCTTTATAAAAAAATTAAAAAAACATGTTTGCGCAAAGTCAATAACAACAGACTTTAGAGAGCCATAAACTTCTTTGTATAGGTTTATGACCGTAACCAATAATTTGTTAAACTTTATCCCACTCGCACTTTATAATACTGCAGCGCACCTCGTCGCTGCTCTTGATTTTGAGTTTTATAATGAGCCGTTTTATTAAAAAAAAGAAATTGTATTTTATGCATGACCCAATAGATGGCGCCAGTTGTGGTTTTACTAAAAGCTGTCACTGTTTCAAGCATAGACCACAGGTTAGAGGAAATGTGTCTGACAACTTTAAACTCTCGTTTTTTTAGTTTCGTTGTGGGATACCTCGGCTTTATTTTGGATCATAAGATTAACGTTTATCTATCTCGCAGATCTACTGTACTTCAATTTACTTAATAAGAATGCATCACAGACTACCTAGGAGATACTACAGGCAATGTACACGTGGTCCACCCAACTGAATTTGACATTTCTTTGTAGGTAGTCTAAGCATTTTCTTATGTTTAAACTACTCTGTGGTTTGAAAGGTTTAAACTATGTACTTACAGCGCCATCTAGAAAAGAATCGGAACTAGTGTTTTTTTTTTAAATAAAACTCCTCATTTAAATACGTACGGATTTTGTTTTTGATTCGTGTAGATTGAATTATAAAATTTGACCAGTTTCTGGTAACCAAGAAAAAACCACTCCTTGTTTGTATCTAAAATGACCTACTATGCCCGTTATAAAAAAAACAACAAAACAAAAAGTGATATACCTACATAAGAAATTCCAAATATTAAATATCGTGTAGGTATCCTAAATGATGTACTCTTAAATACTCATTCTAACTTATTATAACGTTACGTATTTCAATAATTCGCATTGTTTCGTTGAAATTCCTATAAATTTTCTAGACAAAGGTACGATCCCATAAAAAAATAAAGCTGGCAACACAAAAATCAACAATTCTCACACCATTCTATAGCCACTCGTCGCAATTTATTTAAGAGAATCAGCCCCAGGTCTGTGGTCGAAAATGAGTCGATGGAGCTCCTTCTTTTTTATATTAAATAGGGTTGCGTTTGACCACATTTATCAAAATGTTAAAAGATAACGCAGAGATGGATATTTAGTAAAAAACGACATAATTATTAGTGTTTTTCATGGACCAACCAAGTTACCAAACCAAAGTTACCGACACAGCTTTTAGAATTAGCAAGTTGAAGTGGCAGTGGGCAGACCACATCGCTTACAGAACCGACAACCGATGAGGAAGAAAGGTTCTCGAGAGGTGGCCACTGAACCGGAAGACGCAGCGTAGGCCAGCCCTTCACTAGCCGCGAAAGCGAATGGATGCAGGAGGCAAGCAGACGCTCAAAGTAGCGCCACAGATTACTGAATATGTTACTACGTAAGTAGCGCTCTGTAGGGAGACCTATGTTCAGCAGAGACGTCTTCAGGCTGATGGTGCACCAACCATGGTATGCACAACTAGTTGCAAGTACGAATGTTAGTTAGTATTCATGTTATTTAAGGCCTGCCGTAAAATGTATCTGTCTTTCTACGGCAGATACTTACGTGATACGGCAGAGGGAGTATGAACAAGAAATCCTTATTTTAATCATTATAATGCTTGATTCATATACAAATAAGTAAAAATGAGGGCAGGTATATTTGTAAAATATCCATATCCTCAACATAACGCCTGTAGGTACACCAATTTAGACCAATTATTATGAAACGATTATGAACTGTATGTAATAATTGATTGACAGCAGTTTATTTTAGCGTCCTGTTATCAAATCAGTCGATTATTTAATTAGATAATTGTATAGCTAGGTTTTACTAGGTGGCAGGACTTTTCTGCAAAGTTCGTCTGGGTAGGTACCACCGCTTTGCCAGTTATTTTGCCGCCAAGCAGTAGTGTGCAAGCACTACTGTGTTCCGGTTTGAAGGGCATTGTAGCTAGTGAAATTACTGGGCATATGAGACAAAAGAACTGATCTGACAGTCTAGAAATCTCTTTAAGACTGTGTGATGCCTCAGGATGACGTGCGCAGTGACACGTGAAACTATAATTTTGATTTCCGAGATTTTGATTTGCAATCTGTAATGGGCGGCCGTGACGCTTAATACCAGGCGAACAACTAGCTCGTCACGTCATTCGTTTACATTAAAAAAAAAAGCTTGATATTTACCTAGGTACAGGAACATTACGTTTTCAGAAAGAACCACCAGGCGAACGACAACCTCGTCACGTCATTCGTTTACACAAGAAAAAACGATTATTGACTGACTTCATGAATGTAGTGTATATTTGTATAATGCAAACTATTGAGAAAAAAATCTCTTCTTGTTTTTTATGGGTGAACGAATATACAATATAATATGTTTTGAAATATCTGAAATATGGTATGGGACTACCGTATCACGTATACTGAATATATGTAATATATATACCCATGTATATATGTAATAACTATTTTAATAAATAATAAATAATAATGGAATCCGGAAATACAGACTCCCACTCCAAAGGCAAAGACAGGCAAAACGTTCCTTTGGCTGTTCGCATGATGAACGTGGAAGCAAATCGCTTTTTTGGCACATGAGGGATTCGTACCATGGTGGGGCTTGATGAGAGCAATCAGTATTTTGTACTTGACTACACAAATAGTGGACAAACAACTAGAGATGATAGCTCTGATTCCAGTTATGTACCAAGCACTAACTGACCGATATTTAGTAAAGGAGCAAACAATGAAAGTGGGCAACGGACTAACAAAATGCACAGGACGTCTAAAAGGGGGCACAGATTCACAATTTTATGGATGGCACAAATAAAAGACAAAGTCAGACAGGGGCAAGCGGCGAACAGACCGTCACTGGCATGTCTACGTAAATTAATAAAATACTTCACGTTTTGATTTAAAAATGTCACAGTTATCAAATTTACCTTCATCATCATCATTTTCAACAGCCTGAAGACGTCCACTGCTGAACATAGGCCTTCCCTAGAGAGCGCCACTTTTAGCGGCTTCTCGCCTCCTGCATCCATTGGCTCCCCGTGGCCTTCACCAGATCGTTGATCCACCGAGTGGGGGTGGGGGCCGGCCTACCCTATTATTATTTTGTCTTTTTAGAATTAAACGAGCATTGCATTAAAATTAAAACACATTAAAAAAATAAATACACCAAGAACTCCATTAGTCTAGTCGACTCGACTCTACAAGCGCATCAACTTGGAAATTCTAACTCTGCGTAAAAATATGAAATGTGGTGCATTTTACTTATATTTTAAGACTAAAACTATTTTGAAAAATTTAGATATTTTTATGTGTGTGTCTTGACTGTGTTATCTCTCAGCTACCTACGTCGCCTGATCATAATTAAAACACTTTTTCAAATTCCACTGTTTTTTATTATTTTGGTACCCATCTACTATGGTTGAATTGAATGGTCTAAGCTTACGCAATATAGAAAAAAAACAAAAACCACAGCTGGTTAGTCCGAACATAATTATCCTGAATTCAATTAGTAGCAATCATGGTAACTAAATGCAATTTGTAAATGATTCGTTTGTGAAACTGCTCGGAAATCCTGTAACTATCTATAAATAAGGGCGTTAGCAATCAATAAACGAAAATATCGCCACTAGGTTTTCAACAATGAAAACCGTGACTGTGTTTTTAACTGCTATTTTAGGCACTGTAAAAGGAATTAACTATGATTTATTTGACAATGATACCGCTATCGATGCAGCTGGGAGACAGTTAAAAGAGTTTAGAAATCGAAATCAAGTACGACACTGTCAAATATGTCTATTTTTGAGTGAATTGATTGATATCCTAATAATATACCTATATAATGCATTTTCAGGTTCCATCAGGATATATCACTACAAGCTCAGGAGAACCAGCTGATATCAGAGACACAATTAATATCAATAGTGATTTCTTTAATAATCAGTTTTATTTGGATGCAACTGATGTCGATAGAGAAAGAATACCAGAACGATTGCTTTACGCAAAAGGAATGGCTGCTTTTGGATATTTTGAAGTCACCAACGATGTTTCTAAGTACACCAAAGCCGAGGTTTTTAATGGAATTGGCAAGAAAACGTTGGTTGCTCTTAGATTTTCAACATCTCGATCTCGAAAAGGAGGAAGTGATCTTGGTAGGGAATTTAAAGGTCTGGCCGTAAAATTTTACTCTAAAGAAGGGAACTTTGATTTAACTTGTTTACAAAGTCCCGTATTCATGTTCAAAGATCCTATAGATTTTGCTTCAACGTTTCGCTCACTCAGATGGAATCCACAGTCTAACCTGATAGACTGGACAATGCAATGGGACCATATAATCTTGAGACCAGCAGGAATTCTTGCATTCTTGTGGATATTTTCTGACTATGGTATTCCTAAAAACTATAGAACCATGGACCAATTTCCTATACATACCTATGAGATAAATAATAAACAAAGAGAGTCATATTACGTAAAGTTCAGTTTCAGAACAGAACAAGGTAAAGATTTTTTAACAACCGCTGAAGCAATGGCGGTAGCTGCTGACGATCCAGATTATTATACTAGAGATTTGTATAATGCCTTATCAGAAAAGAAATTTCCTAGTTGGAGGCTGGACATGGACGTACTATCTAAAGAAGATTTAAAAAAGGTTGACTATGACCCTTTTGACGTCACAACACCGTGGAAAAACGGAACTTATAGTACAGTGACAATAGGACGTTTGGTAGTGAATGCAACCATAACGAATAATTTTAGGGAATCGGAACTGAGCGCTTATAACCCTGGAAATTTAGTTCCTGGGATCGCAGGCCCAGTAGACTTTGTTTTTAAGGCACGACGGATGTTTTACCGCGATGCTCAAAACCATCGTATTGGGGTAAATTACAATGAAATAGTAGTAAACGTAGCCAAGTACAAGCGGTCTTATAATAGAGATGGAGTTCCACCAGTAAGAGACAATATGAGGGATAATCCCAATTACTATCCGAACTCGTTCTACGGATCAGTTCCAATTGTAGACGAGGGAAGACCTGAAAAAAAGCTACTAGTTTTATCGAAAAACGCCGTTGATTTTGGTACAATTGCTGATTTTTACGAAAACGTTATTAAAGATGACGCTCATAGACAAAGAATTGCTGATAATATTGCTACGTCTCTAGAAAATGTTCTTCCAAATGTTGCCACAAAAGCGATTAGGTTACTAGAGTTGGGGCATCCAGACTTAGGCACAAGAGTAGCTCGTTCCTTGAAAGTATTAAAAGCGAATGGGCAGACGCAACAAACTAAAAAAAGATATGAAGAAAGAGCTCAATGCTTGATAAAAAGTATGGAAAGCCTGCACTAGAATTCATAATCGATACATTTTTGACACTAAAAGTTACGTATCATAATTATTATAAGCAAAATGAAGCGTGTTTGTGAAGTCAGTTTGAAATAAAATTAAAATTAAATTTCTAGATTATATTCCAGAACATTTAAAACAATGCTGATTTTACATGATTTCTAAGAAAATTACTCACAATGATAATAATAAATCACATATTATGTGCTAAGGCGAGATAATATCAAGATGGATCCCCAGTACCTATGTAAACATGTATCCGATCTATCCACTGATCTCTATAATACAAGTACGCTGTATTATAGAGGTCAGTAGATTTATTTTATTTAATCATAAATAATGTTTATACCATAAACATCAATAAATAAGTTTACCTTATTTTATTTACCTCTAAAGGAAACAAAGAGGTATATGTACTAAAGAGGTATATGTACTACGTACTAGAGAAGCTATTCAAAGCACAAATAGTTGTCATTTTTTGTATAATTAAACTAAAATCCGCTACAGCGCTTTACGAGATTAAATCGTCTAACCAACGACCACAACACGCAGCGCTAGTGCCATGGCACATTCGGATCATAATTTTTATTGCTATTCACTGCTGCACGTGCAGTCGCTTTGAGTGCTGAGCATCGTATGAGCGAGAAGATGCTCATTGGCATATTCACAGTGGTTGACAGTGCAAGTTAGAGATGTCCTGTCCGGTGTATACATAGAAGTCTTTGAAAGGAAAATCCTCAAAGCAATGAAGCTCCTTGAAAGTCTAAATATTTGCATAGTAATTCATTCATAGTATTCTATGTTTCCAGGAATAACCCACCCCTATCCAAGGTTTTTATTAAAATGAACACTAAACAGCATACGAACTAACCAAAACAAACAGAATAGCTAACAAGCTGTACGAGCCTACATCATCAGATTATGTAAATACCTATGAACCGTAGCGGCGGCGGCGTTCCGTGCTCGTTGTTTCGGAAAACCACCCCGTGTGGTGAATAGGGAGAGGTCTTCTCGACTGTCCACTCTACTGGAAGTTAAGCTTGCTATTTATACCTGGAGCCTTTAAATGTTTTATGAATGTTTATACAACGAATGTGACCTTACTGAGGTCGTATATTTTATGGGAGAACTGGGACTTAAGATAAGGCGTAGTATAATTATTACTTTCTTTCAGTTTCACATGGGATTTATTTTGTTTGAACCTGTTATAATTTATCGGATATTTCGAATGTTTTGGAATTTCAAACAGAATATATTTCTGGACATGCAACATACAAAACCTATGGATCATTGTGTAGTTATAAAGTACTCTACCGCATATGCAAAGTTACGGTATATTATAAGTTTATTATTATTATCAAATAAATGACAAGCGGTCGGTCAATTTTATTTAGTTTATGTAAGAGCCAGCTAAAGGAATACCCAGGGAACGGGCAGCAGCACTCTCCTCAGTACATTAAAATCTTCTGCGAGCCGCCTGCCAAGCGTGCTGATTATGACAAATCCTCCCTATGATTAGTGTCCAAAGTGGCGTTTCATGGGGGAGGCAGTCGCAGTCGGTGTTCAGCAGTGCACGTATTTTGGACTGATGATGATGATGATGTAAGAATCTTTATTGCAAGTACTTTAGGGTACTTACCTAAAGCTTTTCACAGCAACGCTTACACCCGATCGCAGCCGCGCGCGATTGACCGCTTGCGGCTGATGCACGCGGCTGATGAAACAAGAGAATATATAGGCATGATCGCGCGGATCAGTCGCACAGTGTGCAATGTATGGCGCCGTTTCCGAGGTGTATGCACACCTCAGAAATGGCGCAATACATTCTCTTAGAGCGAGTATAGCCACATTAGCCACGCGTCAGCCCACGCGATCGATCGCATGCGTTTGCGATCGGCTACGATCACAGATAACCCCCAATAGATACCGCATGAAAGACGACGACCGCACACCACGCATTGGTGTAAATGGTTCTACATAAATCACTGCTTCGCAGTCTACGGCGAGTTCGTTATTAGGGCGTCAATCGAAACAGCCAATAATAGCGCAATGGCTCCAGTCCCCGCAACCCGCGCCTTCCGCCAGTTTTGGTGAGCTAGGATCCGAACAAAAATCCCGTAATGCGGTATCTATTGGGGGTTTATTTTTTATTGGAGATGGATATAATATCGTTGATTCTAAATCAGAAAATGCTTTCAAAACAAACAATTTCAAACTTTAGAGAATTATTTTCAAATTCATTAGATATAAAATATTTGTCTAATTATACATGTTTTTTATATTTCTTTTCAAACATTCCGCTGTTACTGCATACCTCACTTCAGTGGTTTGCTTCTGACTTGCTGCCTTCAATGCTTTTAAACTACGAGCAACCCTTCGGCCAAAATCTGGTTCCGCCAATTTGAGTAGTTTTATTACTTTTTCTGAAGTTTCTGGAAGAATGGTCTCTAATGACGCTGCAGTGTTATCAGCAGTTCGCTGTCTGTGGGCATCATCACCCAAAATATTTTTGTAGAAGTACGAAAATTGTTCGAAATCAACGACATTATCTTCTAAAACTAGCAACTTTTTCGGCCTTCTTGAATCCACATATGGTATAGGTCCGTTAAATGAATTTGGGTAATAATTAGGGCCGTGTTCCATGTTCTTTCTCACTGGTGGTACTCCATCTCTGTTATATGTTTGTCTGTACTTGGGCTGGTTCACTTCAATTTGATTATGATTGACGCCTAGGCGATAGTTTTGGACGTCACGGTAAAACAACTTTCGTGATTTGAAGACGGAATCCACTGGGCCTGGGATTCCCGGAACCAAATTTCCAGGGCAATAAGCACTTTGTTCAGAATCCATAAAGTGATTCGTGACATGCTTATTCAGCACCATGCGGCCAATAGTCACCGTGTTGTAGGTTCCGTTTTTCCACAATCTAGTAAGGTCAAATGGATTGTAGCGGACTTTCTTTATATCATCAATACTCAAAACATCCATTTCAAGTCGCCAGGAAGGGTATTTTTTTTCATCTATAGCATTGTACAAATCTCTAGAAAAGTAATCGGTATCTTCAGCTGCCACAGCCATTGCCTCCGCGGATGTAAAGTTATCTAAGCCCTGTTCCGTTCTAAAATTAAACCTTACGTAATGTGTTTCACCATGTTCATTACTCAATTCATAGGTATGAATAGGAAACATATCGATAAATCTGTATCCCTTCGGCAATCCATAATCTGAAAACATCCAAATGATTGGAAGCAGTCTGGCTGGCCTTAAGAGATTTAAATCCCACTGCATAGACAAATCTACAAGATTGGTAATTGGATTCCATCTTAATGAATGAACAGATTGGGGAAAATCTACTGGGTCTTTGAGGAAAAAAACAGGTAAGTTTAAGCAAGTGAAGTCCAAGTTTCCTTCTTTAGTGTAAAGCTTAACTGCAAGACCCTTGAAGTCCCTGTTTAGATCTGATCCTCCTAAATGCTGCCGAGATGTTGATAATCTAGCTACAAGCGGTGTTTTCTTGCCAACTCCATTAAATACTTCAGCCTTGGTGTATTCAGACACATCGTTTGTAACTTCAAAATACCCGTAAGCACCAATTCCTTTTGCGTGTACAGGCCGCTCTGGTATTCTTTCCCTGTCGGCATGTAAGTTTGAATCTAAGTAATACTGGTTCGTAAAGAAATCACTGTTGACTGTAATCGTATCTCTGACTTCTACTGGCTCTCCTTCACCTGTGGTCAATAAGCCAGTAGGAACCTGAAATGTAAAATGATGTAGAATATTCAAAAGTGGATTTTTTGATAATTAATAAACGCAGTCTACAAAGAAGACACAAAATACATAAACAATAACAAGTTAAATTTTGTAGCATTTTCTCAGTTGGAAACTATTTCGATGATTTGAGTTAGTTTTATTTTTATTTAGCTTACCGTTTGAATCATAATTATATATTTTGTAACTTGATTTATTTTGTAATTATAATATAAGCAGCAAACATACGGGATGATCACCTGGTGGAAATACCTAGGCCCCTGATGGGAAGCTATAAAGGTGACCTTTGAGTTCCTGCAGCATTAGGGGGCAATATCGATGGGTAGATTGAATTAAACTGAATGAAAAACTAGTCTTATTTAATGTTTCCATACCGGTTGCCATATTTTGAAGTCTAGTAGCTGTCGCCCTGCGGCATCCAGCGTAGAATTTCCATAGTTAATCCCATGAGCGTATTCAATGATTACACCAACGACCAGACATATAATTTTCATGATGTCCGAATAGCCAATTTCACACTGATACTAACCAAGTTATAAACTACGAATGAATAGTTTCACAACTAAATATATGCCTGCTTTATAATTATGTCTTAATTGCCTCTAATCCTTTTACTCCGGATGCTTTGATGAGAATGCATGAAGGTAAAGTTAGTTACCTATTCGTCCTTAAATATTCCAGTTTTACAGATTTCTCTTTTTAATAGCTCCAGGGCAATAAGCACATTGTTAAGAATCCATAATAAATCCATAGTGATTCGTGGTAGGCTTATTCAGCACCGTGCGGTCAATAGTCACCGTGTTGTAGGTTCCATTTTCCCACAATCTAGTAAGATCAAATGGGTTATAGGGGACTTTCTTCATATTATCAATACTTAAAACATCCATTTCAAGTGACCAGGAAGGGTATTCTTTTGAAGCTATAGCATTGTAGACATCTCTAGCAAAGTAATCGGTATCTTCAGCTGCCTCAGCCATTGCCTCCGCGGATGTAAACTTATGTAAGCCCTGTTCTGTTCTGAAATTAAAACTTACGTATTGTGTTTCACCATGTTCGTTACTCAATTCACAGGTAGAAAAGGAAACATATCGATAAATCTGTATCCCTTCGGCAATCGATAATCTAACATCATACAAATGATTGGAAGCAGTCTGGCTGGTCTTAAAAGATTTTAATCCCACTGCATAGACAAATCTACAAGATTGGTAATGGGATTCCATCTTAAGGAATGAACATATTGGGGAAAATCTACATGGTCTGAGGAAAAAGACAGGTACGTTTAAGCAAGTGAAGTCCAAGTTTCCTTCTTTAGTGTAAAGCTTAACTGCAAGACCCTTGAAGTCCCTGTTTAGATCTGATCCTCCTAAATGCTGCCGAGATGTTGATAATCTAGCTACAAGTGGTGTTTTCTTGCCAACTCCATTAAATACTTCAGCCTTGTTAGGATTTGCAGTCATACTTTACTCTAAGGCAGTAAAGTTTGACTGCAAATTCTTTCCCTCCTTCCTTCCTCGCGTGTAGGCAAAGTGGTCAGCCCTAGTGTCAGAATTTTTAGGCCGCCCAAAGGATTCCGACTTGGCTTAACGACTATTGTCTTACGACAACAGCCGGGACCGAAGGCTTAACGTGCCCTCCGAAACACGGTAGCGCTCAGTTGTAAATACCACTTTTTGCTGTAGCGGTCACCCATCATAGTGACCGCAGCGAACGTTGCTTATCTTTACCGATCGGTTAGAAACGGCTAGTCGTGCTTCGCTATGAGTGCTACATCCAAATCCTTTAAAACATCTGAGTCGCATATAGGTGGAACAGATCTAAATCTGTGACTCAGATGTTGCTAAGCTTGCTACAAGTGCTGTTTTATTGCCAACTCCGGTAAACACCAGCCTTGGTGTATTGAGTGAGACACATAATATGTAACTTCAAAGTATCCGTAAACACTTTTCGCGTGTACCATTTGAATCCAAATCTGGTTAGTGAAGAAGTCACTGTTTACTGTAACGTATCTCTGACTTCTACTGGCTCTCCCTCACCTGGGGTCAATAAACCAGCTGGGGTCTGAAACATTAAACTACGCGAACTTCTAAATGACTAGCAGCAATGTGGTCATTCTGCTAATTTTATTTTTATTTTAGATATTTCGCAAAAGATAGGTAAAAAAATTTAGATTGTGTCACAAGGGGTGTTTTTTTAAATTGAATCGTATTAACTTAGTAGTGCAACTGGTAGTGAATGCTGTATTAAGATATGATTCCAATTTCAATACAACACAATTGCTGTATAGGTACATTGAAAAAGTATGCTCCGTCTCTTCGTACCCTGGCTCCAGCCTGCTTATAAAAAACAGTATTGTTAAAAAGTACGTACAGAAAAATTACCGCTCAAGTCTCATTAATCACGTGTTATGTTCAAACTTTGCGAGAAAGGTTTTAAGGGTGGTTTTTGTCCCTTTCTCACTTACTAAACTGTAATACATGTTGTATCTCTTTCCTTCACATGTCGGAAAAGTTTTGCCACGAGTTTCAGACCACTTCGTTTTATTAATTGTTTATTACCGCCTAACTCGTTTCGGTTACGACGTACATTTTGCCTACCATAAAATAAGTCTCAAATGCCTACATCTACATTTTATTAGTTATAATATAAGCGGATATAAAATAACTGTATATAATTTCTGAGTTTGAATTGGTATATTATCCCGAAAGGGGGTAAATCTACTCCCCAAAGTAGACAATGTTTCTTCTACGACTTTTCTAAATTAATAGTTTTTCATTTAAGAAATGCCATGTAACGTTTACGTTAGATAGCCCTAGCGCAGCTGGGCGGTTGAACTTCGTCCTTGAACGAATGCACTTAAATGAATTTGACGACCTGTGTTTAGAAATGAATTTGTTTATTTATTTTAGTATCTTGTTAACTCTTGTAGCGATCGCATGTGTAATTTTGTGAGTAGATTTACTTTTAGTATGGAAGTTTGGAAACACGCAGTTTCAAGTAAGGCTCTCACAACTTGTGGGCTATCATGGTCCCAGTCCCCCCTTTCGGGAAAGCGTACCATTTCAAACTCACCTTGTATATACGTATATTACTTTATTAATAGCAGTATAATGTACCTAGGTGCAATCAATTCAAGATGTATGTACGTACTTACAAGGATGTGTGAGCCTGCTCTATTTACCTACTATAATGTACCTAGGTACTAAATATTTTTTATATACTATAGTAGGTATTGTAATGCCTAGTTGTAATAGGTATAGTTATCTAATTTTACTATATAGGTATTTACTTATTTTCACGTTTTTTAATTACGTCAATTAATGTAGTTAGATAATTGTTCTAACATCTTGAAATCTGGAAGTAAGATTGCATCTATTGACTGCATTGAGGTAGGATACACATTTGACTGCTATTTTGAATGAATAAAATGTGTACCTACTGCATAAAATGTATACTTTTACGCCACTATCTTCATACTTGCTAATTTATGACAACCGGGTGCCCGGTTAGCACAGACGGTAGACAAAATTGTCTTTCCCTGTTTTATGCCACTTTCTTCATACTTACTAACTTATCAAGTGGAGTAAAACATAGGAAAGACGATTTAGACAACCGGGTGCCCAGTTAGCGCGGACGGTAGACGAAATTGTCTTCCCCTGTTTTATGCCACTTTCTTCATACTTACTAACTTATCAAGTGGAGTAAAACATAGGAAAAACGATTTAGACAACCGGGTGCCCAGTTAGCATGGAGGGTAGACAAAACTGCATTTCCCCGTTTTATGTCCCTTTGTTTGTTTTATGTCATATTGTTGACCCATTTTCTTGAACCTTATTAGGTAAGTAGTTATCCTGAAAACAAACAATACACTGTCCAAATTATTCTCAAATGAAAAGTCAAGGTACATGAAAATAACTATATTTTTCTAGCAGTCAGAACACGTCCGTTCGCCTACGCTACGTTTCATATACAAATTATTAAGGCGGGCGTAGCGTAGGCGGTGTCTAAGATAATGCGGTCTACCTACCCAAAGTTACAAGGCAATAGTTGCTAGAATTTATTATTTATTTTTATTTTATTTATTTATTTCAAAAAACAGTTATGACTACTTTACACCGTAATTGTATACGATTATAGATGCCATGCATGTCTTAGACTGACATGTTGAAAACATATTATTTTGGTGTGATGACTTAATAGCCACCCAAATAGGTCATTGAATTATTGGATCATTTATTATTAAGGTGGAACGTTACACTAGCGCGGGAAATTCAAATTTTCTTGCGTTCTTTTGCCAATAATAGCTTAATTACTCAACGTGATTACATGAAAACCAATTTTGCGCAAATAAATATAATGTAAAAAAAACAACCAAAAAAACAAACATTGGGGTTAAAAACTGAAAGCTAATCGTAGGTGGCACCACTGTTGAGTGATCCTAATCGCCGCCATATTGCGTTTTTGATTCTTTGTGTTTACCAGCGAATTCGATCCTAATACTACAAAAATGTGGAGTGTTAGGCAATTAAAAGAACAGTTGCGGAATAGAAAAGCATCTACTACTGGAAAAAAAGCACATAACCTCGAATATTTAGTTATTATTGGCAAAAGAACACAAGAAAATTTGAATTTCCCGCGCTAGTGTAACGTTATATCTAATGTACAGGTTAAATATTAATAAAAAAATATTAAACCACAGAACTTCTTAAAACACTAAAAAAACTATTAAAACGTTCATCGTCATCAACAGTCTGAAGACGTTCACTGCTGAACATAGGCCTCCCCCAGAGAGCACCACTTTGAGCGGCTGCTCGCCTCCTACATCCATCAGCTCCCCGCGGTTTTCACGAGATCGTCGGTCCACCTAGTGTATTAAAACATTAATTCCAGCAAAACATGAGAAATAATTAAAAATACCACAGATAACCCCCAATAGATACCGCATGAAAGACGACGACCGGGCACCACGCATTGGCGTAAATGGTTCTATATAAATCGCCGCTTCGCAGCACGGCTTTAGTTTCGACCAATTATTAGAGTTCATTATTAGGGCGTCACTCGAAACAGCCAATAATAGCGCATTGGCTCCAGTCCCCGCAACCCGCGCCTTCCGCCAGTTTTGGTGAGCTAGGATCCGAACAAAAATCCCGTAATGCGGTATCTATTGGGGGTTATCTGTGAAAAATACCTAAATAAATAAGTATCCAGTAGCGCCACTACCCAGCCTGTAAAATAGAAAAAAAACAAAGGATCCATACCATATAGAGCCGAACAACACTGCAAGTATTACTACTAACATAATTATCACCTCTGATCATGTGAATCCAAAGTTTATCCTTTTGATAGTGGCAAGATGCATAGTGTGGAAGCTTTACTCACTGAAAAGATCTATTCTCTTCTATTGAACTTTTGAAATGTCATGGTTGGTTTATTAAAATGCTATGATGACAAAAAGTTTGTACATAATACCCCTCCGGTCGGTTTGGTCCACTTCAGAGCCAATACAACGCCAAATTGCTTAAAACGGCTTAGCTTGAAGCAGTATCCTGTCAACAATATTGCAACAATGACTTTGAAATTAATATATGGTAAAGTCCAGGACTAATGCTACTGCAAATGTATAGTGAAAACACGAATTAATAAAATTTTCTCGATAGAAAAAAATTACAAAGTTACCTCCAAACCGTACAAATAAACAGCGATTATTCAATGAATACTTTAAATAAGATCATGAAACTTTTTGTAGTAGTTGAATTAAATATGATGGAGGGCTTATGTATAGCGGATTTTTAAAATACCCTTTATATTCAGTGTAATAATAAATTACCTAAACTATTGCGCGTTGGAACCAGTTTAACTTAGACCGCCCCTGCCGCTCGGCCCCTGGCTCATCCCCGCTTTGGCCTAGTACTATACATCTATTCTGTGGTTTTGACGTGAATTTGCGCTGGCCTTGCACAAGCCCTTAAATTGTCCATTTCCAAAATTGACATCTTCTTAATTTGACCTACAGAATATACGTATGCAGATACTTTATTTACAAGTCCAATATGATTAAAGGAAGTAAATGCTTTGTTGTTTTTTTGGTAGATACCTATTTACCTACATAATAAAATCCATGCCTCATTAAAATCAAATTAAAAAAACATAATTGGTTTAGTAGTTACAGATAATAATATATACTTAAGGTAACAAACATTCACACTTACCCCCATACCACAAAGTTTTAGTTATATTAGTAGGGTAGGAAATATAGGAATAGAATGCACAGCGAGATAATTGGCTTGGTAGTGTCGTCTCTTTCACTCACATGGAGATAGTCGGATTCGTACTTCGTCTTACTTGTGTGTACTTATAATTATTAATTTGTGTCATCATCATCAGGGTTCATTAACTACGTTTTTCACCGCGTTCATTTAAAACAGAGCAGATAAACATACTATCTCTGTAGAACCACCCGATACCGGTTTGAGCCAGATTCGGGCAGAATATTTATGAGAGTTTGCCGAAACGAATAGGTACGTGTTTCAGACTTCCATTTGTGTTCCGTTTCTATTTATTCCGTGAATAATTCATCATGTGAATAAAAGAGCGGCCTTCCCCCCTGTGTGGGGAATCTCTTGGTTTTAGTTGTGATGAAAAAGGTTACATTCCTAAACATTATACTTAGAATAGGTATGTAGATTTGTTTAGCATGCATTACGTGATTGTCTTATTCTCCTCTTCCGGTTCTAAACATCATCATCATCAACAGCCTGAAGACGTCCACTGCTGAACATAAGGCTCCCTCACAGAGCACCGCTTTGAGCGGCTGCTGGCCTCCTGCATCCATCGGCTCCCCGCGATCTAAAAACCAGATCGTCACGTCGGTCCACCTAGGACGGTCAGTCGGTAGGGTCTGAAAGTACCTGCCTATAATTGCCGTGATGACACGATATGAGGCTTATGGGATCTATGTATGTATGTAAGACACTGCTTGGACAGAGGATGCAAAGTCTGGAACACAGAAGAAAAGTAGCTTGGCTGTCCGTCTTTTACCGTTTGCATTTTGGAGAGTGTTCTCAGGAGCTCCATAATCTCATCCCACCCTCTCCTTTCCGTCATAGAACAACTAGACGTGGTGAAGCCTTCCATCCTTATGTCGTTAACGTGCCCCATGTTCGCACAAATCGCTTCGGAAGTTCGTTTATAATCCGTACATCTAAGGAATGGAACTTGCTTCCCGCAACAGTTTTCCCTTCCACATACAATCTAGGCGTATTCAAGAGCAGAGTGAATAGGTAGGAGTAATCTTCTGGGTAAGCGTGTCCCACCTTAGGTTTCATCTACACTTACCATCAGGTGAGATGTGGCCAAACGCTGACCCATTTGCAAGAAAAAAATAAAATAAAATGTGTGCACTAGTACTTAGTTGGCAATTTTCGCTTTGACCAAAGATAAAGCTCTGTCTACAATAGAGTCTGAGTGTAACGATCTTCAGTCGATCACGTCCAGCTGTGCTAACTATATCAATTAATTAGGTTGTCGAGCGATCTCGGAAACGTGAAGAATCAGACCGTTTCGGCACAGACTATTACTTGGACGTTGATGAATGGATGCTGAAACAGCAAATTTGGGAAGGAAAAAGTAGGGTGGTGCCCTCATGGCAGCTTGTTATCAAGATCAGTCAGGCCTTCCCATTCTGATCTTCGATAAACTTTACAATTTCATTTTTGCAGAAAATGTCGCTAAGTTAACGTCGATGTATAGAAGTTAAAGAGCAGCATAATTATTAACCCCAGGTACAGAATATAGATAGGTTCAGTTGCCGTCGACTTCCCAAAACGTCGAGACCTCTGAAGTCGAGCACTTTCACGTTGAATTCACTTCACGACGAGTTCTTTCCACGTCGAATTCCCGCTACGTCGGTCGACTCTTTGCATGTTGATTGTGTTTTTACGTCGCTTTCCTTGATGATAGTCCTACCCCAGGTTAGTTACGTTACGTTTGGACTGAACGGTTGGTACTAGGTAGGTACCTAATATCACTTACCATACTATGGGCAAACGCTAATGTTCACTGAGACGCTTTGGTTCCAAATTTCTGATCTCAGGCACAGGTTAAGACCATGCCAAATTAACATCAGGCCCATATTGTAGGGCTTCTTGGCGGCAGAATAACTGGCAAAGGTGGTGGGTAACCTACCTAGACAAACTTTGCAGAAAAGTCCTACCACCGAGTAAATCCCCAGTATAAAATAAATAAACATGAAAACTTCAAAAAAGAGAACTGACGTCACAATAAAGTTTATTTTTGCTTCTTCTTTACAGGTGGAATCGAGGCTCCGGATAAAGAAGACCTATGTTCAGTAGTGGACGTCTTCAGGCTGATGTTAGTGATGTTGATGATGATATTTGACATTAAGCACTTTGTAATTTTATATGCTTAGAACCACAGACCTATAATATTTTCGTTACCTTCAAAAACCATCATAATTTAGTATTTTAAGTTTTATGAATTTTTGACTTTTAAAAGTGTCATAGTGCAGTTGTTGCCAATGCAATAATTTACTTGAATTTGAGTTTGTCATTTCATAATTTAACTTCTTTATCCTAATAAATAGTAGGACCACGAGACAATCCAGTTCCTTGTGACCTGCGGGGTGATCACGGAACTTTAATAACAATGCAACAAGAGTTATTACATTCCGAATTTGAAAATTTCCACAGTAACTATGCACATAAGCTGCGTATTAAAACTGTCCATATATTATTCTTTCTATTGGTTGCAATCATGTTACATGATCGCCTAGTTTGTCATACTAGTACACACACACATCACATCAACAGCCTGAAGACGTCCACTGCTGAACATAGGCCTCCCCATAAAACGCCACTATGGGCTATCACTTATCATAGGGGTGGTTTGCCATAATCCCCACGCTTGGAAGGTGGCTTGGTGATCGCAAAAGATTTTAATGTACCGAGGAGAATGCTGTTGCCAATTCCCTGGATATTCCCTTAGCCGGCTCTTACGGCAACCCCGGGAAGAGTTGTAGTGGTCCTATTCTCACACCGCGCCGAGATCACACGGCACCCTACTGGTACAAGAACGTCCAATTTTTTTAAATGGGGATTCAGAAAGAAACGGCTATAAAAACGACGATAAACCCCTAAATATAGGTATACCCTGATCGCACACGGTCGAGGCCGGTCAAGGTGATTCAAGACTAATCCGATTTGTATCGATCGTTAATAGCTCACACAATCGCTGCTAAACGGACCAACCCTTCTATGTAATCAGATTAAAATTTGATTATCTACATAACTTACGTAAATATCTAATAAATCGAGAAATAAGTCTTTTTGTATTTTGTAAATATTTACTTATGAATTTGAAAACGAATTTCATTAATTGTACTGTTTGGATGTTATTATTATTATATGTGGTCAGCCTCTGTGGTATGGTGGTTGAGCAAGTCGGCTCATTGCCCAAAGGCGGCGGGTTCGATTCCCGCAACAGGACAAATATTTGTGCACGTGAAAAAAAAGCGCAAATACTTGTTCTGTTGGGCGTTGTGGGACCATGGTCCTCGTAGTTCCTGGGTCCCTAGATACAGGGAATCCTTGTTAGGGTCCAGGGTCTATGTATGTGATCGTTTGGCGTTATTTATTTATATTAGAAGAAGGCAATTTAAAGCAATAGAAGTAACATATTCAGTAATCTGTGGCAATACTGGCAATAGTACAATTTACTGAGAAGACAAATATTTACAATACAAATATTTATAATATATTACATGGGAACACCCACCACTGAGCATAGTTCTTTTAAACAAGAAATCACGTACTTAAACTAAATCAGTCCTGAAATATCGGAGAAACAGTAAATTATGTAGGTATAAGTACCTACCTGAAGTCGAACATAGAATCTTTTTGTCACGTTTCGTGTCGGCGTTAAAAAATCTGTAAAAATGCATAAAGTAGGTATGACACAATAAAATTACTTAAGGCAATTGATAGGAGAAGCATATGGTCGAACGGAGGGGTTCGATTACTTAGGTCAAACTGTCAGTCAAGTTGTTATTACGTCAAGTCCTTTTTTTGACAAATTGCAGTTTTAGCCAAATTCTCTTTTTGTCAAGTCTTCCAATCGTCAAATTTCTCCTACGTCTATCCGTTTATATACAGTCAAGAACATAAAGCAAATATTACATTTTTTATTATCATCACTTCACTTCTCACTTCTCATCTCACTTCTCACTGAATCCTTTGATCCTGAAATGGTTTAGTACCTTTCGGTCACAGGCCCGTTCAGTCACAGTTTTGCAAACCCATACCCCGCTTGCACACTTTCAAAATAAATACATTTGTTTAATTTATTCGTATCCTAATCGGTCACACTTTTTAATTGCTTAGTTTAAATGTACAGCCAGCGGAAAGAGTTCTATCACACTGATCAAGACCTTATATGTAATTAAACTCAAGATAATGCGTTCAACTTGCCACTATAGATCCTAAAGTTTGCGTTGCAAATACGTGGTTGAATACGTGTTCTCATTCGCACTTAGTTCAAGAACCTGACCTTATAAAACCTTTTTATGTCGATTTGACTTATAATTATGTTGCCTTATGATTCAGCACTCAAGACAAGAGTCAAGAGGAAAAGGGCTATTTTTTCCTTCTATTCTGATTCCTTACCATCTGTTTTCCACGCCCTTTAACGTAGCTCAAATTCTGCCTTGTGCGTGTTTTCTCTTCTCGAGGGTTGGGGGTGCAGTATCGATCGGGGTCGTTGACCTCCACGGGGCGTCTCAAATGAATGTCTTGGCTCGTGACGTGATACGTATTACCTTACGACAAGTCACGGTCGCTAACTGATAAATCGTTGTTTCTCTATGTAAAGGCGCTTTTATGTTGGCTGAGAGGTGAACGGCCAACATTTGTGGAGTTGATTTGTCGATGCTTTCCGCCACGTCGTCGCTTGCCTTATATTGCTGAATTTAACCAAAACCTATAAGCACTCATTTCTTTCCTTTGGCGTTTGTTCGGTCAACTCATGATCATCATCATCAGCCTGAAGATGTCCACTGCTGAACATAGGCCTCTCCCATAGAGCGCCACTTAGAGCGGTTGTTTGCCTCTTGCATCCATCGGCACCCTGCGATTCTGACCAGGGGGTCTAGCAAAGATCCCTTTCCATTAGTGTTAACGCCAAACGCTAACTCCAAAATGTATGGGAATGACATTACCTGTGGTCCACAGGCTTAGCGTTGTGGTTTGACGTTAACGCTAATGGAAAGAGATCTTTGCTGGACCACAGAGGGTCAAGATCCCTTTCCAACCCCCCATCCTCCCCGCCTTCCTTTCTGTTGAAAAGGGAAAGCCCTTTTCAACTCATCAGAGCAGGAAACCCATAGCTGTTTTATTCTAAAACGTGGCATTGTATGAAAAGGGTTGAGCAAGGCGTCCGCGCGTTGTAAGGTTGCCTACCCACTGGCGCAGAGGCCCGAAAGGGCCTACCGTCGGGGCGGCATAGTGAATGCTAGCGCGATCCTATCTCGCCCCATCCCGGCGTAGGACGGATCACGGGGGGTTTTAGTCGGTTTGAGTCCCACATACCCCCTGCCATCACCCCCGTGGTGGCAGGGAAGTGCGAGGGCATTTCCCCCCCACTCAAAAAAAATGGCGTCCGCGTGTACCTATGTATATTATGTAAATGTATACACATAATATGGGAGCGTGCTTTTTTCCTGGATAGGGAGTTCATTATGTATTTTATTTTACTAAACACTGCTATTGGATTTCAAGGGGTCACTCTCGGCCAACATTTGATCAAAACTGGCATCTCAGCGTAAGCGGTTATTTTCTCTATGCTGGCACCGACTACTACCTACGCTTTAGTGAGAAAAACAATTAACACTTCATAGCTATAATTTCCATACAGATTGAATTTTCCACGATGTTATTTCTTTAACGAAACGAATATAATAATCGATTTTAAGAGAAATAAATAAGTTCTTCTTTTTATAAAGTGGATTGGTTCCTCCCTCTCTGGGTTTAGGCTGAAAACCAGGGCTGCAGAGCCGACGCCCATTTAATACTTTAAGTGCAATATGTATGTACCTAATGTGTTTAGTACGTAGGTAATTGTTTTAAGCAAGTATTGAATAAATGTTATTCTATTCATTAAAACATATTTCTACTTCTTCTTCTTCTTCTCGTGTAGGCAAGTGGTCAGCCCTGGTGTCAGAATTTTTACGCCGCCCAAAGGCTTCTGACTTCGCTTAACGACTATTGTCTTAAGACAACAGCCGGGACCGACGGCTTAACGTGCCCTCCGAAGCACGGTAGCGCTCAGTTGTAAATACCACTTTTTGCTGTAGCGGTCACCCATCTCAGTAGTGACCGCAGCGAACGTTGCTTTACCGATCGGTTAGAAACGGCTAGTTGTGCTTCGCTATGAGCGCTACATATACATTTCTACCCATAGACTACGATATAAACAAAGTGAGTCCCAATCGAGTAAAGTTACAGCAAAGCTGACGTTGGCTGTGGCTGCATGCTCTAAACAAGCTAAATTACAGGGAGATGAAGGCTTAGCCTGGATAGTTAGATTCTATCAACGTAACTATTAGTGTTGAGGGAATCCAACTAAAACTATCTTCCTTCAATCTGGCGCAACTTGAAACTAATTGAATGTCGCAATGAGGGGTGCAGGCAACAAAGTAATGGAATTTCGGTACGTACGGTAGGTACTAACTAACTTAGTAGTACGTACAGAATAAATATTAGGTACTTAGTACTTACTATCATCATCATCAACAGCCTGAAGACGTCCACTGCTGTACGCTGCGTCTTCCGGTTCGTGGTCGCCACTCGAGAACCTTTCTTCCCCATCGGTTGTCAGTTCTACGAGCGATGTGGCCTACTCATTGCCATTTCAACTTGCTAATTCTAGAGCTAGGTATATCGGTCAGTTTAGGTCTCCTGAGGTACCTACTTATACTAAGTAATATTTATTCTGTGCTTTTGGGCCCTAAAATCGCGGGTCAAAATGTCTAATTAAAAATATTATTGTTTTCTTATTGATTTGTTTTCTTATTATTTTAGTATAGTCCAAGCCGGTACCAGATCATTTTTCCTAAAAACATATTTTCCTAGCATTATACCTCTTTGTTTTCTCGTAAGTACTTACGTAGTAGTTGCAGAGGGAGATTGTCAAAGGGGATTTATAGAATAAGCCGTAGTGGGCGTAATACCTAGTTGAAATTTTATTGGTTTCAATGTTTATTTGAAAGCAAAGACACGTTTTTACAAAATACAGTTTACCATAACAATAACAAAAACATCTAAAGCGACAAAAACGCTACGTAAACACTAGAATCGGCCATGTTGAAAAACGTAAAGGCACCCAAGCGAAAGCACCCTCTCAGTTAAAATGACCGATATAACTTGGCATTTACCTCCCCGCGCATAGTTTGCAAAAATAGACGTTCTACGAAGACAGGGTTTTAGCGTCTAAGGTCTTGCTCTGTTGGATGGTGGCGGTTTATTTCGCTCAAAGCATTTTTATTGACACAGTTTAGCCTGAGCAGTAGGTATTGTGAAGGTGCACATGTGGGAGCCTCGTTAAAGCTTTTCAGGTGATAGGGTTTCTGTGTGAAAGAATTGTCTGGCTGGGCTGGGTACTCGACAACCTTTAGGTACTTTACCTAATTAGTAGGTAATTGATGGAAATAATTAAATACACCACCACGTTTTGGGAAGCGAATGGAGCATCCATGACTAATATAAATTATAAATAATTATATTATATGTACCTAACTGTACCTACCTACAGTTTACATTTCAAGATTAGGTAGTTGTTACACATTATAATTATTGAGGTTCATGTTTAGAATTCAGTATAAAATTAATCTTTTATTGTAGGCAAGTTATATTTACGGAGATGCAGGTATACAAAATGCAAAAAGAATTTCCCGTACCGGGAATCGAACCCGAGCCTCCTGGGTGAAAGCCAGGTATCCTAGCCACTAGACCATACGGGATACTGTTTAAGACATTGAAATTGATGTATACAAAATAAATAATCTTCATTTACTACAAGTACTATAAAATATATAGATAATATATTATGACCCAAGGATAATTTCAACCATTCACATTACCTACATACATAAAATGAGGTAAAAGACCACATGCATCAATAAAAATTACTATGACTAAAAATACATATTAAAAAAAATATAGTACAATGCACTGCACTCACTGCACACTACACATTGCACTGCACTATTATAAATAATCTGAGGCATAGTTATTTCCTACTCTGCGGTTATTGTATTTATAATCTCTACAGAGGATAGAGGATAAACTTATTACCGCCACCTATTGAAACTCATTGAGGACAACGAAGCGACCACTTTTGGCAGGCTTAATTTCAAAATAGTTCAATGAATTTAGTGTAGATGTCACTAGATATAAAAAATAAACCTCTGAGCTGCATGCTGATAATCTAAGAATGGACTTTTTACTGCCATCTATTGAAAGTCGTTGTGACTAAGGACATCGAAGTGACATCGTTTAGTATGTTCTATTTTGAAATAGTTCCATGCGTATAGTGAAGATGTCGCTAGCAGTGATAAACCTAAAAATAACTATGACCTACACAATTCTGTTGTTCTGTTCAGATGTTCTGTATAAAATATAGATGGCGTCCAAATAGCCCACAGCTAAAACTAAGCTAACAGCTAGACTAGCTGTAGCTAGACAAACCGAATAAAAATATCAAATATTACTCTCCTTCTTTCCTTATTAGAATATCCCCTAGAATTTGACATGTTCACAGTCATAACATTACATAAACCTGAAATTCTGTATGTTTTTTTTTATTTCATTTACTTAATTAATTAAGTACAATAAAACTTTTTTACTGATGTTAAAATTCATTCTGTTTACTTTTATTGCTTTAATATTTATATATTACACAAAATATCCAATATTCAATTTTTTCCTTTCTTATTTGGCTTGGATTCAATTTTGATTTCCTACTTACTTAATACTTAGGTAAGTACAGTATACCTATCCAAAGTCAGCTGTAAAATTATGGTCTATTCCGATTAGAGCTGAAATGGTTTGCCTGAAACGATCATAAGTCCCCTTGAGGGATTATGTACTTATATAGTTTATTACAACAGAAAAATCATTAAGGTAGGTATGTAGATTGTAGGTACCTACCTTTTTTTTTTTTATTTTTTTATTGAAAGTTTACAAAACTGGGAATAAGCTACATATGGTACTTAAAAAAAAACTAACCTTAACTACTAAAATCATGCGGTGAACATATTCCCTTCTAGATGTAAACCTAACTTGCGTTTATAGCTAACAAAGCTAACAAACCTTCTATAATACATAGAATTCAAAAGAGACCCAGATAATTGGTACTTATGGATGAGCAGATCTCTAAAATAGGCTGTAGGCCGAGGTCACAGAATATAAAACCTACAGAGCACATATAATATAATACCTACAGTACCCAGGTGAACTGACCGGCCCCCTGATTACCTAATTTGCGACAGGCGTAAATCTCGCGGTGGGGAGTTTTGGCGGGAACGTGAAAAAGTTCACGTCGTTGCATTGTATTATTTCACAAAACTTATGCTTTTTCTAGTGTTAATGTTTAAAATTAGTGGCATTTTACGCATTAAGTGCTGAATTACGAGTATAAGTGTTGGCAAGTGATATAATGTAGTGAAACGTGGTTTTTCGTGTTGCTTCCAAAATTCCATAGAAGCCTCTAGTAAAGTTACCACTACTTTACTAGGACATGACTTAAACTGGATTATGACTACCTGACTTAGAGTGGACTATGACTACCCTGACTGACTGTGACTAAGACTTGACTTTACATGAAATATTTCATAATACGATGAAAAACTACAATACTTGACACTGGCTAAATACACTATGTGTGGAGCCAAAATATATATATATAAAAAAAAAAACTCGCGGTGATTGCTGTCATACATCATTAGTGGTGTCGAGCATGTATGCTACGCTACACCACTAATGATGTATGACAGCAATCACCGCGAGATTTACGCCGGTCGCAAATTAGGTAATTAGGGGGCCGGTGGGCCACGGGCAATACCCGCCCCCTAATTACCTAATTTGTGACAGGCGTAAATCTCGCGGTGATTGCTGTCACACATCATTAGTGGTGTCGAGCATGTATGCTACGCTACTCCACTAATGATGTATGCCAGCAATCACCGCGAGATTTACGCCTGTTGCAAATTAGGTAATTAGGGGGCCGGTACCTACTCAACCATATCACAGAATAGATATTATTATAGTAGGTAGCATGTACTCCCATACTTAGGTAGGTAAGAAGTTATAATATCATAGAAACTAACGTGAGTAGTATTCATAACTAAACATCTAGTAACCGACTAGCACTCACGTAATTTTAGTCAAGCAAACTCGACCGGTGTTCAGGCAATAAAGATGCCCATCTTCATGGTATACTCCATGAAGATGGGCATCTTCATGGAGTATGGTGCTAGCCGGTTACTAGTTGTTTAGTTAGGTAAGAAGTTGTTGTAATCTATGGAGAGATACTTATTAGATAAGTATAATATTAGGTAAGTAAGAACACTAGTAATATAAATATGAATATCTCTTTATTCAACAATAAACTCTAGACAAGTGGTATTACTATCACTTAATATAAACTACATATTTGCCACATAGGTAAGTACATACAGTAGGAATTAATTCTATAGTTCATTTATTAATCTAAACAGCAGCGACAGGAAAGTACTAACAATTTGTTTCTAATTTACAGACAAAAGCGTACCTATATGACACGAATTACGATAGACCGGAAATCTAATGCTGCAATAGGTACTGCGAAGAAAAAAATCAGGAGCGACAAATTTCTAACGTAAAATGATAAAACATACCTATGACTTAAAATAGCAATACTATAAAAATAAAGGAACTAATAAGCAATTGAGATCATTAACAGATTAACATGTTTTTGGCTTAATACAAACATATGTATTGATGAAATAAATATGTACAACAAATTTATCAACATTATTACGAAGAATTGCAACAGGTATAAAACAATAGATGTAAAAAAATGAAACATTTATTGTGAAGTAAATAAAAATATGTCTCAGGGGTATTATAATGATACCTAGCACCTAAATTACGGATGAAATCGTTTGTAATCAGTACTTAATAATATTATAGGTAGGGTGCATAATGCAAACCCTTTAAAGAATGGCAAAGATAACAGTTCTGTTCCTAGAAGGATGTCAGTGATATAGGAGCAATTAATTTATAATTAAGTACAAGATGACTAGAATCATTGGAGATGAAAATTGATTTAATCTAAGTACTTACTAGTTAAAAGGTAAAAACGACATCAATCTCAATTATTGCATATTTATGAACGAACAGCGTTGTCGATTAAGTTTTATCTTTAAAAATATTACAATATTGGCTAGCCATAAAGTCATATTGAAAATTTAGTTTCGCTACGAAGCTTTGATTAGGAGAGATGCTATGTAAGCCGTTGTATATGAAATGAGGGATTGACATTCACTAAACATTGTTACACTGACTAATTAAGACGAATTGATATTTACCTCATTTTTGCACTTCTCTTTTTCTTCTTTTTCGTTTCCCTAGCGTAGGTCACAAAAAAGTGATGGATCATAGTTTTCCCTTAACGATGCTGAATTGTTTTTATAAAAGAGTTATCTTCAACTAACGAATCTTTAAAATTTAGGTGCCGTTGTATTGCGAAATCCAACCTTTTTCGCATTAATATGGAAAGATTGTTTCTACATAGTTAATTCAACTTCTATGGAATAATAATTAGTTTCAACTACTTCATCACTTTCAAGCTCAGACACTTTGCTAGCAAATACCTCGATCTATTAAAAAAGTACTATGATTGCGTCTCTCTCTACTTCAATTAACATCAAAATATTTGACATGAGAATCAGAGCAACCAACCACTACAAAAAGTTCAAGGTAACATTTCTAATCAATCATGGTAAATTCGTCTTAATACATCAGTGCATAGGGTATGATATTGAGTGTTTAATGAGAAGTGTCTCGTCGCCTCCTTCCGGGTCCACCAGCGTAGTTGGCAGCGGCCAGACCCATGAGGTGCTTGGCTTGGAGAGCGCCGGAGTATCCACGGCTCAGGCCAAGATCAAGAGCTCGCTTTTCGCTGAAAATTGGTAAAAGGTGTTACCACAATAAATCAATGGTTGTTCAGATTGATCACTTAAGACTAAAAAATAGGCCTTGTAAAATAACAACTGTAAAAGAATACACTTTAATGCGAAGCTAGTATTAAACATGGTAAACGGTAACGGTCTCTACCTTGATAAAAGAAAAAGTGCTTTCAGTAAGATTAAAGTTAAATCGTATACAGACTGTAGTAGCAGTTCTCAAATCGTTTACCATTAATCATTTTATTGATCAAAACTAACTTCTGTTTTACGTAACCTCTTTTCATTGGCAAATTTAGAAGAACTGTGTTTTAAATGATTGCAAACTTGTACCTAATGAATGGAACAAGGTGACATAGGTAATTATTAAATTGACGCATACTCAACAAAGCCTACATCTAACATAGGCACGAAAATATTCCAGACAACAAACTTGCATAAAACATTAAGTTCGGGCATCAACGGGAGCATGCATGCCCAAGCTTATTCACCTGGCACGCGAAAAGTTATAAATATTTCTGGACTTCTCGGACATATGTATCTACATTATTTTAGTAGTAATTCATGCACAGTATATAAAGCAATAATTATAAGGTGAACCGATTTGACAAATCTGAAATCTAATCTAGCAAGCACGTCATTAAGTACACCTAAAACTAATAAAAAGGATGAAAAACAAGACTACACAATATTGTAACAACAGGCAGTAATTATGTAGATGTTTCCTTCGAGGCTGTATGAAAGCAAAAAATAACAGTTACTTTTAATGAGAGACTCAAAAGACATAACACTACAAGGATCAAGATGACGGTTCAAAGTGAAATCAAGTAATATTAAAGCACGTACTAAAGAGAAATTCAAGAGAAAATTACGTATACAGCAAAAGCCGTAGGATTAACCAGTATTAAGGATATCGTCTCCGCATAATCACAAGCTAAAAATCTAACTTCATGCATGAAACATAAGGCATTAGTTTTACGACGATAAAGTAAAACGAGATGAAGCGTTAATAAGATAAAAAAATTACGACGTTAAGTACGACGTACCTAGTAATGTCATCTTTGTAGCTGAAAAAGAAACACAATTACAATAATGGAATCTAAATTCGAACAATTTTGGCATGGACTTGTTAATATGTTTTTAAAATATCTTAACAAAATGTTTGTCAAGAAACAATTTCAATTTAACAGAATATACTAATATTCAAAACATCTCAAGCAATCAAAATTCTTAAACGTGTGGTCGGACTTGGATTTTATACCCAAAGTTTTTCAATTATAATAATTACGGCTCACCATTCTGAACATTTTAAATAGAAATAATAAAATGCTACAAATTGTATAGTTGTAGAACGTTTATATATATATCTTTCTATTTTTGGCTTCATGTAGAATGCACTTTCTGTGCCTAAAAAAAATTAGAAATTAAAAGTATTTTAATAATTATCATTTCATACGAAATTTCTTGCTCCTATATCGTTTCGATATTGTCGTTCCGGTATTGTTGTTGGAAGCCGATTTCAACATAAAGGTAGGTACTTATTATTTGGCCTCTTATCATGAAAGAGGTAGAAAATTCGGTACCAGATACGATTATCATAAACAGGTAAGTAGGATCCGATACCGATTTATCAACGGCCTTATCAGAATGGACATGGATAGAGCTAAATTTTGCACCGATTTTGGATATCGGATTTCGATTTCGGCAACCACAGTCAATCTGAGGATACACACACTCATATTTATGTACTTACTTTTCCATTTTGCGTTCGATTTGGATGAGATTTCCAAGGCGGTGCAGCATGTCCATGATTTCCTCTGGTTCATAAGGACCTTCGTCACGGTAGTAGTTGCTGGGACTGAAAAGAATAAAAAATACGTATTATTAAAAAAATAAGTTTGGTTAAAAAAAAACAAATGAAGTATTGACCCTTTCACATGACGATAAAGATAATGCTCAGGAAAATTTACAAGACCGTTCAACGTAAGTTGTCCTCTGATGTATTTATATTATATAAAAATATGCATGTATTATCGTAAATGTAAAGTAATATGTAAGAACTATCTAAACTTGTACGTACCGACGACATTGTTGTACTTGCATATTTTTAAATAATATATGTACATCAGGGACAAGTTACGGTTAACGGTCTAAACTAAGTGCAGGCGTCAAATTGAAGTCATGGTTTGATTTTAAAAGGTGACAATGGTAGCCCTAAAAGAGATCATCAGCAAGTGTGTTGACACCGCAGCTTGGTATTTTGTTTAGCGTAAAATGTCAAAGTAGAAAAGCATACACATCAGCGTATAAACGTAAAATGTATTTAGTGTAGAACGTCCTCTACTAAGATAGTGAGCGAGAGGCTTGGATGAAAAAAAGAATTGAGCAGAAGACCTGACTTGGTCGCGTGCCTACCTTGGAAGAGGCCTATTAAATCTAGTAGGATTATAAACTAAGCAAAGCAGCTATGGACAAAGTACCACTACCTGGGGTAAGCCGAGGAAGGCACGGCGAGTGCCAGGGCGATGAGCACGCAGCTCGCGAGAATGCAGCTTACTCGGGTCATTCTGAAACAAGGGAATATACGCTTTATGCAATTCATTTTTAGCCTAGGAAAATTAGTTTTTGATCCAAACCAGATGGCTAGCATGCGCACCGCGAGAAAACTTGCCGTCGCTGTTAGAGCGAGACTCTTAGGCGCTACCGTAGTCTTGTCATACAGGCCTAGATGTACACCATGACAAAACTATCTCGACACGTTTTCTCGTGAAAGACCGTGACAAGTTTTCTCGCGGTGCGCATGCTAGCCGGGCTAGTTGAAGTATTTTCGATAAAAAATTGACGTGAGATTAGCTGTGTTATATATTTACCAAAAAAGGACAGTATCTAAAATCAAGGTGTAGCTAGTTTAGTTTAGTTTTTATTATTGTAGTAGTTAGCTTGAGTAATAAAGGCACATTGCCCGTTTAAAAAAAAGGGCAAGTTAGGGCAGTACATCCATTTTAAGTTTGGACTATATTCATATCAATGATTACTAAGCAGTCAAGGTTCAGTTGGATAAATGGTACATTTCATAATGTGTTGAGTTTTCTTATTTTCAGACTAGCTGATCCGCCACGGCTTCGCACGTGTTAATTACTTTTACGTCCTAGCCCTGTCGAAAACAAGAAAGAAGAGAGAAGGAAAAAGATTAATATGTTAAGGGTAGACAGTGCGTATACAGACTATGATAATGTGGCGTTGATTTTTGTTGATTAAGGCTAAGTATAATATATTTGAAATGGCACCTAGATAGGTAGGTATATAGATACTACTTATATTTTCATAGCTGTTTCTGTGTTAGTGTTTATGTGATAATGTCAAAATGATAAAGCTAATCTTAACCATGATTTATATGTATTACCGATGCTGCGTTATGCAGGTTTTGATAAACGAGTCTAGTAGAGGAAGGTTAGATACAAACCGAAATAAATTGCTGCCCGTTACTTCTCCTTAGTCTTGTTTGAAGATTTATTTCAGACTTTAGAGGGCTTTATTTCAAATCGTTTTCTGTTATCTGAATAAATAATTTTCTTAGGTAAAGGTTATAGTTTATTCCTATAATCCCAAGCAGGCGGCTGGTGGATATTTCAAAAAGTGTCTCAGATTATACATTTATTGATACATTGATGAAAAAATGAATAAATGTAGGTATACCTACATTTATTTATTTTTTCTTTGATTTGGATATAAGTTATTAACATCTTATGGGAACGATAATATTATATTTACATCGTATATGTTTTATCGATATTCAAAACAAAATAAACAGTAAATTTTTCCATTTTTCCAAGCAGTTGAAAACTTTGCCGAAATTGTGACAAACCCAGTCATAGATAATAACGACAGCTAGATAGGTACCAAAAAATTGAAATAAATGAACTGTCAAAAGTACCCGGTATCAGGAAAAATCCACTGAAACGTCTTCGCGAACGCTTTCAGATAAATGAAAACGGCTCAATTTTCGATTCGAGTATATATAACAATGACGCAAAAAAGACATCGCGGTTGTATATCGGCTACTCGCGTAAAGTCCGGCCAAATGCGAGTCGGGCTCGCGCATCGAGGGTTCCGTATACACGTAGCTGGTTATTATTATGTTTTATGCTACAGAGTATACACTATAATAACACCGTTAAGTTTAAGGCTTGTATACACGTAGGTATTACCGTTTTTGAGGAATAAAAAAACAAATTATAACACGTTTCTTGTATGTACGATATTTTTTTATTTTTTGTAATTTTTATTATTGCTGATATAATCTGCCGTAGCAACGCATATTCTTCAGCCAGCAGTAACCATTTAGGGTTCAATAGATACAGCCGGATAGGTCGGATAGATGTGTAGGAATTCTATTCCAAAGGCACCAGTGTATGTTTGTCTAGACAGGCACTGGTGGTGGCTTTGAAATAGAGTCCCGTTTTTACTTTTGGGTGAGGAACCCAATAATCAACCAACGGTGTATAAATGAGCTAGATGCGTAAAAAATAACGTGAGGCGTACCCGAATCAATGACAAGGAGTGACGTTACTGTTATTATTGGATCGGTCTTTTCTTTTGTGACATGTTTTTGGAGAAGTTGTGTTCTGGTTTATTTTTATTTGAACCCATATTTTTAATTCAAGTACTACAGACGTGTGTTTTTTTAATTTACAGTTTTATATCAAGCACGGTAAGTTAAATAGTGATCACGAAGCCAACTTTTTGGGCATCAGCAACAAATAGAGGAGCACTTTTGACTTGCTACCAACACATACGATAAGCTTATAGGTTTTAGAACAATGCTTAGAATAGGTTTAAGTTTGCAGTTCCGAGTGAGACTTACAATAAGACCTACTGCACTAGAGCAGTGTTTGAAAACATGTTACTACTCGACCGACCGATAAGAGTGCTACGTTTAGATGTAGGTAGTTGTTAAGTAAGGAGTGTATATGATGTTTTAGTGGAAATACGTAGGTATGTACAATTACCATATTGAAATTCTAATTGTTCCGTATTTTTGACTGTTAGTGTCTTGGTCTTGGACATTATGGAATGAAAATTTAATTCAATTGCTGGGCAAAAACTGTTAATATTTTTTGTAAATATTTTTTTTTGTTTTGGTTCTAACTGTGTTTGGACACAAATAAATAACAGAACGTAAACAAAAACTGTAATTTAATCCTACAAAGACTGATCTGAAATACATTTTTTTATTATTTATTATTTTATTTTTATTAAAAAAAACTACATAATGACACTGGCTCCAATAACTAGCTGCGTTTCAATACAGCACGAAGTTGTATGCGTCTGATGGCATTCACAGCACAATGTAGACCTTTGAATACACCGCAATGTACTAACACCTATTCTGTGCCAGCATTATGATGCTCTCTGCTGTGAGCTCAGCTTATGTTGGCTAAGTGCTTTAATACCATTAGATTCCTAAGCCTATAATATCTAGCTAGGTAGGTACGAATGTTTGAATGTTATTTGAATAATAGTTGATAGTTGGTACTTACCAAACTTTTCTGATACCTACTAATATGTCACCTGCTGGGCTTCTAGTATGAGTCAACGTAGGTCGTAAAATTCTATTCTTAATTTAAACTATTCAATAGTAACTGCACAAAAACTGCTTATTAAAACTAGGCCTAAGAGTGAGTGCGAATAATTCCGCACATAGCTTACCTATGGAGGTCAAAAATGATTTGAACCATTGCATTGAAAATCGTAACCCTTGATCTTTAGGTACAGTTTACCAATACGAAAATTTAATTATCTTCGTATCTTTTCTACAAATGCGGTCGACGTAGACTCTCAGCATTCAACTTTACGACTTTGCAAGTTTTTAACTAGTGTTTAAAATACGATACTTATGAAGTTATAATTGTTCGATTCGAGCGTAAAGTTGCATCCAAGACCCGTATTTCGAAGATAAAGTTTGTATTCAGTTTGCACGTCTTTTCTGACCGACCACAGTTCTAGTGTGGCGTCAAATAGTGAAAACTAAAATAAAATGTTAACGATAAAGCATATAAAATATGTTTTTGAAATCATTCCCTCGTCATCATCATCATAATCATCATCAGCCTGAAAACGTTCACTGACAAAAAGGCCACCGCGATAAAGCGACACCTAGATCTACTACGTTTGCATCCAACAGCTCCCCTTGATTCTAACCAGGGCCCTAATTCTGTATGTAAACACAGATTCCACACGATACGAAACCACGTCGTTATCGTGTCTTCATTGAAATCGTGTTCATTAGAAATACCTTCACTTTACATTACAGTTATTTTTACAATACAGTACAGTCATTTTGAATAAATATTGACATAAGTGGTGGTGACTTTTGACGTGTTCATATTTCGGGACGCGTCTTAATGAAACACACAGATGAAATATAATATTGCTGTTTACAGTTTAAATCTCGCCAATTCCAAATTCACTTCGCGCGGTTTCGTTATCATTTCATAGAGAATAGCTTTTTGCAGATATCTTATGTAAGGCAAGGAATTCGCGTGGTTTCGAAGTAAGGAATCGTAAAGTGGTCATACAGAATTAGGACCCTGGAGGTCTAACAAAGATCCCTTTCCATTAGCGGTAACGTCAAACGATAACTCCAAAATGTATGGGAATGACATTACCTGTGGAAAAGCGACATTCAAAGGTAATGTCAGTCCCATACATTATGGAGTTATCGTTTGGCAATAAAGCTGATGGAAAGGGATCTTTGCTAGACCTAGGTCATCGGTCTACCTTGTGAGGGGCCTACGCTGCGGCTTCCGGGACATGGTCGCCACTCGAGAACTTTTCTTCTCCATCTGTTGTAGGTTCTGCGAACGATATGGTCTACCCATTGCCATTTCAACTTTCTGATTTGAAAAGCTATCTCGTTGACTTAGTTCTCCTGCGGATCTCATCTCATTTCGTATTTTGTCTCGCAAGGAAACTCCAAGCATTTTAGCCCTCTCCATAGCTCGTTGCGCGACTTTGAGCTTAATATGAGTGACAATATGACTCTTTATTAGGTTTGTGTGTTTACTGTTACCAAACAGGCATCCTGTGTGATTTCATCAAGTTATCAAAACCAATCAACCGTGCTATTGACAAAGCCCTCTTTACGTCTAATTACCGAGAGATTTCACCACTGATAAACGATAAAGGCATTGATTCCGGCACTAGCCGGCCACTTGTGTTTTAATGTCGATTCCTAATTGTTATGTTCTGCTTCATTCACGGGTGCGGTTCGGTGGTCAAAGACCGGTCGCAGTACAAATAATCAAATGGATGCTTAAGGTGGAACGTATCACTGGCGCGGCGAATTCAAATTTTCTTGAGTTCTTTTGCCAATAATAGCTTAATTACTCAACGCGATTACATGAAAACTAATTTTGCGCAAATAAATAGAATGTATCAACAAATTACGATTAAAAGTATCTCCTAGATATCATTGGTTTAGCGACAGATGGCAATAAACTAAAAAACTAAGATGAAATTTGTTTATTGCCATTTGTCGCTAAACCAATGATATATAAGAGATAATTTAATCGTAATTTGTTGATACATTCTATTTCTTTACGTTAAATCAGTTTAAATGTAATCACGTTTAGTAATAATTAAGCTATTATTGGCAAAATAACGCAAGAAAATTTGAATTTGCCGCGCTAGTGAAACGTTTCGATCTTAAGGATAAAAGTGTAATTTACTTTGACGGTTACTTTTACATTTTTATAAGTGGGAGGATTTATAATTATAATCTATAGGGATCACCAAGTTGCCTGCCAAGCGTGGTGATTATGGCAAACCCCCCTATGATAAGCGTTCAAAGTGGCGTTTTATGGAGGAGATCTATGTTCTGCAGTGGACTTCTTCCGACTGTTGATGTTGCTATGTGGAAGGATTTATTCCAAGAGTTCTTCCTGTAGATACCATTCGGCTAAGTTTGACCTCCACACTCCTTGCCATGTACGCTGTACCTACTTATGCCGTATTTTATGAGAAGTACGTAATAGAAATAAAAACCCACCCAAGAAATAATAATACGACTATGTATAAACAACCAGCCAAGTGCGAGTCAGACTCGCGCACGATGGGTTCCGTACCATTATCTGTTTCTGCCATCTAGTGTTGAGTAGCAGTACTATTTAAAGCAGCGCCATATATGACTAATCTGACAAACGAACAAAAAAAATTACGTTTATTGTATGGGAGCCCCTTAAATACTTATTTTAATCTATTTTTTAGTATTTGTTGCTATAGCGGCAACAGAAATACATCATCTTTCAAAATTTCAACTGTCTAACTATCACGGTTCATAAGATACAGCTTGGTGACAGACGGACAGACAGACTGGCAGACAGATAATCAGACAGACAGACCGACAGCGGAGCCTTAGTAATAGGGGGCCCATTTTACCCTTTGCGTACGGACTCTAAAACGACTAAGAAATTAAATCTATCCGAGATCTCAACAATTTGCTACAATGAATAAAGTTTAGTCTTGACCCAAACCGAAAGTGACATCCAAACAATACATTTCGTTATTTATCTACTTTAAAGGACATCTCAAAATTCGAAATACGTCTTTGAGCGCACAACAAGTGTAGTTTAAAAGTAGGATTAGTAGGTACCTACAACTAACTATGCGGAAACTTTAGGGTCAAGAACATGTGGGTTGACCCTCAGAACGTAATGTCGCGGCGCATATTAGTTAAGTAACCCTAGTTTAACCATGTTTAAATTAAAATTAACTTGCAAATAGTAGATTGCAAATTTTTATTCAATTTTAAGTAAGCGTTAAAACTAGCTCAAAGTCGCGCAACGAGCTATGGAGAGAGCTATGCCTGGTGTTTCCCTGCGAGATATTTTAACTAGCTGTGCCCCACAGTTTCATCCGCGTTCCTACAGGCACCGTTCCCGTGTTAATCCAGTATATAAGATAACTCTATTCCAAATTTCATCCAAATCTGTACAGCCGTTTGAGCGTGAAGGAATAACTTTTGCCTTTATAATATTAGTGTGAAATGTGATGATAGTGTGATTAGTGTGATAATTATCTTCCAATCTTTTTTGAGGCTCAGCCTAATTAAACTTAAATATTAGTATAAATAGATGTTAAATTAAAATGTATTTCAGTTGTGATAAACTGATAACTATGGAAAAAACAACGTTATAGTTTACATCTATACCTGTACTGTGAAAGTACCCGGCAACAAACAAACAAAGCAAACTACAGCCACAAACGAGCCGCTCGTTAAGACTAGTTGCACCCCCTCTACGCCTCCCTTACGCTTCTACGCCGTAGCTACATCTACGCGGCCTACGTGCTACGCTCTACGTGGCGTAGCCCCAATCAACTTGTGTACGTCAATCAGGGCTTCCGTTAGTGTATCGAATCGAGAATTGTTTGTTTGTCAAGTGCATTCGAGATTCTTCGTCTCGTATCGTATCACCAATATTTATAGCGAATTATATCTATTATTGTACATAATAACAACCGACAACCGATGGGGAAAAGAAAGGTTCTCGAATGATGAGAGATGATCTGGTGAAAGCCGCGGGGAGCCAATGGATGCAGGAGGCGAGCAGCCGCTTAAAGTGGCGCTCTCTGGGGGAGGCCTATCTAAGTATTGCATCAGTTATCTGGTTCCCATAGTACAAGCTATGCTTAGTTTGGGGCTAGATGGCGCTGTGTGAAATGTCCACATATATTTATTTATTTCATTTACTTTTTATCATGGGGGGAGGGGGTTTGCCATAATTATCACGCTTGGCAGTAGGCTTGGTGATCGTAGAAGATTTAAATGCACCGAGCAGAATGCTGCTGCCCATTCCCTAGATAATCCCTTAGTTCGGTCTTACGGCACCCACGGGAATAGATGGCGTGGTCCTATTCTCACAGCGCTGGGACCACTATAGATTTAAACACAATATCTGCATAATACAAAGTTGACGATATTCAGTTTTGTTTACAATTGCATTATATTTGCATTGAGGGACACTATTGTGAGCCGTCTCATCTAGAGTTTGAGTTTGTAAAGCGTAAAGTTTGTAATTTGAAAGAAAGTTTTGAGTGCATTTGAATACAATAGAGAGTTGAATTTGAAACTTATACAATTAGCCAGCTTGGACTGAAATCTTACTTAAATACATAAAAATAGTAAGCAAGTCTTCCGTTTGAACTATTTATAGATAAACGTTAAAACATCTTGGCCAAGTTTTGTTAGATGAAACTAGATGGTAATGTTAAGACCAGTGTGTATTTCAATTAAGGACAGTTACTAAAGTTAAGTACTACCTACTTCAATAATTATAACAAATATCTAAAGCTTGTTATGCTGTGTTTTGTGTCGTTATGTGCTTAAGTAGTATTTTTTTTTGTGTATTTTGTGTGCAATAGAGTATTTATTCTTCTACTGTCTGAGTTTGAATCGGTATATTATCTCGAGAGGGGGTAAATCTACTCCTCAAGGTAGACAATGCTTCTTCTAAGACTTTTCTAAATTAATAGTTTTTCATTGAAGAAATGTCATGTAAAGTGTACGTGCGAAGATAGCCCTAGCATAGATGGGTGGTTGAACTTCGTTCTTGACTCAATGCACTTAAATGCTTAACGACCTGTGTTTAGAAATGAATGTATAGTATCTTGTTAACTCTCGCAGCGAACGCACGTGCAATTTTGTGAGTGGATTTATTTTTTAGCATGGAGGTTTGGAAACACGCAGTTTCAAGTAAGGTTCTCACAACTTGTGGGATGTCATGGTTGCAGTCCTCCTCTTTCGGGATAACATAACAATTCAAACTCACTTTGTATAAAGCGTGACATCCACGATATAGCATTGCTAATTCGTTATTTTATTTATTAGAACTCATTCAATTGGATATATATCCATACATTTTGTTTATTCATTCCAACTATACAAGTAGCAAAATCAGGCCAACGAAAATTAGCGATGGTATTTTTTTCATTTTATTTTAGTCGGGTCGCAATGCGAAACGAATATAACCCTTTTTTAGTGTATTAAACAGAAAATAATAGAAGTTGATCATAATTTTCTCCAGTTTCTCATACTTTCAGATTTGTTCTAATAGTTTTTACCACAAAAATATCACCGACTGTTGTTATAAAAGCGACAGGAAGGTATGCTTCCGGCGATCGCCGCGCAGTTGGAAAGGATATCTTCACAAAGTGTCAGTTTTCAAAGTGTTATTATAATGGTTTCTCTAGAGCCACTCTCTTTGTCCCTATATCTTTGTAAACACTGGAAAATATGAGCCATTATTATCTACAGTATTTCAAGATATATTAAAAAGTTTTCACTCGGAAAGCATTCTTAAGATTTAATATTAAATGAGTTGTTTAGTAGTAATATTAAGTGTATTTGACTGGCCTGATAGCTCAGCTGGTAGTAGCTCTGCCTCCTGAACTGTAGGTTGTGGGTTCGATTCCTACCCAGGACAAACATTTGTGTGATGAACATAGGTGTTTGTTCTGGGTGGTATATTGTATTCTATGTATGTATTTACAAACAAAAAGTATTTAAGTATTGTATCAGTTCCCATAGCTTTACTTAGTTTGGGGCTAGATGGCGCTGTGTGAAACGTCCACACAAATTTATTTATTACTAGCGGCCTGCCCTGACTTCGCACGGGTATAATAGTTTTCGCAGCGCACGCGATGTAAAGAATATTTTACGTAATTTTTTTACACCTTGGGTTACATTATGGAGTTTTAGTAAAGATCCCTAATTTTTTTGAAAATATAATGTAGCCTATTTCACCCGGAAATAGTGTAGTTTCCCAACAGTGAAAGAATTTTTCAAATCGGTTCTGTAGTTTCGGAGCCTATTCAATGCAAACAAACAATTAAATCTTTCCTCTTTATAATATTGTTAATGTTAATCAAAGAAGATATATCAAAAAGTATACATTCGGTAAGCATTTTTAAGATTTAATATTAAGTGACTTGGTTGATATAACTACGCCGCAGTAGGAGCGACTAACATTTTTCAACTTCACATTTCAGCTGTTAATTTTCCAATTTTAATTGAATTGGTACCAAATTCTTTTCTGTTATTTTAGGCAATGGCAATGGACCACTGTCTAACCCGTTACGCAGAATACTTAAATATTTTACAAGTCAGTCTGATATCTATTTTTTTAAATCCTATAGGCTTGCGTTTGACCACAGTAATTTCGTGGTTCGTATGTTTTTTTTAATGTAAATGAACGACGTGATGACACAGTCGTTCGCCTGGTACTTAGCGGCACGGCCATGTCACTCGGAAATCTAAATTAAAGTTTTGCGTGATACTGCGCACTGCACACGTCATCCTGAGACATCACACAGTCTAAAAAGGATTTCTAGACTCAGAGATCAGTTCTTAAGTCTCACTTGCCCAGTAATTTCACTAGCTACAATGCCCTTCAAACCGGAACACAGTAGTGCTTGCACACTACTGCTTGGCGGCAGAACAACTGGCAAAGCGGTGGTACCTACCCAGACGAACTTTGCAGAAAAGCCCTACCACCTACTATTACTAGCTAAAATTAATAGCCTGATATTACTTAAGTGATAATGTGATAATGTAGCCAGTCTACGATAATGTATACTCACGTAGATAAAATACCCTGTTCAACCTTGACATGAAGATGAAAAAACTGACTTTTCTGATTACTCTATTGAGTTCCGGTATAGTAGAGATCCTCTCTAAATTATAGACAAAACACCAGAAATCCTTTATTTCCACTTTATAATGCACTCGTTTAATCATAACTGATAAATGTCTACGAGTAGCAAATAGGCAGCGGTATCCAATGTCCATCGGGTGAGTGACCCGCTTGTTGTCACTCTTATCATAAAAATAGTATTAATGAATTAAACATTTACTAAATCAAGCAGTCAACTTGTTTTAGACCTTATTTTAAACGAGCTTAATTAACTGCAGTGCTACTGAGAACTTTATCAATTATACCTCTGGGGTAGCAATGGCATTAAACGCAGGTGCGACGCAATATCAACATTTCGAAAACTTAGCAAATGGTAATATAACAAATTCAATATTAGATTTTGTAGTACTAAAGTTATAGCTTTACAATACAATACAATACAAAACCAAAATTCTTTATTGTATACCACAAAGTACTTAATTAATGTTACATAATATCTGTAGTAGGTATTACAATGGGCGGCCTTATCCTAAAATGTATATAATGTAATAATCCTTAGGCCTAAAATGTAATTTGTATGTGTGTATCCTAGCAAATAAACGATTGATTATGATTATCACTAAAAGCGATCTCTTACAGGCAACCTTTGGATGGACAGTATTAGTTGAACTAGGAGTAGACGGTGGCTTTAGTACTACAAAATCTAATGTTTCTATGTTAGTTAAAGATTAATCCTGTCTCGTTTTTGCTCATCACATTAGGACATTTTACAATACAATTACAATAGTACTTTATTGAGCACCAGTAATAGTAATGCATATTAAATAAAACATAGATAATAATCATAGAACAATGAGCGGTCTTATCCGCATCAAGCGATTTCTTTCAGGCTACCTTTGAATAGACAGATGATGGTTTGGATGGATTTTCATATTATGGATGGATGGATTTGGATATTATTGGCATAAGGACGCAAGAAAATTTGAATTTGCCGCGTTAGTGAAACGTTCCACCCTAAACTCGTCAGTGTAAAGTCACAACGAATTTTGTATCACAAAAATATACAAAGTATAACTCACACAGCTCCTATCTAACGCAAGAAGCTGAAGTCTATTTCAAATGTTTTCTCAACAGATGTGCGCGTCTAGCCCGCGGCACTTCTGTTACTATGCATAGTTTTATTGTTTTTATCTTAGTCCCCGAGGGCCGAGAAAATCTTGAGACAAAGGCCTACAAGTGCCACTATTTCGCCAGACGGATCACGCTGCCCGAACGGCCCTAAACGTTTATCTTGATGACCCTTGATTGGGAACACTAATCATGCTTTGTGTTGAAATCTAAATTGATTGAAGTACCCCGGAGAATAAGTGTTTCTTGAAGTGAATTAAGATTAAATGGTGCAATTCATGAATTTAGACTGTTTATTATGCCTATCAGTAAAAAAAACAGGCGCTGTGTGGCCATTGCACACAACGCCATCTAGCCCCAAACTAAGCGTAGCTTGTACTATAGGAACCAGATAACTGATAGAATACTTGGAGACTTTTTTGTTTGTAAATACATACATAGAATACAATATAACACCCAGACACAGAATAAACACCTGTGTTCATCACACAAATGTTTGTTCTGGGTGGGAATAGAACCCACAACCTACAGTTCAGAAGGCAGAGCTACTACCAACTGAGCTATCAGTCTAGCCAATAGGCAAGTAACTTTATTAGTGCGCTTATTTTAGAACGGGGTAAACCTCCAGCCCCACTGGCACGTCAAATGGCGCCAGCAAAGCGTCAAAATTGGTAATTAAGTAACCACCGCTGCCCGTGTTCGTAGACGGCCTCGCTGCGATTGCTGCGGGCAGCAATTGGGTACCGAATAATTTCATGTCGCTACGCTGCCGCTTCGCAGACGCGCCGGTGGGGCTGAAGCTTTAAGCCGCCAGTCGCACTTACTTAAATAAGATGATTGCGATAAAATTAGGCTAATACTGACCAGCATTAGCTACGTTTTATACGACTATAATAATCATCATCATCATCATCATCATCATCAACATCATCCTCTTTGCATTTTCCCATTTGTTATTCGGGTCGACTCCCAATCTAACCTGTAGCGGCAAGCTACCAGAATTACACAAGCAACTGCCATCTAACTTCGCAACTCATAAGGAACCAGTAACAGGGATGGTTAGACCAGGAGTCAGATTCAATCGGGCGTCTACCCGTGACTATCCGTAACGATTGCCTTAGATGTTCTTATGAGAACCGGGATCGACGGCTTATCGTGCTTTCCAAGGCACGGAGCGATGGCATCGAAAACTGCACATAGCTTACTAGATAAGTCATTGGTGCAGGGCCGAGAATCGAGCCCGGTGCCGTAAGATTGCGAAGCGCACATGCTACCGCTCGGCCACCATCGCTTATCATTATCATCAACATCATCCAGCATAATTTGATTAGTCAACTTCTGGACATAAGCCTCTCTCAAGGTATCGTCTCTTCTCATCCCATTCTTACTAGCCTTCGGGCTAAGATGTTGCTCCAGGTGAGAGGGCGAGAGCGTGATGGCAATAAATAGCATTTCTAAAAACAAAACAGCATAATTTACAATGTATATCTGTAAGTAAATATCTTTCAAGTTAATAGCGCATACACATTCGTTATGATAAGATAATAAATGTTATTTTTCGATGATTTTGACGCGGATTTGTCAAATCGATAGATAGGAATACACGTCCGAATTAAACCACCATTAGCGTGAGAATTATAATACGTCTAACGCTTATATCGATAATTTATAAAGGTTGAATTTACGTCATACAATAACCTATGTATTTATCTTTGACTATGATGAATAGTCAAAGGTTATGATATACGAGTACGTATGACGCGAGCTTATTTTACCCGTTTCACAGATATAATAATATCGACATATGTAATGCTTCATTTCATTACTTTTTTACGTAAAAGTAGCACAAGTAAAATACATTATAAACGTTATCTATCATAGAAATTAAAAAAACTAAACTACCTGTAGGTATAAATTTGACACCTAGAAAACTAAAAAAAGTTAAACAATATAAAGTCTGAAATCTATTTAAAATCGAAAGGAGAATGTTAAAATGACAGTAATTATAATATAATTTAAAAAATACCGATAAAATATATTTCATAATCATAAAAATATAGAAATACTGTTAGTATCGACAAGATAGTTCTATTTTATTTACGAGCCTAAACTGTGAACTGTGAATATTTTACTCTTTATTTTAATTTAATCGACACTATTTGATGAACACCAACGTGAAAGAAAGTGAGGCGAGGGTATATATCATCGGCGAAGATTGGCCACTTTGTATGTATTACACACTTGTATACGTACCAGAAAATAAAAGAAAGTTTCGCGAAGTAATAATTGAGGTAAAAACAACTCTAGTCGGAAGTTGATTACGGTACTACACCCGCGGGACTCATCTACATCCTGAATTAAGATTTTCCTTCTCGGTGTATTCTGAACTAGCTGTTTTCTATCAGGTAAACTACCTGCGCGTTACTTAACTTAATGAAGGGATATTCCTGTAAATTTGGATATTACCAAAAATTCTATTGTACCTATTGTTGGCTTTATTGGACTGCATATCTTACGATAATAGCCGCGACCGGCGATGGCTTAAGTGTTCTTCAAAGCACGGTAGCTCTCAGCGGTAAATATCATTTTTTTAATGCTAAAATGGGCTTACGTTTGACAACATCTCACCTGATCGTAAGTGACGAAGTTGTCTAAGGTGGAGCACGTTTGCCCATGAGATGCCCATTCACTCTTGACTTGAAAATACCCAGTTTATACCCAGGAAATACTGTTGCTGGAAGAGCACTCCACAACCGCCAACAAGCCGCTCATCCAAGTAGTGAACGTAGAGAAAGCTGCTTATCTTTACCAATAATACTGATATACATAGGTGACGATGATGGTGACGATGATGGTGATGATGATGGTGATGATGATGGTGATGATGATGATAACAGTTGAGCGAGGTATTTTTTTTTTTTTGAACGGGCTAATGCTGTTGGTCTCTACCGACCTTTACAGCGTCACCAGGCGGGAGGGCAGGCGCTTAAGGCGCCCAACCGTCAAAAGTGGGAGGCAACTAGCACAAGGGCACCCCTGGGGTGCGAGCCTCGGCTTGGGCCGTTGCCGGGATAAGAGGATCGAGAAGGCTACGTCCACTGGAAGAGTGGACCCTATGGAAAGTCAGTTGAGCGAGGTGCAGCATAGGCTGACTATATAAATATTAGTCGGTTAAGCCAACCTTTAATTTTTCTTTATAATTATCGCCTATCCTTTTGCTTTAAACATAAAATCTATAAATAAACTCCTACATAAGCCATAAAAAATCTACAAATTCAACCTTGACGTACCCCATGGGGTGTAAATTGCGGAATTACTCGTTTTATTCTCACCAGCTACAGTTTAACCCGTAATGAATCCGTAATATTGTTTATAGCTCTCAAAGTTTATGCTGCCCACAAAAAATAAGGAAATTACATATATTTGAATTTGTTCTGTCTTTAATGTTCTGAAAATGTAGGTAAGGTAGCCGATAGATGTAGGAGGCAAGCAGCCGCTCAAAGTGGCGCTCTTTGGGGGAGGCCTATGTTCAGCAGTGGAAGCAACAATGGCTATTATTATTACAAATTCGGTGAAGAAAAAAAAATGAAGATAATATAATATAACTTATCGACCCATGAGCCCGCATCCACCCTTTCGCCCAATTATTATCATCAAGAGAAATAAAAAAAGCCAATTGAAAATGTTGACTTATCGCACAATCTGGTACACGAATGAGCGGGCAATAACTTTCCCTAAAATTCAGTTACTGTTGAATTCTCATCGGGCAAGATGAAAAAGGTTAATGTTGCCAGACTGTAGTAACTAATATTGTCGGCACATTTTTCGGTCATTGTATGATATCTAGTCGGCGGTCCGGAGTTGTCCGTAAAAATTGATATTTGTATTACATGTTTTTGTATCCCGTTGTGATACCGTTAGGGTAAGGTCACCTTTGGCGAACCTATTATCGTTCATCGTTATTAGTACGTACAGGAATGAAAGGGATAAAAATATACGATAATGTTTATTGAGATAGATTTCAATTTGGTTTTGGTTTTGTTCTTTTGTTAGAAGAATTTATTCTAGTCCACAGAAATATCTAGTAGAAACATGCCAAAATATAATCTAGTAGAAAGTGTGTGGAGGTTAATAATTATCATAACATAATATTGTAATGTTAGGTTATAGAATAAGCTATACATGATAATCAATTGTACCTATTGTTGTTATAGGTAGATGTTGTTGTAGTAAGTTATATTTATGTATTAGCTTATGTAAATTGTACTACCTAATGAAGTGTTCTATTTTTAAACTATTTTTATATTAGTTTTAGTAATAAGGAGGTTTCTATTGAAACTGAATAATTATCGAGCAATAAGTTTTAGCTTTTGGCAATGATAAAAAACTGCTAACATTTAGTTTTATACATCACAAATTTAAATAGTGTAAACACCAAGTCATTAAATACAATAGACAACTGAACAAAAAGTAATAGAACGTGAAAGAAGATGGCAACACAGATAAGGCACGTCACACACAATAACTGCAGTGTACTGTCGCTTTATGTGACACGTCAATGAACATTATCGGATAATGTGGAATGGGAGCTTGGAAATCTTACGACATACTTTTCAAGTTACAGGATAAAGGGTTTTTTATCTAAAGCAACCATTGCATCTATCTATATTACGAAAACGCTTTGTACTGAGTAACTGATTGACTGATAGACTGACAGATAACACAGAGCTCAAACTACTGAATGTAAAGATATGATATTTGGAGTGTTTTGAAAATTATACCCCTAATGGGGTCTAATGGGGTATTAAGGATTCTGAAAAAGCGCGGGCTGCCTCAACCTCTATAATTTTATTGTTGTATTTTGTTATTTAAGTAATGCAATGTTAAAATGAATAGAAAAGCAAGACTTAAATTGAATTCTGTATTGCAATTGGCAATAGTTAAGATTTGTTAGTTCACAAAAATAAGGATGAGCACACTCAAAAATCTTTTTCACACAAAGCCCGCAAAGCTCGAAGGCAATTCGTTAGGATAAAACTTACGCACAGAATCCTTACAATACCGAATACCAACAACATAGATTTTTTTATCGCAGAAAGTTAGTATTTCTAAGGGGAACTTCGAGTAAAACCGAATGCTGCCTCTAGTCTATCGATACCGTTACGGCCTTGATCAATACACATTTGTTTGCGATTCGGGATAACAGAACAACAAGCTGTCAAAGCATGATGTATGTCTGTGTAACCGAAATAACTAGAAACAACTAGTTGAAGACGAACTTTAGTACAACCGACAACTCGAACTTAGTTTGGTTACGTGCTACTTAGTTACTAAGCATTGTTGTTATAGATCAACGTAAATAGTCTTACGTATAGTTGGTATAAGCGTTAGTTTAGCTAAGACGGGATTTAACTTATGTTAATTACTTCCTAGAATACCTTACACGTCCATCTAGGCTACGTTCATTTTCGATTAACATGAAAAAGGGCGACATCTGAATTTTTGGATTTAGAGGATCATGACCAGCAGGTGAAGGAGCGATTTTTCTGATCCGTACTCCTGTGAGGGAAATTCCTCATACCCCGTTCACCTACAATGGAATGAGAGGGAATCCCTGATGATGCGTACAGCCACAGTGGAATGAGAGGGAATTCCTCATCATCCGTACACCCACAGTGGAATGAGGGAGAATTCCTAAATACCCACAAATGGAATGAAAGAAAACCCTTCGTTACCCGTGCAGCCATAGGAGAATGAGGGGCAACTCCTCCTGAAAAAAATCCTAAAAAAAGGAATATTTTTTTTACTCTATTGAATGACGTGCGAGCTAGTCCTTCACCTGATGTTATGCAATACGGCTGCCCATAACAGTTGCAGTGTCACTCGGAACTTTAAAACAATAAAGTTTCGCGTGACACTCCACTGCGCACGTCATCCTGAGACATCACACAGTCTAGTAATCAGATTACTAGACTGAGTGATCAGATCATAAAGTCTCATTTGCCCAGTAAATTCACTAGCTACAATGCCCTTCAAACCGGAACACAGTAGTGCTTGCACACTACTGCTTGGCGACAGAATAACTGGCAAAGCGGTGGTACCTACCTAGACGAACTTTGCAGAAAAGTCCTACCACCTAGTAACTTCAATTTTAAGCGGAAATTCTTTCTGGCCCGTACCTACACTCACGGTGGAATGAAAAAAAAAGTCTTTAGACAAGACTACAGTGGAATGAGAAGGAATTCCTCATGACCCGTTCACCCTTCAGCGGAATGATGGGGAATTTCTCACGACTCGTAAACCTATCAGTGGGGTGATTAAGGAACACTTTAATTTTAAGAAAGCAGATGGTTATAATTATTTATTACGGACTAAAAGGATTTACTTTAACAATTAAAATACTACCATGTACAAGTAAATGTAATCAAGGGTTTTGATTTATTCTTATTCGCTACCCCTTACAATCAAGAGCTAATTTTGTGCGAGTGTTTCTTATTACAATACTATAAATAATACCGACCTATTTTCCTTTAACCTATTTGAAAGTACAGGCAGTTCATTAAATTTAATTTGAATAAATACTTCTTTAATCCCTTTGTAATATTTTTCCTCTTTACGTCCAGGTTACTGCCCGCAAACAAAACACAAACAAGCTTAATTAGACCTTCGTTTTTAATTAATTAACTTACCCCAAGGACTGTGTATTTGCTACTTTTCTTTCTTCGAGGTACGCAGTTGACAGATAGATAAAACAAGATAAAATATAATTACTTTAGCTGGTGTTAAAATTAACACGATGGTAATACTGCTAATGGCTTTGGAAATGGTTACCTGTTTTGTTTACTTAACTTATTGCGAAGAGGTGTTGATATTTTTTTATGATGGCCGCAATTATAGGCTCTTCTTTTTAGGGTTCCGTACCCAAAAGGTAAAACGAACTAAGACTCCGCTGTCCGTCTGTCTGTCTGTCTGTCCGGTTGTCACCAAGCTGTATCTCATGAGCCGTGATAGTTAGGCAGTTGAAATTTTCACACATGATGTATTTCTGTTGCCGCTGTAAGAACCAGTAATAAAAAATAGAATAAAAGAAATATTTAAAGGGGCTCCCATACAACAAACGTGAGTGTTTTGCTCGTTTTTATAGATAACGGTACAGAACCCTTCATGCGCGAGACCGACTCGCACTTGGCCGGTTATTTGATTGTCTTAAGGACTAGTAGATATAAATAACCCTAAGTTAACAAAATATAACTGAGTGTTAAATGCCCTGGAAAATGTTTTGCTTTTTCAGGAAAATATGAATTTACCGTCCAACCTTACACTTATAAATCTGTGTATGCTGGCCTTATTTTATTTGCGGATTTGTCGGGTTTTCTTAAACGTATATATGACTATACAATCCTACCTATGACCAATGATAATGATATAAGTATAGGTAAGTACTTAAAACATTTGTAAATAATATAAATTTATAAATATGTAATTTAATTGCGAACGAAAAATAAACGTGTTTTCGCTTAAGCGTTTATTATTTTGTTATTTCGTTTGTATTATCACGAAAAGTTTTGGGCCAATCTCGTTGAATAAGCAAAATAAAACATTTGCAAATACTCACGTAAACCCGTCCGGGGTTGGCCATTTCGTTTTGTTGTATTTAGAACGTAATGAAATAAACAAATATTGGAACAGCAGTGAAATTACGCGCAAAAATAATTTTCAAGCAAACCTTATTTTTAAAGGTTTTCTGCACAACATCAAGTGTTTAAAGCACCTATAAATTGTATATGCTTCGCTGAATTCGCTTTAATCGCTTAATCGTTCTAAGAAAATCTTTTTAGCGGCTTTTTTCGTTTGCTAACGTTTCACTTTGCAGCGATCACTTGCAGAGAATTGGTATAATTTTAAGCAAATGAGTGGGATTAGTCGTAAGTTCGTAGTTCATAATAGAACCTAAGTGGGTCATCAAATTTTAACTCACTTTTATACAGCTTATTAAAAATTTAATATCCCATCTCGAGGTCTGTAATTCTCAGGGATTAAATAGTTTTCCTTTATGGACTCTACCCTTTATTTGGATCCTCATTAGGTATCATTGGGGTTGAATATCATTAAAGGGTTTAAACGGGAACGCGGAAAAGATCACGTCTTTGCACTGTATTATTTTTCAATATTTGTGCTTTTTCCAGTGTTAATGTTTGAAATTGGTAGCGTTTTACACATTCAGTGCTGAATTACGAGCATGAGTGTGGGCATGCTCATAATTCAGCACTTTCCCCTGCGATATAAGATCCGAAACGAGAAGATCCACAAGAGAACTAAAGTAACCGATATATAGCTCTTAGAATTAGCAAATTGAAATGGCAATGTGCCGGCCACGTTGCTCGTAGAATTGACAACGGATGGGGAAGAAAGGTTCTCGAATGGCGACCGGAAGATGCAGCGTAGGCCAGCCTCACTGGGTAGACCGACGACCTGGTGAAAACTACGGAGAGCTGATGGCTGCAGGAGGCAAGCAGCCGCTCAAAGTGGCGCTCTGTGGGGGAGGCCTATGTTCAGCAGTGGACGTCTTCAGGGTGATGATGATGATGATAACCTACGTTGTTTACTAGATTACTACCACAGTTAATATTGCCATTACAAAAAGTTCAACGAATAAGATAGCCTGCTGCCCCTAGGCTGATGTACCTATCTAAATGTCAACTACCTATTTCTTTCGATCTGATACAAAGAACCCTTTGTTTCTCTGGAATTAAACAAATAAAAATAAAACTTTTGAGCTATGTAATGAAATACTTTTGGTATAAATTAGTTATTCCAGGTATCTACTATTTGTTACGGAGGTTGATTCTGTCAGAAATTACCTACGTATGTGATTTGCAACACAAGTATATAAACTGTTTGCTTTAGGACCTTTCTGGTGTTTATTAAATTAGTTATTATTAGCCCTACCACATTTAATGTCACAAAAAACAATTCTAAACTAAATTATTCCATAAAACTAAACTAGCACAAAACTAAAACAGTAAGATTAACAATATAATATGAAACTAATCAAACAAACCACTACCATGGGCAACGTGGCCAAAATGCTGGCAGCATTGCCACGTTGAATGGCAATGCTCAACCTTTGGCTCAAGTGGAGGCCAGCATTATGGTCACGCGTTGCTTCGACTAGACGTTTGCAGATTAGCCCTTAATACTCACCGATAATGGGTCTCAAATAAATATTTATGAGATATCTTTGCAAACCTGTACTAAATATAAAATGATTTTGATTATGCTTTGTCCGTTTCACGCCTGTGTGGCCATTTATGCCAATGCCAATGGTATTTAGCCAATGGTCACCGCCATTAAGCTTTCTGTTCAATAAGTGATCAGTAACAATTACATTAAGGTTATTAAGGTTCTCGAGTGGCGACCACGAACCGGAAGACGCAGCGTAGGCCGGCCCCCCACTCGGTGGACCGACGACCTGGTGAAAGCCGCGGGGAGCCGATGGATGCAGGAGGCGAGCAGCCGCTCAAGGTGGCGTGCTCTGGGGGAGGCCTATGTTCAGCAGTGGACGTCTTCAGGCTGTTAATGATGAATGATGATGATGAACAATTACATAGACCCATAAACACATTTTATCAAAATGGTATCGCTTAATTTGTATTTACTGACAATTATTAAAATAAATTACAAATTAATGTGTGCATATACATTTTCATGCACTGACAAAAATTAATCAGGCAGGTAAGTCCCCACCTCAAAAATCCCACTCTACCGAAAACGAAGTAAATTGGCAATGAATGCAATTAAAAATTTAATTAAAAGGAGAAAATGTAATACATAATTATTCTGCCTATAAATACATATAAATATTTCCCCGTATCTTACTTATTAAAAGTTATAGATATAGGTACGTATGTATTTTCGTGGACTTTACGTACGTTTTAAATTATCGTGTAAAATATTGTGATAATTTTGGAAGTAGGTAAAATCAAAAATAAACCATTGTTGTAACCTACTAAAGCGCAAGTTACAATGGCAAAGTCTATTATGTAATCTAGGAAGGTATATATCTATCTATTTAAATATTTTGAAAGTAACTAAAGACTAAAGAGCAAGCAATGGAACTTTCAGAAACATAGAAAAAGAAAATAGTTTTTTTTCGACGGTATATAAAGAGCTTTATTTAGTAGTCACTAAATTATTTTTCCAGATTCTTTGAGACATTAATAACATTGAACTCAAAGCGGAATTAGAATAAGATCTCAAAAATGTTAGTTTCACGTTTTACTCAAAGATCCACGATGGGAATTCGCAATGGGCTTTAAGGATTTCATGGAAATTCCCGGATTCGCATTTACCCGGTCTAAGAAATCTATTTAACGAGACCCTTTCTTTGAGTCGTTTTTCTGAGGAAAAATGTACCTACTGCAGGTGCGTTGAATAATTTATAATGCTGACTTGGAAACGAAGTTGTAGATCACTACTCAAAAAAAAAACACCAATCGTAATTAAATTATACCTTGCATATAGCAATGGCCGTCTTCAGGCTGTTGATGATGAATATGTTGATGTTATTCAGTCACTCTCTACTCCGAAAAAATGGCTATTTTGTTAAAAATACACCCACGCTATCAGTAAATAGAAAGAGGATAAAATAACTGTCCACTTTTGTGGTCCTGCTCAAACGATGGATTTCACACTTGATGAAATCCAATTTACTGGTGGCTACTGGCTAATAGCTCATTTCACGGCGCGGATTAAGCTGGATTTTTATGAAATAGCTTATATGGTCGGCGTTAACTGATAAATGAACGGGTTTTCTATACAATTAAGTGCTTACCTGTGCTGGGAGAGAGGAGATTTTAATTTAATGTACAAAAAAAATAATTAATTATCTATTTATGGCTTAGAGTATAGACTAAAAGCATAGAGAGAACGTTATTATCTGTCAAGCGTACCACTTTTTCTGGACACTTTTTATATAAAGTGGACACTTTCATGTGAATGAGTCTGACAGATTTGTATAGAAAAAACAGTTGACTCGAGTCGAAAAATGGTACGGTGACATTTCGCAAGCGTAGCTAATTATTATATGTTTGTTTCTTTCCTTTGCCACTGACGTAGCGATACGTGTGAGCAGTACAAATATACTATCGTTTTGATGATCCCTCTTTGCTTTTAGTCTATACTCTAAGATTTATGGCATATTCACCAATTTATTTACTAGTTTCGAGTTGCCAGTATTTTGGCACTATTTATACCAAACTTTTTTATATAATTAAAATGTTGTCAGTTGACTTGGCCTTAATATTTTTTTCCATACTTTGAAGTCAGCCCAAAATCCAGATTAAGACGCTACGCAGGAAAATGATTAACATCAAAATAGTTCTAGTTATTATCCAAACCATAACAAATGTTATATTTTCTACAATTTTTGTGTCATTTCCCGCATGTTACCGTTTGTTTTTATCAAAGTGTTCATCTCGTATATTTTCATTACGGTGAAAAGGTATCCAGGTGCAAAATAATATTTTAAACAATGCTCAAAGGAGTTTAACACGAAAAGTTTCAGGAAAAAAGTTTTAATTTGAATTGCTTAGCCGCCGTTTTATTTCAAGGCTCGTTGAAGTTCAGTTAAGTTTGAGTTCCAGTGAAGTTATAAGCGGTACTTTGTAACCTACATTTATAATTTATACTTCTTCCTTCCTTTGTAAAAAATTTTTTCTTTCTTTTTCTTACTTTCTTCTTCCTTTGTTCTTTTTTTTCTTTTTTTTTATTTGAGATTGGCTTACATTTGACCATGGTCCAGTATAATATTATATTATCTGTACTGTTCACTCTAGCTTTAAAAACTACCATAGATTATACTACTCAGGAAACAATGACGCTGGGTAAGGTGTTCCATTCCTTTGCTGTTCTTTCTGTACTTATTCTTCTTTCTTTTTCCTTGTTATTTTTGAGTTTATTTTTGTTAATACTTCAGAACATTGTATTCTTGTTTAAAAAATAAACAGGGTCATATAAATTATTTTCGTTTAAGTAATAAATTATACCTTAAACTTAATACAAAACTATTGATGAAAGCGCTTGATTACAACGAATTTAAAACCTTCATCTTAAAAAAAGGTTAGTTCTTGATGACTTCAGAAGAGCCTGAGTCCCTGAGTTTCCCTTATTTTTCTCGTAAGGCGAGCGGTCAGCAGTCAGTCAGATTATTAAGCAAATTCTGACATTGCTGAACTAATCATCATCATCATCAGCCTGAAGACGTCCACTGCTGAACATAGGTCTCTTCTATAGATCGTCACTTTGAGTGACTGCTTGCCTTCTCCATGAATTGGCTCCTCACGGTTTTGACCAAATCATCGGTCCACCTAGTGCAGGGCTGGCCTACGCTGCGTCTTCCGGTTCGTGGTCGCCACTAGAGAACCTTTCTTCCCCATCGGTTGCTTGTAATGACTCAAGGACTATGTAAGTACAATTTAAGCCAGTAGCTCCCAATCTTTTCAAGCGAGGCACAGTAAAAGTTTCCTCGACTAAGGTGTTCACTTCATACTTGAAAAATTAACATTTGTAACTTCAGCCACTTGTATAATGGTTTTAGATTTGTTTTTGAATTTCCCAAGAGTTGAAAACAGGATTATTGTGGGCGATTTTACTGTTCAGGAACAATTTGCATGCTTAAGTAATGCCTAATTTCGATGAGTTGGAAGAGAGATGTTCTTTTACAAGGAAATGCATTTTGAAATATGAAATAGTATCTACATAGCTTTTTCCTGGGTTGAAGAATAAATAATATACATGACACACTGACTGACAGACAAAGTACAGTGCAAATTGCCTATAAGAACTAAGATCATGCGGCCAGCATGTTGGGTACGCTACCTACCGGTAGTGGGCTGGAGCACTTGGACTGTCTATAGGCCATCGCGGCTATTATACAGTCCATAAGTGTTCTTTGTAGTAGGTAGTGTAGCTAGTTTAGTTTAGTTTAGCTTAGTTTAGCTTAGTTTAGTTTAGTTTAGTTTTTATTATTGTAGATCATATGTAAGGACTTAATAATTATTTGGAGGTATCTTTCTTTCATGGTATACTAGGAAAGAGTTTTTGAAAATTCAAATGAGTCAAGGTAAAGTGTGTTAAAGATTGTACGAAATTACGCGGGTGAATGCGGACTGTCTCTAGATGAAAAAGAAAAATTCAAGTTCTTAGTTTTTTTTTAGTATTGATTGATTGGCTTGCGTTTGACCACTATTTCACCTGATGGGAAGTGACGATGCGGTTTAGGATGTAACACTCTTGCCTCCATAGGATGTAACACGCTTGCCTAAAAGGATGTAACACGCTTGCCTAAAAGAATGTAACACGCTTGCCTAAAAGGATGTAGCACGCTTGCTTAAAAGGATGTAACACGCTTGCCTCCATAGGATGTAACACGCTTGCTTAAAAGAATGTAACACGCTTGCCTAAAAGGATGTAACACGCTTGCCTAAAAGGATTTAACATGCTTGCCTAAAAGGATGTAACACGCTTGCCTAAAAAAATGTAACACGCTTGCCTAAAAGGATGTAACACGCTTGCCTCTAGGATGTAACACACTTGCCTAAAAGGATATAACACGCTTGCCTAAAAGGATGTAACACACTTGCCTCTAGGATGTAACACACTTGCCTAAAAGGATGTAACACGCTTGCCTAAAAGGATGTAACACGCTGGGCTCTAGTATGTAACACGCTTGCAAAAAAGGTGTAGTATGCGAAGTGAACGTTCTGGGACGAATAAACTTGTTATAACTTCACGTAAGAGCGTAACATATTTTTTCAATTTTCTCCCTTGCCATCGGCTTTACGCTGTGTCAAAGCCGACAAGGAGCAATATCTCAATTCTCTCACCATCGTGTGTATAAATAAATGCTTCTTACATGCAAGAGCAAGATATCCATAAGATTGTTTTTGATAGAATTGCTTAGAGGTTATTCCTTTATCTACGAAGTTTGTGTGGCTTAAATGTACTTAGACGAAGCTCACAAATTGTTTACCGTGAGATCACTAAAATCTTAAATCAAATAAAATAAATAATAAATACGTATGGACATGTCACACAGCGCCATCTAGCTTCAAACTAAGCATACCTTGTGCTATGGGAACTAGATAACTGATAGAATTCTTAGATAGGTACTTTATATTTATTTAGTATACAATATAGCACCCAGACACAGAACATACACTTACGTTCATCACACAAATGTTTGTCATGAGTGGGAATCGAACCCACAATCATAGTTCAGAAGGCAGAGCTACTACCAATTGAGCTAACAGGCCAGTCAATATACTATAGATACACAGTCTCTATGAAAATCAAACCTCAAAAGTGTCCCCGTGTCAGTGCTTACTTATACAGATATATACCTCTCCAGCTAATATGAAATAGTCCAAAAGCGGTTGTTTCATTTTAATAATGAACCATATCACCCTGTAATAGCGTTGTAAAACAATAATATGTGAGTTACATCACTTTCATTAGGTGCAGTCACACGCGACTGAGAAGAACAAAAAATGCACTTTTTAAACAACAACCATTTTTAAAACCATTTAAACAAGGCATATGCCTCGCCGTGCCGTTTTCGAGGTGGCGATCGTGGATCTACCCTATATTTCATCGTAGAATAAAATACATAGTATAGCTAAAACAAAAGACCTGCTATAAATAAAATTTTGCACTTACAGCTTTTCAACCCGTGGATCAAGCCGGTGCAGGTTTTAAAAACTTCATGTCGGTATAACACATAGACAGATAATGTGACGGATGACCCGTAAGTACTATTCCCTATATCGTAAGCCATGCTGGCTCAGTGCAGGTATATGACGAACTCTAAATTTCCTTGAATGTTGTTATATTCACGAAATAGACATGCGTAGCATAGAATAACCGGCCAAGTGCGAGTAGGACTCACGCACGAAGGGTTCCGTAACATTATCTATCCCTGCCATCTAGTGTTGAGTAGCCGTACTATTTAAAGCAGCGCCATCTATGACTCATCTGGTAAACGAGCAAAAAATCATGTTTATTGTATGGGAGCCCCCTTGAATATTTATTTTGTTATGTTTTTTAGTATTTGTTGTTATAGCGGCAACAGAAATTCATTATCTGTGAAAACTTCAATTGTCTAACCATCACGGTTCCTAAGATACAACCTGGTGACAGACGGACAGACAGACAGACAGCGGAGCCTTAGTAATAAGGGTCTGTTTTACCCTTTGGGTATGGAACCCTAAAAAGCATAGCGTTTGTATAGAATTGTTGTCGGCCACTAGTCGCACGGACAACGCACTTTAAACGCTAGGTATACATTGCGTGTTTGAAGACAATTTAGTTCAACACACATAAAATATAACAGCAATGTATGGCGCAGTGTCATGCACAGTTTTATTACAGACAAGGTTCGGCTACTGTAATTATCTTCGCCGCATGACCATATGAACTGGCAACAAGTGTGATATAATCCTGTAGTTACAGATTTCTAATTACGTTTATATTATGGCTCTTAAGACATATCGGTTCCTCTTTTGGTTTCCCCTAGAATTTTTCCTTCACTGTTCAATAACATATCAGTAACATATTAATATTTATCAGTAATACTTTTGCTTTAATCTGTCGTGTTCAACCACATTACTCTGGTGGCTGGAGGATGAGGGTTCGAACCCCACAGTTCAGCGAATAAGGGTCTATTGCAAATTGTGATGGTTCAAATATAAATCCGACTAGATTATTCGATTGGACAGTTTCGGTTGATTTATTGAAGTCTGAAGTTACTATGATACCTTATATTGGATTGAGATTGTCTTCACGACCACTTGAATCTGTGACATAAATATCTACATCAAAATATTGGATAAATCAATACTTATAAGCATGGCATAATGACAATTTGTGTCACTATGCGTATCATCATCACCATAAGCCGGAAGACTTACACTGCTGAACATAGGCCTATAGAGCGGTACGTTGACCGGCTATTTGTCTCTTGCATCCAACGTGCACGGTTCTGGCCTGAGGGTCTAGCAAAAATCTTTTTCCTTTAGCTTTAACGCCAAACGATAACTCAAAATATATGGGAATGACATTAGCTATGACATTACCTGCGGAAAAATTTTCGATGTTCAATGTCATTCCCATACATTTTAAGCTATCGTTTGGCGTTAGCGCTAATGTAAAGGTATCTTTGCTAGACCCCCAGGTCATCGGTATATATCGGGAGGCTGGTATATGTGTGCGTGTAATTCCAATAAAATAATGTTTTATCAAATTCATCTCATGTGAATCTCTAGTGCGTAAAATAGATAACCAGATACGAACAAAATAACCGTTCAAATTCATAATATTATTAGAAACTGATGAGATAATTGAGACGTTTATTTATACCTATAGAAATGTTTACTCAAGTGAATGCTCGTTAACGATGTATCAACATATGTCGTGTTTATGAATTGGTATTAAAACGATGTGAACGATGTGAGTTATGGAGAACGCTATGCTGGGGGTTTTCTTGCGTGATAAAATCCGAAATAGGGAGGTCCATACAGGAGAACTAAAGTCATCGATATAGCTTACAAAATTAACAAGTTGAAATGGCAATGGACAGGCCATATCGCTCGCAGAACTGACAACCGATGGAGAAGAATGGTGCTCATGTGGTGACCATGAGCTAGAAGACGCAGCATACGCTGGCTCCTCAATATGATTAACGACCTGTGGTTAGAATGGAAAGTCGTTGAATGCAAGAGACAAGCAGCCGGTCAAAGTGGCGCTCCATGTGGGGAGACATAATAATTTTGTTCAACAGTAAACGACTTCAAGCATAAGTCATAAACCTACTCAAATATTTAACAATTCTACGGTGTTATAAGCAGTAAATACGTACACCATTAGCTCAGTTATTATAATGACGTAGCTGAATTGATATATCGACACAACTCAAACAATTCCATACAGTAAAAGCTCTCCATATAATCCATTATGGAAATTCGGCGTCGACTGAAATTAATTGCTGTTTGTTGCCGATAGTGATTCGATAAGTCATTTCATTATTGGACAACGAACAAAGGAAATTATTATTATGATAATTATTAATTGTGATGTGAGGATGACAAAAGAGCAAAGCGGTTAAATTTTCAGTAAGGTAGGTATCCATTTTTCCAGCGAGTATGACCTTGACCTCAAGATTCAAAAGTGCTAGGTAATTACTAACCAGGATTGTTCAATTTCTTTGAGGTAGATGATTTGAAACAGCTTTTCATTGAAAATCATTTTGCTATTTATAAAAAGTAATCTCAAAAATATACTTCACTAACTAAACAAGAACATTGAGAAAGTTTTAACAAAACTCATAGAACTCACATTATCCTAATGTTGCCATTTATCCGAAATAAAACATTTTCATTGCATCGATAATCAACTTAACCCATACTGTGGCAGTTACAGTTTAGTGATTGGGTCACCTTTGGATGTTTAAGATTTATTTAGGCTTCGAATTAATTGAAGAATAATCTCACGGTATATCCAGTTTCTAATTAAAACACCTTTTCAGAAATGGGTAACAGTAATTTCAATATTCCGCGTATTCAATGCGGGCATGTCTCATTATATATAGCACTGAAACGTGGTCTCTTATTGTTGGCCTCATTAGTAAGCTCAAAGTCACGCAACGAGCTATGGAGAGAGCTATGCTCGGTGTTTCCCTGCGGGATAAGATCCGGAATGAGGAGATCCGCAGAACTAATGTGACCGATATAGCTCTTAGAATTAGCAAGTTGAAATGGCAATGGGCAGGCCACATCGCTCGTAGAACTGACAACCGATGGAAAGAAAGGTTCTCGAGTGCCAACCACGAACCGGAAGAGGCAGCGTAGGCTGGCTCCCTACTAAGTGGACCGACGATCGATGAAAACCGCGGGGAGCCGATGGTTGCGTGAGGTGAGCAGCTACTCAAAGTGGCGCTCTCTGGGAGGCCTATACTCAGCAGTGGATGGATTCCGGCTATTGATGATGATGATGATGATGTCTCATTACTCATTAGGTCCATCTGTAGTCTTTATATCTCGTCTAAACCGTCATCAACTATAAGTAAAGTCATATTTTTAATACACCGTGTTTTAAAGTAAAAATTGTTGCAAAGGGTGCTAGCGATTTTATAGCTTAGACTCATCATCATCATCATCATCATTAACAGCCTGAAGACGTCCACTGCTGAACATAGGCCTCCCCCAGAGCACGCCACCTTGAGCGGCTGCTCGCCTCCTGCATCCATCGGCTCCCCGCGGCTTTCACCAGGTCGTCGGTCCACCGAGTGGGGGGCCGGCCCACGCTGCGTCTTCCGGTTCGTGGTCGCCACTCGAGAACCTTTCTTCCCCATCGGTTGTCAGTTCTACGAGCGATGTGGCCTGCCCATTGCCACTTCAACTTACTAACTCTAAGAGCTATATCGGTCACTTTAGTTCTCCTGCGGATCTCCTCGTTCCGGAGCTTATCTCGCAGGGAAACACCGAGCATAGCTCGCTCCATAGCTCGCTGCGCGACTTTGAGCTTACTAATGAGGCCAACAGTAAGAGACCATGTCTCAGTTCCATAAGTCATCACTGGCAACACACACTGATTGAAAACTTTCGTTTTCAGGCTCTGCGGTATTTTGGACGAAAAGATAGGACGAAGCTTCCCGAACGCTGCCCAGCCGAGTTGGATTCTTCGCGCCACCTCTTTGTCGAAGTTGGACCTACCTAATTGGACAATCTGTCCTAGGTAGACATACTTGTCGACAACTTCGACAGTATCGTTCCCAACAATTACCGGTATAGGTGGAACATGAGCATTAGACATGATCTTTGTCTTGTCCATATTCATCTTAAGACCAACCTGCTGGGAGACTCTACTGAGGTCGTTGAGCATGGTGCTAAGGTCCTCGAGCGATTCCGCCATTATGACTATATCATCGGCAAAACGAAGGTTAGTGATGTACTCGCCATTTATGTTGATGCCAGATCTTTTCCACTCCAAGAGCTTGAAAACATCCTCCAATGCGTTTGTGAACAGTTTCGGAGAAATAACGTCTCCCTGTCTCACGCCTCTTTGCAATGGAATTTGTTCCGTACTCTGGTCCTGTAGTCGGACTGACATAGTGGCCTTACTGTACAAACACTTCAAAACTTCGATATACCTATAGTCAATTTGGCATCGCTGCAAGGACTGCAGCACCGCCCAAGTCTCGATTGAATCGAAGGCTTTCTCATAGTCCACAAACGCTAGGCATAACGGCCGATTATACTCTTCGGTCTTCTGTATAATCTGGCGCAGCGTATGGATGTGGTCTATGGTGCTAAAGCCTTTTCGGAAACCGGCTTGTTCGGGAGGCTGGAATTCATCAAACCTGCGTGCGAGACGATTCGTAATGACTCTCGAAAACAGCTTATACACATGACTCAAGAGCGAGATGGGCCTATAGTTCTTCAATAAGGTGTTATCGCCTTTTTTGAAGAAGAGCACCACCACGCTCTTGTGCCATGCCTCTGGCGTTGTACCTTCAAGGATGACAGAATTAAATAACTTCTGGAGGACTAAAAGTACCGGTCTACCACCCGCTCTCAGAAGTTCAGTCGTAATTCCATCTTCACCTGGTGCCTTGTTGTTTTTAAGCTGTTTGAGGGCCATTCTAATCTCGTACAGGCTGACGTCCGGGATATCTTCGGTATAGTGTCGGACTAACTTGGCTCTGATGTCCTGAGCTGTGTTAGTAGCGGGCTTACGTGTCGAGGTGTATAACTGTCCATAGAAGTTCTCGATCTCTCTCAGAATCTCAGGCTTGGATGAAATGATGCTACCATTTTCGGTCTTCAGTTTTGTCATTTGGTGTTGCCCAATAGACGAATCCTTTGCGAACACTTTAGAGCCTTGGTTCCGCTCAATTGCGGCCTCAATACGTGAAGTACTAAGAGCACGCAAGTCGTGTCGCAAGGAACTCCAGATTCGTCTATTGAGTTCACCGTAGGCTGACATATCAACTGAAGACTGCAGCTTCATTTCGCTCCGGTCGGCCATTAGCTCAAGAGTTTTTTCTGAGAGCTTTTGAGTCTTCTTTCGGCGTTGGGTCTTAAAGAATTTCGATCCAACAGCTTGGACAGTTTCCACCAACCCGTCGTTTAGCTCGTCCACTGTGTTACAGTCGGCTAGGCACTGGAAGCGATTTTGGAGTTCCAGCTGAAAGCCTTCGGGGTTTTGGATTTGGACAGGATTTGGACGGAGCGTAGACTTCACCAGACGTGACCTTTCGAGCTTAACATTGATATTCAATGTGCCTCTAACAATACGGTGATCGCTACCGGTTTTCACCTTGCTGATCACAGAGACATCATCGAATATGTGCTTCTTGGTCGTCATGATGAAGTCTATCTCATTTTTAGTGGAACCGTCGGGACTTATCCACGTCCACTTCCTGGATGGCCGCTTCTCGTAGAAGGAGTTCATCATAAAGAGTTCCTCCTTCTCCATGAAGTCAGCCAGCCTCTGTCCTCGAGGGTTCCGCTGCCCGTATCCAAATGGCCCCACTCTCAGCTCATCGCTATTCCTTGTGCCCAACTTCGCATTGAAGTCTCCCATCACAACGGTGAAGTATGTTTCGGAAGTATGCATGGCTTCGGATATGTCCTCATACATAGCTTCTACTTCATCGTCTGAGTGTGCCGACGTCGGCGCGTATACCTGTATAACCTTCAACGAATACCGTTTGGTTATTCGGAGTACCAGGTACGCTACCCTGGCCGACACACTGTCGACTTTGACCACGTTGTTGACGAGAGATTTGCGGACGAGAAACCCGACACCTCCTTGGGAGAGTTGGTCTCCCTCCCGGTAGAAGAATAAGTTACCGGAATTTAGGATTATCGTGTCCTGTCCCTGTCTTCGGACTTCAGACAATCCCATTACATCCCAGCGTAACTTACCCATCTCCGCCTCTAGCTCGACCATCCTTTCGTCAGCCTTCAGTGTGCGCACGTTATGTGTTGCCAGGGCCAGGGGTCGTCGTTGGGGTTGGTAGCCGGGCGTCTGCCGGGGATTCTTCGCACCCCTTGCCCTGCCGTTACCGTGGCCGCTACCGTAGCCACGGGATAGCAGAGCTGCCGGGGACTGGGGGCCGTTTTTATTTGTGCTTGTCATTAGGGGGGGGGGGGGGGTTTGCCATAATCACCACGCTTGGCAGGCGGCTTGGTGATCGCAGTAGGTGAAGATTGATAGCTTAGACTAAGGCGGGAATAAACCTGGGACGGGAGCAGAGCTGAGATGTCATTTTAATGCTTTGAGAGTAACGGTAGAGGTTTATAAATATACATCCTATATATACTGGGTATACGTTATACTGGGTGTTGTTATGTTTACGAAATATTTTTATGAGATGAGTTAGATTTACAAAGAAAGAAAGAAAGACAAAAAGAAAATACATTTATTAAATTGTACCCATTTGTATCACTAAATGTAATATTGCGTGACGTCATTATATAGGTCTTAAGACGTTTATTTATTACGTATCCGAGTCGGATCAAGCATGTATAAAATGTTGTCGGAAATCGGAAATAATGAAGTGTATAAAAATTTAAGAGGACCGTCCTGGCATTTGATATCTTATTGCTGTCGGTCGCTCTGCTCGCCACACGTATGATGAGACACTAGAGCCCATGAGTGAATTTACCTACATGTTAGTAATTCGGGTGCCAACGGTTTTCACACTCTAAAACATAACAAATAATTTTAGTTATGGTGTCAATTTTTTGAAAAATTTATAATCTATATCTTATGTCTTGACTTATATGGTATAGACTTCTCTTAACTTGATGTCACTGTCTCTATAATATAAGTATTGCATAGAAGTATGGCTATGGGGGTTTTGGCGGGAACGCGGAAAAGTTCACGTCGTTACATTGTATTATTTTTCAAAACTCGTGCTTTTTCCAGCGTTAATGTTTAAAATCGGTGGCGTTTTCCGCATCAAGTGCTGAATTACGAGCATGAGTATGGGCAAGTGATATAATGTGGTGAAACGTGGTTTTTCGTGTTGCTTCCAAAATTCCATAGAAGCTTCTAGTAAAGTTGCCACCACTTTACTAGGGCATGACTTAGACTGGACTGAGACTACCTGACTTAGACTGGACTATGACTACGCAGACTGTGACTAAGACTTGACTTTACGTGAAATATTCTATCATTATGAAAAATTACAATACTTGACACTGGCTAAATACACTATGTGTGGAGCCAAAATATAAAAGAACAAAAAACAGTATGGCTATTGTCTTTGGGACGATTTACCCGATTTGTATATTTATTTCAGTGCTTATTAATTTTCTTGCTTATTATATAAAAGCTTTCGTGTTTAATCATCAGCTTTGAACACGTAATTAACGGCAAAAAACCGAGAAAAAGTTGCTCGTACTAGGTATATCAGTACAGAAATAGTGCTATAATACAAAAGTATATAAACAGGCTTTTCCAAATGTCAATATGTAAGCAAAAAGAACACTACAACTATACATATAACCAACATTACATTCTAAAGACCGTTTCATATTTCTCGTGCAAACCAGAACACAGACTTGATGTTTTCACGCATCGCTACCAAGCAACCCTTTGTGCTATAAATGACACCCCCTCACTGACAGTTCTCCCCACAATCGACTGCGGATGCTTCGAGACATAAGTGAGATTCGGTTGATTTACATTTATGTGAAACAGATAATCAAATGTTGGAGAAAAATTGGAATTGGGATGCGGATGCTACATTCTGCAGTTGTACAAAGTACAAATTGGTTATGTGACGTGGATTTTTAGAATCTTCTTCGTCTCGTGTAGGCAACTGGTCGGCCCTGGTGTCAGAATTTTAAGGCTGCCCAAAAGCTTCAGACTTGGCTTAACGACTGTTGTCAAATGAAAACAGCCGATGGTTTAACGTGCCCTCCGAAGCACGGTAGCGCTCAGTTGTAAATACCACTTTTTGCTGTAGCGGTCACCCATCAGAGTAGTGACCGCAGTGAACGTTGCTTAACTTTACCGATCGGTTAGAAACGGCTAGTCGTGCTTCACTATGAGCGCTATTTTTAGAATGTTACACAGAGTAGACCATCTAGGAACTAGTTGCTTGATGGAGCAGCCACACTTGAATCGTGCCCACAGTTATTTTAATGCTCTGTGAAATGTTCACAATTTGGACCGAATGAAAGTCAGAAATGAAATATAAAGAGAAAATACTTCCTGAATATTAATAATGAATGCTTCCTCACATTCTAAGAGTAATAAACGGTTAAGGAACGACCTAATTTCAACAATTATGTCACTTTAAGAACCCTCTGCCTGCGCAATTGCCGGCGAAAATGATTCGATTACTTATGAAATTTAACAGAATGTATTTATTAGTATGCTAGCTGCACCCCGCAGTTTTGTCTGCGGATCAAACGTAGCCTATGTGTTAACCCAGTATATAAGCTATCTCTACTCCAAATTTCATCTAAATCTGTATCTCCATTTGAGCGTGAGGGAGTAACAAACATACCTACACACAAACACACACACAAACTTTAGTGTGATAGTGTGATTACTTCTAAAACGCAAGACCAAAATATATTTATGTTATGTAAGTACATAGTCGCGGCTGTTGTCGTAAGGCAATAGTCGTTAAACCAAGTCAGAAGCCTCTGGGCAGTCTAAACATTCTAACACGACTGACCCTTGCCTACACGAGGAGAAAAAAGTCTACTTCAATTTAAATAAAAGCCCTTGAACAATTTTATGTTAATATTAATTTACAATTTTAAATCAAGAAAAGTCTACGCGTGTAACCCAGTTTAAGAACGTAGCTTTCCAAACTTAAAGCTATAAAACTGAGCTGAGCTTTTCTTTTTCTGCCATAAAATCGTAGCCAGATCCAAAGGTGCATTAGTGCATTTCCTTTGTAACTCTATCTACCACTGGAAAAGTCTTGAAATGCCTTCATACACATAACAGTATTTTTCCTTCACTGAATTTTCTATTTGGAAAGCTTTTCAATTGAGTTAGTGAAGTGTTGTGTGCGTCACAGTTATCGTTAGAAAAGCTTATTTTCACATTATTTCTAGTTTATTTGATACGTGATTTTCTATAGCTTTCTTTTAAATAATGGTTTTTCACACGCAATGTTTAATTATATGTATTTTAGGCTGTAGGTGTAGTATGTTCAAATATTTGTCTACCTCATTTAGGAAAAGGCTTTTAAGACTCTGTGAAAGAGACTAAAGACCGAAAAAATTACATACATAATTATGATCACACTAAATAACTTTTAACTCGGTGGACCGACGACCTGGTGAAAGCCGCGGGGAGCCGGTGGATGTAGAAGGCGAACAGCCGCTCAAGGTGGCGTGCTTTGGCGGAGGCCTATGTTCAGCAGTGGACGTCTTCAGGCTGTTAATGATGATAAATGATGAAATAACTTTTATTGTTACGGGCACAGTGCCTAAATTCTTTTATTTTTTAATGTTAAAATGGGCATACGTTTGACAATATCTCACCTGATGGTAAGTGTCGAAGTTGTCACCAATGACTTATCTAGTAAGTTACGTGCAATTTAGAAGCCATCGTTTCGTGCCTCGGAGAGCACGTTAAGCCATCGGTTCCGGTTGTCATAATAACATCTATGGCAATCGTTACGGGTAGTCAGAAGCCTGATAGAATCTGACACCTGATCTAACCATCCCTGTTACTGGTCCTTATGGGTTGCGAGCTCAAACGGCAGTCGCTCGTGTAATTCTGGTAGCTTGCCGCTACAGGTTAGATTGGGAGCTGACCGTAATAATAAATGGGAAAAAGGCAACGAGGATGATGATAACTAATCTGTGAGTAAGTAGCTACACTACCTACTTCAAAACTGTATACTGGCGATATTTAATGTATCTTTCCGCATTACAAATATCTCCTAAAATCAAAAGCATCAAATGTAATGCCAATCCATCACATTTGATTGATCAACTCACTCTTTTGTTTTACACCTTCCGCCCTTTGGGATAGCTGAATAAGTAAGGGAAATATGTGGAACCCCCTGAAATTCGACGTTTGTTTACAAGGGATCGACTTAGCAAATATTGAGCAATCAATAACTGCTATTTTGAGAATAGCTGTTATTTATTTCAAATTGCTGCTGTTATATTTATGTGATCGTGAATAGCTGCAGTTGAGAGAAATAGGTAATACTTTTAGCAGTTTGCGATCCCAGTTATTTACATAATAATTACATATATCAAAATCGTGTAACTCTATATATTTTCACATATGATATGCTAATTAAACTTTTTTTATGAAATACTAGCTGCGCCTTACGGTTTCACCCGATGATAAAAAGTAGCCTATGTGTTGATCCAGTACATAAGCTATCTATATTCCAAGTTTCATCAAAATCCGTCCTGCCGTTTGAGCGTGAAGGAGTAACAAACATACACACATACACACAAACACACATTCACAGATACAAACTTTCAGCTTTATAATATTGGTGTGATGATGTATAAATCTTTTGAACAACAAGTACATGTACTAGGTGGTAGGACTTTTCTGCAAAGGTCATCTAGGTAGGTACCACCACTTTGCCAGTTATTCTGCCGCCAAGCAGTAGTGTGCAAGCACTACTGTGTTCCGGTTTTAAGGGCATTGAAGCTAGTGAAATTACTGGGCAAACGAGACTTTATGATCTGATCACATAGTCTAGTAATAAGATTACTATACCGTGTGAAGTCTCAGGATGACGTGCGCAGTGCAGTGTCACGCAAAACTATTTTACCTTAGTTCTGGGTGATACTGCAATCTGTTTGGGCAGCCGTGACGCTTAACATCAGGCGAATGACTAGCTAGTCACGTCATTTACATAAAAAAATTGGGTTTTATAATTATTTACTTTTTTATCATCAGCTGGGTTAGCATGGACGGTAGACAAAATTGTCTTTCCCCATTTTACGTCACTTTCTTCATACTTGCTTGGAGTAAAACAGGGGAAAGACAGTTTTGTCTACCGGCCGTGCTAACCCTACAGCAGCCCACTTTACTCCACTGCTGGACATAAACTTTTCCCAAAGTACGCCACCAAGAAACCAATTGAATGTTTGTTAATAAACTGTATATAACCGAGTGCTCACCAAATTTTCAAAGACCTTTCCAAACGTCTGGTCGGGGCAACACGTGACCAAAATGCTGGCCTCTACTTCGGCCAAAGGTTGAGCATTGCCATTCAACGTGGCAATGCTGCCAGCATATTGGGCACGTTGCCTACTGGTAGTGGTTTGTTAGATTAGGTTTTTGTTTTTATATTATTTAGCTTATTAGTGTAGTTTTGTATTATATTGTTAATTTTATAGTACTAGTGTGGTAGTAGTTTAGACTTTTGTTTAAAAAACTGTATTGTTTGAATTTTATCATTTTTTCTCCTAAATGGACATCTTGATTTTATAAGTGTTAATGTGGGTGAAAAATTTTTTAGCCCTATTCAAACGGGCGCGTTATTCTTACTGCTGTGGGTAGCGGTAAATTGTGTATTTAATTTCCGCGGCTAGAGCGAAACTTGAGCGAAACTTCATACAAAATACCCGGGCGGAATCCCGCGTGGTACACCGCTACCCACAGCGATACGAATAACGCATCGGTTTGAATAGGGCTTTCACCCATACAGATTCAAGAGGTTCTCATCGACCGCACGCAATACATGCGGGCGCGTACGTACGCGCCCGCATGGGGAATCTTTCACAGGTACGCATTACGTAATGCGTACCTGTGAAAGATTCCCCATCCACAAATAAATGACCAGCGCAATAACCAGTATTTATCTACAGACCGTGTCCCATCGGTATTTGCGTTGCTGACTGTCAGAAATTACGAATGGAACAAAGGCAGAATGCTAAAGATATTTGCAGGGTTTGTTTTCTGCCTCGGACCTTCTTCAGCTATTGTTTTCTTAGGGCAGGATTGATTAAAGCTGATCACAATAGGAGCTTTGATTAGCATCAATAAGTACTTAATTACTAAGTAATTAGAGGTATCTAAGTAACCTATTTCCATAAAGGTATTGCAGTCCTTAAAATTTTAGCAACCAGCGGGATTTGAACCTGCGCCTTCCAATTCAGCGGATTAGAGGCTCTGCCAACTGAGCTATGGTCACATGATCACTGTTGTGAAAATCTTTAGAACTTTGTGTTTTACCGAATAAGCAGTCGTGGCAACATCCATAGACTGTATAAAACAGGTAATCTATTCATTAGTAGTAATTCCGATACTACTGAATGACGAGAGATGGCGTGCTTGCTACAACTATAATGGAATTGATTTTAAAGTGTAAACCACCTTAAAATCCTCAAAATTTTAGCAACCAGCGGGATTTGAAGCCGCGCCATCCAACTTACCGGATTAGGCGCTCTGCCAACTGAGCTATGGTCACATGACCATTGACTGCAAAGTCTGCGAACTCACTGACTCAAGTGTGGTTTACACATTAAAATCAATTCCATTAAACTTATTCCTGTTTATATTCCATTACAAGTATCTACCAAAATTTATTAATACGAACACAGCACAGATTAGGCAATAGTTATATTCTCGGTTTTCCATTTAAATTTAAATTATTAAAGTACTCGTCTTTCATGTGTAGGTATAGTAAATCCGGAGAGAAATGGAATAATTTGAATCCAAACAAATTATGATTAGTTTATGCATGTACGAAAAACGTTACACAGTTTCTAGAAGAAAAAAAAATTAAAATATTTGGGTACGATTGGTAATGCCTTCATGGTCTCATATAGCCCTGTGCTTTACGCACCCGATTAATAATAATAGGCTAGTGTCCTGCTATTTTTTTATTGCTTAAACTAAGCAATATTCCTAAAAAATAAACAGCCGTGAAAACAAAAAGTGAATACCTCAAAAAATGACAAAGTTACAAGCATTTTAAAATACGTGAATAGAAAGAGACAACTCAAACATGCAGTGACGTCAATCTTGCTCCTTCATAGTACCTCATTACTAAGCTGTGGTAGCTTTACATACAGTCTCTTTGGCATGTGACTTCACAACGTGCGTTTTCATAGTAACTGTGGGGAATCTTCTGTTTTGCGAGAAACGGACAGGCGATGCCCCCTCCAGAAATTTTAAAAGCTTATTACGCTAAGCTTACTCCTTGATTTATTTACTCATTTTTAATAGCAGGCACCTAACCTATTAGTATTATGTAAGAACCCTAAACCGAATCTATTTACGTAGGTATTTGCTAGCTCTTGCAAAAATGCATATATATTTTTTTGTAGTACTTAATCTATCAAAGTCAGTTCACAACAAAAACACACGAAGACTTTAAAACTAACATTTACAGTCCACTAAAATATAATGTCAGATATATTTTAAAAGTTTAATATCCTACTGGACCCGGGCAATAAAAACGTACGCCGTAAAGATACGTCACGCGACTCTTCGTCAGCAGATTTAAGAGTGTAATAAGGATTATAAGATGTAGGGGTTCTTAAACCTTTAACGAGAAACATTACATATTTAATCTAGTTTTAGTTGGCAATAAGAATCAGAATCCGCTGGAAGAGGTACTGAACTTATACCTCTTTTATTGAACGCTACAGTGACGGGCACAAAAGAATATATTCACGACGTATATATACGTCGTGAATATAACGAATATATTCACGACGTTATGTTCACAAATGTGAATATATTCGTTTGTAACAGTCAATCCTCCATACTAGATTAAGCTTTAAAAACCAGTTTATTACGCGTATTCGTCCCGTAAGTCTTCTAGACAACACAACCATAGTTACTGCATATTCGTCAAGCTATTGTGATTACATAATTGGTAGTAGCTCTGCCTTCTGAGTTATAGGTTGTGGGTTCGATTCCCATCCAGGACAAACATTTGTGTGATGAACATCGATGTTTGTTCTGTGCCTGGGTGTTATATTGTTTTCTATGTATGTATTTACAAACAAAAAAGTTCAAAGTCAGTTATCTGGTTCCCATAGTACAAGCTATTATTTGTTTGGAGCTAGATGGCGCTGTGTGAAATGTTCACACATATTTAGTTTCTCGCAAACTCTTCAGTGCGATAATCAACTTCTCACTCATGAAAATTAGTTGATGGAAATTTAGAACTTTCTAATTACTTTTTGTGTAACCCATAAATTCTATATTCAAATTCTCTCATGAACCGATGATGAAACTTATGGCCCATGCCCTATTCCTGGCTACGTCCTAACACATTACTTGCCACCGTCACGTACTCCTGATATTTAGCTGTTGGGCTTTAACCCTTGGATTACGCCACAAATCATGTGCAAAATGGCATCGTTAAACGTAAACGAGGTCGGCCATAGTTTGTAAATATGCAGCTTTCGTGGTGTCGAGGTTGCGCAGGTCGGCTCATAATCTGGAAGCTGCGGGCTCGATTCCCGCGACAAGACATTTGTGCACTGAAAAAAGCTCTGATATTCTCTTACGGCACCCGCAAGCTTAAAACAATAAAAAAGTAAAACCCACAAAAATTAAGGGTTGCAAGTCCGAGGAACCCTATAATGCTGACCAAATGGTTTGTTTGCTCGTGGAAGTGGCATGGCGTTTACTATATATCCATTACCGAATTTGCTGAAACCGTATCTTTAGCGTAGGCAAGGGAGTTGATACGGAAAATTTTCAAATGTATTGCTAATTCATAGACAATGACCGAAAGAGATTCGATGCTGAATGGAAAAAATCAACTAGGTATAAGGTAGATAAAAAACATCGTAAAAGTTTTCGAATCTTTCCAAAGGCCACAGACTGACTGTCATACATATACCTACTACAATCTAGAAAGCAAACCTCACTGAAAATAGGATATTGACCATAGAAAAATAAATAAAAAACACTAGTATAAACAGAACACTTCAAATTTTAAGTGCTGCCATTAAAAGGAATACGGAATAACAATATAATACCATTCCATACGCATTACCCTCGAGTGGGCAAGGAATGGTAAATAGATTTTTTTAAAGACTGAAAATATATCTATTAGAGCTAAAAAGGCTCGCAGAAAATCGAGAAGAATGGAAGAAACTCCATAGACAAGATTAGCTCTTAAATGAAAGAAGAAGAAGAAGAAAATATTTCATCAGTCGAGTAGAGCCCATTTCTATCTCCTAAACGTTACATATGCAATTTGGGCTGTCCTGAGCTTCTTCACAATGACATAGTAGATGGCGGGCAGCTTATTCTAATTTCGTGAATAATTCTAACCTATCCCAAAATCTCTAATCTATACAACAATCGCTTAGCCCAAACGGTTGCCATTTACAAAAGGTGTGAAAATTAATGAATACAAATTAAAATTATTTGCGTAAATAATAAAGATTAGGGATTCCAAAAAGCCTTTTAAATCTCGATTGTTTTGGGATTTATGGGGCGTTGGGGTTTTTAATCTTCATAAATTTCCATACTTGTCGTGTTTATGGTGATTTATAACAAGATGTCATACGAGTGTATTTTTAACGACGATGGTTGGTTTAGGTGTTAAAGAATAGAACAGACATTATTGTATAAATTGCCATCCGTGCTCCCGAGCCGTAGAATAGGACCATCCCATTTCTTTCTGTGGGTGCCGTAGAAGTCGGCTAAGGGACTATGTATTGCATTAGGTTTTTATCAAACAGATCAGTCAACATGTTAGTAAGAAACTGAAGATATACGAAAAACGCCATCGTTATATGGTTAGCACCCCACATGTGCGAACAAAGCGATTTGCTTCCAGAGTTATCATGCGAACAGCCAAAGAGTGGAACGTTTTGGCCTTTGCGGCTTCTGTATTTCCCGAAAGCTACAATCTCAGAGTTTTCAACTCGAGAGTGAACAGGTATCTTCTAGGCAAGCGCGTTACATCCTAGACCGCATCGTCACTTACCATCGGGTGAGGTAGTGGTCAAGCGCAAGCCGACTAATAAAAAAAATACTATTACTGCAGGACTTTGTGAGACATCAAAAACTCTTACATTATTATACTCACAAGTAGGAACAAGCTCCATAATATAAAGGTACAAGAAAATGAAGAGTCTGACTAAAACTAACTTGCAATGAAATCCATGCACTCTATCTGCACATGCGTGGGTAAGTACAAAATTAATGAATATGCAAGGAAAAAACTAAAAATGCTTTCCCAAAAATGTAAAGGACAAGTTCAAAGCTTGGCCATGTTTGACGTCACCCTCTTGCTTACAAATTTTTAATCTTCCCGAGCATCTTTCTGGAGTTAATTGCCTTGGAAAGCTGTTAGGGACGCAATTTTCACAACCACCTACCGTGGTTATGTTGAAAACATATTTTTAATTTTAATCCGGTTGATTCAATGTGTTTATTTTCAATTTCGTTAGGTTATTCGTTACTTCTTTAGGTAATATTTTGAATTTATTACATTGTACGTTCTGGCTTGTATCATATTTTCGATCAATATCATGAAATGATTTTTACTAGGTGGCAGGACTTTTCTGCAAAGTTTATTTAGCACCGCCGTGCCAATTATTCTGCCGCCAAGCAGTATTTGTGCAACCACTACTGTGTTCTGGTTCAAAGGGCATAGTTGTAGTGAAATTACTGGGCAAATGAAAGATGTATGATGAAATTCTATTTTTTTTTATCCGAAGTTTGCAGGTTCGAGTTCTGTCACGGTCGCCAGATGTAAAATAACCATGCGATGACCATCGGCGTGTGATATTCTCACAAAATATTAGAACACCACGCGGTAAAAATATAATTATAAAGGAGTAAAAAACCAAGTAAAGCAGCAGACCATTTTCTTTTCATTTGTTAAGTTGTCAATATAATGATGTAACGTCATTTATTCTATTTACATACTGAACAGCATTAGCCCTTTTAAGTAGCGCTCTATGAAGAAAGACTATGTTTAGCAAGTCTGTCGGCTAGATGGAGAGCTTGAAATTCCCAAAAAAAACTTCGCAAAACGTAAAAATTTAATCCGAAGAAGGAGATTAAGCTTCCGTAATCCAAAAGCAAATATTTTCTATCCGACACAAGCCTTGACTTGAAACATACGTGTACCGACGTACGTGTACCGATATTTTAAAGCTACGCGAGTGCAATCCCTTTTTATACGAATCGAAGCCTACTAAATTCAAAGCCATGAATTTCAAAACCTCATTTGAATGGACTTAGTATAGTAAAAAGGCTTACTTTTTACACATAAAAATTTCGTAAGCAAAAGAGCTAACTTCACATATTACAAGCATAGTATTAGTATTATTTATACTTCTATCTAGAAGGTATGTTTAACCTTTGGATGATGATTGTAATATGTCTAAGACAGAATCAATTTACTCGAAGCATTGTCTTGTAATGGTCGTCAATTGATCAAGATTTTCCTATTTTTCCGATATAGAAGGTCTCTTAATGAAGTAAACTGTATGATATATACATACATAAAACTTATCTGCTCCTCGCGTGGACATATTTTGGGATGAAAAGTATCATAGTGCTCACCAAAAAGTTCAGCCATTTCAGCTTTGAGTGGCAATAAACATAGGTACATACTGTTGGGGTGACGGCCCTCACAGCAGAGAGTGGAAGTGGTGGCAGTGGTATAAAATTTTGAATAATGTTAAAGACTAGCACCCGTTCGGACATCGCACGGATTAATTAATTTCACGCCTAAATCCCTCTCTGCCCTGCCATCCCACTCTATTTGATCTCTCTCTATACTCTCTCCATTTTTCCCTTCTTCCTTCCCTTTCATTCTTTTTTATTAATTTAATTCAATTAATTTACAAACATAATATTTGTTCATCAATCATCCAGGCGTCCTCATATTCTATGAAAATTTTAGCTGACTACCTACCTATTACGGTTCAAAAGATGTGGCCATCTAAAGGCCAGAACACGAGGTGTAGTATTAGTAGGGCCCTGTTTTCACTATTGGGTCATCAACAGCCTGAAGACGTCCACTGCTGAACATAGGCCTCCCCCAGAGCGCGCCACCTTGAGCGGCTGCTCGCCTCCTGCATCCATCGGCTCCCCGCGGCATTCACCAGATAGTTAGTCCACCGAGTGGGGGGCCGGCCTACGTTGCGTCTTCCGGTTCGTGGTCGCCACTCGAGAACCTTTCTTCCCCATCGGTTGTCAGTTCTACGAGCGATGTGGCCTGCCCAGTGCCATTTTAACTTGCTAATTCTAAAAGCACTATTGGGTACGGAACCTTAATGGGGGAAGGTAAGTCTTCACACCACTTAAGTCAAAAACTGGCCCTGCGTAACGCTCTTTTTTGTTGTTTAAGACGCGTAGTCTTTCGCGTGGCATTATGTGCATTGCACCTAATTCAAACGGACCTTTAGAGAAGATTGTGTATATAAGTATCTTGTTTCTTTTATATATCTTTTATGAGGTATTTGCAATGTTTTTACATACCAATATTATTTTCGCCCTTAAATCATCACTCTAATGTATCGCAAATGAAAATTTTACACAATTTTGTGCGAAGTGGAGGAAAATTCGCAGCACTTTGCGTAAACGGATTTGATAAAATAAATAACTTTTAGGTTTAAGTACTTCACCGCACATTCTTCCATCTCATTAAGTTTAAATGTAATTTTCCAAAGAGAGGTAATTATCTGAAGTAAAGGATGATTATGACATCTTCTTATGTCAATTAGCTTGCCAAAATTACACGGATTAATTAAGATTCCTTAAGATTTTTCGTATATCCATGATAACAAATATATATACAACTTAAATTATTAAGGTGGAACGTTTCACTAGCCCGGCAAATTCAAATTTTCTTGCGTTCTTTTGCCAATAATAGCTTAATTACTCAAGGTGATTACATGAAAACTAATTTTGCGCAAATAAATAAAATATATCAAGAAATTACAATTAAAAATATCTCCTAGATATCATTGGTTTAGCGACAAATGGCAATAGACTGAAAAACCACGAGGAAATTTGTTTATTGCCATTTGTTGCTAAACCATTGATATCTTGGTGATACTTTTAATCGTAATTTGTTGATACTTTCTATTTATTTACGTTAAATTAGTTTTCATGTAATCACGTTGAGTAATTAAGCTATGATTGGCATAAAACGCAAGAAAATATGAATTTGCCGGGCTAGTGAAACGTATAAAGTAAATAAAGTTTTGTTTTATTCCTTTTTACTACATGTGTGTCAAAAAAGAATTGGTTTGAAGATGAATGCCACTTCTAAGGTGTCTATATTTTAAACCTTTCATAACTGTAATTTTCCTCGCAACTGGGATGAAAAACGTGGTATTACACGCGTGTGCATTGATCACTACACACTTGTATCATAATGTACTATAGCAAATACTCCTGAACTTGAAAGCTATTTATAGGTACCTACCTACTACTATCTGTCTCCGTGGCCACCGTAATATTAATATATAATTTTTTTTTTTTATCTATTGATCACGTAGATCCTGGACTATATCTAGATATAGTCCAAGATCTACGTGATCAATCCTGGAAACCCTAGGGTTTCCAGGATTTACGAGAACGATATTCCCAAAACACCTAGACACAGAACAAGTATTACGCTAGTATTACTTATAATGTATATAACTAACTTTAGTAATTAACTACTCCTAATTACATATAAATAACAATAAGACAAACACCAGAGTGCTCAAACCAGCCACTTACGGCCAAGGTGCGGTACTTACGGCGTACCTCAACAAATCCTACATTTATGTATCTACCTTCACACAGAGAGAATTACTGGGATGCCTGTGTTTATTTACAACATCTACGCCGTCTGAGGAATGCTTGGCGTAACTATTTGTTTGAGGTTATGTTGGCAATATTTCTCTTATACCTATATCTCTTGTTTGCGAGCTATGAAGTATGAATGGATGACATCGTTCGATTTTTCTTGCTATTCGACGCATTTATTGTTGTCCTCTCCTACAATATATTGAAAGAGAGAGATGGACTGTAATGAAAACTATTATTCCTTGTAAAGGTAACATAATCTGTGGAGGGACTTTTTCGGAAGCTACAGTTCCGATGGTAAAGCCACGTAATTTGATTTTCTCACCCTTATTCCAAAAGAAAACAGAGCAAATTCAATGACAAAGGAGATACACGGATTGTGGGAACGTGGTAATCATAATACCATGTTGTAGGTACCACAGAATAAATAATAGTAGTTAATTCAAACTTATCCTTTTAAAAATGACCAGTTAGCCAAAATGCCAATTTCATCACACTAATATTATTTTGCCTATTACCTATGCGTGTTCCTATAGGTAGGTGATGAGAGGCTAGTGGTGATCATAAATAATATTCATTAATTTTTAGTACATTATGATGTTTATTATATTTTGTGGTTAAGACAATACAAGCGCATAGAGAGCGCGCAAAGTGACGACTGTAGATGCGTCGTAATTATTACAAATACTGATCCGTATATGGAAAGTGCATTGGTAGGCACATACTTCCCCTCCTTTTTGAAAAAAAAAATTTATATTAAAAAATTATACAAGAAAAAAATTTAAAAGATGCAGAATATAAAATGTTATTTATGGACAAAAATAAGTAAAGATGCTTGTACAATGTAAAATCAAAATATGAAAAATTGTATATAAAAAATTATTTAAGTTAGGTATGTAAAGTAAAATCAAAAGAATTATAACGAATACAAATGTACAATATTATTGTTATTGTTGCATAAAACGCACGGTTGGCTTTATTAGACGGCCGTATCTTGTTTTCTTCTCTATACTTGGAGTGTTGTTCTTCGTACTCAAATTATCCGAAGATGAATCTGTTTGCATTTCGTTGTACTTATTCGGAGGAGCGTATCGAGTTTCTGAGTCATTGTGAACGAAGAATGCAGGCTTCAAACGATCTATTGATATTGTTTTAATGTTGTCGTTTATCAACAGCTTGAAATACTTGTCATGATGTTCTATGACTTTATAGGGTCCTGAATATGGATGAGTTAATGGCTTGGTGACATGGTCGCAGCGAACAAATGCATGTGTACAAGACTTCAGTTCTGGATGTACAAATATGTTGTTTTGTCTGTTAGGTCTTTTTGGAACTGCGCATAGCTTTCTTATGTGATCTCTTAACTCGTGCAAGAAATGTTCATTGTCAGGAGATATTGACTTTGAAGGCTCGAAAAAATCTCCGGGTAGTGTTAAGGGTGTTCCATAGACAAGTTCGGCTGCGGATATTTCTGTATCGTCACGTAAACTGGCTCTTAGACCTAAGAGTACGGTCGGTAGCTCTGAAATCCAGTTTTCAGTATTTCCTCTTGCCATTAATGCTGATTTCAAACTTCTGTGCCATCTCTCTATTTTCCCATTTGCTTGAGGATGATAAGCCGTGCAGTGAATTTTGGATACTCCAAGGCGCTTCGCTAGGCACGAAAATAGGTTTGAGGTGAATTGGCGTCCTTGGTCGACTGTCCAAAAATTAGGGCATCCAAATCTTGTAATCCAATGGTTGTAAACGTTTTCAGCTACTGTTTCAGCTGTGATATCTTTTAATGGTATTGCTTCTGGCCATCCTGTAGTTCGATCGATCATGGTAAGTATATACTTGTAGCCTTTGCAGTATGATAATGGTCCAACAATATCTATATTGAGATGTCGAAATCGATCACTTTTAGGGTATGCCTGGAGAGGTGATGATACATGGCGTTGAATTTTGGATTTTTGGCAATCTAAACAGGTTCGAGTCCAGTTGGTCACATCTCGATTCATTGATTTCCAAAAATATCTGTTTGCTATCATCTTTCTTGTACAGCGCGTGCCACTGTGACTAATTCCGTGAATCGCTTTGAATGCTGTAACACGAAACTGTCTAGGTAGATACGGACGAGCGGTGTGCTTAGATACTTCGCAATAAATTGGCTCATTGCAATCTGGATAAAAGAATGTTTTAAATTTCAGATTTTTGGATTCTAGCAAGGAATGCAGTTCTTCATCGTCTTGTTGAGCTTTGGCTATCTCGTTGTAGTCGAGTGGTGATGGCATGTTTATCTCCTCGATTCTCGATAAGCAGTCTGCGGATTCATTTTGCGATCCTGGGATGTACTCAATGGAAGTACAAAATTGGGCAATAAAATCGAGTTGACGAAGTCTTCTAGGTGTATCACTACTACTTGCAGCTTTCTTGTGTAACGCGTACGCAAGCGGTTTGTGATCACAGTAGACGGTAACTGGTTCTCCTTCGATGATGTGACGAAAATGCTTCACTGCCATATAAATAGCTAGCAGTTCTCTGTCGTAAGCACTATATTGCTGCTGTGCTTCACTGAGTTTACATGAGAAGAAACCAAGCGGCTGCCATTCTTGACCTTGTCTTTGTTGCAAAGTTGCGCCGACGCAGGTGTTGGAAGCGTCAGTCATAAGAACGAGGGGTGCGCCAGCGATAGGATGCGCTAAAAATACAGCTTCCTGTAGTTCTGTTTTGCACTTCTCGAATGCGTTGTCGGCTTTTTCGGTCCATGCTATTTTGGTCTTGTCTTTGCGTTTGGTGTTATGAAGGTATGCGTTTAAAATCGACTGATATTCGGCAGCTTTCGGCAAGTTATTTCGATAGAAGTTAATCATGCCTAAGAATCTCCGCAGTTGCTCAACAGTCTCTGGTTTTGGAAATTCAGCTATAATTTTCACTCGTTCGGCTAGAGGTCGTATCCCAGCGCTGGACACTCGATAGCCCAAAAAGTCGAGTTCTGGTTTTCCAAAATCGCATTTAGCTAAGTTTATTGTGACACCGTGTTGGTTCAGGCGTTTGAAAACAATGTCCAGATGTTGCCGGTGCTGGTCTTCAGAGTCGGATGCAATGATTGCGTCATCTACGAAATTGAAAAGGAAATCAAGTCCTTGAAATACGACATGACACATAAAACGTTGAAATGTCTGTCCTCCATTTCGTAATCCAAATGACATTCGACAAAAATCCCAGAGTCCAAATGGAGTAATCATTGCAGTTTTCTCGATATCTTCTGGAGCAATCGGTATAAAATGGCAAGCGCGATGTAAATCAATTCGAGAAAATATCTTCTTGCTAGCCAGGAGGTAAGTAAAATCATGCAGTCGCGGTATGGGATATCTATCGGGCTTAGTAATAGCGTTTAAGCTCCGATAATCACCGCATGGACGTAGTTCTCCGTTCTTCTTTACTACTACGTGAAGAGGGCTGGCCCAACAGCTCTTTGAAGGTCGAATGATTCCAAGTTGGTGCAAGTGCTCAAATTCTTTCTTCACTTTTAAATATTTATCCGGAGGGAGTGGTCGAGAACGAGCAAACACAGGTGAACCAGTAGTTTCGATATGATGCACAACATTATGTTTTGGAACGTCCTTGTAGCATATCGGTTTTGTTATGTCAGGATATTGCGATAAGAGGTCATAGTACGGGTTCGTGACGTCAATTGTTTTGATAGTGCTCTCCTCACTGTTCACTATAGAGCCAATAATGTTTAGATTTGTCACTAAGTCAACTAATTTGCGGCCACTAATATCCACTAATAGTTTATGGTGGTTTAAAAAGTCAGCACCAAGGATTGGTTGTTTCACGTCAGCACATATAAATGTCCACATAAAAGGTCTTCTTAGTTTTAAGTTTAGCACTAAGTTTTTAGTTCCATAAGTCCGAATTGCTGTACCGTTTGCAGCATAGAGTTTGTAACTTTCACTTTTACTGTTGGTATATGGTTTTTTTATCGCGGGTAAAACTGATACATTTGCTCCTGTATCCACCAAGAAACGTAGACCACTGTTGGAGTCAGTCACGCACAGGTGGTGGGATGGCGAAATGGTGCAGACATCCGCCTTTGACTGCACCGAACTCAGTTTTCCGATTTTGGCTTGTTCTTCCAAGTGCAAGGTTCAGCGCACTTGTTAGCTCTATGACGGAATCGGCTATGATAAAAACAAAAACCATCTGAGTCACTCGAGTTACGGTGGCTCATGCTGCGATTTTGCGATGCACGCGAATTGGAACGATAACGAATTCTGTTATTATTGCGGTTCCTGGGTCTGGATCTCTGCAGCTCCATGACTTGCAAACTCAGTTGAGCGATTCGCGCCTGCAGCACTGTGAAACTATCTGCTAATTCTGGGCATACTTCTGTTGCGCAGCCGGTAGATAATGAAGTCGCCATGGTGTTTAAATTTTCTTCGCCGTACATTCTCAAATTTCTTGATAACTGCAGCCGGATTAGTTCACGACGGCTGGATCAAAATTTCGTCAGCCGGATCAAATCACGTCGGGGTCACCACTTTGCCTATTACCTATGCGTGTTCCTATAGGTAGGTGATGAGAGGCTAGTGGTGACAATAAATAATATTCATTAATTTTTAGTACATTATGATGTTTATTATATTTTGTGTAAGAGACAATACAAGCGCATAGAGAGCGCGCAAAGTGACGACTGTAGATGCGTCGTAATTATTACAAATACTGATCCGTATATGGAAAATGCATTGGTAGGCACATTATAAAGGCGAAAGTTTGTATATGTGTTTGTGTGTATGTTTGTTACTCCTTCACGCTCAAATGATTCGACGGATTTGGATGAAATTTCGAATAGAGATAACTTATGTACGGGATTCACATAGGCTACTTTCTATCCGCGGGTGAAACCGCGGGCGCAGCGGGTGCCTTAAAGCCATAAAGGCACGTGTTTGTTTTATAATAACAAGCCAAAATCAGCCTTATCAACGTAGCGCCCAGCTGAGGTAGTTTATCCCTCGTGTTTGGGATGAAAACGCAAACCTAGCAACACTGATATAATGTCATCAATCATCTCATCTCATCGCACCGCACGGTTATATATGTTTATTTCTCTCATGTGTATCATTAAGTTTGATAAAAAATGTAATCTTTCAAAAGACACAAACTCTTCGCCTTGGGAAATTCGTTGAGCAACAGCCTTAGCCACTCATACTCGTCGGTGCTAAAGTTGAAGCCTCTTCACAATATCTGCTAGCCTAGTACTTGTAGTTGAATATAGCCTAACCTTCCTTTAAATATAGAAGTGTAGTCTCAAGCCGCAAAACTCTGCAGTGTACAATATGGTTCACTTTAGGCTAGTGTACTAAAAATTAACTAATAAAAATTAACAACAATTAAATATTATTTACATAAATTAGGATAAAAATGGATGCAATAATTAAAAAAGTAAATAAAATCGGTAAATAAATCACGGAGTAGTAAGCTTTTTAAGTTCCTTTTCATCCCCTGTCCCTCTCTCGCAAAACAGGAGATTCCCCACCGTTACTATGAAAACGCATATTGTGAAGTCACCTGCCCAAGAGGTTGCATGTAAAGCTACCACAGCATAGCAATGAGGTACTATGAAGGAGCAAGAACTGACGTCACTGCATGTTTGAGTTGTCTCTTTCTATTCCTGTATTTTAAAACGCTTGTAACTTTGTAATTTAATTTATTTAAATTTTGTTTTCACAACTGATTATTTTTTTAGGATTATTATTAATTTATGAAATAAAAAAATAGCAGGACACTAGCCTATCACGAGTAAATAGAGTCTTAAAGGGTAGGCAACGCATAGGCAGGCCCCTTGGTGTTGCTGGTGTCTATAGGCAACGGTAACTTACCATCAGGCAAGCCGGCAACTTGTTTATCAGACCTCGTTTAAAAAAACTGGACAAGTTTACCACTTGTTGAAATAATGTAAGCCTCGTCTAGTTTAGACGAAGAAGAGAAGTTCGAAATCGCACGCTGAATACAAATGTTTAATTTACAGTAATCATTGCAACCGCGAAACAAAGTCGTATCTAACAATTGAAACACGCAAACTTTCCCGCAACATGTATCACCCAGTTTTAAATGGGCATGTTCTTGTCTGGTTCTAATTATAGAACATTTTGTACAACTAAGTTTGCGGTATTTAGCAAGCAAAGGGACAACGGTGCAATTGAAATAAGTTTATAATATTATAGAAACTAACGTGAGTAGTTAGTATTCATAACTACAACTAGTAAACGGCTAGCACTCACGTAATTTTAGTCGAATAACTCGACCGGTGTTCAGGCTTTTTTTTTTTTAACGGGCTAATGCTGTTGGTCTCTACCGACCTTTACAGCGTCACCGGGCGGGAGGGCAGGCGCTTAAGGCACCCAACCGTCAAAAGTGGGAGGCAACTAGCACAAGGGCACCCCTGGGGTGCGAGCCTCGGCTTGGGCCGTTGGCGGGATAAGAGGATCGAGAAGGCTACGTCCACTGGAAGAGTGGACCCTATGGAAAGTCGCGACCGTTCTAGCAAACCTACGGGGGGTACGTCGACCTCGCCGGCGGGGTCGGTGTCTGATTGTGTTACGCTGGTATCCTATACCGGTGCCGAAAGCGGTACCTGAGCCAGAAGGGCTAGACTGATCCGGTGATCCTAGCGCAGCCGACACAACGGCTGCTATAGGATCATCCGGATCGCTCAAGACGTGTCTTGGGTGGCGACGACGGGGTGCGTGTTCAGGCATTAAAGATGCCTATCTTCATGGAGTATGCGTGGCCACGACGGCGGCTCTGTGCTCCGTTCGACTAAAATTACGTGAGTGCTAGCCGTTTACTTAGTTTTAGTTATGACGAAATAAGTTTGCGGAGGAAAAATTCTTACGGACTCTAATAATTAATAACTGTTTTGTAGAGGACCTTTGTTCATGAATCTCTAAAAGTTTTAGCTCTACATTTTCCGACCGTAAACCACCGCTCCACGCCTCCACAAAATGTAAACACGTTGCATGTTTTAAATTTTTATGCTGAGGACTGAAATATTGCGTGGTGTCAACATTTATTACGATTTATTTATTTTACTCATTTGCTTCTGTCCGTCTGGATATTCACTGGTTTTAATGTATGTTTAATTTTTATGGAACGCCATTTTCTTTTGAACCAGTGTTTCAATTCATTTCTGATGGTGGATAAATAATAAGTAATATATGAACCACCAAACCTGATACACAGAATAGATATAAATACGACTTACCTGCATATTTTAGAGGGTATTTTTCTTTTATGGCGTAGGGGTGTTGTAAGAAAATATGTTTGAAAGTCCAGCTCCAGGCTTCACACGGGGATTTTAAAGGGTTATAAAAAATACGCCGGTAATGCCTCGAGGCACTCTAGTTTTAAATAATTATATCATTATTATTTACCACAGTTTGCTTGTTGTAACATAGACATTACAACATATTCAATTAGGTACTATCTAAGTTATGTTGCATAATAGTTTACAGTCAAATTACACTAAACATCGTTTTGTTAATTGGTTAGTGTATTCCTCTAGGAATGTTCTCTTGTTGTTGGTTTCTGTAGCAACCACCCCAGGGAGTAAAATTAATAACATTGTTCTGTTTCCTTACTTTTAAGGTGCATTTTACTAAACGAGCGTCCGCGCGTTTCGAACATTCGAAGCGATTTTTGAGCTGAGACGACCAATCACCTCACGAAGCGTACCTAATTTTGGTATGTTTGTGTCGTGTTCTTTTTCAGTAGGTATACCCTAGTATTATGACTCATTTTGCATCATCGTGAGGCTAAAGATGAATTGAATTTAAGTTATAAGTACGAGACTAAAAAAAGTGAATTACAAATTTACACATTGTTTGGAAACCTATAGCTACGAGCGTTGGAATCGCAATTTTGTGAAGAAGTTGTGATGTAGCAACATTTGTTCGCTAGCAAAACTTGTGTGAACATTCACCACCGAATGTTCGCTATCAAACAAAGCTTTTAGTTCTTAGTTTTTGGGGTAAAAACCATCGCGAATTTTGAGCTTTACCTTTGTTATACATTTCTAGCCGCAAAATAGGTGTGTTGGTTCTCCAGTATTTTGTCTGTGAGCAGGAGTAGCTGTATTTTTTAATTTAAGTAAGAAATAGAGTTTAAATCCGGATGTTAGATGCATTAAGCCTGCACGTTAATTACGTAACTCGCAACAAGTTTCCAATAGGCGTAAACTTCGCAATCGTTGCTGTCAAACATCATCTTGGCAGAGAAAAATGCGATCGAGCGCTAGGTCTGTCGGACAATCGATGAACTAAAAAGGGCATTATTTTGATTCCATCTATTGCTGTTCTGTTGCTAGTATATAGCGCTAGTGTCAAAGGCCAAAGTGCATTTAGCGACAGGCGAGCAACAGGCGGGCGACTGCGACCGATTGCTAAGTGTTTGCTGTCGCTTTGCTACTGCTGTTATTAAAAGGTTTTAGGTGAATTCAAAATCGTTACCGATAGATTGTAGCTGTGTGTAGCGTTGTAAATAAACTTTCTACACACATACACTATCTAGAAGAAAGCAAAGAAGGATAATATCAAATGTTTAAAAAAATAGTGGCTAAATTATCTTAGAAATAAATAAACGTCAACTGGGTGGACCGCATGGCACCACATTGTCTGACAGTTTTTGTTAGCAGTTAAACTGCAATTAATTCAACTCGAAGCTCATTCTACATTCCATTTTGAAAACTATTCTCATTTAATGTAGACCACAGACTGAACTTTATTTCAGCCCCTAATACCGCCACCTTTGTGTCTCTAGAATTGAATACTGTTTTGTAATAAAAATACCTGGTTGTAACTCAGACCTTATTCAAAAATGCAAGAAGTTGCAGGGCAGTTTAATCTAATTGACTTCGTTTATTTCTGCGACAAGCATTCTGTTTTAATAGTTTCATACCTTAAAATAATAAATAGTTTATTTCCATGAGCGGCCCATGGAGTAAGAACTGTAAATCTAGTGATATAAAAAATATTCTTCCGACTTCAATAGCCTTGATTTCATGCTGAGAAATAATAAAATATACTTAAATAAGAAAGCTATAAATATAAATATATATTATTTATTATTTTTTTCCCTGTTCTTCCTATACGATATTGGTCAATATACTATTAGAGTCCAAATATTATTTACACCTAATATATATTAGAGTATTCTTTTTTTTTTTTTTATTTAAACGAATGACGTGACGAGCTAGTCGTTCGCCTAGTGTTAAGCGACACGGCCGCCCATAACAGATTGCAGTGCCACTCGGAACTCCAAACTAAAGTTTCGAGTAACACTGCGCACTGCGCACGCCATCCTGAGACATCACACAGTCTAAAAAAGTTTTCTAGACTGTGAGATCAGTTCGTAAAGTTTCATTTGCCCAGTAATTTCACTAGCTACAATGCCCTCAAAAAAAAAGAAAAAAAAAATTAAAAATGAAAATTTATAATACAATTAAAACATTTATTAAATAAAATGGTTGCATGCCAGAATATAATTATGTGAATGTAGAATAACCTTGTAACATCCTATTATGATTATGACCCCAAGATTCTCAGAAAATAAAGAACTTGGTACTTTGAAAGATCCTTTTCATTTAAACTTTCTTCCTTTCTTTTATATGTTATATTTTCTAATCAAGTAAAAACAAGAAGCAAGATGTTTAATCAGACACGTTCATATTACCAAGATCAAGTTTGAAATAATTAATGAAGGTAGACAATAAGTTCTCTCTCGCCACAATCAGGGTTGCTTCCATGGTTTTACTGCGGCACACCGCTTCTGAATGAAAGTTGTAGATGAAACAGTTCTCCAAAATGAAAAAGGAAAAGGGAAGAATTGGTCGAGTTAAACTTACTGCAGTGAATATTTTTAAAACTGGTTGAAGGTTTTTTCACATTCATCATCATCATCATCAACAGCCTGAAGACGTCCACTGCTGAACATAGGCCTCCCCCAGAGCACGCCACCTTGAGCGGCTGCTCGCCTCCTGCATCCATCGGCTCCCCGCGGCTTTCACCAGGTCGTCGGTCCACCGAGTGGGGGGCCGGCCTACGCTGCGTCTTCCGGTTCGTGGTCGCCACTCGAGAACCTTTCTTCCCCATCGGTTGTCAGTTCTACGAGCGATGTGGCCTGCCCATTGCCACTTCAACTTACTAACTCTAAGAGCTATATCGGTCACTTTAGTTCTCCTGTGGATCTCCTCGTTCCGGAGCTTATCTCGCAGGGAAACACCGAGCATAGCTCGCTCCATAGCTCGCTGCGCGACTTTGAGCTTACTAATGAGGCCAACAGTAAGAGACCATGTCTCAGTTCCATAAGTCATCACACATTGCACATTCACATTGCAGTTACCTAAATCTTTAACACTATTATGTTCATATTATAAAGTAAAAACGGATCTCTTCGCGCACAAAATTGTAAGTATCACAAAATACCATAATACTATCATGTTACTGTATAGGTGTATCTACATATAGCTTTGTGTTGTTCTTGAGAATTGAACTCATGTTTAGTTGTCTATATCTCATCGAATTTGGTTACGTACAAAGACGAAAAAGTCTTCGTAACTGGTTACGCACAAGGACGAAAAAGTCTTCGTTTGTAACTGGTTACGAAGCTCCGGTTTTGTAGACGGCCGAAGCGATGAAAATAAAATATGATCTATGATTTCTATAAAATCCACTCTATTTATTTATACTTATAAACATTTTAAATACAATAGTTGTGAAGCTTTATATAATATTTTGTTACATGATTATATACTATATTATTATGAAATAAATGATTTTGGATAATGCTTCAGACTATTTAGGTCCAAAAAGGTTTTTGCAGCTACAAGATTTCCTAATACATTTTCTCATTTTAGTTTCAGTTTTGTGCGAAAGATTCACTGCCGCTGACAAATGATATATTATTCGTGGCCCTCTTTAGTGATGGTGTTGACTTGTACACGTCTTTTCATAAAATAATAATCTGGAAACAGATAAATGATATGTTTGACCTTATCGAGCTCAAATGCGGAATAGATCTCTTTTACGGTTGGTATTTCCTGGAACGAATAAAATGTACCTTATTTTCTTTCTCGGTTAGGCAAGTAGTTAGCAAAATCTACCATAATATTGTTATTTAAGTTTATTCGGTAGAGTCCAGTGGAAATAAAGGAATGGACATTAATTGTTTAGAAAACAATAGCTGGGGACAAGTACCGGTTAGGTTTTTATTAACCTTAGATAGGTGTGCATTTAATCAATTAAAGTATTTTACTTTATTAAATTTCACCAGGTCGTCGGTCCACCGAGTGGGGGGCCGGCCTACGCTGCGTCTTCCGGTCGCGGCCTAAGCCGCGGGGAGCCGATGGATGCAGGAGGCGAGCAGCCGCTCAAGGTGGTGTGCTCTGGGGGAGGCCTATGTTCAGCAGTGGACGTCTTCAGGCTGTTAATGATGTTGATGATGACTTTATTAAATTAAATTATGAAACGCAAATGACGTGAAAATTAAGTTTGTGATTTTAAGTAGATAAGTAGGTACCTCATTACGTATACCTGATTATAATATAGGTCTGGTAGATAGTACAATTTTTTGTACTACGAAACGTGTTTTTCTTTTTTATAACAAGTTAAGTACATGATTTTCTACAAAGGATCTCATTATTTTCGTTTACAAGAAACTGTATCTATCCGAGAATTTAATGATTGGTTTGACCTATGCCCGATTTAATAAACTACAACCTATCCCAGGTTGTAATTTAAATCGGGCATATAGCATATACTTGGAAAAAAGTCTATTTATCAATAAAATAATTTATATCTTTTTTTAAATTTACTTGCATTTTTTTGGACAAATAACTAAATTGTTATAGTGTTATGTGTTGTAATTGATATGTCCCGTATAGGTACAATAAAATATAATGGGGATTTAAGTTAATTTTGACTACTCGAAAAATGTACACTGAAATCGCGTCTTTCTAGATCGAAATTTTAACAAATAAATCCTTTGTATCTCGAAATTCTAGGCAACAATAGAGAAATTCGAAAATTAACTATTTTCAAATTGTTAGCATTACCCTTGAAATTCAAGCTATCGAGATTCCACGAGGTAACTATAGAAGTTTAAATCGAGCATTTTGGTTATTGCCGTGATCATGATGAGAATTGACTCGAAAGGAGCGAAGCATGCCGGTATTGTTAAAAGAACAGGTAACTATTTTTCTTACTTGTTATTTGTAAGAACAACCATGAATTGTGCGACCACGTAGGAAGAGTAAGTCATTACCTAATTTTCTTGCTGAAGAATGTAAGATTATCCTTTAACCATTAGTCGAATGGTGAAGTTTTGCATAAGACGTCCACTGATGAACACATGGCTTCCTCTTTAAACACCACTTTGGACGCTTATCATAAAGGGAGATTACCATAATCACCACGCTTGGGAGGCGCCTTGGGGATCGCGAAGATTTTAATGTACCGAGGAGAAAGCTGCTTCCCATTACCTGGATTTGGAACAACAGGACGCCTCTAGCTCTGTCCAATTTCTCCATACACCGTCACCGATTAAACAATAAATAGTTACTACGTAATTCTCATTTCGGGCGCAGAGAAATATATCCAATACATTTTCGTGACATATTAGGCGCAAATATTTCAATCGTGTCAGTAACATGGCCACGTCATTCGTATGGTGGATAGGGTAAACATTTCAGTTATGTGTAAGAATTATAATTAATGTTTTAATCAGGTGGTTAGTGAGTTAACGTCACTGCTTCTTACACACTAGGAGAGTAGAAACTACAACAAATCCCAATTCATAATTTTTTTTTTCATTTTTTTTAAATACGGGCAAATTGCCTTTATTACTTTATTTATTGTTATTATATTCATTAAAATAATATGAATATCGGCGTCTCTACGTCAACATCATACCTGCTGATAGCAGAAATCTCATTCCATTCGTCCATTCATTTTGATATTTAATAACAGACAGGAGCTAGTCGTTCACCTGATGTTAAACGTAACGGCTGCCCATAACAGATTGCAGTATCACTCGGAACTCTAAATTAATATAAGTAGTTTTAAGTAAGTTTTAAGTAAGACTTTAAAATTCTGTTATGGGTATACAATACAGGGATGTTCTAAGAAAAGATTTTTTAAAATCGAACGCATAAACCCTTTTACCCTCTCAAATGCAGTGTTAAATACAAAATAATGTTATAAAAATATCATTTTTTTTATGTGATTGAATGACGTGACGAGCTAGTCGTTCACCTGATGTTAAGTGACACGGCCGCCCATAACAGTTGCAGTGTCACCCGGAACTTTACAACAATAAAGTTTTGCGTGACCTGCACTGCGCACGTCATCCTGAGACTTCACACAATATAGTAATAAGATTACTAGACTGTATGATCAGATCATAAAGTCTCATTTGCCCAGTAATCACTAGCTACCATTGTAGGGCATTCCCTTCAAACGGGAACACCGCCGTAGTGCTTGCACACTACTGCTTGGCGGCAGAATAACTGGCAAAGCGGTGGTACCTAACAAGACGAACTTTGCGGAAAAGTCCTACCAAAAAGAACTACCCACTAAAATTTGAGCGTATATTCCACATTGTACCATAAGTATGCAATTCTAATGAAACTAAATGAAATTGATTTAGAAGTGCACCACCAATTTCATAAACTTATTGTCCGGAAATTATATCCCCACGATAATAATAGACGTAAGGAAAAACTTGGAAATAAATCTAGCGCAATTTTAAGATTTTGCACCCCTTAGACATTTTATGAATGAAAAAAGAGTAAAATTAATTAAAAAAAAACACTGCATGTCGTGATGCAGGTTGTACTCAGACGTACCAATGTGTAAAAGAGCTACACCTACCTTCATGACAATTTTGCGAAGAGTTGTAAACAATCCTATTTTAATTTACAAAGGGACTTTGACGGCATGCCTCCCGGTGAGTTCATCAAATTGTTGGGATTTCTTACTTGCTATTACACTAGTCCGTGTCATTTAAATAACTATATAACTCAGAAATATAGTTGTAAAGATACGGCATCTAGACTTGTCTAAATTTTTTTAATCAATAGATGTATGTAGTTTATTTTAGGCTTTAGTAAATCGCCGTTTTTTATTTTTCTAATGAACTATCCATAAAGGTTAGAAGACATTGCTGTCAGTGATAAGACCGCTCATTGTTGCACTAGTTCGTAAGATTTATTTTATTCCTACATGAACATTTTATTGGACAATAATAAGTTCACTATCTAAAACGTTAATTCTAAAAAAGTGAAATAACTAAAACGAGGACGATAAGAAATTAAACTAACATCTAAACTAATTAACGATGCGATGAACTTCCTATGGTTTGCAATCATTTGTACTTATTACAAAGCGTTGTAGTCTCTAACCTGCTTCATTTTGTTCTCCAACTACATAAAGATTTCTAGTACAAAGGCACAAATAACAGAAGCGAAATAAGGAGACCGTAAACTTAGGAGCAATTTATTATTGACAATTATTGATCGAGTGGACAGTTTTTCGCTCGTTAGAGCAACTCAAGACTATTTATTTGGCCAAACTTATACATTATTATATACTTTGTATAGAGATGTAACAGATAATAATGCTTTAGTTCGTAAAACTGTCGTTTTTTGTATCCAACAATAAGTTTCGGCTACCAAAATGTCCGGAAACCACAATCAAACACATCTCAAAATCAAAGAAACCTAGTAAATTTAACAAATTAGACTTTATGACCTGATCTCACAGTCTAGTAGGTAATCTGATTAATAGACAGTGCTGATTGATATCTCAGGATGATGTGCGCAGTGTCACGCGAAACTTTACATTTTAGAGTTCCGGGTGACACTGTAACTGTTATGGGCAGCCACGTCGCTTAACATCAGGTGAACGACTAGCTCGTTACGTCATTCAATCACATAAAAAAGTAGTTTCTGTACAATATCTATTTACTTATATGTTTTGTGTTCAAAACAAGTTCTTCAACAGGTTTTCCACAAACATCCTAAAAAAATTAATTAGGTAGGTACGTGGTAATAACAAGTGAGTATATTACAGATGTAATTTTTGTGAATATTTAATGCCAACTTTCTTTCTCTCTCCCCCAATTTGTATATCAAACGTGTATGAATAAAAATGAAAGTAATTTTTTCCTTTGTACATTATGTTTATATTTTATAGGGATAATTTTGAAACCTCCGAAAATCCTGGACAGGGCCGTCTTTACCCGGGGGCTCAAGGGATGCGGCTCAGCCGGGCGCAGAGTCCTAGGGGCGCCAACGCCAACCAACCGCCATACATTTCGATAGGTACCTAGTACCTACCTACTACACTGAGACCACGCGAGTGGAACCGCGGGCACAGTTACACATCATAGGTATTGTTTGACTAAAGACGCCGCATGCCACTTTCAGCAGGCTGACCCGGCGCCAAATATGCTTAAGACGGCCCTGATCTTGGAGATTGTGAACAAAATTGAACCAATCTATAACACAAACATACGTGCCGTGATTGGCGTCATGATTCGATCGAAGCAAAAAACCAGCGAAATAAGAGTCGGACGTGCGCAACTCCAGTTCCTAATAAATAACTCCTAATACTACTACGAATAAAGAGTGATGGAATGACTTTGATTCTGTGGAAGATGGAGCGGTCTTTGGTATGGGACGCTACGTGTGTAGACACCGTTGCGCTTTCACGTACTTCCCGGAACACAAAACAAGGGTGGCGCGGCAGCGGATTCCGCAGAGAAACTACAAAAGCGCAAATACAGTACCTTAGATAGTTCTATATTTGCGCCTATTGCGGTTGAGACGCTAGGGCCGTGAGGACTGAGTGCAAACCAAATTTTTAAAGATATTTCTAAATAAACCCTACCACCCACATATAACCTGGTCGAGAAATTGATACACTATTCGTGAGTAACAGTCGGATACATATTTATTTAAAATATTTCTAAATGGTTGGTCGAAGCAACGGGTGACCAAACTGCTGGCCTCTACTTGGGCCAAAGGTTAAGTATTGCCATTCAACGTGGCAATGCAGCCAGCATTTTGGGCACGTTGCCTAAGTAGTGGTTTGTTAGATTTTTTTTTTCAACGGGCAAATTGCCTTTTTTACTCAAGCTAACTACTACAATTATAAAAACTAAACTAAACTAAACTAAGCTAAACTAAACTAAACTAAACTAGCTACACTACCTACTACAAAGAACACTTATGGACTGTATAATAGCCGCGATGGCCTATAGACAGTCCAAGTGCTCCAGCCCACTACCGGTAGGTAGCGTACCTTGTTAGATTAGTTTTGTATTATATTGTATATTTTATAGCTTTATTTTAGTAGTAGGTAGGTTGTTTTTATTTTGTTACACTACGAATTACTTGGGATAAAGTGTAGGTATCTTATGTAGATTTCGGTAGATCTATTCATTGTGTCTGTCGTGTAAGCATGCAACAAACAAACAATCACAAAAATTTCACTTTAAATAAATATGTGTAGACGTTTCACACACCGCCACTACACCACACACCATGGGAACCAGATAACTGATACAATACTTAAATACTTTATGTTTGTATATACATACATAGAATACAATATAACACCCAGACACAGAACAAACACCTATGTTCATTACACAAAATATGTTTGCCCTGGGTAGGAATCGAACCCACAACCTGCAGTGCAGAAGGCAGAGTTAATAAAACTGAGCTATCAGACCAGTCGAGCCACTTTTTCAATAGTAGGGATGTCATTAGGGATAATCGAATGAAAGAGCTCTACTGAGAAAGGAGTCGTAATTGTTTTTAATACTGTGCTAATTACACATTATTGTAAAATATTAAGGACGCGTGCCCTGTTTTGAATCTTTAATTATAAGTGTAGACGACTAAAAATTATTCAGTCAAAAATTGATAAATCTCATTAAGGAGAGGGAAGCAGTACTATTCCCGAGGTGATACAAAAGTTTAATAAGTAGTAGGTAATTCATTTCCATCCTATAACCCTACTATACCCTTCTACTATAGTAATCATAAATGCGCAATTGTGCTTGTATGCCGTAAATTTACAACGAGGAATTTTCTAGGATAAACAGTGTGCTACTCCAGGACCCATCGGATTTCATTTATTATCAGTAGTTCAATTGATTGATCTACTGAGATTTATTCTTCTCACTAGTTTAATGAATTATTTTGATTGAACTACTGATACTTGTCTATTCTCAGTCGTTCAATTAAGAGTTTGATTGATTGAACTATTGCGCCTTGTTAGCCTCCTTAGTTCAATTAAAAAATTTCGTTGAATTCTGATACTTAAAAGTCCCAGTAATTCAATTGCAAGAATATTCCATTAAGCTGTTTTAGTAATGTGTGTAGTTAAAACACATCCATACTTATATACACAATCTAATCTTATAGTTTTCACCTAAGTTTGACTTGTACTACTACTAATTCTGTGGACTAATAAGTAAAACTCAATCCATTGACACACTGCTGTTTTTTTTTAGTCCTTCAATTTGATAATTTACTACGAGCTACTTGCAAAGTTTCGAAACTTAGCTAATAATTTCACTTGCAGTACTTTTAGTTTTTATAGTTTCATGATTCCCGCTCGAGCAAGTTTATTAGTTCCCGACTAGAGTTAAGCCATAAAAAGCACTAGCTGTCTTAAACGAGGATCGAAATCTGGTAGCTATTGTAAATTTACAGCCTCTAGCAAGACTTAAGAACAAAATAAAGGCCGCGTTCAATACTAAAAAGTGAAGCCAGAACAAGTAATTATAAATCGCAAATTCCTTCCTTTTAACTACGGAATAAGAAGAATTTGCTTGAAGAATGTTGTAGCATTTTCTACCAGTCACCGTTCACGATCAGCAATGGCATGCATGGCGTTTTAGACATGATTGATCGCTGCACGCTAGCTATCTGTATCTAGTCTAACGTCTAGACCAAGAAATAATACGATCGAAAAGGTGGCAAAAATTAATGATTTCTCCTTTTCTCCTTCAATTCGTAGTTTTGAGTGTCATCTGTTATTCTTCCGTCTGCGCTGTTTAGTAAGCTAAACTGTTGTAAATTCAGACTACGTATAGCTACATATAGTAAGAGCACGTCTTGACGTGCTCTCAGACTTAGCAAGTTGAAAAGGCACTGCTGTGCAAACCACGCTACGTAGCTCGTGGAACTGACAAGATTTTTATATGATATAAGCGAATGACATGACGAGCTAGTCGTTCGCCTGATGTTATGCGCCACGGCTGCACATGACAGTTGCAGTGTCATTAGGAACATAAAGTTTCGCGTAGTATAAAGGTATATAAATATAATGTTTCACGTGACACTGCACTGCGCACGCCATCCAGTAATCATCTCACACATCAACACAGTCTAGAAATAGATCAAGTCATAAAATTTAATTTGCCCAGTAATTCCACTAGCTACAGTGCCCTTCAAACCGGAACACAGTAGTGCTTGCACACTACTGCTTGGCGGTGGAATAACTGACAAAGCTGTGGTACTATCTAGACGAACTTTGCAGAATTGTCCTATCATCTTGGCAAAGGATTACTATAGTGTGGAAGCACTACTGTGTTTCCATTTGCACGGCACTGTAGCTAGTAAAGTTGATGCTGTAAGCTAAACTGATGGGAGAGTGTAACGAGTGGTGACCGTGAACTGGAAACTCTAACAAGTCGCTATGTTTTTTTAGATTCTTCAATACTGAACTTAGTGTTGAAAGATCTATAATGGATCGTGGATTTCTTCGTCATCTTAAAAAAAGAAATGATACGTCTGTGTCACTAGCATTCTCAGAGTTTGTGGCATTACTTTTAATTTACTGTAATTTATTTGTCTCGGATAAAAAGCATCTAGGGCTGTAGAGATCAGGCTGTCTATCATTTCGATAGGCTCTACGCCGGATTCGCAATGTTGGTTGGATGGAAATGATGACGCCGCTTGCAGGAAGTAATTAGTACGTTTTAGCAAGGCTTCAGGTTTACTAGAGTTAGATCAAAGTAATTAATTAATTATTAAATATTATGGTGAGCTCTGTCGAGGACAATTTTCGTAAATGTTTCTTCATTACTTTACATTATTATTATTTGAGAGGATATGAATTTAGATTTTTTTTACTAATAATGTACATAGTCTTTTTTCTAATCAGAATAATTAGGGCCGTTTACCACTTTTTCTGCTTGTTAGTTTCGTACAATGATCCACATATATATAATAATCTACTTTGTTACCATTTCTTCCAGTTCTCTAATAATAATTCAGCCCTGCATTTAGCAATTTAAAATGTATGTTCCAGTAAAAAACATTGAGTAAGAGCATTTCATAGCTTGGTGCTCCGCATTTCTGAATTTTACCTTACAGTTGACCCACTTGCCCCAGCCGCAAAGCAGCGCAAGTGATATCTATATATATATATAATTTGAATATTATCAATATACAGCCCACCGCAAGGTATTTGACATATCAAGATAAATAATTTACCTCGAAGTGAAATGTGCCACTAATGACTGATGTAGGTTAACAAATGAAGATCTGAAAACCCTCCAAACATAACAATATTTGACAGCATACCTATTACACGAGCCAATTATAATCCACCCGATCATTTAACAATAGTTTGACACGGTTACCTGATTTTCTGTCCAATTAAACAGATTTCCGAGAATTTGGAATTTGAACGAAATACCTACTTCATGCATTAAAATATTTTATTGTGATTAGTGTATAAAGTTTATTTTCATCAAAGATAACTGCAAATTATCCACCCAAACATGTAACTATAGTTTGACACGGTTACCTTTTCTATCTAATTCGACAGATTTCCGGGTTATTAAGAATTCAATATTATACATAAAATAGGAAAATTTTCTAGTTATTTTGAGAAATATTGTGAGGTTTATTCACATCCAAAGTAATTTGAGTTTAGCTAACGTTTATCGTGGAAGTTTGAATTGTTTTCAGTGTAAAACGCTTTGAAGTGACATTATATTTGGGTTATAGCGTTTAGGGTTTCGTGAACGTATCTTTTTCGAGTAATGTGAACTTTAGGAATCTGGATAAGGCACTAACGTGGGTATTACTTTCTTTCATGTTTCCATGAGATAACTACAAAACTGACAAAAGACTAACATAGAAAATTCAACGACAAAATGTCAGTAAAGTTTATATTTTATCTACTTTAAAGTGTGGTCGAGAGTTTTGCTATTCTGTTTAACAACATTAGTTTATTTTATCGCGATCACGGATTAGCTATACCAACCTCTAAACGGAAACTGCAGATGTTTTTTACAAAATAAAATCAGGTTTCGAGACTCCTGTAAAATAAACGCTTTTCGTTTGTTTTAAATCAACATTTTAAGTTATTACATGCATTGTTTGTTGTAGCACAGAATAATTAATTGTTCTTACAATCATATCATTATTTTTTGACCGCCTCTGTGGTGTGTTGGTTGAGCAGGTCGGCTCATAACGCGGCGGGTTCGATTCCCGCGACAGGACAAGTATTTGTGCACAGAAAAAAAGTGCAAATACTTGTTCTGTGTCTGGGTGTTGTGGGAACATGGTCCTCGTAGTTCCTGGGTCCCGAGATACAGGGAATCCTAGTTAGGGTCCAGGATCAATGTATGTGATCGTTGGGCGTTATTATTATTATATAATTATTATTTAACTCATAGATTTCCCAATTTTCAAATCTTTTAAAAGTCAGCGTTAACCCGTAAACTATATATGGACAAAGGTTTCACAGATTTTATTATGCACTGTAAGCACTCTATTTAGAATTACGTGCCCTTCGCACATTATTTAACCCTTTTATATGCAAAAAGGTACGCTTTCCTCGCATTGTGTCGTGACGTGGAGGAAATTATTCTCAACACCTTTGTGAGCATTGGCTATTATCGTTGTTAATGTGAGAGCTCTTCGCTTGATGACCTTTTTGGGAGATAGATTATTTCGTTCAGGATCACTGAGGTTGGGTCGAGTGGGGCACATAATGTTAATAGTGATTGTAATCTATTAAGAATGGGTGTGATTTGTTGATTTAGAACTCGTTTTGGGAGTCGTTTGAGTATTTGAATATTCCCGGTACTTTTAGAAAATTTTTGGGTACCTGCCTTGAATTTTTCGGTAATAATAAACAAAATGTGGCAATATGTTCTTCTTTCGGTTTGGTTTAACGTGATTTATTAATTATAAAGTGTAATTAAAATTGTAAAAGAGTGAAGAAATTATGTTGTTGGATCGTTGTAGGTGCCTTACTTTGGTAATTCATGTTTTAATCTTAATGCATATTATAACGTACCCATCATAAAATTGGATTAAGATTTTTGTTGGGTAACGTGAAATAGAAATAGTTAACAAATGAATTTGTAAAGGAAAAACTTTCAATCACGAACGGGTTTATTTCATTGCTTGTAAAAGGTGGAGGGTAAATTTGAAGATTACATGTCACGGTAGCTGTCCCGGCTAAAGGGATGGATGGATGCAGATTCAAAAGCCCGTTCGGGATTCAAACTCCTTTACAATTTAACCTGTAGATTACATTAAGCAGGCGATACTGACATATAAATCATAAATAATAAACAATTAGTACGCACTTAATTGTATGAAACTATCCTAGGTACTATTTAATCGCACAAAATATAGGCATACTTAATGGTTATTTATTTTATTTAACTACAGTGCCGATGAAATCTCTATAGATGAAACCATAATAATTATGTTTATTTTATACTAGTTGCTCCCCGCAGTTTCACCCGCGTATAAAAAGTATCCTATGTGTGAATCCAGTGTATAAGCTATCTGCATTCTGAATTTTATCAAAATCGGTTCAGTAGTTACGGAGATTAAAGGTAACAAACATTCACACACACACCCACACACACACACACACATACACACTATATAGTGGTTGATCAAATGATTTTTATACCAGTTTAGTTTATAAACGACCGAAAAAATAAGAGAACTTCAAGGTGCTTTGACTTTTTAAAGGAGTAATTTGTCCTTTGTGCCCTTCTCGTTGAAGAATAACTTGACAGAGCGCTTACTCTTCATTTTCATTTCATTTAACCTTCAGTTGATGTTATTGTACATTTTGTATTATTTTTTAATAATGGCTAAATTAGTAGACGTTTATATTTATTTTTGAGCTTTAATAAAATTGGTTAAATACTATGAGAAAATTATAGTAATTGTTTTATAGCATTGTACATATTTCTTTTTGAGGTTTGATAAAATTCAAGGACTAGGATTTGGTTAAATGATATGAGAAAATTAAGGTAATTGTTTTATAGCGTTGCGTAGCGCAAATTGTTTTGATGCATATTGGCGTGAAAATGCATTATTTTAAGTTTAAAAAGTACAGTTGTATCTTTATGACTGGTTATTTTTTTAGTTAATAGTGCTATTTAAATATATTGTTAAATATGTTAAGTTGTGTTAAGTAGAAACATAAGTTTTCTGATATTTTCTAAAATATTTCATGTAGTCACTCGCACTTTTATTTTATTTTGAAGAGTGTTTTAAGAAGGTCTTTTGAATGTGACAAAAACACTTTATATAAGTAGGAATCTAAATAAATTTTATAAAAATAAAAAGACACCTATTTTTTTCTGGAATAAAATCTTATCTCTTTCCGTTACACAACTAGATAGTTCCGTGCCACGTAACACCTTATCTACCACTTACCTGATCGTGCGAAGTTGTCACCACTGACGACTGACAGACACCACTGACCGCAACAAGTGTTGTGCCGTCCGCCCGCCCAAGCGCTCTCTTATATACCGCAACCACGGCGCCGCCCAATGCCGCCCACCACCTAATCATCGCCGGAATGCGACTAACATAGTTTGCATTTCAATTTGGCAAATCAAAATTCCGTGACGTCACATTTTTCGTCACTATTGTAATATCGTCATGAACGTCGTCATTGGGATAATATTTGGCCAGATTGAACATAAAAAAGTTAAAAAATGTACTTATTTTTTCAGGTTATGCTCTGCGTGTTTAATATAGAATCGATTTTACAATGAAAATTTGTTTTAAATGTGGTTTCAAGATCTTAAATATGATATGTACTTTTATTATAAATAGTTATAATTTGACTTTTTGCAATGTACACTTGAAGTTTGAATGGCTTTTCATTCACGTCACTTATTTCTATATTTCAAACAGAAAGTGTTTATAATTTTAAATTAAGAGACTAAATATGAATTATATTTGTATTCTGATTTGAGTTAAAAATACACGCTAGAAGCAATGAGATAAAATAGATTGAATCTTGAGACCCACGTCATCAGACAAACTGCAGTAGAATATCTTGTTTATTTTCCATTGACTTTTGAAATGCATACTAAGTCTTGTTAAACAACAAAGTCACGAGCATTTTGCTTTCTAAAGGAAAATGGCAAATAAATGTATTAAATATGCATTGAATTGAAAATCTTTCAATCTTTTACAGTCAATGGAAAGTTGAAACTGATGTAACAAGGCGTTGTCAAAGTGGTTATAGTAAATTATTGGATTGTATGATTTATCTTTGAACGATTCAATGATTTGCTGTGCATATAGGTTTGTATAGAAAGGGAATCACTAATGCAAAAACATAATTTAAAGACATAGGCACGTATATAAAATTATTTTATATTTATATATTTCCCGCTATTGCCTACTATAAGTAAGGTTACCATAATGTGGCTGGCATACCAGAATGGGTAAAAGCCTCAAAACAAATTAGCGAATAAAAAATATTTGCATCTAGTAAAATCGTGTTCAAAAATAGAGTATTATTGGAGATCTGGGGTTTGTTTGAGGTTCGAGCTTCCGTTTTGCTTGTAAGTATGTCATAATAGTAATCTGCTCACACAGTCTAGTAATCTTATTACTAGTGTGTGAAATCTCAGGATGACGTGCGCGATGCAGTGTCACGCAAAACTATATTAATTTAGAGTTCAGAGTGATACTAAAATCAGTTATGGGTGGCCGTGACGCTTAACATCAGGCGAATGACTAGCATGTCACGTCATTCGTTATAACATAAAAAAAAATTGTGTGTAAGTTGTGATTTATTCTACTAGGTATACTTACTTAAAAATCTTTTAAATTTATAATTAAGTAACATCGGCATGATTTTAAAAACTCCTATTACCGATGTTCGGCTGGCTGGTCAGGCAGAGGCTTTGTCAGCCTGGTGCGCTTCATGTCAAGGCGTCAGTGTTCCAACTGAAATGGGTCTCCCCAGAGTCTCCCAGGGTCTCTCTCAGAGTGCGTGGGACATTCCACTCATAAAATTAATTCATTCGGCTTTATTGGATCAGGTGACAGATGATGCGGATCGAGCACGTCTCCTAGCTACTTCGGAGGTAGAGTCAGGTCACTGGCTCCGTGCCCTCCCCTCCGACAACTTGGCGACCGTCCTAGACCCCAGCAGCCTACGTGTAGCGGTGGGTTTACGTTTGGGGGTTGGACTGTGCGAGCCTCATCGCTGCCAGTGTGGACAAGGCGTGGACCAACTCGGACGACATGGGCTCTCATGTGTGAAGAGTGCCGGTCGGCTATTTCGGCATTGGGCAATCAATGATTTAGTCAGACGGGCACTCTCCACAGCATCCGTGCCCTCGACGCTGGAGCCTACTGGATTGCTGAGAGACGACGGCAAGAGACCGGATGGTGCCACCTTAGTCCCGTGGTGTCTTGGACGCACACTTGTCTGGGACGCCGCGTGTGTGGATAACCTGGCACCATCTCATGTCTCCAGCACGGCTCGTAGCGTCGGGGCTGCAGCTGCACAAGCGCAAGTACAAAAACGGCGCAAATATGCGCAGGTCAGCGCTAATCATGAGTTTGTTGCGCTGGCCGTAGAAACGCTAGGCCCGTGGTCGACCGACATGAAAAATTTCTGCAAAGAAATTTCTACCAGATTGGTCCTCGCCTCGGGGGATCCCAGAGCTGGCACATACTTCGCTTAGAAGCTAAGTCTTCTTATTCAGAGAGGTAATGCTGCCAGTATTCTGGGAACCTTACCACGTGGTGGTGAGTTGGATGACGTGTTTATATTGTAAATGTAAATAATGTTTTTAAATGTTTTTAGTAGTAATTTTTTTTTTTTTTTTACGTTATTGTCATTTGATGAATTCTAATGTTATGTTTAGTTTGTAAATAAAACTTTAAAGTACAGTTATATGCTCAACATTAAGTAACATTGAATTTGAGGCAAGTATAAAGAAGGCTTTCAACAATCAATATGTTATAATGCAGTTTGATTTGAACAGTAATGAATGTAAACTTTCAATGGCTTTTTATCCATCAATAAGAAAAAAATAGAACGCAGTTTTTTCCGCTGTTCAATATAATAAACGATTATGTATTACACGAAATGTAAATTTTGATTGATCACATTGTTTTCTTCAATGTGTCAAAGCGTGATGTATCATCGCGTACATCTGTATTTTTTCTTATAATTAACCTTATTTAAGGTGGAACGTTTACTCTTAAGCGCAAATTCAAACTGATCACAGCAGATTTGCACACACCTGGTGTGCGACACGGCCGCCCATAACACATTGCACTCGAGACTCTTAAAGTTTCGCGTGACACTGCGCACTGCGCACGTCATCCTGAGACATCACACAGTCTAAAAAAACTTTATAGACTGTGAGATCAGTTCGTAAAGTCTCATTTGCTCAGTAATTTCACTAGCTACAATGCCCTTCAAACCGGAACACAGTAGTGCTTGCACTTGAATAACTGGCAAAGCGGTGGTACCTACCTAGACGAACTTTGCAGAAAAGTCCTACCACATAGTAAAATTTGCGGCTTGTAAAAATTGCGACTGCGACCGATTGCTAAGTGTTTGCTATCGGTTTGCTACTGCTGTTGCTCGCTGTTGCTTTGCTATTGTATTTTTTACATAATACAAGTGCTGAAATTGCTATTTACATTATTTTGTAAGCATAATGCATATTGAACAAAAATGAGCCTTATTACATGTATTTGTCATTCAACAATTTTTTTAATAGTATCAGGCTCATTTTTGGTTAAGTTAGCTTTAAAGTTCTGTAGTCGCTTAAAGTCGGTTGCTTAGTATCCGATTCCAATCCAATTTCCTTTCTAATTTTTATCACACTTTTTAATTAAAAGTTACCGTCTCTACCGTATTTCCATTAATTTTCAATACTTACCACTATCAGAATCTATCACGCGCGGATATATCGAACAGAAAGAGGCCAAAAAGGCCAAAAGCGATAGGTACCTACCGTCGACGGAGATTGTTTCGGTGCTTGATCACTTTTATTGTTTTAGGGCGTCGAATCAAAGTTATCAACCGTCGTTTACTTTTATTGGTGGCCGGTAGTGGAGCCTACACAACAACTATGTTTAGGTATAGGTAGGTATACTGTTAGTATTGTAGTTTGTTTGAAAACTTCACTATAGGTCCTTTCTTGTAATAAATATATTACCGACTGCTATTCACAATTAGGTAGGTCCAACTTCGACAAAGAGGTAGCGCGAAGAATCCAACTCGGCTGGGCAGCGTTCGGGAAGCTTCGTCCTATCTTTTCGTCCAAAATACCGCAGAGCCTGAAAACGAAAGTTTTCAATCAGTGTGTGTTGCCAGTGATGACTTATGGAACTGAGACATGGTCTCTTACTGTTGGCCTCATTAGTAAGCTCAAAAACGCGCAGCGAGCTATGGAGCGAGCTATGCTCGGTGTTTCCCTGCGAGATAAGCTCCGGAACGAGGAGATCCGCAGGACAACTAAAGTGACCGATATAGTTCTTAGAGTTAGTAAGTTGAAGTGGCAATGGGCAGGCCACATCACTCGTAGAACTGACAACCGATGGGGAAGAAAGGTTCTCGAGTGGCAACCATGAACCGGAACACGCAGCGTAGGCCGGCCCCCCACTCGGTGGACCGACGACCTGGTGAAAGCCGCGGGGAGCCGATGGATGCAGGAGACGAGCAGCCGCTCATGGTGGCGTGCTCTGGGGGAGGCCTATGTTCAGCAGTGGACGTCTTCAGGCTGTTAATGATGATGATGATTCACAAATAAGGCTAGTGTTCTACTATTTTTATTGCACAAATTAATAATAATCCTCAAAAAATAAACAGTCGTGAAAACAAAAATTAAGTATCTCAAAAAGTTACAAGGTTAAAAGCATTTTAAAATACAGGAATAGAAAGAGACAGTTCAAACGCGCAATGACGTCAGTTCTTGCTCCTTCATAGTACCTCATTACTAAGCTGTGGTAGCTTTACATACAATCTCTTTGGCATGTGACGTCACTAACGTGCGTTTTCGTAGTAACTGTGGGGAAGCTCCGTTTTACGAGAAATACGTCACGTCATTCGTTTACATAAAAAAAACTTCATTCTCATGCTAAATAGGTACTAATTTGATTGTTTTAACTAAGTAAAATAATGATAATAATGTAGTTATTAGAAGGTTAGTCCAAATACTTTTCTATAAGTATAACTTCTATAGTTCTTCATACTCCTTAATATGGAACATTCTTCCTATTGATTGTATGAATAAGGTTCTCTAATTGCTATGTCACACGGTTTGGATGGGTTTGTGCAAAGTTCCTCTACTACGAGAACATTGAATTCAACAACTATAATTTCGTTTCGAGACTAAACAACCTGCAGCCAATAGTGGATGTCAAAAACTGGATGTAAAAAGCTAAAGACCAAGCTCAGTAAGTTTAGGTACTTATGCTTCTCAATTTTTGATTGATAAAGCAACTGATTAACTAAAAAAGTCCTCATGAGAGGTCACTAACTACGTGTTAATAACTGTCAAAATTTTGTTTATAACAGCTGTTCGATGTCCGTGTAAATTTGACAACTGATTAGCAAAAATCTCACACGACCACTTGACTCAGCGTTGAGATTCAGCGTGGATTCGAGCTTCGTCAAAATATTTTTAATATCATTTTGGTCATGCTTTTATCACTCTATATGTTACACTAGCCAAACCGCACCGGCTTTGCACGGGTTATCTATAAACCATCCAAGAATCCAGTTGAACGATCATAATAAAACCATTAAAATTGGCCAAAGAGTTTAATGAAATATACACATATTGAAAAATGATAACATATTTAGAATTAAAAAAAACGGTCTTCCTCGAAAACATCTCCCAAATTGAACTCAAATTCGAATCTACTCGGTCTTGGTAAACCAATGGTAGAAGTAGTTCTTAGCTTGGACAATGGTGTCGGCGGCACGATGGAGACTGTTGGTAAACAAAGAAAAATATGATTGGAGACGGAGGACGACGGAGAGGCGCCCACGTTGTACCTTGATAGCAAGCCTTGAAGCCATCAAGAGAACGTCACGAGTGACCGGGTTTTGGCTTATTAAAATAAACTTTCTAGGAGTACTTGGTTAAAAAAACCATTTTATTTCAGGCAACAGCTTAAAAAGAACAGGACCATATTGGTAGATGCCTTAAAGAAATAATTTGCTATAAAAAAAAGAAAAAGCGAACATTAGTTTCAAGAACTTCCAAAGGCATGTTTTTAAGATCAATCCAGTCATGGATTCGTTGACTATGAAGCCCGGGATTTATACCTAATCTTTGCGTGGTTTTTTTATATTTTTTTTATTTTATGTAATCGAATGACTAGACGAGCTTGTCGTTCGTTGTTAAGCGTCACGGCCGCCCATAACAGATTGCAGTGTCACTCGGATCGGAACTCTAAGTTAAATTTTTGCGTGACATTGCGCACTTGCGCACGTCACCCTGAGACATTTCTAAACAAGATTTCTAGACTGTGAGATCAGTTCATAAGTCTCATTTGCCCAGTAATTTCACTAGCTACAATGCCCTTCAAACCGGAACACAGTAATTCTTGCACACTACTGCTTGGCGGCAGAATAACAGGCAAAGCGGTGGTACCTACCTAGACGAACTTTGCAGAAAAGTTCTACCACCTAGTAAATAAGTAGAACTTAGCTTAGAACTGATCATCTGCATGATAAAAATTGCCGTTTGAGGCACTTGTCATCGGCCCAAAATCCTATGTTCCCATAATAACATGGCCCTTCTCTCACAGGGAAAGAATGTACCTAGGCTATGACCCACCACTTTATCTAAGTGCAGGCTGGTGCATTACAAATTTTCTCGAATTTTCTGATTTTCATGCCGGTTCCTTCGTGATGTTTTTATTCACCGTTTTAGCGAAGAAAATTCCGCACATAACTTGAAATGTCATTTGACCCGCCCATATTAATTGATAAGGTTTTTAGTTCTGACAGTGCTGAGTCAAAAGCTGGCCCTGCGCCTGCGTCGCTTTATTTTTCACTCTAGACGCGTATTGCTATCTCTTTCTATGCAAGGAAAATTGTGTACGTTCAACGTATATATTTTACATTTTAAAAGTTAAGGTGCTTCGGGGGGAAAGTTTTATTATTTGTGTAATGCGTGGTCACTCATAAGTAACTTCTAAGGCACAGATAATATTACATGCTAGCCTGTCGAATGAGGTCAGATTTTAATAGGTTTGACTACCTATAATATTTTTTAGGGGTCGGGCAGACCTTCGATATTCTTATAGGTACGATGACGTTTTAAAAGTAGGTTTTCTACTGTATTAATAAATAACGCATCTACTAATAATATTAAAATGTAGCTATAAGAATGCTTTTTTTTGGAATTGCAGCACTTGTAGAGTTTACAATACCGCCACATTTTAATAGCACATTTTTGAGTGAAACAAAAGCCTAATTCTACAATTTTTGAAATTGAAATGTCTTCAAAATTGATCATAATATAATTGACCGAATGTTCAATTTCAGGCCAGTAGTAAGTAGTTCAGCATCAGTATTAATTAAGTAGGTAGTATTGCTAAATAGTCTGTAGTCCTACTGATAGAACCATGGGCACAAAAACCCTTGTCTATACAATCAGTGGAACTATGCAGTAATATGACCACGAGCAATAGATCAATGAATTATACCTACATATTCATCATCATCCTCTTTGCCTTTTCCTTTTGTTACTGGGGTCGGCTCCCAATCTAAACTAATGAATTATCCATATTAATGTTTAAATAATAGAACCTCTATTTTTGACTTCATTTGTTTTTACTATTGAATTGATGATTATTACGAATTATCAGAATCATCTTCCGAACGTCCAAATCCCAATTCAAAGAAATTGAATAATACTAATTTTATAGACGACGGAAGCAATTTTCATCACCATAACTTAGAAAACTCGTATCGTAGAAAACTTAAAGCAATTAAAAATCTTCGCTAGAGTTTAGTAATATTAAGTTTCGTGTACAAAAAAGCAAATGTTTGCGGGTGAAATTAGTTTAACGATAAACCAACAAAGACGTATTGTGAAGGTAAAGTTAGGGGCTTAAGCTTAAGTAAAGGTGACGAAGGTTACGGGAAAATTTGGCCGCTTTTTGGGCTGGATTAGTTTGAGAGCTTCCAGATTTAAGAAACGGGGTTTATTATATTAAACAGTTTTGATTTTTAAAAACTCACGTAACCTGATTGCAACCGATAGATACACAAATCTGTATGGATTTGACAGTTTCAATACGCAGTTTATGATGTGTATAATAAAATAAGGAAATAAGAATGAAATTTCTCTTGTTGCTTTGCAATAAAAGTACCCACCCCCTTGATAACATTAAGAGACATGCGGTCAAATGCTTATCGTATCAAAACATTGGATCACAAGGATATTTTAAGGATTTTTCATTTTAAGAATCGACCTATCGTCGTATCGACTTTAAATGATAAATAAAGTAATATAATATGTTATTAATGTTATCGAATGAGGTAAGCTAGTCGTTCACCTGATTTTAAGCGACTTAAATTATAAAGTTTTGCGTGACACCGCACTGCACATGTCATCCTGAGACATCAGCACAGTCTACTAATAAGATTTCAGCTAAGCGATCACGTAACTTGATTGCAACCAATAGAAACACAAAATGTATGGATTTGACAGTTTCAATGCGCAGTTTATGTGCATATTTACTGTGGAAATTTCCAAATTTGGAATGAAATTTCTGTTGTTGCGTTGCAATCAGAGCTCCGATTGTGATCATTTGTTTAGTAATTTCACTAGCTACAGTGGCCTTTGTAAATACAATTTCTTATTGTGTAAATGCGTGTAGAAAGTGGGTTTATTATCACCAGTTCATCTCCGAAAAAAAAACCCATCAAAAAATTCCTTATAAGATTATCAATCCGCTCATGTATGTACTTGCAGATCGACGCCACGTAGGCTCAACCCTGAATGGCTCTAACTGTTTATGGGCTGTAAACTCGTGTAGTACCACATTGTCGCGGGTGGCAACCCTGGTTTTACTGTTTTATCGCCTCCACTTTACAGCCAATAACTTATCTGCATCTCTCTTGCATTACATTTGTAGATGTAAATGAGTTTAACTAGACTGATTTGAGTGGTCTACCCATTTAATTGGTCGTAGTGGCCTAAGTATTAAAAAATTGTAGGTACGGCATGAACAATATACAATAACACAAAATACTCAATAGTACTGAAAAAGCAGAGCTATGTGCCGTACTTAGCCAGCGTGGTGGATACAGGCCTAAAGTCTCCGTGTGAGAGAAGGATCGTGCCCAGTGGGATCATACTGGACGGATACAATGAGCGAATTAGGTATTATAGGAATTATAGGAATTAAGAACTAGTTTAATCATCGCAGCAGGCCTTAGGAAAAACCATACGGATTCTATAACCAACCTGGGCCCTAATTTTGTATGACCACTTTACGATTCTTTCCTTCGAAACCACGCGAATTCCTTGTCTTACTTAAGAACTCTACAAAATCTATTCTCTATGAAACGAAAATGGAACCGCGCGAAATGAATTTGGAATTGGCGCGATTTAACTGTCAAAAATCCTAATGTTCCACTGAAACGCGTTTCGAAACACCAACACCTCAAAAGCTACCACCATTTATGTTAATATTTTATTCAAAACTAGCTGCGCCCCGCGGTTTCACCCGCGGATAAAAAGTAGCCTATGTGTTAATCCAGTACATAAGCTATCTATATTCCAAGTTTCATCCAAATCCGTCCAGCCGTTTGAGCGTGAAGGAGTAACAAACATACACTTATACAAACTTTCGGCTTTATAATATTATAATTAGTGTGATGATAAAAATAACATTAATGTAAAGTGAAGGTATTTCTGATGCTGTGATACGATTTGAACAAGACACGATAACGACGTGGTTTCGTATCGTGTGGAATCTGTGTTTTCATACAGAATTAGGACCCTATATGCATCTTTTGTTTATCAAGTAGTCCGATTGTGACTAGCAGTCAAAAATATCTCATTATTAACGAAAAGACACGTGTAACTTGAACACTTTCTTTAAAGAAAAACATAAAAAAATAGAAAATTGGACAAGACCCTTTAAAGGGATGATGCCTTTAATCTGAGGACACCAAAGAGAAAATATTTGCATACTATCTCAGACCTACCGGAAGGGTGTGGAAGGGGTGATTTTTCCTTTTACATCTTTCTACTGTGAATTCGTAGAAATTGGAAAGAGTCGTGTCAAAAATGCAGACCTTTGCGACAAAAATGTACGTTTTGTTCTTTGATGTCATTCAATGTAGGTGTTTAATAGTAGATTGTGTCACAACGGACAAAACTACCAATGTATTTAGGGCGAGAGCGACTATTTGTATCCAGAGCAAAATGAAGCATTCTAGCGTAGATCATCTTCATGGAACTACACCTAAAAATTTTGCACAGTTATAAGCATACACAACCCACGTAAATAATAATTCTTCTGTAAAATGGATAACGAATGATGAATGATTTAAAGTTTAAGCTTGTTATGTTAAAAAAAATACATGATTTTCACGTTCCAATGGCACGGCAGAAGAACAATACGCGATTACGCGTCCATGAAACGCCTTTGGTTCCTATATCAGATCTAAAAAGGTATAACTACTGCTAACATCTTGACCCCATACCAAAGCAATATTTGCGAAGACATGCGTCATTCTGTAATCACATAATTGTGGAGACTATTCTTCTCTAAGGTCGTTTTTACGACGCATAAAGTATGTGAGCTCACGCCGAGTGATCACTTCTATCTGCACGCCCTTACGCGTCGGGATGGACGTAAAAGTTGTGTAAATTGCGGGTAGGTAGAAGATTGAGTGTGGAGAGGAGCGACGCTACCAATATTATAAGTGCGAAGTTTTGTGTAAAAATGCATGTATGTTTACGTTGAAACTGACGGATATTTTCATATGTGGTATGCAGATACCAAAAGAAGGAAGGAAAGGAAATAAAAGGAATCAAGAAGGATTGAAAGGTTCTCGACGAACTGGAAGCCGCAGCGTAGGCCGGCCCCCCACTCTGTGGACCGACGATCTGGTGAAAACTACGAGGAGCCGATGGATGCAGGAGGCGAGCAGACGCTCTAAATGAGGCTCTGTGAGGGAGGCCTATGCTCAGCAGTCGATGTCTTCAGGTTATTGATGATGCAGACACCTTCAAGCCCTGGAATAAGAAATACAACACTCTTGATCTTGAAAATGATTATCTTTTGGGACGAATGACCGTTGTTTGCAAAAGTAAGACTTCCCACGGGAAAATGAGTAAACTGCCGTTGAAACCATGGGTTGCTTCTTCGAGGTGAAATTAAAAAAAAGACTATACGCAGGTATTTTCTGGGGTCAGACACACAATCGAAAAACTCGCTATAGTTACAAACTGAATTTAAGCGATTAATTTTGGTAAATTGCGCTAAGAGGAGATGATAAAGGCCCCTGACCTTTAACATAGTCAACCTTAGCATGTCTAAATTTAGCCGTTTTAATACCTACCCTAATTTTCCCAAAAATCCAACCAATCACACCCTACTACTAAAACACGGAATCCGAATTAATGACAACATGAAAAATAATGTAATCTACACACTTTGGATTAGATAACCGACTGACTATCACTAAATTAGCGATCGACGTTTATAAAGAAACCTTTTGCTATCAGTACCGACAAAAGGTACCCGAATGCATTGATCATGCTCGCTACTTGAATCACTACAAGCATACCCTAATTACTAATTAGACTTATCTGTGGCCATGTAACTTAGATCCACTTGCTGTGACCTAAAATACTAGGTTTATAGGACGAGAAGGGATTGCATCTCCAGCGTTACGGGTTTTTACTCGACTAAGTTAATTAGTTTAACTGAGTTCACGGAAATTTTTGCTTTAAATAGAGAGCACTCAGAAAAAAACTTAACAAATGTAAGTACTATAAAAATAAAATAAATGAATTTTTGTTTCGACCAACAGGGATCCTAATAGGTTATCTATATTAGTAAACAATTAAAATAAATTTATTGACAACAACTTGACGCTTCGACCCAACTTTTCATCCAAAATATAGCAGAGCCTGGAGACGAAGGTTTTCAATCAGTGTGTGTTGCCAGTGATGACTTATGGAACTGAGACATGACCTCTTACTGTTGGCCTCATTAGTAAGCTCAAAGTCGCGCAGCGAGCTATGAAGAGAGCTATGCTCGGGCTCGGTGTTTCCCTGCGAGATAAGATCCTAATAAGGAGATCCGCAGGAGAACTAAAGTGACCAATATAGCTCTTAGAATTAGCAAGTTGAAATAGCAATGGGCAGGCCGCATCGCTCGTAGAACTGACAACCGCTGGGGAAGAAAAGTTCTCAAGTGACGAGCACGAACCGGAAAACGCATCGTAGACCGGCCCACCACTAAGTGGATGATGATGAATAAATAAAATAATAATAATATTTATTTATTTTTATTTTTATTTATTAAGTATCAGCATATTTTTTAGTTTTTTATATTTAGTTATATTAAGAACTGTAATATCTATATTCAAATTCGTGTTTTATTTGTGTGCTATGTGGTCCCGGTGGCATAAGAATAGTATAACCCATCTCTTCCCGTGGGTGCCGTAAGAGCCGGCTAAGAGAATATCCAAGGAATAGGCTGCAGCATTTTCCTCGGCCTTCATTATAATCTGCTGCGATCACCAAAACGCCTCCCAAACGTGGTGATTATGGCTAACCTAACCTAAAACAAGTGCTATAAAATGCAGGATATATTTTGATTGCAAACTCCTTTGTGGTACGGTACTATTATTCACTCTTTGGTGATATTTAAAGTTCAAATATAGAGGTAGATTACCTTATAACATGACATGTGGGGTTTTGGCGGGAACTCGAATAAGTTTACGTCGTTTCATTGTATTATTTTTCTAAACTTGTGCTTTTTCCAGTGTTAATGGTTAAAATTGGTGGTGTATTACGCATTAAGTGCTGAATTACGAGCATGAGTGTGGGCAAGTGATATAATGTAGTGACACGTGGTTTTTCGTGTTGCTTCCAAAATTCCATAGAAGCTTCTAGTAAAGTCGCCACCACTTTACTAGGGTATGACTTAGACTGGACTATGATTACCTGACATAGACTGGACTGTGACTAAGACTTGAAGACTTGACTTTACACGTGAAATATTCCATAACTCGATGAATAATTGACACTGGCTAAATACACTATGTGTGGAGCCAAAATATAAGAAAAAAAAAAAACATGACATGTTCCAATGTCCCGGGTCAGCTTTAGTACCGATGTCTCCACGAAACGCTCGTGTCACACGCATTCCGACATTTTCTTTGCATCAAGTGACTTCTATAATGTCAAAAGTCAATTGTGTTGTTGTCATGGAAATTATGTACATAACACAACCTAATTAATCGGTATAATTCGTAGTTTTTCTGGCTTTTTGTGTATAATTTCAAATTAATATATCATTATCATCATCTTCTTTGCCTTTTTCCCATTTCGCATTTGTTATTGGGGTCGGCTCCCAAGCTCCCAGTCTAATCTGTAGCGGCAAGCTACCAGAATTACACGAGCGACTACAGGATCGGACCGTGAGTTTGCCTAATTCTCAGCTGTTCTTGTTTTTCGTTAATCCTGATAGTTTCAGGTTTCGCACATTTATAAGTAAATCTAGATAAAACCCGTTAAATTTCAGTGGGGGCTGGGGGCCCTTTATCTCCACGGCGCGCTGGGCTGAAGCTCAAATTGCCCTTATACAAGATCTGACCCTGAGCGACTGCCATCTGATCTCACAACCCATAAGGAACCAGTAACAAGGATGGTTAGACCTGGTATCAGATTCTATCAGGCGTCTGACTACCCGTAACGATTGCCATAGATGGTCTTATGACAACCGGGACCGACGGCTCTCGGAGGCACGGATGTCATTGAAAACTGCACATAACTTACTAGATAAATCATCGGTGCAAGGCCGAGGATCGAACCTGGTGCCGTAAGATTGCGAAGTGCACATGTTACTGCTCTGCTACCATCGCTCTAACTTCAAATTATATACCAATTATCTTAATCAGTTGAGCATGGGCAGTGACTATGGTTATTGATCAACACTATGGTGACGCGAAAATGTCATGTTGAAGCTTGCAACTAATTAAACTCATCGCCTGTTAAGTATCCCAAGGGACGATAAATCACGAGAATCATGGTTGTCTTTTCTGATTCCTACAAATACTGAGCTCAGTGGCCTGTCTTAGTGAACAAACGTGTTCGCCAAAATCACTTTGATATACCCCCAATTTGATGGGATGGGTAACCGTCTTCTGCATGGATATCCTTGTTCACTGCAAATGAAGTGTTGCACGGGATTCCCTTGAGCTTATCTGGTGAGTAAACTCAATTTGAATAGCAAAAATAAATAATTAAAATAAAAATGGTTTCAACCCAAAAAAATGGCCTAATAATGGCAGTAAAAATACAAAGCTTAGGCTAAGAAATAAAAATAAATAAAAGCTATTTCAGTCTCATTTGTTTCATTTAATCCTTATTAGCGGGTGCTTCATCTTCCTATAGTATTAAAATGTAATAGGTTAAAATAATAATAATAACTTCCTATGTAACTTCCATGTCGATATTTTTTTGGCGTGGCGCGTCACTATGGTATCGATATCGATATTTGAATATGGAGCTAGGTACATCACTATGGCGACACCAGCGTTTCGTGGAGACACGGGAACTAATGGTCGATCATATAGAGCTGTCCTATCTGTCTTTGACTAGTATAGTAGATATCTGTGGTTGTGAATTTACCTAAGTATAAGTTCTTTGTAGATTACTATTGACGACTAGTATAGTATTATATTATCTGTGGTATTAATTTTAGATTGTCCATTTTTATATATAAAATGCTCTACAAGCTAAATTATGCTATAAATCGATTTATCAACGTAATATGTCAACGTAAGCGAGCCAAAAATTTACACAACAATTTAGATTGTCGAGTAGGCACCTATTTTATGATTGGGGTGCTAGCTTTTTTATTTCAGAAGCCATAATTAAACTTCTAACAAAATACTATTTATAAACGACTACATAATTCATACAATGAATAAACAAAAAACAAATAATAAGAAAAAAGAAAATACCTAAATAAATTCTGAAAATTTATGGCTATTTTCCTAATTTTCCACCTCATAACTTCAGCACCATCTAGTGGACTACCTTCGAACTGTGAGGAGGATACGACTGGCATTACGTTACGAAAGTCTTCTTCACAGTAAACTTGTGTTCAACAAAAGCAAAACGTGGGGATTTTTACCTTATTAGTTTACAGATCTAGCCACACTGTGACGTTTTTTTTAACTAAAAACGTATGTTACAATAAAATGATTTTATGATTGCAGCTTATCAATTTTTTTTTACTACAATTCGGTAACATTTGTGCAAATATGTTAAGATTCATTTCGTTTTGTTTGTTCGCACATCATTATTAATTATAATCCAGAATTATTGATAATCCAAGATATTCATTATTTTTCTGCGATTGTACTTAGTTGGTTTTAATAAGCATGAAAATAAAAATGGATTACAAATGATTGTTGAAAACTAACCTACCTACAAATGGGTACCTATCACAAAATAAATATTACATATTTATATAGGTATAGATAACTACCTATGTAGTAGGTATAGGTTTGCAATGTCAAGAACATTCCAAGAATGCATAAAACATTAACTTGCCCTTTGACATATTTGATAAAATTAATACCTATTCATATGCACATGAAGAAAGTATCAGCATAAATTTTATCATTAACTTCACACTCTTGAGTCGATAGTAGTGCGGTAACTACAGCTTAAATTTTACTAAAATGAAGTTATTTTTGTGCATAGTTTTATTTTCAACGGTGAGCTATTATGATAAGAAATATTGTGCATAATATTACAATGAAACAAAAAAATACAATTTGGCATTTCGAAGTTTCAGAATCTATTTTAGTATTTAAATTCTCATGAGTGTCATCATCATCATCATCAACAGCCTGAAGACGTCCACTGCTGAACATAGGCGCCTCAGCGCTATTTTAAGTGGCTGCTTGCCTCCTGCATCCATCGGCTACCTGCATCCACCTAGTGGGGGCCGGCCTACGCTGCATGTTCCGGTTCATGGTCGCCACACACCTTTCTTCGTCATCATGAGTGTTATTCATTTTAAATAAATATATTATATCCACTACTACTATATACCACCACTTCCACTACTGTACTATTCGTGAGTAACAACAATAAAATAAAAAAAATAACAAAAAAAACTTAGATTCTTACTCCGACAGTATTAATCTATGATTTATTTTGTTAATTTTTTTTTATCCTGAAAAAAGTAAAATCCTGGTGTGAATTTCAATTATAAACAGCCTGTCTAGTACGGGCGTTAGGGATAATTGTCTTTCTCCGTTTTATGTCACTTTCTTTTTTACTTGCTAAAGTGGAGTAAAACAGGGGATAGACAATTTTGTCTACCGTCTGTGCTAGGGCAGCAGGTACTTAAAAACCAGTACTAACTCGTCTATTTCGCCTTTCACTAGAAACTGGTCAAGTGCCGAAATCCTAGAAGCTCGCAAACGTGCAACCTGTGCCCAAAACAGGAACGCGTGCTGACCCTTCCAACTACAGGCCTATCTCAGTTACATCTATACTCTCCAAGACTATGGAACGTGTTCTGAAAGCAGACTTCTGGCATACCTGGAAGCGAATGGTCTCCTCAGAGACCGGCAACACGAATTTCGCCGAAACCGGTCTACTGGGGATCTTCTTGCGTATGCCACGTATATCTGGAGTGAAGCCATTGAGAAGTACGGGGAAGCACTCGCTGTTTCTCTGGACGTCTCAAAGGCTTTTGATAGGATCTGGCACGATAGCCTTGTCAGCAAACTTCCTTCATACGGCTTACCCGCTGGCTTGAGTGTATGGATATCGAACTTTCTGAGGAATCGATTGATACGAGTTGTCATTGACGGATGCTCGTCTGATCAATTGGCAGTCAATGTCGGGGTCCCTCAGGGGTCGGTTCTTTCTGCAAGCCTTTTTCTGCTGCATATCAACGATTTGCTAAAACCCGGAATCTTTGGGTACGCCGACGACAGCACGGTTACAGAAAGATACATATCCGATGCTCGAGCTGGTGGTGCGCATATCCAGTCTCTTACAGAGGTCATGGTCGATCGCGTGAACTTGAACTTGCAGGCAGTCTCCGATTGGGGCGATGCCAATCTGGTCAAGTGTAATGCTAGGCGTGCTTGTTCACTGCAAAACGGAGTCCCTTCCAACTGTCTCCGACTTTCCAGGATGTGGCAGTACCGATAACTGACCACCTTGAGCTGTTGGGTGTTTTTTTGACATCCAATCTTAACTTTGGCTTGCACATTGAGTCTAAGGCTAAATTAGCTGCGAAAAAGCTAAGAATCCTCGGAAAGGTGCGGCAGTATTTCACATCAGAGCAGCTCTTAAGCCTCTATGTTGCACAAGTCAGATCCTGTGTGGAATACTGTAGTCATCTCTGCGATGGTTCGGCTAAATACCAGCTCGAAGCCTTGGACTCTATTCAGAGACGGGCCAAAATGCTCATCGGTAATGATGCGTTGGTCGAAGCTAAGCTCCAGAGCTTGGGGCACCAACGAAAAGTTGCGAGCTTATCGGTATTTTATAGGCTGCATTTTGGAGATTGTGCGATGGAATTACACGAACTAATTCCTTCATCTCTATTCTTTCATCGGACTACAAGGCGCACAGACACTCGGCATCCTTATATCGTTAATATTCCTACAGCCCGCACTAAGCGCTTCGCATCAAACTTTATAGTGCGTACAGCAAATGAGTGGAATACCTTGCCGGCGTCCTTGTTTCCAGCTAACTATAACCTGGAAGTCTTCAAGTCACGAGTGAACAGGTATCTTCTAGGCAAGCATGCACCATTGTAGGCCGCGTCATCACTTACCATCAGGTGAGACAGTGGTCAAATGCTATGCCTATAAATTGTAAAAAAAAACCTTTATAGGTTTAGGTTCAATGAATACAATGAAGTTCAATTCAAGGAGGAGATTATTATAATATAGCTTTGACAGCAATGTAAACGTGCGGTCAAATTACAAACAAGTATTTAAATTTTCTAAAATATTGTGTAGTCACAGGACATCTACCATGTAATTTATTTGTTTCTAGTTGCCAATTTGTTGTTCGACTTTTATAATATGATGAAAAAAAAAAGAATAAACCCTAATAAATAAAGTCGTCGTAAATAATAATATAAGGTTGTAAAAATAGGGATGGGTATGGATTGAAATTAGTCTTCGAATATTGAAAACGAACTAAATTACTTAATTTAATTAAAACTAATTTAATTATTTCCAGACTTATGCTGATCTGTTGGGTCAAGTGAAAAACAAAGGAGCCACATTGGTAAGATCTTAATATAGGTACAAGGTTTTCCAATGCTTAATATATGTAGTCAATGACCTTTCTATGGTCTAGCCTAGACTCTATAGAAGTTATGTAACTACATAAGTTTGATAAGGTCCGTGTCCCAGAAGTAGGAACGTGTGGACTGATGATACTTTAATTTATTAATAATTAAAAATAAGTTTCGGAACATTCGTTTTCAGAAACCAATTTCAGCATGCTGCGATATACCTGAACTTGGCAACTCAAAGCCGTTAGCAGAATGTTCCAACCCAAAACTACCTGGACCAGTAAGTAGCAAAAGGTGTACTAAATATAAGAACAAAGGTTGTAAAGCACTCTGCAACCATGCCACTGAACTCGATCTTCGGCTCGTCTCATCCAGCTGTTTTCAGCCTAGGATCAAGCAGCCTTTGGGCCACTGTATATTACGTAAAGAAAGCCTATGGTTGCTGCCAGTCATTCTGAGTAATAAGTAATCGTCACTCCACCAAGCTGGGTGAATATCCAGCTTGGTGGAGTGATGATTACTTATTATTATAGGTCCACTTTGCTTGCCAGTCAATGATCAGTGTGTGTTGCCAGTGATGACTTATGGAACTGAAACATGGTCTCTTACTGTTGGCCTCATTAGTAAGCTCAAAGTCACGCAACGAGCTACGAAGAGAGCTATGCTCGGTGTTTCCCTGCGAGATAAGATACGGAATGAGGAGATCCGCAGGAAGACTAAAGTGACCGATAGAGCTTTTAGAATTAGCATGTTGTAATGGCAATGGGCACGCTACATCGATCGCAGAACTGATAGCCAATGCGGAAGAAAGGATCTCGAGTGGCGAGCACGAACCGGAAAACGCAGCGTAGACCGGCCCCCCACTAAGTGGACCGACGATTTGGTGAAAACCACGGGGAGTTGATGGAAACAGGAGGCGAGCAGCTGCTAAAGGGGTTAAGGTAGTGCTCTCTGGGGAGGCCTATGTTTGGCAGTGGACGTCTTCAGGCTGTTGGTGATGATGACAATGATTGACAAGCCGCGGCGCTTATCCAAGACTTAACTTGCCTAATAGCTGTCAGTAGGTAGCATGTAGGTACTTACGTTACGTGATGTTTTCGTCTTTTCATAATCTCGTTCTAAAACATTTAATTCGCATGAGGTAGATTTTTCACAAACAGGCAAAATGTTTTTGTAAAGTCGTTAATTAGTTTTTACTTGTTTCAGTGCAACGACGTTCAATGCGTCTTTGAGAAGTCAGGTTTCCTCACAGACAAGAATACTCTCAACAAAGATGCGTATAAGAACCACCTGCGGGAATGGTCGGAGGAACATAAAGGGTGGTCCGACGCCATCGAGAAGGCCATAAAAGACTGTGTCGATACGAACTTGAGGCAGTATCTGAGCTACCCCTGTAAGGCATATGACGTGTTTACTTGCACTGGAATCGCTTTGGTGAAGGTAAATTTATTGTAATAGTTAAGTTGTAAGATATATAACAGAATTAACTTTGTTGAATCATTTACACTAGCCTTAGTCAAAAATGACAAACGGGTTCTCCTCGACTTTATTTTACCTACAAGATGCTTCCGACTGCTTAGGTTTAGTTGTTTACATACAGGGTGGACTCATTTCGATTTTCACCATAAATTTTCATCATTGAAAAAGGAATAGGTAAGTCATTATGTTGACGTAAATTACATTGACCCCAAAACGCGAGTAATTTAGGTAAAGCAAACTGAAATAAATTAAAATTGTATAAGTAGGTTTAAGATTGATCTTAACTTTGTCCCATTTAGCAAAAGTAATAAATTGTCCCAATATTTATCTGTAACACCTACAAGATATGTTAAGATTAATTTGACGTCATCAGTTACAATTCCAAATGGGACTCGTAGGTATTTATTTATTGCATTGTCCCAAGTTGATGTTGTGGCATTCTTTACGTTGTTTTCTTTTTTCTTGACTGTCACTGTTTACAAGTTATCTTTCTTACGAAGGCCTTGATAACGTTCATCTTAAAACAAAGTAATGTATTGTAGGCATGTTACAATTGTTTTCAAACTCCACACATGGTTATAAATTAGTTTGTGATGATTAATTGATTATGTACTTATGCATTTTTTTATTAGGCAAGCGTGCATTAGCAAACCTGGTTTTTTTATGCGAATGAATGACGTGACGAGCTAATCGTTCACCTGATGTTAACTGACACGGCCGCCCATTACCTTTACCTGGTGTAGTAAAAACAGTAATTCCAGTTATTGTATGTTTTAAATGAAAAAATTTCTTATTTTCAGAAATGTCCTGAGGCGTTTTGGAAGTGTTAATCAAAATTAATAATAAATTTGCTGTAATGATGCATTTAGGCTAAGTATACAGTATCAAAATAAACTTATTATAATATCGCATCAGTGCTGTTATTATTTCAACATCCTTAGCATTGTGAAAATTTTAATTGCAAAAAAGAAGTGTATGCTAAGCCAATAGAACTAAAACTTGTAGTTCTGCGAACGCTAGATCTCGCGATCACGAGCGTTTTTGCTACAATAATTTATAATTATTGTATTCAGTCTGTGTATAATTACATCAGAAGCAGGAAGACGTCCATTGTTAAACACAGGCCTACCCCATAAAATGCCACTTTGGTTGGATGCTTATCAGAGAAGTGATTAGCTTTAATCACCACGCATGGCAGAAGCTTGTTGATTGCAAAAGATTTTAATGTACCGAGGAGAACACTGCTGCCCATTCCCTGGATATTCCCTTAGCCAGCTCTTACGGCACCCACGGAAAGAGATGGGATGGTCATATGCCGGGACCACATAGCTAGGACCTAGCTATATATAATCACTAGCTGACTCGCCCCGGCTTCGCACGGGTTTATTAGTTTTACGCCTTATCTCAGTCTAAAGGAAGAGAGCAGGGAAGGGGAAAAAGGTAAGGGAAAAAGATGAATGGATGACTTTCACCTTCATCCATTCATCCTTCTCCCTTATCTTTCCCCCCTCCTTTCTCTCTTTCCAATAGTACGGGCATGGAAAAAGTAGGAGAGGCTGTGGACCCAATAGGTACTGAAGATGAATGTGTGTAATTTCTAAACCACAAAACCGATACCTTGAAATATTTACCAGGACAATATTTAAAGTACCCCCTACCTAACAAAAAAGAGGAAATGAAATTGCACCCCGCGTTAATGAATTACAACTAAGTACATATTTTACTTTCATCCCCTCTCCCGAGGGAACCGTGCTGAATTTCGGGATGAAAAGTATCCTATAGCCAACCTCGTAATATAATCTCAAATCATGCCAAGTTTCAGCGTGATGCTCAGCTAAGACAGACAAAAATGGAAAAAAATATAGTTTTGGCTTCAGCATCGATATCGCTATTATCGACGCTGAAGCCGAAACTATATTTTCCCCTCCAAAAAAACTTGTCAATATATCTTCAATGTACATCTTTAATTGGACCTGTTACCGTTTTTATTATAAGTATAGAAGATAAAAAGAAAAAGATGCATGTGTTTTACTTGTGTGCGAATCTTGTATGTTAATTAGCTATAATAATTTATAATTAATGTTATTGAAGGGCCTTGCACTGCACTTATTGAGTACTTTATCTTTGTAATAAGTACTCAATTATGAACCGTATTAATAACAGGCACATGACAGTAATAAATATCTCGTTAAATATCTCGCTGGACGGTTCATTGTTCGCAGACCTTCACGCAGTGAGCATGTTGTTGGTATTTATTGTCAGAAGACAGGCGACTGGGACCAGGTTAAGATACAGGGACTGCGGTCCCAGTCTACTGACTGGGTCCGCGCTTTTTACATTGATCACCACCATCAGCCTGAAGACGTCCATTGCTGAACATAGGCCTCCAGTGTACCTAGTTTGGTTTTTAAGGAAAATAACTGGAACATATAAATTACTAGTGGTTCGCCCGGCTTCTCGCGGGCATAATAGTTTTCACAGCGCACGCGATGTATTAAAGAATATTTTAGGTAATTTTTTACACCTTGGTTTACATTATTGGAGTTATAGTAAGGATCCCTAATTTTTTTGAAAATTTAATATAGCCTATGTCACCCGGGGATAGTGTAGCTTCCCAACAGTGAAAGAATTTTTCAAATCTGTTCGTTGTTTCGGACCCTATTCAATGCAAATAAACAAACAATCAAATCTTTCCTCCTTATAATATTGTTATTGTTATTGATGTATTGAATATAGCACTCAAGTATTTCTACCTACCTGTAGTGAGCTCGTACATCTGAACTGTATATAGCCCATCGCAGCTAGTATACAGTCCAATGTTATTTATAGTAGGAAGTGTAGCTACTACTTTATAGTACACTAGCAGTGCCCCGCGGTTCCACCCGCGTTCCTACAGGAATCGTTCCCGTTTTTGGGATAAAAAGTAGCCTACGTTTTAATCCAGGGTATAAGCTACCTCCATACCAAATTTCATCCAAATCTGTTCAGCTGTTAGAGCGTGAAAGAGTAACAAACATACACACATACACACATACGCACAAACTTTCGCCTTTATAATATTAGTAGTAGGAAGTGTAGCTACTACTTTATAGTACACTAGCAGCGCCCCGCGGTTCCACCCGCGTTCCTACAGGAATCGTTCCCGTTTTTGGGATAAAAAGTAGCCTACGTTTTAATCCAGGGTATAAGCTACCTCCATACCAAATTTCATCCAAATCCGTTCAGCTGTTAGAGCGTGAAAGAGTAACAAACATACACACATACACACATACGCACAAACTTTCGCCTTTATAATATTATATAGTAGTAGGAAGTGTAGCTACTACTTTATAGTACACTAGCAGCGCCCCGCGGTTCCACCCGCGTTCCTACAGGAATCGTTCCCGTTTTTGGGATAAAAAGTAGCCAATGTTTTAACCCAGGGTATAAGCTACCTCCATACCAAATTTCATTCAAATCCGTTCAGCTGTTAGAGCGTGAAAGAGTAACAAACATACACACATACACACATACGCACAAACTTTCGCCTTTATAATATTAGTGTGATAGTGTGATTTGATGTGATGGTATATAGTTTTTATTATTGTATAGTTCCTAGTTTAAAGAATAAATGCACATTGCTAATGCGTATTTCTTTTATTTAATGAATATTATCAATACGACAATAATTTTTAACACTATTGTTAGCACGTAGAGTCTAAGGCTTCCAACTGGTATTTGCAGATCCATCTCAAAGTGGTAGCAGTACTCCATATACGTTCAAAATAAGAACGTATCGCACTATGTATACTTATTACAGTTACGTTTAACTCAAGTTATTATAGGCAGCAAGTCAACAGAGACACTCAAGGTCTCCAACGCACTTGACACTGATCATCCACCGTGATGACGCCTTGAGGACTTCCGACACACTTCCACAAACACAGTGATGGTTATTACAATCAAATGTTGAGTAATTAGCACCTGCATTGTAATTAGATGGGCATTGACAATGACATCGATAATTATCTTATATGCAAGGCTTTGCACAATTCAGCCCTTAACGTTTCACTAGCGCGGCAAATTCAAATTTTCTTGCGTTCTTTTGCCAATATTAGCTTAATTACTCAACGTGATTACATGAAAACTAAGCTATTATTGGCAAAAGAACGCAAGAAAATTTGGATTTGCCGCGCTAGTGTAACGTTCCACCTTAATAAGGTGTAAAATGAAACATAGCCTATTCGCCGTAATCGATAGAACGATTTGTATGAAATTTTTCACACACGTAGTCATTTATTACCGGCTTTTATTTCAAAAAATTAAAAGCGAGAGTAATATTTTTTTTTTACTTAGAAGAAAAGAAAGATAGAAAGTAACATGCAAGTAGTTACCCTTGGTTAACTACTTTTTTATTATTATATTTATTATAGTTTATAGGCAAAGCATTTGACCACTGTCTCACCTGATGGAAAGTGATGACGCAGTTTAGTTAGCAACACTAGCAGGTTAGCTTGGAACATTTAGGCTGCTCTCACTCGACTGAAGGCTTCCAGAAGCCGGGTCCAAGTTCCAACAATGACTTGACTTGCCTTCTGACGCAGCTCTCTGTCGTGATTATACCACATGTCTAAGTAAGTTCTGATGGTAGCGAAGATTGAGAATGACCAACGTCACGACGTCAGTCCAAAACAATTATTTTGATTATTTTGCAGTCAAAACTAGTTTTGACTATTTTGTTTTTTTCTCTAATCTGTGGTTTTGACCAAAGGCGTCGCTCAAAATTAGTTTAACAACCATGACAACAAAAGCGAGGTGTGTTAGGTCACTTTACTAGTAGCATGAGCTATGGAATTTCACATATCTCTTCTCTGGAGAAACCTTTTTGAACAATGGACGATGACGTCATGAAGCTTTTGTTGCGTTTTCTTTGGTCAAAAGCTTTCTCGAGAGATATTTATATGTCAATTTCTACAGCTCACGTTACCTGTGCGGTTACTGCACCAGTACACAATGCGCTACGCAAACTAATATGCAATACGCAACTAATTTAATTTAATAAGAACTGCAAATGTGTGGAATGTCCTGCCCTGGTCGGTGTTTCCAGAAAAATACAACCCGGGGTTGTTCAAGTCAAGAACTATGTACTTACTAGACAAGCGTGCTACACCTTAGACAGCATCATCGCTTTCCATCATGTGAGGTTATGGTCAAAGTCTAGCCTAGTTGCTCAAAACCAATTTTGACTGAGAAGTCAATTCAGTCAAAATTGTCAAGTCCAGCCTCTTGACTCGATACTGCGTAGAGCTATCAGAATTGTCGACAGTCACAAGATCACCAAACACCTTGAACCACTCAATATTCGCAGGGATATTGGGTCTTTATGTATATTTTACCGCCTCTATAATGGGGAATGTTCTGAAGAGATATACAACCTGATTCCGGCATCGCGTTTCTACCATCGCACCTCTCGCCACCGCAAAAAAGCTCATCCACATTATTGAGTCGTGGAAATCTCATACGACTCGATTCATGCGTTCTTTCTTGCTGTACACCTGCAAATTGTGGAATGAGCTCTCGCCAGCGGTCTTTTCGCAGAGTTATAACATAGAGTACTTTAAGAGGAGTTAAAAGAGTCCTACAGGGTAAGCAATGCATTGGTGACGCCTCCTCGGGTGTTCAGATGTCCATAAGCTACGGTGACCACTTCCCATCAGGTGGGCCGTATGCTTGTTTGCTCCCTTTAACATAAAAAAATCAAAATTGGTTACGATCGACGTCCTAAGTTAAAACTGGTTCTGACTGATTTTGTTGCAGTCAATATTAATTCTGACCGACTGTAACATACAACACACATATTATAATGTAACATATTATACTACTATAGAGTACCTATACGTGGCACGACAGAATAAATAAGAGATGGTTAATAACTTGCTTCAATGCTTTATGTATAATTACATATCTCCCTTTACATGCCAGATCAACTTTAGATAAAAAAACAAAGGGTGGTTATAACGTAAACAATGATTAAGGCAAATTGCTTTAGTATAATTGTAAAATTAGCACTGTACTAAATAACAAGGTATAAAATTCATTTTTGTTCTTTTTCCTAGAACACCCATTTGGGCACTCTACTAATAATAATCTAGCGGTCCATGTGGTTAATAAGGAACTTTCATTTAACTTAAACTTCTAAACACCTAATTATCTAAGAATGAGTCTAATAACACTTACCTTATTTTCTTTGTTAGTGCGAAGACACTTGGTTCTTATATTCTTTTTAGGTAGGTAGCACTTACTTGCACTGCACTACACTTCAGCACTTAACCTATGACTAAAATTCATAATGATATTAATTGGTTTCCACTGGAATCAAAAAAGGTAAGCCGATTGCGTTCGAATGATACATTTTGGTACCTATATACTGGAGCTGGTCACTTGCTATATTAGTGTCAAAGATTCGTCGAATTTTTGAGTGTTATAAGAGTTTCTCTCAGTTTTACTGGAGATTGCAGGACTGATATTGGCTGATAGAACTATTCGAGAATACTAACTATGCCGAGGTTTATGACAAAATTAAGCCAGTCGTTTAGTTTTTACTGTGCCTATATAAGTTAAGGCCTGATCTACGTCCACGAGTTTGAATTCAGTGTGGAATGTGAATGACACTATTAGGACTTTATATGTTGCCGGTTTCGCCATAAATTTCACCGAAGAGATGCATGATTAGGATATTTTTTCTTGTAAAAGGTCGTAAATACAGTTGCTCGTTAGCGAGTAAGCAGAGATCATAATTTCTATAATTTTGCAGGTTATTGCCCAATCTGAAATAATATAGGTAGATACCGTTGTGCTGTCATATAATTTTTACAGCGAAATGCAGTGGTTTAAGGATAACTAGGTATATTTCAAATAAAAATCTGACAAACCAAACCTCAAATAATTACTTTATCCGGCTCTCTGTTGTAAAAACACTAATTTTATTGTCTCAGCCACCGGAATTACATGCCGAGTCTAATGCAAGTAAATCCATTACATGTAAAGACCATGAACTTATTGAATACGTTACAATTGTCGCTCAATTAACATTTTGGACGGTATTTTTTAATTTAGGGGGGTTTGAGAAATTTTGGTTCTTGTCTTGGTGCCATTGTTTCAATGCTGCTGACTAGCAATAGGTGACAGCAACACTCGTGTATATAGCTCACGATGTCAAATAACGAGGGGGATAAGAGCTTGACCTATAAATATCTGTCTGTTTGAAAGCTGAAATACAAAAATAAAATCTACTAAGTTTAAGCCAAAATGTGACCAAAAAACTTATGAACTTGAGTTTTGTTCAATCATTATTGTCACGTATTTATTATGTCTACTGACTCCTGAGAAACTTCCTAATCGTTATTAACTCTCCATTTAGAACGACTCTTGAATACAATAACATTTCATACTCCGACCACGTCCCAGAGGACGCCATTACAGAATACTCTAGGGTTCCTACTTCCTATAGGAATGTTAGGTGCTAATGGTAGTGGCTATTAAGCCTAATTGCAATTAAATAGGTATCCCTTCGTACCAAGTGGTTTGATTCCATAGCCAGCGTCTGTGTTTCCGGTGAAATATGACTATGATTCAATATAATTAAGAATAAGTACTTACTTAGCTTAGCTAGCATGCTATTCGATCGTATCATCACTTCCCATCAGGTGAGAACGGGGTCAAATGCCGGAGAAAAACTGAAGAGAAGATGGTTGGAGAAGTGCCTCTTAATGCCACATTATCAGAGCTGATGGACATTTAGATGTAAAAATTGCTCCAAACTACTCCAATTCAAGTTATATAAAGTTAGGTAGGTAGTTATTCAAGATTTGGATTTTTTTCCAAGTTTAATTTTAGTTCCGTTGCCAGTGGATGTAAGAGGTGGGGGAAAACTTTGACGGTTTTTCTACACCTAAAACTGACTAATATTTCCCACATAATCAATATGGTGATCCAACAGTTTTTCCAACTATCATCACTGAGTGGCGGTGTCAAAACAAATTCCTCATGGAAAACCTATGCGTGTCTGTATGGCCAGTAGCAACAAATACCTATTTGTGTTTGTAGTTTCCCAACCGAGCCGCTGATTGTTCCCGCGACAATGCTAGCTCGTGGAGGCTATATAACTGATGGAGGCGACGTCACGCCATCATTATTGCATCAACATGTACAGAATTGACTGTTTGTTGGTTCTGGCTGTTGTTTTTCAGGTAAGTCTAATGTTAGGATTTTTTTAAATTAAAACACGATAGTGTTAGTGAAGCTGTTTAAAACGGCTCATAGAAATGTCTTTCTAACCGATCGTTAAAGCTAAGCAACGTTCGCTGCGGTCACTAATTTAATGGGCCGATTTGACCGCTACAGCAAAAAGTGGTATACTATTGAATGCTGCCGTGCTTCAGAGGGCATCGTTAAGCCTGTTGTCGTAAAACAATAGTCATTAAGCCAAGTCAGAAGTTTCTGGGCGGGCTAAAAATTCTGGCACTTCTGACCACTTGCCTTCACAAGAAGAAGAACAGTAAAAAGAAAAATGCTTCATTGAAAGTAATACTTACATTATCAGCCCTTTTTGCGTCCACTGCTGAACATAGGCCTCCACTATTAGGGGCTCGTGATTCAAACAATTATCTGTCTATTTAAACGAAAGATTATGAGAAGAGCCCTTACTTTAATAGACTTAGATTACTTATGTTAAAGTATTATTTATACTTACCAAATTATGTCGAATTTTGTTAAAGGTGATCGCTGTCCAAGGATTTCTGCCAAGACTAGCACGTTCTCCATCGGATGATCAGCCTCCACCGCGTAATATAAACCCTAAATGCGCTCAACCTCCAGACGTGGTAAGAGAACTCTTACAACAATTTTCATAAATGTACTCGTTCTGGTCCTCGTAGTTCTTGGATCCTTTACATAAATAGAATCCCTACCTTCATAATCCCGACCTGATGGCCTAGCATGCAACCCTATCTCACTTGCGTAATTCTTAATTGTTGAAGATATAAAATGATAGAATGTACTTTCGAAAAATCTGGCTAAACATCAGCCCCCAAGAACAACATTACAAATGTTGAACAACATTATCATATCAATCCAAACAAGCTTTCATACATAAAAACAGGATAGAACGAAACAAAACTTTGAATATGTTTAAAATGTTATTCAGATTTTTTGTAATCATTTAATAGATCTTCAAAAATGTTGAATGGCGCGAGCGAGACAGAGACTCAGGTAGTATGGCACCTTACGATCTAGGATCTATTTAAACTTAAGTTCTGCATCATCTGCTGAGCAGCTTTTCCTGCAGAATGAACCCTCTGGTGATGGTCGTATTTATAAAATTGCAGACAGACATCAATTTATAAGTTATGGCATAAAAGTTTTTTTTATTCATCTATATTCAGAAAAATCCCCGAGAATGCTGTAAAGTATCGCCGATGTATTCCGATGCAGAATTGGCTCAATGTGGCATAGAAAAAGTTGAAGGCCAGCGCCCGAAAGGACCGCCTGACGTAAGTGTAATTTAAAAAGTGATTTTATAAATGAAAATTATTTTGCTATGCATAATTAATTAATTTGGTATAAGATCAGATGGGGCGGGGGCTACGGTTAATTGGTTTTGGGACCAAATGCATATTTTTTAAATGGGATCAACTTGATGCAAGCTATTGGGACTGAACTGAGTTTGATGAAATTTTTATGGAACTAATTTAAAAGCATATCGTTCCAAATAAAAAAGATTTTTTCTAATTAGTCTGGAAATGACGGAGTCCTCCTTTTTATGACCCTAACCCGTATATTCTGTCAGCTCTGGTTAGTTAACACAAAATTCACCCTATTAGTAAGTAGTAATACGGCTAAGGACTAGTGGCGCTGTGTGATATGTCTACACATTTTTAGTAGCTACCTAGTACTCATATTTATTCATGTTTTTCAGATTTGATTTGAGAGTAGATTCTTACGATTCATCAACAGTCCACTGCTAAACATAGGTCTCCCTAATAGAGCGCCACTGAGCAGCTGCTCTTGCATCCAACAGCCAGCTCCCAGCTCCACCTTGTAGGGGTCACTCTTACAATTAGTGTCGTAAAATTGTAATTACAACCATAGTTCTGCGAACGGTAGACCTCGCGAGCACTAACGTTTTTAAAACAATAATAACTGTATTCAGTCTGTGAAAAAATCATCACATAAACAACCGGAAGATATCCACTGCTGAACACAGTATATAGGCCTCCCCATAAAATGCCACTTTGGGTGCTTTTCGTAGGGAGGGTTTGCCATAATCAGCATGCTTGGCAGGCGGCTTGATGACCACAGAAGATTTTGATGTGCCAAGGAGAATGCTGCTCCCCATTACCCCTTAGCTGACTTTTACGCGGTCTACATGGAACTGCCAAATATTATTAATATTGGCCAATAGATGGCGCTGCAGCAAACTTCCGCCCTTTTTGGAGGAAACGCACCTCCAAATCCCGACGTGCATACCAAGTTTCAAAAAGATTTGTTGAAAAAGTACGTACCGACAGCCGGACAGACGAAAGCAAAAAAGGCAAATTGAAGTGGAGACTTTCGCTCACTTCGTTACCTTGGTCAATAACATTTTTTCTTTTTTGATTGTAGTGCATCAAACAAGAATGCCTACTCCAAATTCGTAACTTGACTAACGCTGACAACTCCATCAATTACCCGGCAGTAAGAAAGGCCATGGACGAGTGGGTCGAGGCAAACCCAGAGTTTAAGTCAGTGGTAGGAATCGTCAAGGACAACTGTATAACTAACAAAGGAGCTCCAGGACCATCTCATATCTGCGAAGTTAATAGGTTGATGTTTTGTACTGGATCTATAATATTTTCGGTGAGTGTAAATTTCTATGCATAATTAGCACAGAAATTTGAATTTTATTCTACCTGCATTATTACTTACTCGTATACGATATTATGTGGCTAGCCATTTTTTACCATCACCTCTTAGCACGGTTTAACTGAAGACCTACCTAAAGGGATGCTATAGATTTTCACTTGAAACGATGATGATATGGAACCTGGTGTCAGAAATTTCAGACACTCAAAGGTTTCTAACATGTCTCGAAAGACAACATTTTTTAATTTTTTTTTATAATGTGTAGGGTGACTGATTGAACAGTGAACCTAGTATAAAGCGCTCAGTATTCGATTCTTGTTCTAAGTAAGTAAAAATAGGTACTTAATATTTGTTAAAACTATCTAGTAAAACAACACTTAATGCCCATCTGAACTTAAGTTTGGCAGCTCCTAAGTTTTTCTCTCTAGCCCCCGGACTATTATAATAGATGATCAAACGAACTTCTCAAGCGAAGTTCGATCATTATTATATGAATAGCTCCATCCGAAGATATAGTTATAAATTAGTTATAAATTAGTTATAATTTAGTTATAATTTACTAGGTAGTAACTTAGATCATACAGGTACATTCGCATGCGTTTAGATTTGTATCGATAAAAATTAAAAATCGATTCTCTGGTCGGTCTCCTCACTACCGTCACAGCCCTTCCCTATAACGCCATTCTTTTAGAGATATTATCCAAAAACTTTTGCTTATGTATGGGGTAGTGGAGGGAAGGGTTCCTATATCTTCGGATGGAGCTATTCATATAATAATGATCGAACTTCGCTTGAGAAGTTCGTTTGATCATCTATTATATATTCATAGCTCCATCTCTCAGATATAGTTATAAATTAGTTATAATTTAGTTATAATTTACTAGGTAGATGTTCAGAGACAAATAGTTTTTGGTAAATAAGCAAGTATTCTTTTATGTTAATGAGTGTCGTCTGCAAAATGTAAGTGCCACGGGCACCAACAATAGTATTTCAAAATATATGTATATTACAAATGAAACGAAGATATTTCATGTATAAGTAATCAATTTAAAATATTTTAGAATGTTATAAAAAAGAAAGTAGATAATGTATAATCATCTTTTACAAATAGCACATTATTATAAGTTTTAGTAAGCCATAGGTTTTAGTAATGGCCTAGTAATATTTCGACAATGATTGCACCACTATAAAACTTACTGGCTAATAAGCTTGTAAGTTTGGTGTCCAACCAGCTAGCTACTTTATGGGTACAATTTACAGGAATGCCATGATTATGTTTTCGCGCCCGTTGAGCGAGTCCCACGTGTGGGCAGTGGGCACTGATGAATGTAATCACGTTGATCCTACTCGCTGCTAAAACGTCTTTTATTTATCGGCTAATGGTTTGTTCCTTGGCATATTCTGTGAGGGCGTTTATGAGTTAGGCTGTCAAATTTATAAGCCTGTACCGAAAAGTAGGTGATGTTCCAAGCATTTGGCTGCTCAAATATTAGATTTTTCATGAAATAATAGCAGAATCGGTTGCTTATGACCTGGGGCTGACATTTTTAATGAGGTGTGATAATTTTAGTATTAAAATTTTCATGAGTGTGATTCATTTTAAATAAATATGTATGTATATATGTCACCGCCGCGATCTCGCTGCGTGAACTGGCCTCCTGAAGAAGAGCATCGGATATGCTCGAAACCTGGTCGAGAAATCGACACACTATTCGTGAGTAACAGTCGGTTACATTTATTTAAGGTATAATAATTATACAAATATTTATAGTTTATGTTAAGATTTTGCGAAGTCACAATAATATTATTGTCATTAACCTTTAATAGAGAAAGGGTTTGTACACATGGTGAGCAATGCCCAAATCAATGAAGATGACAAGTTTTGTAATTTTGTCCAAGAACAAATTATTACTGCGTGGATAATAACTATAAATAAATAATAACATGAAGTAGAGGCCAAAGGCTGTTTGAGGGATCCGTGTATGTGAGTGATGCTTGGTCTATTTCTAAATGCTCTTTAGCAAGCGCGATACTCATCGGCGCTGATTTTCTTGCCCATTTATAAAGAAGTAGTCGGGCGATAGATATTTAAAAAGTTATATTACGATGCTCCTTATTTGCAATTTTCCATTAAAACCAAAAATAAAAAACTGAAGTGCTCTCAGAATCTTAAAAAATTACAACTATTGCTTAAACAGTATTTCCAGCATAATTGAGCCAATCATGGTTGCAAAGAATGGAGAACTAAAATTCAAGCTGATTGCACGCAAAAATTTTTTTTTTAATTTTTTTTTTATTTTTTTTTTTATTTTTTTTTTATTTTTTAATCCCATAAGTATCAATGGGAATGGAGATAGCCAATTAAAATAGTAATAGTGCCAATGTATCGTAAACACATCAACGGGTTTTTTTTTTTTTTTTTTATAAATAACGATAGACTAGATCTAGATCCGGTCTCTATCGTGAGATGCAAAAGGATTTATGGATTTATACTAGATTGTCCGAACTTTGTTACCAACGATCATTTGAAATACTCGTGCGCAAGGCGCTTAATTCAGTACCTTTAGGGGTTGACCATCTTGATTTTTCATTATTTTTTACAAGTTCGTTAAAATATAAGTTGACGGCCTCGCTCAGGTTAATTAGTTCTACGTCCTAACTCTGCCTAACGGTTAGGATCATCTCTCTTCTCTTCAATAGTGTAAACAGTGGCTTGATCTTCGTAGCAGGCAATTTTTATGCAGTGTATGGTGTAATTAATAAAATGATAAGTACACTATGTACACAACAAAATAACTCACTATTAATAAATTTTCAAGTTAGTACAGTACCATCAACTTAACGACTAAGAGATCAGTTGTTTTTTCTGTAATCTGTGGACACAGAAATAACAAAAACGAAATAAGGTTGTAAGTCATCCATCTCCCATAATAATACCCGTGTCCATTGCACGACACCTTGAGTATTTTAAGCGCGTACAACACCATCTAGTTTCATTCGGGGTAAAATTGTTTCAGAACAACAAACAACAAAGCACACTATCATGCACAAAGATTATATCATATAAGTTCACACTTTTTCAAGATATTGAAATATTTCTTCACGATATTTAATGGTTTTTAGATTATTTTAAAAATACCGATACGAAAAAATAATATTCGCAAAATACATAACCTGTACTGGAACCTGTACTTGGCTGTTCATTAAAACATCAGGTAGGCATAACTTGGCAGATTTCATTGAAATTCGTCTAGTAATTGCAGCTTCATGTGCTTTCAAAGGGACATGTTACATTGACCTGTAAGATGGTGGCGGTAAAGTTTTGACTTAGGGATTTTGTTTTGTATGTTTTATATGAAGTACTTTAATTATTACATTTTACGCCAAATTATTAATTAGGAATGTATAATAATAATAATATAAGACTCGATATAAGTATCGATTTAAAATTTAATATGAATCTTTAGGCAATAGGTGTGAACTGTGGAACCTTGAGGGCGTAATCCATTGGCATTCCGCCATTTCACATTGTTCGGCTTGCGCTGTTACATCTAGTTGCAGCTTTTCGCCGCTGGAAAATTATCCAATTTTAGCTTTATGCTTCGCCTTTAGCTTTTAGCTTAGATAAAATTGATTAGGCGATACTAAAGTATCACAACGTGGTGTATTAGTAACCTATTGTAAGCAGATATAGCCAATATTCTCGAGTAGATTATAACTGTAAGTTTTATGTAGCTTTTCCCGCTCTGAGAAGGAAAGAAATATGTGAAGGCGGTATGCCTTCATTGGTACGTCAGTTATAATAATATGTATTATACGGTATGTATCCATTTAGTATAAAGTTATTTTTAGTGATGGTTTGAAATAGTGTAACCTGCCTTGCCTGCAGGTACCAGTATGAAATACCTCTGCATTTGGCTGTCTGCTTTGACCTTTGACGCTTGTGGAGGAGGGTAAATAGTTCTGACGACGCATACTTTCTTAAAATTTCTACTAGCTCTTAGGGCGTAGGTCTCTTTCTGATAGGGTTATACATTCCTGCCTCCCACATTCAGAGACTAGGGGTATCGAGGAGGAGGACTGGTCCAGTCCTATTATTAATGGTTGAGGCCCACTTGGGTTCTACAGCCCTTACACAGAGATTTGATAGCTTCGACCTTATTCCAGTCACTGCTGAGTGTCGACATACCTATCGTTACAAATGGCTGATATGCTTGGCTTTGCCTTACTTCGATCTCGTTATTTCTAGTTCGAATTTCCTGCGAGACCGCTGCAGTGCCTTTAAAAGACTACAATTGTATCTTCTGGGTACTTCTTTCATGAAGCGTTTTCAAAAACGGAAACCAACGTTGGTCTATATGTCGATTTGATATTAAGATTGTCACTAAAAATTCAGACGTCTTCGGTCGAGACTCCTAGCGTTAAACATAAGTAGGTACTTATTTCCGAATCAAATTATGAACTTGTATCAGCCGTTGCACGACAGCGCTATTTAACGTCAATGCATAGGGGTTACTCTCTGTAGATTCATACACACTTATATGCATTATATTATGCAAGGGGTATTATATCCAATTATTGTCTACCGACTCGACATGAATTGGGGATTTAATTTCTAAATATAGGTAGGTAGTACCTATGCGGGTAAAGTGATATATATTTCAGAAAAAAAATGTGGGTGGGGAAATAAATTATTATCAAGTAATGTAGAAAAATATTGTGATAAACTCGCTTGAACTAAGCCAGATATAGCCTTCTATGCTCATTTTTTGTTACAACCTTCGTGTATGACTCGCAGTCAACCTCCAGGTTTTTTAGCCTTCGTGATTAACCCGCAGTTAATCCTCCCGGCAGACTTAAAGGTTCTTATATGAGTTTAGGATAGGAATACTTATGAAAATGACAAGGTGAGAAGGTATATTATACTCTTTTTATTACAACCTTCGTGTGTGACTCGCAGTCAACCTCCAGGTTTTTTAGCCTTCGTGATTAACCCGCAGTTAATCCTCCCGGCAGACTTAAAGATGCTTATATGAGTTTAGGAATACTTATGAAGATGACAAGGTAAGAAGGTATTATTATACTCTTTTTATTACAACCTTCGTGTATGACTCGCAGTCAACCTCCAGGTTTTTTAGCCTTCGTGATTAACTCGCAGTTAATCCTCCCGGCAGATTTAAAGATGCTTATATGAGTTTAGGAATACTTATGAAAATGACAAGGTAAGTAAGTGTATTATACTCTTTTTATTATAACCGTCGCGTATGACCCGCAGTCAACCGCCAGATTTTTTAGCATCCTGTCTGGCTTTCGTGATAACCCGCAGTTAATCCTCCACGCAGACTTACGAGATGCTTATATCAGTTTAGGAATTCTTATGAAAATGACAAGGTATGTAGGTACTGACCTTCATTTTTTTTCGATCTCAGTTCCTGATTTGAATCGGAGTAGGTATACCTACTAACGACGCGACGCCGCAATGATGCTGATTTCTTCGTTTTCTCAAGTTTTTCTTGATTTTCTTCCTTTCTTCGTTTCGACATGATAAAATAATTTGCGATGAAATATTTTGAGACGCGTGCGTCTTCTACCTCGCATGAAAAAAGAATGGCGTTATAGGGAAGGGCTGTGACGGTAGTGAGGAGACCGACCAGAGAATCGATTTTTAATTTTTATCGATACAAATCTAAACGCATGCGAATCTACCTGTATGATCTAAGTTACTACCTAGTAAATTATAACTAAATTATAACTAATTTATAACTAATTTATAACTATATCTGAGAGATGGAGCTATGAATATATAATTATAATCTGTGCCCCCGGTTCCTCGTACGTTTGGGAAACTCGTGTCAAGTCAACACACCAAATATAATATGCTTAGTGGTTAAATACAGCCGATGATCAACAGGCAACCAATGAGAGTTCAGTATTTGGTGTGCCAAGTTCACGTGAATTTAACAAATGTATGAAACCCCGGAAAGTGTTGCCTGTAGCTAAGTTGTGCTTTAATAGACTTTAGTGCAGACAGGCATTAGTGTGGTCACTAGTACTCATTGACTCAGGCTTTATAATCTTAGCTAGCACTTCAGCGTGGAAACAATCGCCTGCTCTGTGCCACTGTAGGTTGACAACTCTGGCGGAACGTAGGCATTGTTGTCACGTGCGCTAGCCTGCGTTGTGTCCACGCTTTCAGAGCATAGAGCACTTTTTTTTTTTTTTTCTTATAGTTTGGCTCCACACATAGTGTATTTAGCCAGTGTCAAGTATTGTAGTTTTTCGTCGTATTATGAAATATTTCATGTAAAGTCAAGTCTTAGTCACAGTCAGTCAGGGTAGTCATAGTCCAGTCTAAGTCAGGTAGTCACAACCCAGTCTAAGTCATGCCCTAGTAAAGTAGTGGCAACTTTACTAGAGGCTTCTATGGAATTTTGGAAGCAACACGAAAAACCACGTTTCACTACATTATATCACTTGCCCACACTTATACTCATAATTCAGCACTTAATGCGTAAAATGCCACTAATTTTAAACATTAACACTAGAAAAAGCATAAGTTTTGTGAAATAATACAATGCAACGTGAACGTTTTCACCTTCCCGCCAAAACTCCTAGAGCACATTTATTTCTCTGTTTATCGGTGTTTCTTGCGGAGATAAAGGTATCGGGTCCAAATATGGAGCCAAGCTGTGGACCCAAGTAGAGTAACCCTTTTTTGTGCAATAGGTAGTTGTTTCTTTTATTGTTAATGGGTCAGCGTTTGGCCTCACCTGGTGGTAAGTGTAGATGAAACCTAAGGTGGGACACGCTTGCCCAGAAGATTCACTTTGCTCTTGACTAAGAATTATCATGTTATTGAGTATTTACACTATTCAACTATAGCTATAGTGTTTTCTATTATAGCGACCCACGCACCTTGAAGTTTCGCTAATTGTTTAATTCTAATTTTGATATTTTACAGGAATGTCCAACTTGGCAAGACACTGAAGACTGCACTCGATTGAAACAGCACATGGAAGATTGCAGACCAAAATTCGATTAAACCACTAAATACTGTTGTTAAAACGTAACCGAGTTGTAACTGTTATTTTAGGTGTTTTCAAATAAAGTTAACTATGCCATATTCATGAACAAGTTATGTAGTTATTTGTTTAGAAATATAGGCAAGGGTTCTTTCTATTCCATACATCCTGTAAGTAATTAATCTGTTCCACCGGGCGTTACGGAAGACTATTGAGGGTATGTTTATTTTGGACAGTTCGAATGCTCGTAAATTGTATTCATAACATTGAAAAATGCTTACAAAATTGTATACCAGTGCATGCCAAAATATGTAACCATTATCTCACGTTACCATGAGTTCTCAAACAATTCGTAAGTACCTACCTAGTGCATTTATCATTCTTTTCTTTATTCCGCGATAGCTAACACTAGAGCATAAACGGTTTAGTTCTAGCTACAACTTATGGAGGTTATAGTAGTTTATATTTTGCTTCTTTACGTAAGTAGTAGATTTTAATTTTGGAAAGAAGCCACTTCTTTAGCGATCTCAGTTTTGTTGCTTTTTTATTATGTTTCAAAGGGTGTTTGACCCCGAAAGGTGGCGCTGCGCTACGATGGATTGGCAACTAGCTCTCTATGACATACTCTGTTAAGTGCTTGGTGATTCTTTTCAGATAAGTTACTTCATGGAAATATTTCTATACGTCAATTAGTGCCGTTTCCAGACAGTTTATTATATGAAAATAGATATGTCATATAGCGCCGTTCAATATAATTTAATACATAGAAATAAATAGTCAGATTAGTGCTCATCATCATCAGCTGGAAGACGTCCGCTGCTGATAGGCCTCGCCTGTAAAACGCCACTTTGAACGCTTATCATAGGGGGATTTGCCTTAAACACTACGCTTGGCAGGCGGCTTGGTGATCGCAGAAGATTAAAATGCTGACGCGCATTCCCTGGATATTCCCTTAGACGGCTCTTACCACGGGAAGAGATGGGGTTTTCCTATTCGCAAACCGGGACCTGGGGCTGATAGTAATAGTGCTGTTTCCAGATATTTTAGTACTTGGAAATAGATTTGTTAAATTAGTATCAATTAATTTTTTGAAGGTTTTAGCACAGCCACCGGACCTGCCTCTTAAACCAGACTCCTGTAACCGACCAGCTGAATTTATGGTATGTTATCACCTACAGTCAATTTTAGACTAATTAATCTATTGAAGGAAGTAGTGCCTAGAGAGCTTTCCAGTAAGTTATACGAACGCACATCATCCATTGCTTGCTATGAGTGCATCATCAGCACCCACTTGGCAGGTGTCTTGGCGATCTCAGTAGATTACAATGCAAACCGAGAAGAATGCTGCTGTGCATTCCCACGTACTATAATAGTAATACGAGGAGATCCACAGGAGAACGAAAGTGACCGATATAGCTCTTAGCATTAGCAAGTTGAAATGGCAATGAGCAGGCCACATCGCTCGTAGAACTGACAACCGATGGAGAAGGAAGGTTCTCGAGTGGAGACTATGAACCGGAAGACGCAGCGTAGGTGGGCTGACGACTTGGTAAAACGGCGGGGAGCCGATGGATGCAGGAGGCAAGCAGCCGCTCCAAGCGGCGCTCTGTGGGGGAGGCCTATGTTCAGCAGTGGACGTCTTCGGGCTGTTGATGATGATTATAATATTAATCATATTTTTTTTCAGTATAGACAATGCTGCATATTTCCACCCTTCTTCACTCGCGAAGTGGCCAAAAGTTGTGGAGCAGCATTTAATCTCCTCTCAACTGATGCGAAGACCAACATCTCAATACTTCGAAGAGTACCTTTGTCTCTTGTAAGTTGCAGTAATAGTGTAAACTGACGCAAATAAAGAACCGATCTCGATGATTTGTCTCTTCACCGCTTATCAAAAGTGTATATTATTATAGGTATAGGTAAAAGAGAGTAAACAATAGAATAGTGGGCTCTTTTCAGAATTGTTCGTGTTCTGAATGAATTCTTGATTTTTCCATTATTCTTAATTAACACTGGCTTAACAGAATTTTAATACTTGGCAATAAAAACAATTCAAAGTGATATTGTTTGTATAGAGATGCTACCTTTCGTTCAGATATATAAAACCATGGAACAAGGAGGAGAGGAATGCCAATACGCCAAGAAAACAGCCTATATCAAAAATATGCCTAAAACTAGATGGCGTTGCAAACTGAGCAGGTCATAAGTTGAGCGCAGATCAGAAATATGACAAAAAACGGTTTTAAACCCAGCCCGCTGTAGCTACACGTATAGCCCGCTCATTTTACAGTGCCATCCGGGTTTAAAACGGTTTTTTGCGATCGGCGCTCAACTTATAACTTGCTCATTTTGCAGTGCCATCTAGTTTAGGCATATTTTTTATCTACACTGTTTTTTTGCTGCACTGGCATTCCTCTCCTCCTTGTTGCATGATAAAACTTAAAATAACTGACTTAAAACTAGCTATTAATTAATACTTTGTACAGAATGCTCTACTCTACCTATACTGGAAAAGCTTAAACAAATTACTTGACGATAAATTGATTTTCATTTTCTTTATAAAGACTTGTAATCTACAACCAACATAATATTTCTGTGTTCAATTTCATAATATAAGGATACAACATTTTATTGAATTGTATAGTGTGCAGACACAAACTAAATATCATGCCTTTTCCAGTGCTACCACTGGAAATGCATCCTTACAACCTATTCTCTCCTCAACATAGACGATGATACTTTAAACGACGTGAAGTACTATGAACATCTCGATAGATGGGTGGAACTGAATCCAGATTTTACAACAGTGATGCAAAATGCAAAAGTGTTTTGTAAAAACACATTTCGTATGTTCCTGCCTTTGAGAGTGTGCGAGTTCATTGACATACATGGCTGCATCAGAAACTTTATAAAAGTGGTTAGTAGACATCATTACTTTTTTTTAACGTTTCATCTATTTGAGGAAATCTTACAGGCAGGTAATAAATGTGTCATGTCAAGCTTTCTGCAATTGAAACTAGGATTGTATGGGTTTGAGTGGAATTGAAAAGTTTAGTTTAATTATGTATTTGTAGTAGCAAAAGTTCTTAAGGCGGAACGTTACACCAGCGCGGGAAATTCAAATTTTCTTGCGTTCTTTTGCCAATAATAGCTTAATTACTCTACGTAATTACATGAAAACTAATTTTGCGGAAATAAATAGAATGTATCAACAAATTACGATTAAAAGTATCTCCTAGATGTCATTAGTTTAGCGACCCGAGCTAAACCAGGAGATACTTACTCTAGGAGATACTTAGTTTAGTTTTCATGTAATTACGTTGCGTAATTAAGCTATTATTGGCAAAAGAACGCAAGAAAATTTGAATTTCCCGCGCTAGTGTAACGTTCCACCTTAAGGCCGGGTTTCCACTTGCAAGAAAACTTCTGCAAGAAGCGTCCGACCGTCTATTAGACTGTAGCTTATAAATGTACCTAAACTAGAGTAAATTACAATTACAATAGTTTACACGTTCAAGCTACAGTCTGATAGACGGTCGGACACTTCTTGCAGAAGTTTTCTTGCAGGTGGAAATCCGGCCTAAAGAATGTTTATCATTTTATACGCAGCTTACGTGCATTATAATAATTAAAAATTTCAAATTAAGAATGACTCGCCTTCTGCTTTCCTATTTAACTTACGTTAAAGTTCAAAGTAATTGTTCATGTTGCTATTTTTGACAATGCCAAATAGTAAAGTAATAAAATGTATTGATTTGTTTCAGGACTGTCCTGCTTTAGTACCCACTCCACAATGTGCTGAAGTGAAAGAGTTTTTCGCAGAATGCAGAGAATACTACCTATAGCGTTTTTAGACCGTGTGATGTCTCAGGATGACTTGCGTAGTGCGCAGTGTCACGCGAAACTTTAATGTAGAGTTCCGAGCGACACTGCCACCTGTGTGGGCGGCCGTGACGCTTAGCACCAGGCGAAGGACTAGCTCGTCACGTCTTTAATTTACATAAAAAACATTTCCACATATGTTGATTAAATTAATTGTACACAATCATACGTTTACGATATTTCTATCAATATTTTTTATTACCTTTTGTCACTAACATGTCAGTACAATCCCTAACATTTATCAGAGCATTGTTGGTTATATCTACTATTGTAATTTGTTATTGTCACGTAACTATATATCATAATGTACCTATACTAGTAAATCGAGACCCATTGAGTGCACAGGTTTCATTCATAAATCCATTGCTATGAACGGTTCAACGTTCCACTGGTTAAAGGAACAGGTTCATATTAGAATGAGATAAGCTGGCTGGCAAAGAAAAGTAAAGACAAAATTATTTTAAAATTTAATCTAAGATCATCATAACTATAAAGATGACGAAACATGCATCATCACACTTAGTTCTAACTAAAATCCTAATACTATAACATATTACGGAGACATTCAAATACATTTGCATTCATTTATACACACTTGATATGAAACCAGGATACTGCCTGGCGATAGAAATCGCATTGTTTGGCAAGCCACCTGTGCATTGATACACTTAGTAATACTGTCACGTAAATGCTCATTGAACCATTTTTATCACACGCACCAGTATCTCCTTATCACTTTCCTTTGAGGAATGTATTAACTAAACTAGCAGTCTTTTGATACTTCAAGGTAGAAGCCTCGGGTTGTACCGACCAACGTAGAGTATCATACCTGTTGGGTTGTGCCTTACGAAGAACAGGAATGGTCGGTCGAACTTTATCCGAGCTGGCTGCACGCTCCGTGTTGGCACACGGGCCTGTCTGGGTCGAAGGTGCAATGGCAGATGCATCGCTTCACCTAAATCGTGAGGGTCGTGGAAAGCTCTCTGGTAATCTCTTGGCTCATCCCAATCAGCCCATCTAGACGTCCTACGGCGTGCCACTGATGAAGTCTCAGGGTACTCCTCAATATGATGCTGCTCGCCAACCATTCCTTCGCCGCAAGTTGCGAACGACGTCATTTGAATCATGTCAGAGAGGTACAAATCCTTTGTTGGTCCATTAAGTCCACCCAAGTCAGCATGATTCGCGTCAAACATATCCTTTAAGCCCATTTCTCTCAAAGTCGAAGAGACATTAAAAACAGATTTGTGCGAAAATCTAGGGATTTGCAGTTCCAAACCAACTCTTGGCAGCAAGGTTTTCAGAATACGATTCCAAAAGGGCGTAACATTTTCGGTTTCTCTTTCTTCTTGCGTACTGTAGAATATTAGGCTATTTTCTAGTTTTTGCAAGTCGTCATCCTGGACAGTGTCGCCTGGCTGTCCGGGCATGAGGAATATGGTGCTGACTATAGATTCAGCATTTCCAAGGGCTGCAGCTGTAGCGTCAAGTACAGGGTCGTACCCAGCAAGGAAACCACTCTTGTAGACCACCGCTGGAACAGGAACGAGGCGTCTTTGACGCACGTTTGGCGATACCACGAAGTACATTTCACCGTCTCTGCCATCGACTGATGTGCCGGTGCAATCGGTCTGAAAAGTATTGAAATATAATAGTTAATCCTTCTGTAATTTTATTTGTAGGTCTAAAACTGAAAATAAAGATCTTCAGTCATCCCAAAAAAGATTAAATTAGTAATAGATAGAATGATATGTTCCTTCCATAATGAACAATGAAGTATTGTGCGATAAATAAATGATGTAAGTAAGCAATAAAAGTTTCTTAGTCTTTAATATTATTTAGGTAATTAATAGACGTAGGTATTACCTACACTATAGGTTTCAATTAGTTTAATAGTAGATTAGTAGCCAAGGGCTGTAAAGCATCAATTGCAGCCCGACATATTTAGGCGCCTATAGTTCGAGGGTGCAATTGATGCTTACACCCGAGCTAACTACTCTGCTTTACATCTCGATTGTGAGGTAAGTAGAAAAAAACCGGCATTACAAGAATAAACAATATTTAAAGTAAAAGTTTTCTATTCCCGCCTTTTTTCATCTTTTTTTTAAATTTTTTTTTTCAATAACGAAATTGAGCTTCGCCGTTCGATATTTAAAATTGATGACTATTATACTCATACGAAGACAAGGCTGAATAGCGAAGCGACCTCTTTTGTCATTGGGCTGAATGCATGATGCCTATTGCCAGTATGATAGATAGTATAGATGTACGCGAACTTTTTGAAAGAGTGAAGAGTTTTTTTTAATTACTTACCGCCCTAGTACTTTTCTAGCTACATTATTACCCTAGAGCGCTAATTGGTTACCTACAAGCCTCATTTGGGGGTAATAAGAACCTACTTATCGAATATGAGAGATGAAAAGGTTTTTTATTCATTCGTTGCCATGTTTTGTGTTTCCTGAAATATATAATCTGGGTGTATTCAAGGCCAGAGCGAATACAGGTACCTTCTAGATTTACTTGCTTCATCTTCGGCCACACCGTCGCTTTCCATCAGGTGAGTTAGTGGTCAAATACAACAAAGAAATCAGCACTCAAATTATTTACTTATAATTATGGTACCTAGCTTAGAACCCGTGGGCGTGGATGTCGTGGAACACCGGTCACCGGAGAAATAACGAATAGTCTTGTTTTTATCCGACTACGGCGAAGCAAAAATGAGAGTGCGAAAACGAGGTTATGATTTCGAGTGGTAGGTAAAGTATGTATGTATGTTCATCTGTTCCCTCATAACTGTTAAAATCATAGACCTAGGATATTTTCGTTACTCTCTAAAAACATTTAAGCTATAGATAGATGGCACATTACATTGGATATGATGCCCTCTAGAGAAAAAAACTATATTATATATTTTTTTAAATTTCGCCGTTTTTCACCCTTTTTAAGCTCCAGTTTTGGTCCACCTCTTAGTTGGTTATAAAAGGTGATAGCACTTTTAGATTCTTACTACCAATAGCAATATCACATTCACATTTATAATTTCGATTGCTATTGACTTTAATATTTCTAAATTTTTGTTTATTTGATCTTATTGACACATTAGGTATAAATTACTTCTATACACGAGATCACTTGTTACGATAGCTTAGGAAAAGTATGCTCTGGCTTTAGGGACGGGTAGATGCGGTGGGTTCAACCTCGCTCGTGATTGAGTTTTTTCCTTAACAATATAGTAAATTATATACTTTTTAAACCTTAAAACTCACCTGGAATATATTTGTTGAAAAAGCAGCTAGAGGTGGTTTCATCACAATACTATTCGTCTTAATATATTCCGGAATCTTCCCCAAAGTATGCTTTTTTACGAGCAAATTGGTTCTTCTTCTAATAATGTCACTGATTAGTTTAAAGTTTATTTCTTCAACATGGCCGCTATAGAAGTGCAGGGCTCTTTCTTTGTAGAATGTTAAAATCTTTCCTTTGTTTCTGTCACTAAAAAGTTCCCTTACAAATGCGGATACAGCAATACCAGAACTAGGTGTAGGTTCAATAGAATCGGAAATATTTTTCAAAGTAAAATGAGGATTAAATGTTACCATATCATCCAGCTTTAGAATTTCATTCATTTCTCCTGAAGTAGCACCTTTTGCTCCCATAAATATCATTGCCAGCATAGATGTGACGGAGTAAGGAGAAAAGACGAAACTTCGTTTCTTGTCAATATTTTCGTATATTGTGTTCCAATACCTAAAAGCCAATTTATGACACAATTCAATAAATTGAGCTATGTCGTCTCCTAAGTCTTTTGTAGTCACTTCTAGGCCTTCATATTTTTTAGATAACTCTAAATATACGTTTTTATTTTCATCACTACCTGGCTTTATGGGAGCGTTGAGTTTTGTTTTTTCATTTAGCAAATCGTTTCCTTTTGGTGGCGTTACGGTAGAAATTAATTTCCATGAGTTATTTCTATCGATAGCCATTTCTTCATCATTCACTTTTTGAATTTTCTTTTTGAATTCATCAATTTTTTGCAAAGTTTCAGAATTTTTTTCTGGTATGCTATCAATTTTTTCTACTACGGTAGTTTTATTTTCATTTGGTTGTGACACAGTTTCAATTGTATGGTTATTTAACTTTGCGGGTTTTGTTGTAATTTCTTGTGATATGTTTGTTACTTCATTAGTAGATTCTGTAGGTTTTTGTTCAGCAGCAATTTCTTTTTTATTTCCTTTATCGTCCTGTTTCTGATAAGTAGAAATTTTGTTTAAACTATCGTCCTTTTCGTCTTTTTTTACACCTGAGATATTTACTCTGTATTGTTCAGTATTTGAAGAGTTAGTGATTGCAGATACAGATATTTTAACAAAATCTTTGGGATTATCGTCATTTTCTTTTAGTTTATCATCTACACTAACGTTATTATTGGGAGATGAACTGACATGAGTATCTTTTTCTAGAGAAACAATTTTTTCTGTAGTTATATCTTCAGATACTAAATTTTGTGTTACAATATTATCAAGAATGTTATTTTCAGTAGTAAACATAAGAGTCGTAACTTTTTCAGTTGTCGTTTCGACAGCTATTTCTTTTTCAGTAGTAAATTTGATGGCTGCTTCCTTTTCTGATTCAACAACATTATTTTCTGTAGTAGTAAGTATATTACTCGTTGTTGATTTATCTAGAGAAATGTGTGTGGGTACCTTGGTTGATATTTCTACATCTTTTTCAGTGGTTGCTGACCTATTGTCATCCACATCAGAGTCTGAAGTGGGTTGCGGAGCTTCATGTACAACTTGTGAAAGAAGATCACCCATAGATTCCGATAAGATAGGATCAATGGTCGTACTTTCTGAGAAAATAGGAGTTGTCGTGGTCAAATGTTCGTTTTCTGTTGTAGATATTATTTCTGTTGTTGTAATTTTAGTTTCGCTTTTATTGTCAGTTTTTGTGAGAGGTTTATTAACTTTTTGTTGGGGATGTGGGTCAATCGTAGATATTTTCACAAAATTATCATCATTTTTATTTTTCTCATCATTAGGAATATCCATATCTAAATTCTCTTTACTTTCCATATCAACTACGCTCACTTTATTCGTGTCAAGCAAATTGCTACTAGTTGGTATTGGTTGATAGTTATTGCCTAGATCAGATGCAATTTGGCTTATACTTTGAGCAACATCAAATAATGGCATAACTGTATCATCATCTTTCATACCATCATCAGCAAAATTCATTTGAGAATTTTCTAACAAAAGAAACTCTGTAGAGGAGGCTATTGTAGAAGGAGAAACAGATTGAGTAGTTATCGTAGTTATATTAACTCTTTCTAAATCCGGATCTTTCACCATACTAGTAACTTCCATTTTATTGGTTGAAATCGTGTGTGTTGTCATAGTCACATGTATGTTTGGTATTCCAGTTGATGAAAGTGGTTGTGGTGATTTTGTTGTAGTTGATGGAGATCTTTTAGTTGTAGTAGGGAAGATGAATGGTGCTTTTGTTGATTCAACTGGATTTTTTGTTGTTTTTTCTGTTACATATTTCACTGTAGATATGGGAATAAAAGTACTTATTTTCTCAAAGTATGGGATTGGCTTAGACGTAGGAATATCATTAGAGATATATTCCTTAGTTGTTGAAATTGTAGTTGTTGGCATCGTTGTTGTTGTAGAAGGCTTAGCAGTTGTAGTACTTGGAGTTAACGTGGTAGTCGTGACTTTAACTGTTGTTGTAGTGCTTGGTTTCGTTGTAGCTGGCTTTGTAGTCGTGGTTCGAGGTCTAGTAGTAGAAACTAACTTTTTCCTTATGGTTGTAGTACTTAAAGGTTTTGTTGTAGTGGAAGTCTTTTTAGTGACGATTGGTTTCATTGTAGTAGATGTAGATGTTGAACTTATAAGACTTGTCTTGCTTACTTCAGCTGGTGTTGTAATAGAGTTATTATCACTTTCTTCTACGTTTGTAGAACTTGAAATTTGGCTACCACCTTCTTTACTTAAAGAATTTTTCTGATCGTCGGCATTAATATTTACTTCTATTGTTTCTGTCTCAGGAGTAAAATTACTTGTACTTTTCTCCGGAGCAATGTCTACTCCAGAGTTTCCAAATATTGAGGGCAATATCAAACTCCAAGAGTCAGATACGTCGGGAGTATCCAAGGTTGGTTGTACTAAAGGTTTATTTTTATGGGCTTCCATTTGAGCTTTCAATACGTTTTGAACATTGGTCACTACACTGTGCACTTTAGTGTATGGCGGTTGACTAAAATTGAATGCTATTGTCGGTTGATTGTCATTAGCAAATGTTACTAGGCCTTCTGAATCTTCTCCAGCTGCTACAATTGCTTGTATTTCTTGTAATGTCATCAGCCGTTTGACTAGTTCTCCGGATTCATCGAAGGTATAGAACTCATATTTATCAGGTGTTAGTAGATTTATCGGACTTCCAACTGTTGCTGGTACGTTTGTTGGTGGTGGTAACGTATTTCCAACTGCATCAGCGATGAATGGCTTGGTGCGCCTGAAATATAAAAAAAATTTTAAATAAGTGATCAGAATTAACATATATTCGAAGGAAATAGAGATAATAGAACAAGTTTAAGAAGTCATCATCATCATCATCATCATCATCATCATCAACAGCCTGAAGTCGCCCACTGCTGAACATAGGCCTCCCCCAGAGAGTGTCACTTTAAGCGGGTGCTCGCATCAATCGGCTCCCCGCGGCTTTCACCAGATCATCGGTCCACCGAGTGGAGGGCCGGCCTACACTGCGTCTTCCGGTTCGTGGTCGCCACTCGAGAACCTTTCTTCCCCATCGGTTATCAGTTCTACGAGCGATGTGGCCTGCCCATTGCCATTTCAACTTGCTAATTCTAAGAGCTATATCAGTCGCTTTAGTTCTCCTGCGGATCTCCTCATTCCGAAGCTTATCACGCAGGGAAACGCCGAGCATAGCTCTCTCGCAAAGTCTCGTAAAGTCGCGCAACGAGCTATGGAGAGCCATAGCTCGTTGCGCGACTTTGAGCTTACTAATGAGGCCAATAGTGAGAGACAATGTCTCAATTCCCGTTGTTCCTGGGGTTGCTAGCCGGGTGTCTGCTAGGAATTCTTAGCACCCTTTGCTCTGCCGTTACCGTGGCCGCTACCGTAGCCACGGGATAGCGGAGCTGCCGGGGACTGGGGGCCATTGCTTTCTGTGCTTGTCATTAGGGGGTGGGAGGTTGCCATAATCACCACGCTGGGCAGGCGGCTTGGTGATCGCAGTAGATGAAAATCTACACCGAGGAGAACGCTGCGACCCATTCCCGAGATATTCCCTTTGCCGCCTTCTACGGCACCCACGGGAAGATATGGCGTGTTCCTATTTGTAACCGGGACCACACGGCAAAAAGTAATTAAATAATTAAACTCAATTATTATCAGGATTTATAAGTTGACCTCAGAACTCGCCCTATTAACAATGAAGTTAACATTCTGGACAAACTTGAAAATTACCTGTTATTATTCCCAATTTTATCAGCCAGTGTGCAGACTGCAGACAGCAGCAAACATAGAGTCACCCGCATCTTGATAGTCCATACACCTGAAATTGATAAAAAGATATGTGTTAATATTATTATTAGAGGAATTAATACAAAACTGCTAAACGACAACTAGCATAATATCTCTTCATTCTCAGCTATTTTTACCTACTTAATAGGTAAATTATAATTTAATCGTAATAACACGATGACAGTGGTTAAAAAGCTTTTGTATCCCTGCTATTAAGTTTCTTATTACTTATATGTTATATCGATCATCAACTTATAAAACGAACTGTAAAAATTGTGAATAAACCTGTTGAACAAGGTAAAACCACGGTCATTGTCGCGTAAACTAGAACTAGTTTTTTATTGAGGCTGTCATCTATACAGCCTACCTTCTACCTTTTTTTTGTTCCACCACCAACGATGTTTCCCCATTGACTTCTTTAAAAAGTTTTTAGCTTTTGTGGTAATGTATTTTATACTACTTTAAACAGTCGTAGACATTTTAATGTTCATTTCTTTGAACTCTCTCTGAGAAGTGTGTCGGTGCCGTTGTCTTTGACAAGTTGTTTGCTCGTAAAATATTGATGTGGGCCACCTAGACCACTTTATGACATCATGATGGTCAATGAACTCTTGTGGGGTATAAATTATTATTGTATTATGTAAGGTAAGATTAATTACAACAGTAATATGATAGAGTTTATTGATGGTTACATAATTAGTTTTGATTAGATTTAATACGATAGATGCAATAGTAACTATGAATTGCATAACAAAATGGCAATGTGGCAAATAAAGCTCTAAATTTACTTTCAAATTGATGTTTATTGCACAAGGCACATTGAAAACAAAATAAATTAAATCAGTAAGTCTAATAACCAATTAAATGATAACACAAACAAAATGTCTCTCGGTTAAAGGTCTGAAATAGTTCAAATTAAAAACATTTACACAAATTGAAATAAAAATTTCCTTTGGATTTTATAACTTTTAATCCAAGATACAAATGAGGCAAGCAAGACACCAGGGCTATACCTACACGAGAAGAAAAAAAAAGACGAGAAGCAGGATAGCTAGACTCTAGTGCGAGGAACAGTAATTAATTATTCAGTCTTTGATAAGCAGCTCTGACCACTAGAGAAGAAGAAGCTGAGGGAAGCATAAGGATAGCTAGAGACACAGAATTTGCCCTATTTAGATACTACTAAGTCGATGGGTAGAGGCTAGTGCGAGGAACAGAAATATTCTTAATGATTCAGTCTTCGTAGTGATGGAGCTTTGACCACATTCACCAGAAGCTACAGTTGCATGGTACCGCAACACCACGGTCGGCTAAGCACCAACAATCGCACAAGCTCCCGCAACCCGTTAGAGATGCGCTGGCGCTTGATAGCCCGTCATAATAAGCTATCATAATGACGAGACCGCTGTATGCAGTACACAAACTAAGTTATATTTTTTAATAGTGGCAGTTGATCATTTTACTTTCGTCTCAGCTTTTGAAGCAATATTGTGAGGCAGGCAGAAAGGTATTGTAACGCGTGATCCGTGAAATTACTGACCAAATTAAATATCTAGGAGTGATGAGCGCACTATGGATGGCAATTATAACAGTCACAGCCATTCTAAAAAAGTTACAGAAAAGCATGTTGATTTTATTGTTACCTACTTAATAACTAAATAATCCAAAGTTAAAATGTTAATTCTGTGTCGCATTCTCTATAACTAAACTAAACTTGAAGTATGATGGTACTCTTCTGATAAAAAGAAAACGAATAAGACAGATTCAAAAATCCATGTGAGCTTCAGTACTGACATACAATACAGAATGACTTGACGTGGATTTGACCTACCGCCTAATAATGACAAGACAATCTGTCATAACGACTGACATTGACACGCCGTGATGTAACGGTTATGTAGGTCGCTCGTAAGAACAATGACTTGTTGTTTTACGTTACTAAACCGTTCGTCTATTATTTTTGTACTAAATTAGTGTGTGAAATTAATGATCAATATTCAGTAGGTAGGTAAATTACGAACGAAGAGATCCGCAGGAGAACTAAAGTGACCGATATAGCTCTTAGAATTAGCAAGTTGAAATGGCAATGGGCAGGCGACATCGCTTGTAGAACCGATGGGGAAGAAAGGTTCTCGAGTGGCGACCACGAACCGGAAGACGCAGCGTAGGCCGGCCCCCACTAGGAGGACCGACGATCTGGTGAAAACCGCGGGGAGCCGATGGATGCAGGAGGCGACAGCCGCTGAAAGTGGTGCTCTCTGGGGGAAGCCTATGTTCAGCAGTGGACGTCTTCAGGCTGTTGATGATGATGGGTTGCGAGGTCACATGGTAGTCGCTTGTGTAATGCTGGTAGCTCGCCGTTACAGGTTAGATTGGGAGCCGACCGCAATAAAAGGAAAAGGCAAAGAGGATGATGATGAGTAAGCATTCCGGTTCTTTCCTCTACACCTGTGCTTCCTTTCTTAAACATCCAGACAGGTTCATAATTTACCGTTAACTATTCATAACCAGCAACACTGAATCTAAATCCGAATTAAGATTGAATAATTTATTTAGATTCCGCTATAAAATGTACACTTCAGCCACACCTAAATATAGATTTAATCTATGCCTCTGACATACAAACTGAAGATCCGAACATAAGCAAAACTATTCATAGCACAACACAGAACACGGATTTTATATTCTGCATTATTTTTATGCAAATCTTTTCACTTATTTTGCGAATGTTCCTCTGGAACGGAGCACCCAAGTATCAAGTCCAGCCTCTTGACTCGATACAGCGTAGAGCTATCAGAATTGTCGACAGTCCCAAGATCACCAAACACCTTGAACCACTCAATGTTCGCAGGGATATAGGGTCTTTGTGTATATTTTACCGCCTCTATAATGGGGAATGTTCTGAAGAGCTATTCAACCTGATTCCGGCATCGCGTTTCTACCATCGCACCTCTCGCCACCGCAAAAAAGCTCATCCACATATTATTGAGTCGTGGAAATCTCATACGACTCGATTTATGCGTTCTTTCTTGCCTTACACCTGCATAATGTGGAATGAGCTGCCCCAAGCGGTCTTTCCGCAGAGTTATAACATGGAGTACTTTAAGAGGAGGGTTAAAAGAGTCCTACAGGGTAAGCAACGCATTAGTGACGCCTCCTCGGGTGTTACAGATGTCCATAGGCTACGGTGACCACTTCCCATCAGGTGGGCCGTATGCTTGTTTGCTCCCTTTAACATAAAAAAAAGAATGTAAAAAAAGCATTTTGTATAGTAAGTTGTAACTTTATGGAAATGGAGGTCACAGTTCATGCATAATGCTTGCTCATAACATTCTTTGTGTCAAAATGTACATAATGAAAATACAGAATTACATTTACATACAAATTACTGTTTCGAATGTGGACTACATTTACTGAGATATAACATTTATTTTTGTTTTTATTACAATATTCACGACAAAGGTGTCGTAATTATAGAAATAAGCTGACCTGATTTGGTTGTGAAATATTGTATTCGTTTAGAAAGCTTTGTATGAAACTAGATTATCTTTTTGTGTTCAAATGTGGTACCTAATAAACGATCACCTTAGCTTATAATGTAATGATTGACTGTGTAATGTGTTGATTGGTTGTGTGTTATTTATAGCCTTCCATCCATATGTCGTTAACATACCCGATGTTAGCACAAATCCTTTCGGAAATTCGTTCATAATCCACACATCTAAGGAATGGAACTTGGTTCCCGCAACGATATTTCACATATAATCAAGGCGTATTCAAGAGCAGAGTGAATAGGTATCTTCTAGGTAAGCGTGTCCCACCTTAGGCTTTAGGCTTCATCCGCACTTACCATCCTTACCATAGGTGAGATGAGGCCAAGCGCTGACCCATCAACATTAAAAGCCCTACTACTACGGTTATTTAAGCATCTAACGAGAAAGTATATAGATCATTAAATTTGTTGTTATATCATATAAATTATCTATGCTCTAGCACTTGCTTTCTTACCGAAAACTGGATAAAATTATTCCACAACATCGAAAAACTTCGTTTATTCCTCTAACAACGTCATTACTCAGGACTATTGTAACTTGGGCCGTTCCAAATGTTCAAACTTGGGCTGAGCACTGCGAACTTACTCCTTACAGCTTGCCTGCCATGTCTAGTATATATGCAACTTCTCATTCAAAATCTTTACCATTTCGCCCGATTATGACCTATGCATCTGTCGCGTTTGCTCATACATCCTCAGTCCACCTGGATCGACTTCAGGTTATCCAGAACCGCTTTATCCGCAAGGTGGTCGGAGCTCGCTGGTACCAGCGTAACTCCGACCTCCATTGCGATCTCGAACTCCCATCCATCCGTCAGTTTATGAAGGATGCATCCCGCCGCTATTTTGACGCGGCACCCCATCACCCCAACCCTCTCGTAGTCCAAGCATCAAGTTACTCTACAGATATGACAGACCCGCCACCCCGTCGTCGCCGCCCAAGACACGTCTTGAGCGATCCGGATGATCCTATAGCAGCCGTTGTGTCGGCTGCGCTAGGATCACCGGATCAGTCTAGCCCTCCTGGCTCAGGTACCGCTTTCGGCACCGGTATAGGTTACCAGCGTAACACAATCAGACACCGACCCCGCCGGCGAGGTCGACGTACCCCCCGTAGGTTAGCTAGAACGGTCGCGACTTTCCATAGGGTCCACTCTTCCAGTGGACGTAGCCTTCTCGATCCTCTTATCCCGGCAACGGCCCAAGCCGAGGCTCGCACCCCAGGGGTGCCCTTGTGCTAGTTGTCTCCCACTTTTAACGGTTGGGCGCCTTAAGCGCCTGCCCTCCTGCCCGGTGACGCTGTAAAGGTCGGTAGAGACCAACAGCATTAGCCCGTTCAAAAAAAAAAAAAAAAAAAAAAATCTTTACCAGGACTACAGAGACTGACAGAGTAGCCAAAGAACTTTAAAAAGTACAGCATTTCAAAAAGGGAGCATAGAATAGATCCACAATTTGTATGGATGGCACAAATAAAAGACAAAACCAGAAAGGGGGCAAACAGCGAAGACCACCACCATGTTATTACTAAATCGGTGAGGAATTGAAGTTGATGCTTTTTAGATGACAAAACGAATTACGTACAATCATAGGAAAGATAGAAACATCAAAGTTAATCAAGTCTTACTTTAAGCGCACAAAGTCATTGACCTTTGTTTTTTTTTTTTTTTTTTTTTTTTTTTTTTTTTTTTTTTTTTTTTTTTTTTTTAATATTAAGAGCGACAAACAAGCATACGGCCCGCCTGATGGAAAGCGGTAACCGTAGCCTATGGACATCTGCAACACTAGGGGCGTTGTCGACGCGTTGCCAGCTCAGTAAGGCTTTTTTTGATACCCTTTTTAAAAGACTGCATATTGTAGCATTGCGGGAATACTTCCGGGGGAAGATTATTCCACATCTTGCACGTTGAGGCTATCCATAGTTTATTGGTGTTCTTGTAATTGATATCATCATCATCTTCATCAACCTAAAGACGTTCGCTGCTGAACATAAGCCTCTCCTATATAGAGCGCCACTTTGAGTGGCAACTTGCGTTCTGTCAGTCAGCGCTCCATGGTTTTGATCAGAACGTCAGTCCACCTTGTGATGCGCTGGCCTACGTTTAGTCTTTCAGTTCGTTCTATATACTTTTATGAAATCATTCGTTTTATATCAATTTCAAATATTTGTAATCCTTGAAATCTAGATCATCCATGAAATTCTAAGTTGCACGTTAAAAAGATTGCTATATTGCAACAAAAAGATGCAATCATGTGTCACGTAACTTAAGGTTGCTGTATACGCAGATCCACTATCTCGCTCGCGCATTGCGACGACGTTTTTGAAGATATTAAATAACTGAATTTACTTACGCAAAATCTGGCTAAACTATATGATTATGAATAACATTACAATTATTTATGATTTTTATAGCAGTATCGCCTGCTCAGCGTAATCTACAGATTAATTTGTAAAGGAAAAATTTGAATCACGAGCGGGACTTGAACCCGCATCCATCCGTCCCTAAAGCCGCGACATGCTTTACTTAAGCTACCGTGACAAGTGGTCTCGTGTCCGAATTTATCCTTCACCTTTTACAACCAACTTACGGGGTTGGCAGCGCCATCTATTGAGAAATTCTTAAGAATTATCCCAACCAGCACGGTCAAGTTACATCAACACAAATGCTGTAAAGATAACGCCTCCCAAATCAAGATTTATGATTTTTATAGCAGTATCGCCTGCAGTCCCGCTCGTGATTCAAATTTTTCCTTTACAAATTAATCTGAACATTACAAATGTTCAACAAAAATATCATATTAATCCAAATAAGTTTTCATACATAGAAACGGTTACGAATGAAAAAAAACTTTGTTACCGTTGTATTTATGAAATCTTGTTTGGATTAATATGATATTTTGTTAAACAATTGTAATGTTATTCATGATCATATAGTTTAGCCAGATTTTGCGTAAGTAAATTCAATTATTTAATATCTTCAAAAATGTCACAATGCGCGAGCGAGTCAGTGGATCTGCGTATACAGCACCCTTAATAAATATAAAATTGCGAACTCGAGCTGCCACAAGTCAAACCTCATCACGCTCGCGCATCACGATCCGGAAAATAGAGCATCTCTGATATCATGCATTAACTTTTTCTAAACAGATAAATGTAAGATTAACAATGGCCTAATGTAGGAATCGCTTTAAAAAAGCTTGTTGTACGAATATTTAGCGATATGATATTTTTAGAGCTATTATAGCTCTAAAAAATATCATATCGCCAAATATTATTATAAATATTGCCTCCACAGACTTTGCTAAATAGAAATAGGTCAGAAAATATGAGAAGAGACAAAATTATGTTTATTTTGTTCAATTCATTGTTAATTTGATCAATCTTGTAATCAAATATTAACCCCTCACGAAAAATCTTTATTTAAGGCCCAAAACCCACAGTACTGTAAACTGCTAAAAGCGTGTCTGATGTAACGTATAACATTGATCAAATTAACAATGAATTGAACAAAATAAACATAATTTTGTCGATAATATTTGGCGCCAAATATTATTATAAATATTGCCTCCACAGACTTTGCTAAATAGAAATAGGTCAGAAAATATGAGAAGAGACAAAATTATGTTTATTTTGTTCAATTCATTGTTAATTTGATCAATGTTATACGTTACATCAGACACGCTTTTAGCAGTTTACAGTACTGTGGGTTTTGGGCCTTAAATAAAGATTTTTCGTGAGGGGTTAATATTTGATTACAAGATTGAATACGTGGAAAGTTTGCATTTTTGCAACTCAGTCGTTTTGCACATATACTACGTTTTTTTTTGTTTTTTTTTTTATGTGATTGAATGACGTGACGAGCAAGTCGTTCACCTGATGTTAAGTGACACGGCCGCCCATAACAGTTGCAGTGTCACTCGGAACTTTAAAACAATAAAGTTTCGCGTGACACTGCACTGCGCACGTCATCCTGAGTCATCACCCAGTCTAGTAATCAGATTACTAGACTGAGTGATCAGATCATAAAGTCTCATTTGCCCAGTAATTTCACTACGTATTTCAAAATTAAGTATAGTTCCTTTAAATTAAAACTATATCATACCTTTTAGTTAAAAAAGGGTTAATCCGACTTCAATCCCCTTAATATACTGTAATGTACTTAAATAACGTATTTTTTTTTAGTTATTTTGATTTTAAAACCAAAACCTTCTCTAACAATTTTTATGACATTTCTGTGGAACCAATCAGAAAATGCCAATTCCAATATAATAAAAAAAAAATACAAATTGGGTTATAAATAACGGAGGTCTACGATAACAAACGTAAAAATCTCATCCTCCTGTTTTGAAGCAGGTTGATTAGAATTATACAGGTTGTAATTGAATTCATTAACACAAATTAGTGCCTACCTTAGAGAAAATCATTTATTGATGACTATTAAAGAGTAAAAACTGCAAAGGAAAATATGTTTTCATTGAAAATTATGAAGATTGCCGCGGCGTCTATCATATGTAGCGCGAATGCACGAACGATATTGATACTTTTAAAAGTTTTTTATACCTTGTATGTAATAATTAACGCAAGCCTTAATTATTTTAATTTAATTTTGTGCTGTAGCAGTTGATTTAGTAAGTTATCCCATTTTTTGGACTTATTATCGATACCGAATCGATGCGTTTCATATGTTACCCACCCAATATATTAAACAGCTATAAAGATATGGTAGGAGAAATATACAGAATCAGAATAGAAGTAAAAAGCATTATATTTACTTATTTTTCGAGCTATCTATGTCAACTGTTTAAACCACAACAAAAACTGATATCCAAAAGTAAACCAAAACGGTAACTCAGGCCTAACAAAAAGAGCAAACAGTCGATTCATTCACAAACTGGGTTCTACTAAACATTTTTACAAACTTCTTTTACCCAAAAACCAACAGACAACTGTCGGGGGCGTAATTACCAAAACTGGTAACGAAAAAACGTGAAATAGCGTTGACACAATTAAACCGTTGTTGTTTAAACAAAAAGTGGAGTGGAGAATTTACTTAAAAATATGTGACGGTGCAAAGCAGAGATGAAGGTTGGTATAAAAATCTATATTGCCTCAAAGACTTCTATGTATACACCAGACAGGACATCTCTAACTTGCATTGTCAATCACTGCAAATATGCCAATGAGCATCTGCTCGCTCATACGATGCTCAGCTCTCAAAGCGACTGCACGTGCAGCAGTGAATAGCAGTAAAAATTATGATCCGAATGTGCCATGGCACTAGCGCTGCGTGTTGGGATCGTTGGTTAGACGATTTAAACTCGTAAAGCGCTGTAGCGGATTTTAGTTTAATTATACAAAAAATGACAACTATTTGTGCGTTGAATAGCTTCTCTAGTACGTAGTACATATACCTCTTTGTATTGCCTAGCCTCTTCACGTTCGCTTGAATTTATGTAAACATAACCTTTTGGAGAATTTAGCTAACAATGATTTGGTATAATGACTATGACTCTTGCATTAGCTATGATTCCATTCTTTCTTATGGAATTTTGCCACTGATTCATCTTAGCATTTGAAATTCCTTAAAACAACTATTGCTACATTAATATAAGTACCTTGCAATTTGCAAGTTGCAAAATATGCACCTTTTACATAGCATGTAAGCATACTCACGTTGAGACCAAGTCCCACTACAGAATAGGCTTCTTTTATTAGATACGGTGGTCAGAATAGGCTAGTGTCCTGCTATTTTTTTATTGCATAAATTAATAATATTTCTCATGAAATAAACAGTTGTGAAAACAAAAATTAAATATCTAAAAAAATAACAAAGTTACAAGAATTTTAAAATACGGGAATAGAAAGAGAGAGCTTAAACATGCAGTGACGTCACTCTTGCTCCTTCATAGTACCACATTACTAAACTGTGGTAGCTTTCACAACGTGCGTTTTCATAGTAACTGTGGGGAATCTCCTGTTTTGCGAGAAAGGGACAGACGCTGCCCCTCCAGAAACTTTAAAAGCTTATTACTCTTTGTTATTTACCGTTTTTACTTATTTTTTCAATTATCGTATTCTGTTTTAGCCTACTTTACGAAAATAATATTTACTTTTAATTTTTATTAACGGGCAACTAGCCTATTTGACCATGGTTTCACCTAATGCAAAGTGCTATCGTGTTTTATGATGGCAAATGTTTCTCTAAAATATACATATTCAATCTTGACTTGAAAGCCAAGTGCGGGTTGATACCTGTCATGTTCTCGAATTTTGTAATTCTTGAACATGACTGTTTTCTCACGATGTTTTCCTTTGCAGTGGAAATTCCATATATAACTTAAAAAGACATTGGAGTAAAGTTGCCGGATTTTAACCTGGGTGAGTCAGTTGGAAAGTCGTATGAGTTATATACCGCTGAGTAAGCATCGGCTCACTCATGTCTAAATGCCAGAATCTTAAGCACTGTCTGTTCAAGTATCACCACCAACTCGGTCTAGCTGAAAGTAAAGGCAAACTGTAACGGTACAACCGATCGTGACAAGGGTCGACGAACCACCGCCACTGGCTCTGCTCTTGTATTTGTACAAAAAATATAATTACACACGCATATAGCTCGGTCAGTCAGTGAGACAGGTGCATTATGATCGAAGCCTACAGATACAGACTCTTGACTTGAAAATTGTATAGGGCCGTTTTAAAATGCCTGATTATTTTTGGCACATACCTTTGCCAGCGAATTATCCTGGCCATTCAACGAAGGAATGTTGCGATGCTTTTTGGGCACGCTCCCCGCAGAAAAAGACTTAAATTCTGTGTTGTATTTGTAACGTTTTATTACCCACTTTTTTGGTGTTTTTTTTTTGCCTGAAGTAGTATAAATTAAATGTATTTTTAATTATACTGTAAATATATTCCTCTATATATTTTTGTGACCTTATTTAACTGTTGTCTTGATTTTATAAATATTTGTTCTAGATATGATTTTACGGCATAATATATGAAAACAGGCATACGTTGCGTACACCACGCGAGATTAACATAGATTCCGAAAATGTAAAGTTCCTTTAGCAAAAAGGGTAAACTTTGATTAAGATAATCGCATCTCTAGTCATTTTATCGAAGACTCTAGTACCAAAAAATTCGGCACAGTGTCACTGTGCTACATTAAATATTATATAGCTATACTATATAGCAGAATTTTTATATAAATATGTACTTAATAATACTGCGGAAATGAACTCATGCTTATTTGTTCAGTTGCCTATTGCTTACTTAATGTAGTTTGCACTTCCAACAGGCTGCTCGATGTATTGCAACATGACTCGTGTTACCCACTTAGTAACAATATCCAATATCCATCGTATCGAATGTTCACTCACGTCCACATCGTGTTTGATCGTGTAAACTAACATAACTTCTCTATAAATATTTAACGAGTCAATCTGCTAACAGAACTAGACTGGAAGACCCCGAGGTTTAGTCTTTGATTGGAACGTGATCTCGACATGATTTTCAATTATTGCAATTGGTAGTAACTTGTGCTTTTTCCAGTGTTAATGTTAAAATTGGTAGCGTTTTACGCATTAAGGTTTAAAATACGAGCATGAGTGTGGGCAAGTGATATTATAATGTGGTGAAACGTGATTTTTCGTGTTATAATTGTAAAAGAGAAGCGTTTATTGTTTGTTTGTGTTATACTTAAACGCTGAAGCGGCTGTAAAGGTTTAGATGAAATTTTGCACACAGATTTCTTACTTACATTACCGAGAACTACCTAAAGAGTTCTCGTGATAAGCAGTACTTTTTGGAAAATTTGGTGTTCCCATCGGAAAAGGGGTAAATAGCAAGATAAACCTCAAGGCAACTCATCATCATCACCAACAGCCTGAAGACGTCCACTGCTAAACATAGGCCTCCCCTAGAGCGCGACACCTTAAGCGGCTGCTCGCCTCCTGCATCCATCGGCTCCCCGCGGACGTTCACTGCTGAACAATAAATAGGTTTCCCACATAAAACGCCGCTTTAGACGCTTTGGCCAAGCGTCTTGGTGATTTTAATATACCGAAGAGAATGCTGCTGCCCATTCCCCGGATATTACCTTTGCCGATTCTTACAGCACCCGAAAAGCACGCTCTCGCAAAGCTCCATCTCCTCTGAATGGTCTACTGAGTAGCAAGCACCTAACATCAGTGTACCGTACTAAGTGATATTGCAAACTTAAGTAGCGTTACTAACTTACCATCGCTAACTTAACTAGCGTGACTAAAACATAAACTGCAGCCGATTTACTCAATGTTACCGGTTCGTGATTCACTTTGGGAAAGCTTTTGGGTTATTTATATTCAAGCTTATTAAAAAACTTTTGTTACCTTCAGGATTTGTTACCTAAGTTAGTGTTATGTTAAATTTAAGCTTTTAGACTATTCAAATTAAAATTGGTAACGAGGTTTTAGACGCACCATTTTAATTAAGATCTCATTTGCATTCACAGAGTACGTAGGAAATAATTTAACCTGAAAAACTCAAAACGTTCGTTTAATTAAAAAGACTGAGAGGTCTAGGAGGGGTCACATCACGTTATATATCACCTATTTACTTACTACCATTAGTTTTTTTTTCATTGATGTAGCGTCTGGAATATCTACAATAACTCCTGGTTTCTCGTACGTTTGTTAAAGTTAAACTAATGTCAACTTAAAAATACTGAACGCTCATTGGTTGAAAACAGCCGATGATCAATAGGCAACCATTGAGCGTTCCGAGATTTTATGTTGTCATTAGTTTAACTTTAACAAACGTACGAGCTTGTTTGCTGCTATAATGTTCTTTGCAGTTGCATGCTTTTTGGATTATTTCATTAACATCCATCCAAAAAGGGGTTATATGCAATTTTTAGATAAGGGCTTCCGCATCGTACCTTCGTCAATGAACTACCGGAAGGAAGGTTGAATAAAAATATTATGATTTTCAAAAGCAAAGGGGAAGAAGTAAGTACGAAGGGTAAAAGGAAGGTAGAGAATGAAAAAAGTGTTGAGAAATGAACAAGTAGAATGGGATGGTAAAGAAGAGCAGGGGACGATTAAAGAATAAAATCTATTAACCCTAATATATCCAAAAAGTATGTACATTAAAAAAGGGCTCTTTGAGGCCTTAGAAACAACCATAGCTACATGAACCTTATGGAGCCCCCATACAACCGGACCTCCCCTTTCACGTTTACGTTATGCCAAAACTCATTTGAAGCCTGCGAAATCCTGATGACACCGTAATTGAGTTCTTAATTACGCAACTATGCTTTCATAGTCACCGACAACATTGTTAATAATGTCTCTGTAAACAACCTAGCAAGTTCTAAGCAACAAGTTTGAGAAACAGAAAGTGGATATTATACAGGTAGCACTGGTTAAGTGCTCCTTAACACATGGTTTAGGACGTGAGTGTATGGTGTGGTGGTAAGTTTATCCGTAGACTTTTGCTAAAGAAACTTGCAGAGTCGTGTTAATTTTCAAAGAAGGTTCTACTTCTTCTTCCATAATAGGCCTCCCCATAGAGCACCACTTCGAGCGGCTGCTTGGTTCCTGCATCCATCGGCTCCCCGCGGTTCTGAACAGGTCATCGGTCCACCGAGTGGGGGGCCGGCCTATGCTGCATCTTTCGGTTCGTGGTTGCCACTCGAGAACCTGTCTTCCTCATCGGTTGTCAGTTCTACGATCGATGTGGCCTGCCCATTGCCAATAATAGGAATATGTATATAGGCACAAATATATATATATAGGAATATGTATATAGGCCTAGTATATAAGCACATTGTGTGCCGGCTCTAGTTATTATTTTCAGGAGTAAAATTTGGTTTGGAGTTCCAGCGTTTTACGCGACCGAGGCATCCTATCCCAACCAAGTCTCACTAAATATATGAATGGAAGTTAGGGTAGTACCTACCTAGATATTTGTATAAAAGTAAAGATATGGTTTCATATTACAACTTCATAAATTACAGGACATCTTGGTCTTGGAGAGTGAACCTTTGGAACGAATAATACCGCAGTTTAGTTCAAAAACATAGGCCAATTTAATTTCCTACAAAAAATGATTTGTGTTTACTAAGATCAATACTTTTTTTGATGATATGTTAAACGAAGGTCATGCACACTGACATACCATTGTTGAGTCATCATAGAAAGTTCTTGAATTCCCAAAAACAATGGGCTACGTTTCCTAACGGATATTGGCAGTTAAGTGTTTCCAATTAGCCGACTTCCGTAGCCCAAACGTGGGTTGATGTTAGTAAGTTTTCCTCAATTGCGCCTAATCTTAGAATTAGGTACTGGTAGAAACTTAGAAAGTTTTACCTATCACTTCAGTTATTGAGGCCATACAGAACTTAGTAATTTTCTAATACTGATATAAGTATTACACTTCATTATATTTAACCTTATACACACAAAATATAGAACACAACAAATTGACCAATACCTACTTTAAATTATTTATAGTACCTGTTCTGATTTGTAAATGTGCTAAAAAAGGCCTATTTGTAAATAAATTATTTGAGTTCCAAAGTATAATACATCATTTCATTTAATATTGTTGCATCTAGTTAATCTGACAAACATTTTTGACTTAATAATTTTTTCGTACTTAATTTATAGATTTTTGCAATACGATCTCTAACTATATCTACAAACCGTAGATTCTTGCAAAGTTGTGTTTTATTTAAATAATGAGGTATAATGTAAGTAGGTAATCTTGACACTTACAATACCCCAGACATTAATAAAACAAAATATGAATTATTACCAAACATGTGTCCATAAATACAAATGACTGGCGATTAATAAAATGAAACAAAAGCAATATTATAAGCACTCTACATGAAGACCACCATTTAGTCGTTTGTGTTTTAATTATAAGCTGCTCGCTTAAAATTCATCTATTTACTCAGTTTGCGTTTTTTTAAAGTCGAAGTCTGGCTTTTTTTGTCAAACAGACTGCAGCTAAGTTATTTTTTTCTTTGCTGTGTTTAATCATAACACAAGTAGCGCGAACTTTGCATGTTAATTTTGTTATTAATGTGTAATTCCTGCAAATCTTTGGGCGTTATTGTTTCAATTTAACATTTGATTATAGTTTTACTAGGTGGTAGGACTCTTCTGCAATGTTCGTCTAGGTAGGTAGGTACTTACCACCGCTTTGCCAGTTATTCTGCCGCCAAGCAGTAGTGTGCAAGTGCTACTGTGTTCCAGTTTGAAAGGCATTGTAGATAGTGAAATTACTGGGCAAATGAGAATCTATGATCTGATCACACAATCTAGTAATCTCATCGCTATACTGTGTGAAGTCTCAGGATGACGTGCGCAGTGCAGTGTTACGCAAAACTATATTAATTTAGAGCTCCGAGTGATACTGGCATCTGTTATGGGCAGCCATGAAGCTTAACATCAGGCAAACGACTACCTCGTCACGTCATTCATTTACATTAAAAAAAGTTTGTAAATTATTCTAAAATATTGTCAGTCTTAAAACTTTACAGGAATATTACATGAACTGGTACCCTATATTCGAAATAAGGTCGTTCGTTTACGATTAGCTTTTTGGAATACGAATTCACTTCCGTTTTAATTTAAAGAGGATTAGACGCCGGAAGGCTTCTTAAATCTGGAAGGAATTCGTTAATTTTAATCTCAATTCCCATTTTAGAAGTAAGAACAAGTATTTTTTAAATAATATTCAATAACCCAAAACTATGAGATAGAAGCATTTCGATTAGAATTGACAGTAAAAGCGTGTGGTTTAGCATTTTTAAACAAAGGCTTTTGACTTGTCTTACTATAGCTCTGTTTTGCTTTTATTGATTTAACTAATTACTACAATAATACACTAAATACCTAGTCACACTACCTACTAAAAAAAAAACATTTGGAATAAAACAAGCCACGATGACCTATGCCTATAAACAGTCCAAAGCTCCTAACATACCCAACATACTGGCATCAGAATTACATAGTTTAACGTGTCTTTAAATTTTATTACAGCCTATTGTTATTTTGTTATTTTATATTTACATCATCATCATCATCATCAGCCTGTAGAGGTCCACTGCTGAACGTAGGCATTTTTCATAGAGCTTGCCTCCTGCACCCATCGGCTCCCCGCGGTATTTTACTAGGTGGATTGGACTTTTCTGCAAAGTTCGACTAGGTAGGTACCATCGCTTTGCCAGTTATTCAGCCGCGAAGCAGTAGTGTGCAAGCACTACTGTGTTCCGGTTTGAAGGGCATTGTAGCTAGTTACTGGGCAAATGAGACTTAAGAATTGATCTCACAGTCTAGAAATCTTTTTTAGACTGTGAGATGTCTCAGGATGACGTGCGCAGTGCGTCATGCGAAACTTTAATTTAGATTTCCGAGTGACACTGCAATCTGTAATGGGCGGCCGTGATGCTTAACACCAGGCGCACGACTAGCTCGTCACGTCATTCGTTTACATAAACAAAAAAAAATATCATAATTTTTTTTTATACATTTACTTATCAGATGGCTTAACAAGAATAATTTCTAAATTAGCCTATACATGCAACCAAGTCGTGTTTGTGTCGTTGTTTCCCTCAAGGCAGCTAGAAACATCGTTCGGTTGCAATCTCCGGTCTTCCTGTGCCAAGATGTGAGGTGCTTTCAGATGTGTGTAGGTAGGTACCTACATAACTACAGCTAACATTTATGTATGTGTAGTAACGAAGACTGCATCGTTGTTTACTTTTTCGCTTATTTAATTAGTAAGGTCGCATATCTATTCTACACCACTATTATAAAGAGGAGCTATGGAGCGAGCTATGCTCGGTGTTTCCCTGCGAGATAAGCTCCGGAACGAGGAGATCCGCAGGAGAACTAAAGTGACCGATATAGCTCTTAGAGTTAGTAAGTTGAAGTGGCAATGGGCAGGCCACATCGCTCGTAGAACTGACAACCGGTGGGGAAGAAAGGTTCTCGAGTGGCGACCACGAACCGGAAGACGCAGCGTAGGCCGGCCCCCCACTCGGTGGACCGACGACCTGGTGAAAGCCGCGGGGAGCCGATGGATGCAGGAGGCGAGCAGCCGCTCAAGGTGGCGTGCTCTGGGGGAGGCCTATGTTCAGCAGTGGACGTCTTCAGGCTGTTAATGATGATGATGATGATTATAAAGAGGAAAGTTTGCATTATTGTATGTTCGTAAGGAATAGACTCAAAAACTACTGTGCCGATTTCAAAAATTCTTTCACCATTGGAAAGCTACATTCACCCTGAGTAACATAGGCTACACTACTCCACGTGCGAAGCCGGGGTGAGCCACTAGTACTTAATAAAATACTATCCTTATAGTAAGTTGTAGCTGGCGGCATACCGGCCCGTTTGTACCGCTGTGTGTAGCGATATACTACGCGGGATTCCACCCGGGTATTTTGTATGAGTATTTACTGCGACTCATCAGCGGTACGAGTAACGCGCTTTTTGAATAGGACGTTAGTTGGTGTTATTATTATAGTGATTGGTTTAAAAAATTTAGTGATGAGCAGATTTATCAATGTGATGATTATTAGTTTGATATACATATATAGGTAGGTAGGTAGGTACTTACAAACCCTAATTTCACCCTCATTTTCGGTCTAAATGTCGGCCTACATATAATTCGTAAATAGTAAGAATTATGCCCTTCTGCGTCATAAGTTCACAGCTCCTAAATTCGCACCTATCTCACTAAACTATTACGTACCTACTGCAACGCATTTGGGTTCGTCCTAGAGAGATAAATGACAACTTAAGACGTCATACTTTAGTCCAGACATGCATTAGTGCTTGGAATTAGATTGTTTGTTGTTTAATGTGCCTTTATTCTTTAAACTAACTACTACACTACTAAAACTAGTAAACTAGCTACACTATCTACTACAAAGAACATTTAGACTGTATACTAGCCGCGATGGCCTATAGACAGGCTAAATGCTACAGCCCACTACCGGTAGGCAGCGTACCCAACATGCTGGCAGCATTGCCTAGTTGAATTGCAATGCTGGTTCATTAAGCAAAATTGTCTTAATAACGATCGATCTACTACAAGATTATCGTGGATTATAACCACTTTCCGGTTTTATAAAGGTTAGGTTAGCTCACATGAATTTAACGCCAATAGAATCAGAAATTGATGAGAACTATAATCATATATCAAATTTATATTTGGATGTTCGGTTACCTCTGCTCTGCTGCGCTGGTAGCCACGTTTCCTCGCTGTTTACCTAAAACGCAGTGTGTCTTAATCTCGTTTTGACTAAACCAAACGCGAGGTAGGCATATTGAGATTTAGGTCCATTGAGTTTTAGTTCAAGAGCGAGATAGACCCAGTGAGAATTAGGTCCATTGATTTGTAGTTCAAGAGAGAGAATGTACCCAGGTTATTATATTACCTGAAACAATAAAATAAATGAGGTTAACAATGATATTTGATTTATATCAACCAAACAAACATAAAAAAACAATATAATATCTCTAGTGCCCGTCTGCACTTTGACAGCTGCTCTTATTATGGAATGAGTGGCCATAATTCGAACACGCTGGACAAGTGCAGGTTGCTGTTTTTGGCAAGGATGGGGCTGAAATACCTAAGAAAATCCCCTAACCAAGTTTTGAATAAAAAGGGTCGAGTGGGATTCGAACCTGGGTGCGTCAGTTTAAAAAACGTAAATGCTACCGCTAAGCTATGCACACTCGGTCAGTCATTATCATCAACAGCCTGAAGACGTCCACTGCAGAACATAGCCTCCCCCAGAAAGCGCTGCTTTGGGTGGCGGCTCACCTCCTGCATCCATTGGCTCCCCGCGGTTTTCACCAGATCGTCAGTCCACCTAGTGCAGGGCCGGCCTACGCTGCGTCTTCCGGTTCATGGTCGCCACTCGAGAACCTTTCTTCCCCATCGGTTGTTAGTTCTACGAGCGATGTGGCCTGCCTACTACCACTTCAACTTGCTAATTCTAAAAGCTATATAAACTAAAATATAATAAAAGCTAAACGATGAGTTTAGTTCTCTTGCGGATCTCCTCATTTCGGATTTTATCTCGCAAGAAAACTCCAAGCATAGCTCTCTCCATAGCTCGCTGCGCGACTTTGAGCTTATTCATAAGGCCAAAAGTAAATCACGTCTCAGTGCCATAGTCGTCACTGGCAACACACACTGGTTGAAAACTTTTGTTTTCATTTGCTGCCTATTCCCTGGATATTCTCTTAGCCGGCTCTTACAGCAGCTACGAGAAGAGATGGGGTGGTCCTATTCGCACAGAAACCACGGTAACCAGTGGACCACGGTCCAATAAAGCTTTATACAATCAGTTCGCCTGAAAACCACATAAGCAAACAGTTTGTAATATTAGTATAGATAGATACTCGCGTTCGTGCAGTAATTTATTTGTCTATTCTACTGACTCAATAGTTCAAGTTTCTGATATATTAAGATGAAAAGGTAGAGAAATCGAACGTGACGTGATCTGCCCTACTTCACGATGGAGGGCTAGACCGCTATCAACTGTGCAACTTATTGGAGGAGCGAAGATAAACATCGTGTAGGCACAGTTTCTTTTACTTTCAGACTTCGCTCGTGTGGTGAGGATCTTTCAAGTAAATATGGTTTATGTTAGACATGTCTTATTTACGGGAAAAAACGGGTCAGTAAAGTGGTTAGTACGAGTACTTACGACCGCATTTCGTCTGGAAAAAAAATGTCTTCATACATTTTTAGCGTCTTTATTGGTGGCCCTGAATTACATCAACGTTTTGACCCGCATTTTTAGTATCGGCCCTGGAGTCTACTTGGACTTTTGAATACATTTTCTTTTCAATTCAATAAGTAGGTAGAGACGTAAGAGACACTCGGGGCAAAAGGTGGCAGTAAGTAAAACATTGTTTTGCGGTGATAAAACACTACGTTACAGCTATGTTTTTAGTTTTACCTCACTTCATCAGCCGGAAGTCGTCTACTGCTGAACATAGGCCTCCCCCATAAAACGCCACTTTGGACGCTTATAGGGAGGATTTGCCATAATCACAACGCTTGGCTTGGCTTAGTGATCGTAAGAGATTTAAATATACCGAGGAAAATGCTGCTGCCCATTCCCTGGATATTCCCATAGTTGGTTGTTGCGGCACCCACGGGAAGAGATGAGGTGGTCCTATTCGCAAACCAGGGCCACACGACCAGTTTTACTTCAAACAAATAAAAATGCACTTTGAACCATGTGTTGATGACGACTCAACTTCAAAAAGTTCAGCTCTATTTACCGCGGTGAGTTCTATAACCTAAAATAGCCATAAAAAGGCAGTATTTTATTAAAACATCGCTTGAGCTTTGGGAGGAGGGCTTGCTGTAAGATATTTATGCTTAAAATACTTATTGCAGCAAAATATGTGAAACCAAATTTAATACTCCCAAAGGTAGTTATTATTCATCTCCGTTGCCATTAAAAGCGCAAAATATTACTACGAGAATTTAATAAAAGCTCGCAAAACGAATTCAGTATTATTTAAAGTTCATAATGGTGTTACAACCTATTAATCCGATAGTGATTCATCATCCACCTACCCTTATACTACTGTAGGTTTTATGCAGCGCGTCTAGACCGTTAAGTTGAATAATGAAATAAATTAATCAACTCTCCTTGGAAATCATCCTTGGTAATGACCACCACTAGTTAGTCTGATATTATACAACGAAAAACCAATAATACCCCCCCCCCTACCCTTAGTTCTACTTTTACGACATAATATCCACTGGTTTGCTCAATACTCAACAGGCACACAGGCCGGGGCCGGGGGGTGTTTGTACAGGTACAGAAGGTTCACTATTCGAAGTTACTTATATAAATAATGACTCTTGCTACAATGCAATAAAGTGCTGTTCAGTTCGCACAGCGCTACAAGCCTACCCTAAATAGTTGCCTCTCGTTCTCTTGCTATTGCGCTGCTCTTCTACCGCGGCACGCGTACCGGACCAGCCCGTCTAGACGGGCCGGTTCCATGTATTTATGCTTTCGTACCTAAAGTGCGGAGTGAGCCAAGCCTGACATTGGTAACGACGAATCATGCTTGCCTAAAAGACAAAGTTCACTCTAGCTCTAGGTTCCTATTTCTGGAACGTTGCTCAGCTGTAAAAAGTCGAGAGTTATTTTAATATACAAAGGTCTACCTACCCCTACATAATAGCTGATCTAGCCTGCACAGGCAGGCCACATCGCTCGTAGAAAACCTCTCTCTGAAAATCGATAGGCAAGAAAGGTTCTCGAGTAGCGACCACAAACTGAAAGACGCAGCATGGGCCTACTAGGTGGACCAACGATCAGCGGGGCTACCGTCTAAGCCAATCGTAATCGATGAACGGGCTTCATTTCGTCATTTCCGGCAATTTGGTATTGTGTAACATCTCCATCCAGTAGCATTTTCTCACTAAGTATTTCTCTTTTGTCTATTTAGTTCTCCGCCTAAGGGACCTTAATACCGATGGATGAGGATTTTACACAGCCGGAAATGACGAAATGAAGCCCATTCGTCGATTACGATTGAGTTACACAATAAGGGGGCTGATCGAAACCGTGGGGAACCGATGGATGCAGGAGGCAAGCAGCTGCCCAAAGTGGCGCTCTGTAGGGGAAAATTATGTTATGTTATGCTATGATCAGCAGTGGACGTCTTCAGGCTGTTAATGATGATGATGATAATTATGTCAATGGCCATAGCTTTATTAAATCGCATTTTACAAATTTTTATACACTTAACTCTATCTGATTTTTACAATTTTTTGCTAAATCCGCCTTTTGTCTCAAGGGTTTAAGGATGTGATCCCTCAGACCAGATGCACATTATTACTTATTAGCTACAGATTGTTTGTTTTCCAAAAACAGACTTTCTCGATACAACGTTTAGCCCCGCGTCAGACACTTTATGCGGGCGTTTTCCACGAGGGCGATAAATGCTCATGAATATTAAAATCTGCGGGTATGCTAATTAGAATTTACATAAGGTATCCTTATCATTACACTCTTCTTAAATTAAAAATAAAACGCTCCTTATACGGAATTCTAGAATATAATGGACCTTTTTCAATAGATTATTATCATCACACTAATATTATAAAGGCGAAAGTTTGTGTGTATGTACGTATGTTTGTTACTCCTTCACGCTCAAACGGCTGGACGGATTTGAATGAAATTTGGAATATAGATAGCTTATATACCGGATTAAAACATAGGCTACTTTTTATTCGCGGGTGAAACCGCGGGGTGCAGCTAGTAATTGTATAATTATGAGGAATTAATCGATGAGGTAGGTTAGTATTTTAATAACTATTAGTATGCGTCTATTAGCTATTAGAATAAGCAGTGCCTACATTTTAAAAATTAAAATATGAAAACTCATAATAGGTACGCCTGGACAAGTGGATTTATCCAACTTCTACGCTCAAATTCTGAACTGATAAATGAAATGAATTTAATGAATTGAAATACATTTGAATTTGAAATGCATTCTATCTAAAGCAAATGTTGTGATTTAACGGGCAATGTGCGTTTATTTAAACTAGCTACTACAATTAAGCAATGTTACATTAAAATACTACACCCACCAAAGTCTAAGATTCAATTTACGTTCCATTACCGTGATTGTTCAATTCGAACAAAGTTGGTACAGTGTGTACCCGTAATAGGTAAACAAAAATAAACCTTGTACCGTCTAATTGCGGAGAAGATGGACCAAAATTGCGTTTACGTTATAGCCCACCCATTCCGCTTAATGGCATATCCGAATTGAAATCTGCGGAATAAAAATAAGAATGGGAGCTCTTCAAGAGAGACCGTTAAAAATAATGCTTCTTTAGTTCTTTACCGACATGATAAAATATACAAGATAGAGGCAAATTGATGTGGAAACTTATACCTACAGATATCGCGATGCGTAAATTTTTATTCCTTTTTCTGGTTTATGAAGAACCTATTCAAAATACTTTATTTACAACATAGTCGGTGTGTCTTCTGGAAAATTGTGTTTTATATTATGCTTATTGATATAAGACTTTTGTGTTTCAGAACTTGGCTCTGCAGTTTTGAAAAGTACTCCCAAAGATGTAGCCCTGTGGTTAATCTTTTTTTTTTTACTTCTGAACTCAAATATGACTTCGAAACGACATCGCAATGATATAGATTGCCGCCCAATGAACACCAAAAGGTTTTCTACTTTACTTTTCATAACTTCGATATTATTTTCACACGAGCTTTTGAAGATATGTTGACGTACACGCAAGCTCATGAAAAGCAACTGCACATCAAGTGTAACTGTTTCTCAGTTGCTTTTCATATTCTAAATCTGTTTTTCGGGTAGCATTCTACAGGATGCAATTTAATTCATTAGCATTAACTGAGTGCATGATAGTAAATTGTACCATTCGTTCGCCGTTTTGCTTCGTTTTTTTTTTAAATATATTTACACCATTTATTCATCTGATTATTTAGTTCCGTTACGTTGCACTGAGCTTTCAAAAATAGTGCTTATTGTTGGTTATGTGATCGGACTCCGCCTTAAACAAAAATATTACCTAATCTCTACTTATATATCAGTGCATTTGTTGAAAACACCTTGTAACTATAGGTCATTATCGTAATATAGCGCGTGAAGTATTTATCTAATCGAATATTCATCATTTATTGATGATTATTAAAGGGGGTAAATGAAAATATTTTTTGTTGAAAATTATGAAGATTGCCGCGGTGCCTAAACTAGTTGGCACGAACGATTTTGAAAAGATTTTTTATGTAGTATGTAATAATTAAAAACTTAATTTATTTTATTTTAATTTTGTGCTACATCAGTTGATTTTTCTAGTTATTATCAATATCAAATCGATGCTTTAGATTGACAGATAACATCTGTGATTAGATTTCAAAAATTTTGGTCCATACGTGACCGGTGTCGGGAGCAGGTACCTAGTTTCAAAGAATGCTAATGAGTTCAATTACACCTAGTATACACCTAAGTACATTTTGTTAATTTTCATATCGATGCTGAGTTAGAAGGAGTGACGATTTACCAAAATATTTCTTTTAATTGTAACTGATTCTTAATTATTGTGGCAAAGAGTACTGTCGGGGCTATTTAGATGGTACCCGTTGGAAATTACCCCTTTTGTATATCACACGAACGTATGGTTGCACTCAAAGAAACCTCATAAGTTTGAAAATAGTTTTATAAAGCAGTATAAAAGTTTTATCACTCTCATGTTTCATTTTAAGTGTCGTTTGTCGAGTCCTCGAGCTACGAGTACCTGTTTCACTGCACATTTGTTTCTCACGTCAAGGCCAATATTAGGTTACGGGATATTACATCTTCCAGTTCCAGACCACAATCATTATTTATGTTACCTCGTGTTGTGAGGAAACCGTATCATCAACAGCCGGAAGACGTCCACTGCTGAACATAGGCTTCCCACATAACGCCACTTTGGACACTTATAGGTTTGCCATAAACACCACACTCTTACGGCACTAACGGGAAAAGATGGGAAACGATGTTATAACATCGAAAATAAATGTATTTCTTTAGAAAGTCAGGTGTTTTCTTAAGCTTTTAACTAGAGCATTTTGATTGTCTATAGGTCAACGCGGCCAATATACAGTCCAAATATTTACTGCAGTAGGTAGTGTACTAGTATATGAAGATAATACTTAGTATTTAACAGTAGTTGGTATGATGTAGTTATAGAAAGAAATGCACCTTAACAAAAAATGGGTATTCAACAGGGCACAAAACGAAACAACTACTTAGTGTAACTCCACTAAAACAAATAAAGTGATCACCTAATTTGGGCAAATTAAATTGGGGCAATTTTAACTGATTGTTGCAAGTGTCAGGCGGTAAAGCGATAAGAATATATTTGTTACTAACTGACCCGCCCCGGCTACGCACGGGTTAATTAGTTTTACACCTTATCTCAGTGTAAGGAAGAGGGAAAATGATAAGAGAAAAGGATGAATGGATAAAACGGTATGAATGTCGTGAAGCCAGAGTATGAAGTCAAATCATGCTAAGTTTCATTTGAATCCATTCAGTAGTTTTGGCGTGATGCTCAGCCAAGATACAGACAGACAGACAGACAGACAGACAAACAGACAAAAATGAAGAAAAAAATATTTGGCTGTAGTATCGATTATAGAGAGACCACCAAAAAAAATTTTCAAAATATATTTAATGTACAGAATTGACCCTGTTACAGTTTTATTATAAGTAGGTATAGATAGGTAATATTTTTACAACAATAAACTTTAAGCCTTAGTCCAATATTCGTTGCGCAAGATTTGGAAAAGCCAACAACTATACTTAAAGTACGACACCTAAAGGCGATCGCGCACTATTTCAGCAAGCGCAACACTTACAAACCACGTCGTATCCTCAGGCGATCAGCTTTATCGATCGTTCCAACGTGGTCTCGCGTCTACCGCAGTTCAACCGTGTACTGGAAATGATAGGAAATTGCCTGTAGTAAATTCGATCTTAGCGTGTATCAAACATGAGTTAAAGTTAAGATTGAATGAGCTGTTGGGACTCCGCAGATGCAACTTCTACGAGTAACATCTATCCTTAGTCACGTGTAATGCTCGGTATTAATACAATCTTTATTATTCAAGCAATTTTAGAATACAAAGTTATGTACTTCAGAAAATTTTGATTAGGAAAACTTGCTCATAAAGGCGTGTTTGATGGAACATTATCTATAGCGTTCATAATAGGGATGTGGTAATTAAAACTAAGTGCTAACATGCTGTTACAAAAATAACCAAACATTTTGACTATTTTTTGTAATATAAACATTTTATTTTATTTTATTTTATTTTGAGATTTTAAGAAAACTTACAGCTAGGTACAAGTATAGAGAAATGAACATATAAAGAAGGCCAATTACAAGTTTCCGTAGATAGGTAATAAAAATAATAATTAAGTGGGTGAACTTAAAAAGACGGACGCACAAACCTTAAAAAAACAAACTTAATTATGTAATTATGTAAGTAGGTATAGAAGATACCTACCAAAAAAAACAAAATACAAATAAAAATACAAACACACCATTAAAGACCATCTTAACTACCAAAAAAAACACTACTCATCAGCTTCTTCAGCTGATTAGCAGTGGTATTAAAAAGGTCAATATCATGTGTCCCGGTCAAGTCATTGAAACACTTGCTAGCTCTCATTAGATAAGAATTCCTTCTGTAATTGGTTCTATTGGTTCGGCAACATGCAATGTGCAAGGCCTCCTCAGTGATGCAAACGGGACCCGCAGGCCTATGCTCCCCAACAACTCAGGACATCTATACATTTGTCCTGAGTGACTGACCGAGTGACGTGAGTAAAGCCCAAACTGCTGCGCTGGATCTAGAGGCTTTAAAATTCTGTTATGGGTATACAATACAGTGATGTTCTAAGAAAAGATTTTTAAAAATCCAACGCTTAAACCCTTTTACTCTCTCAAATGCAGTGTTAAATACAAAATAATATTATAAAAATATCTTTTTTTTTATGTGATTGAATGACGTGACGAGCTAGTCGTTCACCTGATGTCAAGTGACACGGCCGCCCATAACAGTTGCAGTGTCACCCGGAACTTTACAACAATAAAGTTTCGCGCGACACTGCACTGCGCACGTCATCCTGAGACATCCCCAGTTTAGTAATCAGATTACTAGACTGACTGATCAGATCATAAAGTCTCATTTGCCCAGTAATTTCACTAGCTACAATGCCCTTCAAACCGGAACACAGCTGTAGTACTTGCACACTACTGCTTGGTGGCAGAATAACTGGCAAAGCGGTGGTACCTACCTAGACGAACTTTGCAGAAAAGTCCTACCACCTAGTCCTACCATCTAATACAATTCCGCTAAAAACTATAAACAAAATTACTCGCAGGTAATATGGCTGATAAATACCACACAGAATAATACAAAGTTTATTATATATATTCGTATTTTTTAAGGTGTTGAATATTGTATGGAAAAACCACGCTGCCTCTAGTTTTTTATACCTAAATGAATTATTTTCAGTGATTCCATTTCTGTACGTCCCAAGGATAACCGGTATCCCTCAACCGCAAACGCATTTAACATTCATTAGGGTGGTAGAACAGCCTTGGCAATTTGCCACAGATACCTACGACAGCACAGAGCATAAACAGCCTTTAGCACAGCGTCCCTGATTAAATTTTGACTTCAGGTTATAAACCAAGATTAGAATTTGACTAATACTGGTATATATACCTATAACTATAGCATTTGACAGCCTGGTGGTGACAGCTGTGGTGGTTGAATGTGCATGTGCAGTTCGTCTCATAGCCCGTCAAACAGCGTTTAAAAGCCACTAATCAAAAAAGAAGAAGAAGAAGAAGCCCGGGAATGGCGGGTTCGATTCCCGTGACAGGACAAAAAAACGTGATAGCATTTGTTTTGTGTCTGAGTATTGTACGACTACAGACTGGGTCCCTCGATACAATAAATCTTAGTTAGGGTCCAGGATCTATGTATATATGTGATCGTTGGGCGTTATTTATTGAGATGCTACTTCCATGGTTGAATACCTTCTTCTCGTGTAGTTGTTAGGCCTGTGTCATGTTTAAGCCGCGCGAAGGCTTCGGACTGTTATCATACGAGAACAGCCGAGACATACCTCTTTTTGTAACGGTTACGCATCCAAGTACTAACCGCAGCGAATGTTACTTAACGTCACCAACGATTGCTGGTCGAGCTTCGCTATAGGTAACCGCTACGCAAACCTGGTAAGTAGGTATATATATTATATAATGATACTGATATTACAATAGGTACCTAAAGACACTGTTCGAGACCGAGAACCGGTTGCCGCAGCCGCAAGCCCGCGCGGTGCCGCGTTCTCTTCACTTCACCTCGCGCCTTCGATGGCACCAAACTTATTAAAGCCTTTTGTACGTAATCGCGTTGATGAAATACAGGAAAGCACTATAGGCCATGCGTGGAACTACGTACCATCAAAAGAAAATCCTGCAGACCTTGTTTCCCGCGGGCTGAAGGCTGATATCATAGGCAATTGTTCTTTGTGGTGGTCAGGCCCTAGCTTTTTATCAAAAGACGAAAAATACTGGCCCACAATGCCGAATGATAACGCGAAACGAGATCTGCCTGAGATCGTTTTATCTCATGCTACCACCATTGACAATCAGAATCATCATCAATCGCAATCATGCAATCAATCACCAATTTCATCACTTATTCATAAGTATTCAGGTTTTAATCGTTTACAAAGAGTCTTAGCCTACATAAAAGGATTTATTTATAATTCTAAAATTAAAACAAATAAAATACAAGGCCCTCTTTCAAATAACGAACTTAACGATTCCTTTAATCTAATCATTAAAAATGTTCAATCAGAAATGTTCAAAGAGGAACAACCTTTACTTCAATCAGGAAAGTCCCTGCCGCGTAAAAACAGACTTGTATCTCTAAGTCCCTTCTTAGACACTGATGGTCTCATACGTGTGGGCGGCAGACTTGACAACTCCCCCTACGATTATAGCGCTAAGCACCCTATCCTGCTGTGCAGTAAACATCATATTACCAAATCCTTATTTCGAAGAGAACACGTCAAAATGCTACACGCCGGCCCGCAGTTGTTATTAGCACACATCAGGCAAACTTACTGGCCTTTAGGAGGTAGAAATCTATCAAAAGCTATAGTCAAACAGTGTGTAAAATGTTTTAGGTACAGATGTCAAAACATGCAACCTATAATGGGCCAACTTCCCATTTCTAGAACAAAGTTAGAGTTTCCTTTCCTGAACTGTAGCGTCGATTATGCTGGGCCCGTATTCATAGCTGACCGGAAGGGTAGGGGATGTAAGCTTATAAAATCTTACCTGTGTATATTTGTTTGCCTTGCAGTCAAAGCCGTGCATCTTGAGCTCGTTACAGACCTGACGAAAGAGGCATACATGGCGGCCTTAAATCGTTTCGTGGCTCGTCGTGGCAAGCCCCAAAGCATCATGTCAGATAATGCTACCACGTTTGTAGGTACTTGCAACGAGTTACAGCGATTTTTACAAGACTCAAATCTTATTCATGAGGTCACTCAAAAAGGCATCGAATTTAGTTTTGTTCCTCCCTACTCACCGCACTTTAATGGTATTGCTGAGGCAGCCGTTCGTTCTACAAAGCATCATTTAAAAAGATTACTTCAGCTTGCTCATTTCACTTACGAAGAGATGGCCACTTGCTTGACTCAAATAGAGGCGGTCTTAAATTCTCGTCCTCTTACCCCACTTTCCTCTGACCCTCTAGATTTCGCAGCCCTAACTCCTTCTCATTTCCTAATTGGACGACCACTAATGTCTGTTCCCCATCCACAGGTCCTTGACGTCAAGATTGGCCGACTGGAGCGCTACCACAGAATAGAGCATATTAAACAACACTTTTGGAATCGATTTCAACTTGAATATGTTTCTCTACTACAGAATAAAACCAAATGGTCAACTTCTTCAGGGCAGCTGACTGAGGGGACACTAGTACTTGTCAGGGAGAAGGGACAGCCACCAATGCTGTGGCCCCTAGGACGCGTCGTCAGTGTGTTCCCGGGCAGCGACGGTGCCACCAGGGTGGCTCAACTGAAAACTACGAAGGGGACTATTTTGAGGGCCTTCAACAACATCTGCCCGCTTCCTCTCTCTTGATTTTATCAACCCGGGGAGGATGTTCGAGACCGAGAACCGGTTGCCGCAGCCGCAAGCCCGCGCGGTGCCGCGTTCTCTTCACTTCACCTCGCGCCTTCGATGGCACCGCCCGCACATAAGTTTTCGCGCACATGTGTTTACCATCCGTAGAATAAAGTTCATATCCATATAAATATCAGCGTTTTACAGTCCATTGCCAATCACCTCCCGGATAGGAGCCTAGACAGACACTGCAATCCAAATTAGCTTATAGCAAGTATACAAACATCAATAATGAATATGTCAGTTACAAATACGGAGTCAGTTGTTCAGAATTATCTTATAGGATATTAATGGATTAGGTGGACTTGCAGGTGGCATTGTTTGTACTTATGTTGGCTATAATTTCATGCATAAAATTGTCACTGGAATAAAACTGTGGGATAATATATATTAATAGATTTTGATTTTATTTTTGTTATTGTAAGGCAATAATACAATTAGGCCTTTAAAAGAATAAGTTTATTTCCAGAGCTATTAATTATAGTAGAACATGACATAAATGTAGAAGATTTGGTTCTGAAGCATTATGGTTAATTTTTGTTAGTGTGTCGTTTGACGTGGCTCTAAAAGCGTCTGAGATTTGAAAGCACAGGAATCGTACGCTAGCATAAAAACGAAATAAAAAAAATAATAATTATGAGAAACATAATAATATGTAGCTTAAATTGTTGTTGTAGATATATAAACGTGGTAGTAAAATATTAAATATTCCGTATATAAATTAGGATCTTTAATAATATTAATTAAAAATTAGATTTAGTCCTTCCTGGATCATCGGTACAAAATTATTTCGGAATCTCTAGATAACATCGCTTTCAAAGCTCATTCAATATACCTTAACAAAACCTCAGTGAGCGCATCCACTCATTCAATGTTCATTACCTTTAAAACATTTCTCGTGTATGCCATTTACGCGTTTCAGGGTAATAAAAACATATTTTTACGGAGACAAATGTGAATTGATGTGGACACGACCGAGCGGAGGCAGGGGCGGGTGCAAAATGAACCTTTATTCGAGGTATTATTCATTTCAGAACTCTGCGCTTTTATGATGATGTATTGAGCTGTCGGAGAGTATAATAAATGATTGTTGATTTTTATGAAAATTTACTTGGGCTCCTGCTATACTGATTTAAACGTGAAACTATTTTACTAGTGGCTCTGTGAGCAATAGACCTCGTGAGTTTGTCTTTAAAATAAATAAATAAATATGTGTGGACCTTAGAGTATAGACTAAAGCATAGAGAGATCATCAAAACGATATTATGTTTGTACTGCTCACACGTATCGCTACGTCAGTGGTGAAGGAAAGAAACAAACATATAGTAATTAGCTACGCTTGCGATAAGCACCGTACCATTTTTTTCGACTCGAGTCAACTGTTTTTTTTATACAAATCTGTCAGATTCATTCACATCAAAGTGTCCTTCATATAAAGAGTGTCCACAAAAGTGGTACGCTTGACACATAATCAAGTTTTCTCTATGCTTTAGTCTATACTGTAAGGCAGGGTTTTTTTTTCGCCATTTTAACAATTTACCAAAAACTGAATCGGTTTTGCCAAGCTGAAACGGAGACGCTTTGTTCAATCAAGACCTTGCTTGGTCAATCTACTATCATAGTATCAACGTAATGTATGCAGCCTTAAGATTAATGAAGCTTATTATTATTACATTTCACATTAACAGTCGAAAGACGTCCACTGCTGGACATACGTAGGGGTTTGCCATAATCACCACGCTTTGGGGCTTGGTGATCGCAGAAGATTTTAATGTTAGTAATAGAGGATAATGCTGCTGCCCATTCTTTGGATGTTGACTCAGCCGGCTCTTACGGCACCTGCGGGAAAAGATGGGGTGGTCCTATTTGCACACCACCGGAACCACATGGCACATTACATCATCATCATCATCAACAGCCTGAAAATGCCCACTGCTGAACATAGGCCTCCCCCACAGAGCGTCACTTTGAGTGGCTGCTTCCTCCTGCATCCATCGGCTCCCCGCGGTTTTCACCAGGTCTTTGGTCCACCTAGCATAAACATACACACGCAACACATTACATTTAATTAAATTTATGTGAACATTATTTTTTACAGTCCTATAATAACCCAAATTGTTACCAATATTATACGTCCTGGAACATTAAGAACATACGCCAGTAGAAAATCAGATAAATATTGTGAAGCTACCGCAAAGTACATGTCGTGAGTTCTTGTGACTTATAAATGTAATAATTACATTAGTTATTTCCCCAAACGAAGTCAGCCTTTGTGGCAAGCTTTACCATTACCGATGATGGACCAGAGGAAAAGCTCTCTACTCCTTCAGAAAATAGGGCATATAAACAACATTATCTAGTCTACGGCTCTTAGGGCTGCCTTCTGCCCTACTTACCCAACGTGGTCTGAAAACATCTCTGACACGATTGGGGGTCAGTGCCCAGTGACATTTTGTACTTCGATGAAATAGAAGGATGCCGAAGGATGCCTTTTTCTGATGGATGACCTTTGAAATGAATGTCGAAGCGAAGTGGAAAGGAAAGCGGCGAAACAAATATTATTTTTATTTAAAAATTGTGGTGCAAAAACGGTATTCGTCAGTAGATGGGTTGTGACTATAATAGTTTTTTTTTTAACTGGACAAGTTTGCGTTTGACCTCTTTTCTCCTGATGTTAAGTAACAATGTGGTTGACAAAGTAGCATGCTTGCCTGTATGAAACCTGTGCACTCCTCTTGATAACATCCAGATTATACATATTATAGCTATTGGGGTTTTGTGCACTCCTCTTGAAGACATCCAGATTATAACTGTTGAGTTTTTTTGTGCACTCCTCTTGAAAACAACTAGATTATAGCTATTGGTTTTTTTTCTGTGCACTCCTCTTGAAAACCTCAAGATTTATTTATTTACTTATTTAATTCTTTATGCACAAAACGTGTACAAAGGTGGACTTAATGCTAACAGCATTTTCTAGCTGATATATTTTCTAGCTTGCTTTCCAGCAAGATTATAGCCATTGAGTTTTTTTTATGCACTCCTCTTGAAAACATACAGATTATAGCCATTGGTTTTTTTTTCTGAGCTATGCTTTCCACTTTTGATAGCTGGGAGTCTTATAATTATGCGCTCGCCTTCTCACTTGTGACGCTGTAAAGGTGGGTTGAGAACAACATTACCGTATTAAAAAAAACATATTCTTCTTCTGAGCCTTTTACAATCGGATCATTAAGATTTGAGATCGGATCATTACATTTCCAGCGAAGAAGACATACAAATTCAATATTGGTATCATGATAATAATTACAAAGTAGATTTTTATATCCTTTCTCTACCAGATATATACCTAAGAGGAATGATCACGATTACTTTGATAAAGTTCTTTTTCTCCACTGTTCCATAAACGGTGCTCTTTTGGGAACACAGTAGCAGCCCTGAGCGACCTGTCGCAACGAGCCAACGAGTCGTCGAGTGGCCCACATCCGTAACAAAAGCTGCCTTTGATGAGACCGAGACCAATTTAGTTCTCGTATTCAACGCTATTCCCATCAAAAACGGTGGACGTGTCTTCATTAGATAGCTGCGTTTTGGCTTAAAAAACTTAAAAGTGGGTAGATGCTGTTTGCTAGCAAACTTCAGACTGTGTTTTGTATCAAACGGTTAGGTGACTCTGGCATAAAACAATAGAAATTCGAGGGAATGGAACATTGAACGCTGGATAAAATACTGTTTCTATAAAATAGATGAGCACAAATAGTGCCCAAAAATGACAATTGTAATAACTGTCAGTTGTAGACACTAAAATCCTTAGAGTATAGACTAAAAGCATAGAGAGATCATCAAAACGACATTATATTATTATTATTTATTTGTACTGCTCACACGTATCGCTACGTCAGTGGCGAAGGAAAGAAACAACATAAATAGTAATTAGCTATGCTTGCGGAAAGTCACCGTACCATTTTTTCGACTCGAGTCAACTGTTTTTTCTATACAAATCTGTCAGACTCATTCACATGAAAGTGTCCACTTCATATAAAAAGTGTCCAAAAAAGTGGTACGCTTGACAGATAATGGAGTTCTGTCTATGCTTTTAGTCTACTCTAAGCTAAAATCCATAAAATTGACAATATAGTGCCCAAAGCTGACAATTGTAATAATTGTCAGTTTTGGGGACTATATACTTAGACAGTTTTATGGATTTTTTTATCATGTTATGCAATTGTAATAATTATTTAGCTAGCTATATTACCATAACTTAATATGCACGTAGTCAGTTACACTTAGCTAGAATATCCTAAATCATGAACAAACGAGAAAACCAAATATCTTACCTAAACAAAAAAAAATATATCATAGGACATTCTGTAGTCACTAAAGATATTATAGTTCTTAAAATTTCAGCAACCATCGGGATTTGAACCCGCGCTTCCCAACTCACCGGATCAGACACACACCATTTTTTTAGGCGTTCATTATTTATTAAAATTCGTAAAACGAAACAACCTTTAACACTGAGTAATTCTAATAAAATAAGAAAGAAAGTAAATTTCAAGGTAGCTTCGAAAGCTCGGCTGAATGGCGAGAAATCTCAGTAATGAAATACATAAGGCACTCCAAACTCGTAAAATAAATGACATGCTCGTTTTGGGATGAAATCAAAACCGCAATCTCAAATGTCCTCTTGAATCTTGACCGAATCTTCACATTTCCAAGATCTGAGACGATACAGATTTCACAATACAGTGTGACTTACTTAATACAAGTGGGTTTTTAATTAGACTACAAAAATGACTTGAGATAAATAAATAAATATGTGTGGACGTTTCACGCAGCGCCATCTAGCCCCAAACTAAGCAAAGCTTGTACTATGGGAACCAGATAACTGATACAATACTTAAATGACTTTTTGTTTGTAAATACATACATAGAAAACAATATATGTAATTAACACCCAGACACAGAACAAACACCTATGTTCATCACACAAATGTTGGTCCTGAGTGGGAATCGAACCGACAACTTATAGTTCAGAAGGCAGAGCTGCTACCAACTGAGCTAACAGGCCAGTCAAAATGATTCTAATGCCACCAGGTGCAAAAGATTAAGCAAATCTAATTATTTTTCATAATTCTGTATTAATTTGGCTAAACTAAACAACCGAATGAAAACAATTGAATCGTCTTACACAAAAAATAACACTTGTACGTACCTACCAAACGATTGAAACTGCTATTTGACACATTACATAAGTAAATATATTTTTTAAGAACTTAGAAAGAAAATGAAAGAAAATACAAGGCAAACATTAGATACATTTGGTCGAGGTTAACAATTTTTCGTGGCGCATATTTTACCTAGAAGTTTTGAGATTAATCTCAACTTAGCCTCACAGTATTTTGCAATGAAATATTGCAGGATAACGCGCGTAAATAACAAAGATCTTGATAAAAGCTCACGTAAGCGTTATAAATCGTCTTCCAATAGCAGTGATAAATAACTTATGTTATTAAATAGCCGTTTGGCACGTTCAAGCTTTTGAGATAACTGATATAGTGTCGAGAGCGCTTCCTAGTTAATGCATTGAAAAGCCTTAGCGTTATCTATAGAATAGCGTGTAATCGGTAATGCAATCTTTGGTGCTTGTCAAGCGATTTTGGGCCTTGTTGAAAACATTTTCACTCTCTTAAAAGACAAAAATAGCGTTGACTGCTAGAAATAAATAACAGTTAATAATCAGCGTATGCTATAACACGAGATAGGATACTCAATAACTAATTCCCGTTGCAAACTCTGTATCGGTCAGTTATACATAATAATTTACGTTCGGTCGTTTATTTAAATAATTGATATCAGAACCGAATTAACAACGTAATTTCATTTTGGTGAATATTCATTCTAAAAGCATGGAACCGGGTTCAATATTATAAATGAATATCTGTACCACTGGCTATAAATATGATTACAATTATTGAAACTATTTTCAAACAGCGACAGATTCATTTAAATTAAATTTTTTCCACGCTTAATAAAAATGTGTGAATTGATACCAGTTTTTACGTATACTAGAAACATTTAAAAAACTTACATTAAATTAAAAGAACAGAACTGAAAAATATGCAACAAAACAAAATGCCCTTTCCATTTTAAAATCAATTCCACTTGGGTTCGGTCTAGTGATATACCTATCGAGAATAGTTAACAAAAAGTTGAGCTACCGCTCACAGTACCTACCTTATATTACCACAAGTTTTGTTGTTGACGCAAAATATATCTACATCTCTACAGTATTAAGATTAGAAGCTCTAGCACAGAACGCGTAATAGCACTACGATCTACAACCACATTAAAGGTTTAAAGTAAAACATTTTGTACGTATTAAGCACTTTTTCTAACCGGTAATTCAATATCATCGGTGCAGTCATTAAAATCATTAATGACTAAAAAGGTAAATAATAAGTAGAAACCAGAGTTATAATAGAAGATGTAACGTCATGGACAGTTTACAAAGAAAGTATCGAATTATTGTCGTTAGTTAAGTTAGTTAAGAATCAATAGTTAATAGGTATCTTCTAGGCAAGCATGCACCATCGTAGACTGCATCATCACTTTCCATCAGGTGGGACAGTGGTCAAATGTTTTGCCAACAAACGATGTAAAAAATCCATCGAACTGCTTCAGACAGCCCTGTGGTGTGGTGGTTAAGCAGGTCGGCTCATAATTCGGAGGCGGTGGGTTCGACATCCGCGACAGGACAAGTATTTGTGCACAGGAAAAAAATTGCAAATACTTGTTCTGGGTCTGGGTGTTGTGGGACCATAGTCCTCGTAGTTCCTGGGTCCCTAGATACAGGAAATTCTAGTTAGGGTCTAGGAACTATGTATGTGATCGTAGGGCGCTATTAATTATTTATAGATAAACCCTTTCAGTTTTGTAATTTCTAAACAAGGGTGGCCAAAATAATTTTGAAGAACATCATGGTTTCATGGTTACTAAATGAATACACCTTGTAACGTAAACAACATTACAGGGCAGACAGAGACTAGTTATAAAACGACAGAGAGTAGGTTAGTGTTGTGCGCTGTCATCCAGTAATGCGGAGTAATAAAAGCTCTCTTTGTGAGCGGAACTAATTTTCTGGTAAGCTTTTAGAACGGGTCATAATGGAAAATAGTAAATAGAGTTCAACGTTAAAGGAATCTATAAAGTTATTAAGTGAGCTACTTAACGTTCCTTAAATCACTAATATCATTGACATATTTTATTAATTTATTATTTAATAGTCGAATTTCAAACTTTAACAGTAACAATTAAAGTGATTAGAATCGTAAACCGCGGTATCATTTTAATTTTTGCAAATCTGCTAGATTAGCAATTTAAAGTAACTGAAATATTGGACCTGTATTCGATCCTCTGACATTTCTCAAGTGCTTTATATACCTACAGATAGAATTATCCCAACACTTACGTAGGAAAAATAAATTGCGCATTGCATATTTAATCTTACTGTACCACAGACTTAGGGATGTTCCGATACTAGTATATAAGAGATAGAACTCGATACTTTTCTTTCCATACCTACTTGGTATCGGAAATAAAGTAGCAGTATCGAATCGAATCAGTGCTGTCAAGTCAAAACAGGATAATCGCCAAAAGTTCAATGCCAAGCAGCTTTAATTCACCATAACATATTTTTCTACCGATACTTTTAGGGTTTTCATATGAGTAGTACCGAATAATGATTTGAGTATCTACTCATATGGATAGGTATCGATACTTTGGTGGTATCGGAACATCCTTAACCACAGTTCTACAGTACAGTACATAACTAGTGCAGCTATAGTATACTCCGTCAGTACGAAACATTTCTCTGGAGAGCAACAAATTGGATCCCGGAAACCACAAGCCAGTTTCGGTCAGTTCCCTCACGTAATCCTCTCATTGATTCGCGCCGATAAATATGGCCGATTTGCGTCGATCACTAAGGCCGATTTGCGGGTAGATTTAATTTAATGTGAGTGGAACGTGCACTCGTTACGTGAGTGGCGAGATATGGTCATTCAATTTGTCACAGCATTTCGCTTCGTACGTTTTGGATTGCAAAGAACCGGATGTTAGGGGAACATACTCGCAGTTAGCGTGAGTTGGTTATCATTTTTGATAATCTTGTAAAAATTGTTCTTATAGTCACGCATTTTTTAAGGCTTACATTACACCGTATGTTTTGCTGTCATCAGTTTTCTCTGCTGACGGATAATGTACGTAGCATTGCTTGTGACTGAATGAAATTAGTCATAACCACTGTCCATTTCATCAATCATCCGTCAATCACCGTAATTCATGACTGATGGAATTGACTGACGCTCTTTGAAATATTGAATGCTCGTGCATAGTGAAACCAAGCCAACCAGTCGGCTGGAGCAAGATATTGCTACTACTCTACTACCTTACTTGCTTAAGGAACTGACCGGATTTAACGTTGCTTTAATCATCTGTTAAGAACGGTTAGTCGAGTTGTAATTAGACCGGGCGCTATTTCAATGCATATATAGATGATGTTTAGTGCACGGAACCTCTACCATTTATATTTGTAGGTAACTGTATACTTTTTTATCTACGTTTACCTACACAGTTGATATAACACAAACAGCCTTCAATAATTTAGTAATGCTGTCTTCTGTATCTTTTTTTAAATATCGTTTTCAAAAAAAAAGTGGCGTTCCACTATTTAACACTGGATGTCGTTCGGCTGATAAAAAATCCATCCATGATAAAAAAGAAATTGGAATAATCTATTAACTTTCATCGACTTGCTAATAGCGTTTCAAAACTTTGAATCCAATTTGCTTTATCAAGGGTAGAGTCAAACACTTCTATAGAAAGCTGTTTCTAGAGTTAAATGAACGAAATATTTGATATTGAAACAAAAGAACCAAACGCTGTATACAAACAAAACATACCGTTCATGTACACAACTCTCTTTCGTTCTATACCCACATGAAATTGAAAACCGTAAGTATATACCTAAGTATATATATGCTCTAGCTTGGCTTAGATGCAAGATATCTATTTTGTGGCTGTATCTTCGGAAGCGGTGAAATGGTGTTGAAATTTTCCAACGTAAACGTTGAAGTCCTATTTTAACTGGAATTGTGTCAATTTGCTCAAAGACCTCCTTGTTTCCTTAAACAAGGTCCAATTTTATTCTAATGTCATCTGAAAACTATAGCTTTGTTATTCTAACCACTGTGTTAAGTTTGCTGTACGAGTGAGAGAACAAAACGTCAGATGATTTCAAAACTCCGCTGTAACAGAGGAGGTTGTACAGAATTTTAACCGCAACGGAACTTAATTAAGTTAAGGTACTAATTGCGAATACAATTCGGCTGCTTATTAACTTAATTTTCATGCTTTTGCAGCAACAATAGAAGCGAAAAGTTAGTTCTTGTTTGAGCTTATGTTGTTTAAAGAACGTGAACAAAATAACTACGTAACAATTTGGTTTCATCCTGATGAATTTAGACGAGAACGCTCCAATAGCGTATAGTGCCACCTACGGCAATATAAGATAATGTGGTCAACGCTACAAAGTCTAATAGGATAAAAAATATATAACAAATTAGTTATTCGTGTGGCGCGGCGCGCGGCCTTAGAATTGGATCACCCCGTTTCTTCCCGCGAGTGCCGTACGAGCCGACTTAGGGAATGGGCAGTACCATCAGGCCTTCTCCTCGGTTTGCATTACAATCTACAGCGATTACCAAGCGTAGTGATTATGGCCACCTCTCTTCTAATGGAGGAGGCCTATGTGCAGCAGTGGCCCCTAAAAGGCGAATGAAGATTTCTGCAGTGACTTTAATTCTCCTACAAGTCCAATCCAAAAAGCGAAAAGCTTAAGCTTAGCATCCAAATATATAAAAATATAGGCCCGCAATAAATTGCAAACTTAAATATGAGCAAACAAAATATTTCGAGGAAACGTTCACAAATTGCGGGGAGAGCGCTTTCCGAAGAGACCTACAGATTACGTTTTATGGCTGAGTCCTCGGGATCGGGAATTTGTTATCGTTCCACGACGACTCTTCGTTTACTTCGGTTACACTGTAAACATAGCCTTTTTACTTTGACGGCACGATTTACGATTTCAAAGAAGAGATAAATAAAATATAGTATTTTGGCGTCAATTCCTGTTCTTATGAACGCGTAAAATTATTTATACGCATTTTGCGAACGTTAAACCTGACTGCAGAGGTAAAAAAGGCGAATGTGCTTGCTTCTTTGGGTGCGTAAAATTTGATCTGTTTCTTATACGTGTTATGATTTGGCAAATAAAAGAAAAAGAAGAAATAGATAAATAGACATACCTGCTCTTTATATTGATTACACCATATAATAGGAATAATCGGCAACCACAATCGTATAATTAAGTGTCACAAGTGTTATTACATAAAGCGATCTCCTCCATACAACCCAGAGACAAGGTCATTAACCCAGAATACAATATAGACATTTCATAATTGTTTAAAACCACATAAAGTAGTCAACTTAGAACTATTTGGATGAGACCATCATTACCATTCAATAACTAACCACGGAGCCAACTGGAACAAAAAATTATTGGAGATTAACAAGGAATTTCAATTGAAAAATTTATAGGAGTGGATACTAGAATAGACCACATAAAGCTATCGTTATCGTCATAAAAGCCAATTACGCTAATAATTTAAATAACAATGATCATAACACTCGCAACACTTCTTACCACAATGGATTTGTAATAGATTGACCCAGTCATAATCATAGACATTAGAAAGAGTACAATGCATTATTGAAATATATATTTTTGCAACGTGCCATTGAATTCTGCAATCTTCAAAGATTTGGCAACATAACACATTTGAAAGATAGAGTCTGCAACATAACTCTACATACTCCATTACGAAATGATGCTATAATTATAACGGTTATGCCTATTGTCTAATAAGTAATAGCATAAAAGTAGCATTGAGGAATTATAAAAGCAAATGTAGCAAGTTAAATGAGATTTCAGTGATAATTATATGCGTTAAGTTACGCTGCGTAGATTTGTTGGTATATAGTTTAAAAGTTTAAATAATGGTGTTACGTAGAGTTCACGAGGGAGAAGAATGCTAATTATGTTTGCAATCTCGTTAACGTTTCATACACTGTAAAGTAATTTAGAGTTCTGAATAGCATTGCAACTGTTAGAAGAAGAAGAAAGGTTCTCGAGTAGTGACTATGAACCGGAAGACGCAGCATATTAGACCGGCCTTCCACTAGGTGGACCGGCGACATGGTCAAAACTAGGAACCGATACCGAGTGCTCATTCCCTGGGTAATATTCCCATAGCCGTCTCTTGCGGCACCCACGAAAAGAAATAGGGTGGTCCTACCTTACACTAAGCAAATACTTCAGCAATAACTTACTCAATACTCAATACTCAATAATTTATTGCAACCATTATTATACATTATATTAAATTTTCATACGCGTTCAATCAGTTAATTTTTAAGATGGTTTGGTTTATTTATTATATTTGGTCTATTCTTTTTTTCCTTGGCATTAAATACTATGGGTTATAATGTTACATTTTCTACTTCTTGTTTTTTCACCTTTACCGGTTAACAATAGCGTCATGTACAGTATTATACACACTTTATACAAATTATATTATTGGAACATGCGGTGTTTGCCTGTAATAGGTTGAGCATGTAGTTTAGATATCATAAGCAAGATTCATTAGCGTTAGTTCATGTTTCTACTGTTGGCGGACCTAAATAAATTAAAAAAAAAAAAAAAAAAAAAAGATCGACGTATTACTGTATGAATCATGAATCATGAGTAACATACCTACCTATTTATTGTTAGTTCTTTTCGATATTTCAAGATTATTATTTGCTTTATAATACTCGTTAGTTAGTTAGGTACCCTTCAGCAAAGAGCTGTACCTATCTCAAATCAACAGAGTCGATATAAAAGTTTGCGTTGTATAACTAGGTACCTATTATTAGTTCATTCATATTGATTGGTATCTGTAGGCTATTGGAATTGCCCTCGAATCATTTCTAACTGTAAATTGTCGAGAACACAGTATTTCACTTAATTTGGAGGCTTTAAAGCAGTAACTGCGAGCTTTTACTCACGACCTATCCTTGTTTCACGGTACGCGTAAAAGTTTGAATAGAGTGGAGCTTAGAGGCAACGATTGCTTAGGTAGTAATGTCACAGAGACATACCTATAGTACCAGTAAACACCCACAATGTCATGACAAGTGTAAGAATGTAGCTCTATTGTTTATTTAAGTAATTAGATTTTGTTTGTTTATTTTGCTTCTAAAAGTTTACAAGACACATTTAATAAAATAAAGAACGAAAATTACATTTATTCTAGAGAACATATTTATTTTACAACATTACATATGTACAAAAAGCACACATATTAGATTGGTATATACCTACTTTTTTTACGGGCAATGTGTCTTTATTCTTTAAACTAACTACTACAATAATAAAAACTAATAAACTAGCTACACTATCTACTACAAAGAACAATAAGAGGCCCCGACTCAATTTGAAATTAAGGTCAGAATCGTTACCTTAAAATTCATTTTCCGTCGGAACCATAGACTTTGTGGTTGGAATCCACATTCATGACATCACGATATGATTAGGTAAAGCTACTAGAGGGAACCCGCGGTTGTGCTTGCAATTTAGCTATATTTTCACGGAAATCATAATAGAAAAGTAACCCACAAGAACAATGATTCCAACTGAACTACACGATTCTTGTTCAAAATTTACCACTTGAATGTTGAATAAAAGTTTAAGCACTAGTGTAATTAAAAGTTTTATCCTGGAAAACATGATCTCCAAGTGAAGTGGCGCAGTAAATTTAAGATAATACTAATCTGCCACAGCTAGTTCTACAACTAGTCCAGGGTTATTATAAATTCGGTTAACCACACGATCTGAACTTGTGCCTCACGAGTCACAGTGGCCTCATTACCGCGTGACGGGCGTTGTACCACAGAATATAGTACAGAACTCAATCAACATAGTAAGTGCGCTCAAGCAACGCACACATAGACACCACTCACCGACACGATGTCTCGGAGTCTGTCGGAGTAGTGCGAGCGCGAGTGCCTTCTTTGTGCAAAAATGGAGCAACAAAAAAAAGATATTATAATTGTTTAGTGGACGGTTGCTTAAATTCAACATTAAACAGTGAATTGTCGTTTTTAAGCTACCAGTTGTTTCAGAGAGGTAAGGTATTTGTTTGTATTTCAACGGTTCGTTTTAACTTAACACTAAAGTGTTAGGTATGTAGGTAAGTAATTAAAGGTAAGGTAGGTTTTGCTTGGCGAGCCGGCCGCGGCTGCCGCGCCGCGTCCGAGTCAAGCGACTAACGTTAAAATTGAAATATTTTAGTTATTATTTTAGTTGTTATATTTCCGTTCTTCTTGTTTCATTCTCAACAATAAATCAAACAACTAGATACGAGTGTCACCACCACGATAGTTTTTTGTGCATAAGCCAAAGCTGACGGCCCTAGCGCGAGCGCCGAGCGTAGGTAAATATAAAAAGTGAAGTACATACATGTGATTGACTTCTGTTGTATTTTGTGGTTGTACTTAGGGTGAATTTTTCGATCCCTAGTTAACGCAACCAGTAACCATTGCTTACCTTAGCTACTCATCAAAAACCCACGCTTACTATATCATTTTCTGTTGTGAGGTTTACCTAAAAACGTATGTCCCAATGATCTTAATGCAGTGAAAAAGAAGACATGATCACAAAATTAGACGATGTACTTATGCCCCTCAGCCGGCCTTTATGGCACGAGAGATGGGGTGGTCCTATTCGCAAACAGGGACCATAAACCTACTTAAATCCACAAAGCTACAAATTCTATTATAACGTTATAGATCATTTGAATCGCACAAAGTAGTGACGACAAAGCCAACCCCAAAGATCAACGATAAAAAAAAATCTTCTTAGTCGTGCACTCTTTTCAGGGTGATCACTTCTAGTTGTAATGCGATGGGAGAATCAAATTCTTATTCGAAAAGTCGTCGCCGGTTGGTCTTTGTTCTCCTTTCTAAGGGTTACTGTTTAATTTCTGGCGATCGACTGCATTGCGAGCACACTACGCAAAAATACCCAATACTGCACATATTTACATGTACCTATAGGTATAAGCATTGTCAGCGAGTGTGAACACTGTTATGTACACGTGGGCTATTCCACACCTACGGCTCGGACAGTTCTATACAAATGTTTCTTGTACAAACATGTAAGAACCGTTAAACTGTACATTACACAAGCTCAGTGCGCTGAATACTTTGACATATTTTATAACCTATGCTGTCTTCTTCTTCTCCTGTAGGCAAGTGGATATCAGAATTCTTAGGCCATCCAAAAGCTTCTGACTTGGCTTAACGACTATTGCCTTACGACGACAGCCAAGACCTACGGCTTCGTGTCTCTGAGGCACGGTAGAGCTCAGTTGTAGGTAAATATCACTTTTTATAGCGATCACCCATCAAAGTACATAGGTAGTGACCGCAGCGATAGTTTTTTAACTTTACTGATCTGTCATGGAATGGCTATAGTGGTGCGCGACATACATTTCTGGTCAATAGGGTTGATGAATAAGTAATGGGTAGACGAACTTGATAAATAGTCTACCTTGTTAAAATTTGACAACTCAATTCATTTTAATCAGCAAGACTTCAGCTTAAACACTGAAAACTAAACCGAATTCCGCAAAGTTCCAAGAATAAAGACACAAACGGTTTTGAGCCCGCTACGTTAAACTTAATTATAATTACGCCTAACAAGTATAATTTGTTTGCCCTTTTAACTCTTACAGCAAGTTTACAAGTCGGGTCTGTACACTTGTACAGTTTTAATCATACCCCACTCAAAGTTACCAGTCAAGATTACGGATTTCTGGAATAATCTTCAACGAACTAATTGTGAAAAGAAATTATTGGACAACTTAAAAATGTCTTAAATTACTAGGAAATTTGTTAAAATTTTATAAATTAGTTGTGTATTGTTTTTCCTATTATATTGTATTAGTTGAATTTCATTTTGAGGGAAAGCGCGCATTTAGTCTTCTCATAATGTTTTTAAGATGCCTAAGGTATACAATAAAGGGATCGTATGATCCAACAATAAACATGTTTCATTAAAACAAAGGTGCTTTGCAGTTCATTAAGCCTATTGCTATGGAAATAAAGGGTAAACTTAATGTAGTTTCACATTTAAGGAATTACTTGCTGAGTGTATTCTCTATTCATAGCAAAAATCCTGATTACCATCCCGCATTCAGAAAACATATTCCATAACGGAATGCAAAGTACCAGGATGTCATAACAACTTAGAGGTTATTTTGATTGCTTTAACATCGTTGCAGCGGACTAAAGCTGCAAGTTCACGGCACATACTGTTTACTAGTGTCAGTGAGTGCCTGAAGCTATTTTCCCTACCCACTTTATGTTAACCTGCGGCAAGTAAATACTTCCTGAGTCTTGGATACTGTTTGGTACTTTAGAAATACTTGTAGATGTATGCCTCAGGGCCGTGTTAGCCGTGTGAGAATAGGACCACCCATCTATTCCCGTGGGTGCCGTAAGAGCTGGCTAAGGGAATATCCAGAGAATGGGCAGCAGCATTCTTCTCAGTAGGTACATTTAAATCTTCTGCGATCACCAAGCTGCTTGCCAAGCGTGGTGACTATGGCAAACCCCCCAGTGATAGGCGTACATAATAGTGGCGTTTTATGGGGAGGCCTATGTTATTTTTTTTATAATTTTGTAGGCATAGCATTTGATCACTGTCTCACCTGGTGGTAAGTGATGACGCGGCCTACGATGGATGGTGGATGTTCAGCAGTAGACGTCTTCCGGGCTATTGATGTGTGTGTGTGTGTGTGTGTGTGTGTGTGTGTGTGTGTGTGTGTGTGTGTGTGTGTGTGTGTGTGAGTATGCCTCTAGTATTTGCTTTTGTTATTCTGTGGTGTTTGAGCAAATACTTGCTACCATACTTCTTGAGTTCTTGCTATACGGTAAAACGTTTGCAAAGACTCCGCTAATGAGTACGTGCAAATTAACACCGCCTATGTTTGAATACGAGGTTTGAGAGCGTCAAGAATGTTCTCAGAGTTCGTTTTATATAGAATGTTACGTATACAGGCTGAGACGAATGAGATATAGATATGTTATGAACATTTATTTACCGTCGGTTGAATCGCAATTTTCAGCGGCCAGAGAATAATAACTATGTAGAGTAATATATATTTATTGATGACTGGCTTTATATTTATAACTTAGAAGCAACTCTACTGTGTTATATTTATACCTGTGTTTAAACAGAACATTATATTTCGGTATGATCTTATGCAGGTAAATGATATTACCTATATTAATTAATATTACAATAATAGTAACGCCCAACGATCACATACATAGATCCTGGACTCTAACTAGGATTCTCTGTATCTAGGGACCCAGGAAATACGAGGAACATAGTCTCACAACACCCAGACCCAGAACAGCGCTTTTTTTCCTGTGCACAAATACTTTTGTCCTGTCGCGGAAATCGAACCCGCCGCCTCTGGTTCTGAGCCGACCTGCTCAACTACCACACCACAGAGGCTGTCAATAATATATTATAATGCTACTGATGGTTTGCAGATATAGGTAACGCATTTATATCTAATTAAATTGTATTTTTTTTAATCCGTAGTAGGTATATCGTCAAAGGTGTTTTGGATTTGTTTTTATCAATATTAAGAAAAATGTAATTTTAGTTAGCTATCGCAAAAAATACAAAAAGCCCAAGTCACACGCAAGTACAGTCCAAGAAAGAAATATTCATTTTCAATTCTACACAAACATGTACTTTTCTAAACATACTTATTTCAGCATAAAAAGAACCTCTTTTTTATAACAGAAACACGCTCGAATAAATCTCTAAAACAGACAAGCGTACGTTTTTTTCATTCATACAAAGTGTAGGAATACAAAAATTCTATAGGAAAACATCTCTCAAAATGAGCCCTATGTACAAACCCTAATACTAAACGAAATAAATGCGAAGGGATTTTTATTTGTATACGGCTTAATATTATATTTCTTTATAGGAATTCTTTTTTTCTCTAATCTGTGAGGAATTCTTTCACTTAACTTTGACGTTGACAGGTACGTTTGAACAGAATTGTGCCCTATTTATATAGGCCACTATTATAGTAGGTACCTACCGTACCTACATATTAGTTACGTTAATGGTTTCGAGTACCCCAAACATACGATAATGGGCTCCGTCCTCTTGAATCCACAGCTAAGCTACACATGTGGGTCCGCGGATACCTTTATCTCTTCCTAAATCCACATGTGGATCCTCGGATATCTTCATCTCTTCGTAAACCCTCATTTGGATCCGCGGATAGCTTTCATCATTAACAGCCTGAAGATGTCCATTACTGAACATAGGCCTCCCCCAGAGAGCGCCACTTTGAGCGGCTACTCGCCTCCTGCATCTGTCGCCTCTCCGCAGCTTTCACCAGGTCATTGGTCCGCCGAGTAGGGGCCGGCCACGTCTTCCGTTTCGTGGTCGCCAATTGAGAACCTTTCTTCCCTATCGGATGCCAGTTCTACGAGTGGATACCTTTATCTTCTATTAAATCCACATGTGGATCCGCGGATACCTTTATCTCCTCTTTAATCTACATGTGGGTCCATGGATACCTTTATCTCCTATTCAATCTACATGTGGATCTGTGGATACCTTTATCTTCTCTTAAATCCACATGCGGATCCGCGGATACCTTATCTCCTCTTCAATCTACATGTGGATCGGTGGATACCTTTATCTTCCCTTAAATCCACATATGGACTTATGGATAATTTTTTTGCTGTTCGATCCACAATCCTTGATTAAATTCTCTAAGCTCCAAGCCCTTTACAGTTTTTATTTGACTATTATTACTATACTTTTAAAATAATACCTAAGTACCTATGATAATTATCTTTAACACTCCTTTTTAAAAGCCAATTTTACGCGAGTCAGTGTTAGGGATTTGCCTCCATACCTACTTTAGCCATAATAATTATTGGGAAATTCCCACAGATTACCTAGAGAAATCCAACTCGGCTGGGCAGCGTTCGGGAAGCTTCGTCCTATCTTTTCGTCCAAAATACCGCAGAGCCTGAAAACGAAAGTTTTCAATCAGTGTGTGTTGCCAGTGATGACTTATGGAACTGAGACATGGTCTCTTACTGTTGGCCTCATTAGTAAGCTCAAAGTCGCGCAGCGAGCTATGGAGCGAGCTATGCTCGGTGTTTCCCTGCGAGATAAGCTCCGGAACGAGGAGATCCGCCGGAGAACTAAAGTGACCGATATAGCAAAAGTTACATCAGCAAACTCACACGTAACACACACGCACCCCATAACTCACACACACACCCCTCAGGCACAGCTCTCACATACACATACTTAAACACACAAACACAGTAGGTACACAGTCATACATCACTCAAGCACATCACACACCTATTATACAAACACACGCCCAATTGTTCTGTTCTTGGTATATTTATTATTTTTGTTGATTATTTATATTATAGTTATTCGTATATTTAGTAGTAGTAAGACTGTAAAACCGCTTATTCTTATTTCTTTGGCGAAAATCTGTCCAAGCATAGGGGTAATTTGAAAAACAGCGCTGTGTTTGCAATTATGTGAACACAGCACATGCTGAAGTTACCCCTATTGCCCTACAATTCGTTTCACTTTTATAAGCTGTAATGGTACACTCTTTTTTTGTTTGTGTTGTAGTGGCAATAAATTGATTTTTTATTTTTTTTTATTTTTTTTTATAGCTCTTAGAGTTAGTAAGTTGAAGTGGCAATGGGCAGGCCACATCGCTCGTAGAACTGACAACCGATGGGGAAGAAAGGTTCTCGAGTGGCGGCCACGAACCGGAAGACGCAGCGTAGGCCGGCCCCCCACTCGGTGGACCGACGACCTGGTGAAAGCCGCGGGGAGCCGATGGATGCAGGAGGCGAGCAGCCGCTCGAGGTGGCGTGCTCTGGGGGAGGCCTATGTTCAGCAGTGGACGTCTTCAGGCTGTTAATGATGATGATGATGATGACCTAGAGAAAAAAACAATTGAGAATTTCCTTGAAAACACTTGTACCATTTTTGAATACGTACCAATTGTTGTATTTCTTTATGGCATCATTGGTAGCTTACCTGGCTAAGAAAAACGTACCTGCAACAAATAAAAAATCTTTTTGAGCATTTTGTTCATTTACAAAATAGCTAACTCTAATAAAACTTTTTCAAGTACCCTTCTCTACGTTTACATAGAAGCCCGTTCGCAAATGCTGTGCTCTTTGTCATTTCCCGAGAACAAAATGAACGAGAAAAGAAAGGAACAAATCTGTCGGGAAGCAGGTGGCTGTAGTGACGGTAAACGCATAACTGAATCAACAGCGTAACGATGTTACAGGTAAAGTTGCAGCAGGTCGATAGAAGGAACAGTCTTGTTAAAATCAGGAAAAGTGTGTACTATAGCAAGTCTGTCTAGTATAAGTATTGCTGATTAAGGACTTGCGCACATTAGGGTGAGCCGCATCGCAACGCATCGCAAAAAGCCTAATTCATCACTTCTGTACATTTTGTGTATACCTTGTTTCCTATTTCCTTTAATCCTACTTGTTTTTCTACCTATTACACCTGTACATACTACTTTAACGTGTCGTTCCTTCCAGCCCTATTCTTCTCCTCTACATCATGTCGCCGTCTCCCTCCAGGGTCTGATTAGGTAGGATCAGGACCTAGTTAGGCATCCTAAGACCGTGGGCGGAGGCGTTATGTGACAAATAGTCTATTGTTTTATAATATTTACTTATCATAGTATAGTTACTTTTATAGCACCACCGTCCGTGCTCATTAATCTATCTCTGACCATCCAAAGGTTGCCTGGAAGAGATCGCTTTTCAGCGAGCAGACTGCTTATTGTAACTTACTCATAATTTGTTTTCCTGTTGTTGTATTTTGTTACCTTGAGGGCAAAAAAGAGTTTATCTATCTATCTACGATAGAAAATGTTACTATATTTTCAAGTGGCCGTGCTCACTTATGGTCATCATATATGTACACAGTCCTGTGTTGCATCTATTAATAGGTACTCTATACTCTTACACACAGCCCAAATGCTCCAGCCCACTCTATCTCGATTCTGTATCAGGTGAATCCTCGAGGCACAGCTAGTAGAGAAATAAATCTGTGCTAATTTAAAATTGGATCGTGTCCAAAAACGCCATCCAATTAGAGTAAGCTAGCTCGACCACTAGAAGCGATCGAAATAAGGGAGGAAAAACGTAGATTGTAAAGTTTTTTAATGGAAAAATTACAGCTTTCTTGTCGTGTGATATTTTTTAATTCCGAGGTTTTGATAACATAAATTAATGAGGTTGTACTTGCTTGACTAATCGTTACGAGGTTATTTCTTATTTACTAATGAGTAGTGGCTGATTATGGTTATGTAGATTATCTTGTGTCACAGGTGTATGGATACCAATAGCGGAAACGGAAAATATCGGAAAAGTCAATATTTATTTGGAAAATTTGGCATAATTCATAATTGTAATTATATTGGTATGTTAGCTAATATATTTTATGTTTGGCATACCGTTTTTAATTAAATTTAATATTAGACATTATTTATCTTGATAATAACTGGAGGACGTAGCGTAGGCGGGGTGGACGATGATGATTATTTATTAATTTTAAGTAGTCTGTGGAACGCGACATTCAAAATACGAAGTGCAACACTTAAGAGCCTATACAACGCCAAAATGCTTAAAATGGCTTAGCATGAGGCCGTGTCCTGCCAACAATATTGCAACAATGAGGTTGAAATTAATTATGGTAAAGTTCAGGACTAATGCTAAAGCTTATGTATAGTGAAACACGAATTAATTAACTTTGTTCGATAGAAAAAAATTACAACCGTACAAATAAAACCGCGATTATTCAATAAATACTTTAAGTAAGGTCATGAAACTTTGTGTTGAACTAAATATAATGGAGGGGTTATGTATAGTGAATTTTTAAAATACCCATTGTATTCAGTGTAATAATAAAATAGCTAAATTATTGCGCGTTGGAACCATTCTAACTTAGACCGTACCTGCCGCCCGGCCCTCCGACTCATCCCCACTTTGGCCTAGTACTATATATCTAATCTGTGGCTTTGGCTTGGCCTATCATAAGCCCTTAATAAGTAATCACTTTTCTTTTAAAGCTTGTGAAAACAACATAAGAGCTTATATATCACTGCACTGTCTTTACAATAGCTTTCCCATAAACTTAGCCGTTTTATGTTGATGTGATTATAACGATGTTAATTAATTCAAATTACTTGTCTAACAGTAGTTATCATTAAAACGGGAAGCAACGCTTACTGTTTTATATGACAGTCTTGTTAGTGAATTCTCACGGTAAATCTGTTGGTTGTTCCTAAAACCCTGATAAAATGTGTGATGAGATGACTGTAATTAATCCATTTTAAACGAGTTAATAACTTCTCATTTTACGGGTGATTTTTTTACATCTGTCGGACATGCTTTTGTAATTTGTATACATGCCAAAGGAAGAAGAGTGAGGCTTTTCAAAAAATGTTTACATCATAATGACTATAAGCTTTTTTCTCCGTGGTCTTTTTTATCCAAATGAGATACTTAGTAAAAAAGTTGAAATGGACAGGCGCGGTAAGCCACGTGGCCTACCACACGGCGCAAATGTCTGCTGCGGCCAGCTATCTTAGAACGAGTAGCAGGCGCGTTCGAGCCGGTTTGTTTCAACCTTAGGGATCCAATAAGAGTGTGGCTAACTGATTCTAAATAATGGGTAAATGTTTTTGAAAAAAGAATCAGGGTTGAATTAATTATTATTATGTCCTATAAAATTGTAATATCCTAAATTATCCATTTATTTCTTTGGCACAACAAACAAGAGAGAAGTACAAGTCCGAAAATTCAATTCATCCAAATAAAATGCTGCCTAATAAAAATGGTGCCTAATAAATAAATAACAGCATAAACAACAAGATTCTGGCAACAAAGGATATAATAAATATTGGAAGTACGACCTCGCTTTAGGCAGTTTTGTCGATTCATAAATGTATAATGGAACACAAAGTACCTAGTTCGAGATTTATCGATGTTGTCGTTAAACTGGAAATGTCAGTCAATTCGTGAAAATACTGTTACTAGCAATAATTTACTTTGTGATCTTGCTTAGTATACCTTTAAGCCGATCGCCATCATTATACTTATCGTTTATTCCCATTGAATCATTTGTCCATTTAATCATGTTGAGCCGTTTGGTGTTGAGACCCTGGGTCCGTGGGGACCGGGAGCTCATCGCGTTTTCCAAAGTCTATCAGAGCGCCTGGTCGATGCGACGCGTGACCAAAATGCTGGCACTTATTTGGCCCAACGCATCAGCATTGCAATTCAACGTGGCAATACGGCCAGCATGTTGGGTACGCTACCTACCGGTAGTGGGCTGCAGCACTTGGACTGTCTATAGGCCATCGCGGCTATTATACAGTCCATAAGTGTTCTTTGTAGTAGGTAGTGTAGTTAGTTTAGTTTAGCTTAGTTTAGTTTAGTTTTTATTATTGTAGTAGTTAGCTTGAGTAATAAAGGCAATTCGCCCGTTAAAAAAAAATCATATTGATTCAACACTAATAACTAGTAAAAGTCATGAGTTAAACTAGCAGTTGGCAGGCCACATCGCTTGCTAAACCGACAGCCGATGGAAAAGGAAGGTTCTCGAGCGGCGACCATGAACCGGAAGACACAGCGTAGGCTGGCCCCCATCTGGTGGACTGATGACCTGGTCAAAACCACGGGAAGCTGATGGATGCAAGAGGTTAGAAGCTCAACCTGGCACTCTCTCAGATGTGAGCAGTGGACGTCTTCAGGCTGATGATGATTATGATTTCATGTTTCTTATTCCCAGTTCCTTTTTTTTCACTTATTGTTAACGCCTCTCTAGGGACATGGCACTGAGCTTAGTCAATAAACTCTTTATGCTCTAGCCCTTAAAAATACAAATACGAATATACAACATGCAAATGGAGTTTTGGCGGGAACGCGGAAAAGTTCACATCGTTGCATTGTATTATTTTTCAAAACTTGTGCTTTTTCCAGTGTTAATGTATAAAATTGGTGGCGTTTTACGCATTAAGTGCTGAATTACAAGCATGAGTGTGGGCAAGTGATATAATGTAGTGAAACGTGGTTTTTCGTGTTGTTTCCAAAATTCCATAGAATAAGCTTCTAGTAATGTTGCCACCACTTTACTAGGGCATGACTTAGGATGGACTATGACTAACAAGACTATGACTAAGACTTGACTTTACGTGAAATACTCTATAACCACGATGAAAAATTACAATACTTGTCACTGGCTAAATACACTATGTGTGGAGCCAAAATATAAGAAAAAAAAAAAAAAAAAACATGCAAATATTTTTATTTCAGTAAATGTGGTACACATCATCATCAACAGCCTGAAGACGTCCACTGCTGAACATAGGCCTCCTCCAGAGAGCGCCACCTTGAATGGCTGCTCGCCTCCTGCATCCAGCGGCTTTCACCAGATCGTCAGTCTACCGAGTGGGGCTGGCCTACGCTGCGTCTTCCAGTTCGTGGTCGCCACTCGAGAATCTTTCTTTCCCATCGGTTGTCAGCTCTACGAACGATGTGTAATATGTGTACCTAATATTATGTGCTTATGTCGCCACGATGTTCATTTGTTTATAATACAGTTGCTTTTAAACAACTTCCGAAAAAAAAACAAGTATTTAAATTGTTATTTCTTAACATTGCTGTGTATTTTACAGTAACATCCGCAACGGTCGAGACACAATTTCGAGTCCGACAATCTGCTCTTGAAATCTTATTGTTATAGATACGACAACGTTCTACATTACATACAATGGAAGATTTAGAATTTAGAAAACTAGTAAAGTAGTTTAAATAAATAAAATACAAAATCGTATATCTACAAGGATATTTGCTTGCGTCTTCGGATTTTTTAAGTTATTTTTTTGATACTTTCCACTAATTACAGAGCAAGTGTGGCCGAATGATTAATAGCTTACTATACGAGGCGCCGTTTCTGAGTTGGAGTCACATCACGGCACAGATAACCCACAATAGATACCGCATTACGGGATTTTTGTTCGGATCCTAGCTCACCAAAACTGGCGGAAGGCGCGGGCTGCGGGGATTGGAGCCAATGCGCTATTATTGGCTGTTTCGAGTGACGCCCTAATAATGAACTCTAATAATTGGTCGAAACCAAGGCCGTGCTGCGAAGCGGCATTTTATATAGACTCATTTACGCCAATGCGTGGTGCGCGGTCGTCGTCTTTCATGCGGTATCTATTGGGGGTTACCTGTGCATCACGGGCAATGTCTTCCTAAGTTGCCACCGCTCAAAATCAATGAAGGCAAATATTGTAAAACAATCCAATTCGATTCTTACAGTATACTTACGTGGAACCACGCCGCATTTTTAAAGATATTAAATACTTAACTGAACTTACTTACGAAAAATCTACTTAAACAATGTTCTCACCTCCGCGTGTCGTTGTTTTGTTGAACATTTGTAACGAACGTTATAAATGTTCAACAAAAATATCATAATAATCTAAACAAGTTTTCGTTTTATATAAAAAAAGAAAAAACTTTGAAATCGTTATATTTATGAAATCTTATTTTGATTAATACAATACAATACAATACAAAAACTCTTTATTGTATACCACAAAATTAATTAATGATATGTACATAACGACTTAAAGTAGGTATGACAATGGGCGGCCTTATCACTAAAAGCGATCTCTTCCAGGCAACCTTTGGATGGACAGTAATTGGATGAAGTAGGAGCAGACGGTGGTGTGGTGGATTAATATGATATCTTTGTTCAATATTTGTAATGCTATTCAACAAAGTTTAGCCAAATTTTTCATAAGTAAATTCAGTTAAATATTTAATATCTCTAAACATGTTGCAATGCGCGAGCGAGATAATGGATCCGTGTATATAATATAGCAGTCTTAAGTCAATAACTTAAATAAACTCTTATAATCACGTCCATCTTCCAACTTTTGCTCATGCATCTTTCTTTCTCTCTCTCTTTCCCTGTGTTACGTTCTTTCTCTCCCTCACATTCCTTCTCTTTCTTTTCGCTTTCCCATACTCTCTCTTTCTCTTGCTCTCTCTCTGTTTAAGATCTGTATGGTGCTGTAACTACTGTATCAATATAAAAATAGATATAGGTAAAAGGTGATCTTACTCGCACAATAATGGTCCTTACTCTCTACTATTACGTAATTATACTATGACAAGTAGTAATCATAAAGTAAGTGATACTAAATCTATTTTAGATTCAAAGCAAAAAATATGAATACAATCTCATCTAATATTGATGAGTTCTTCAACATCAAGTTGTTTGCAGTCGAGTCACAACTCCGCGGGGTGTCGCAGTGGGTAACGATTTTATTGAAATGTTCTAGAAATAATATCTTTCTTTGAAATATCTTAAAGATTTTATTCTTAAATCAATTTCAACACCAAACAATACACAGAGAATTTTGTTTATAATATTCTATTATAATGGGAGAACTAAAGTGACCGATATAGCTCTTAGAATTAGCAAGTTGAAATGGCAATGGGCAAGCCACATCGCTCGTAGAACTGACAACCGATGGGGAAGAAAGGTACTCAAGTGGTGACCATGAACCGGAAAACGCAGCGTAGGCTGGCCCCCCACTCGATGGACCGACAACTTGGTGAAAACCGTGGAGAGCCCATGGATGCAGGAGGCAAGCAGCCGCTCAAAGTGGCGCTCACTAGTGGAGGCCTATGTTCAGCAGTGGACGTCTTCAGGCTGTTGATGATGATGATGAATTATAATGGCTGTATAGATGAAGATCTTTATTTACAGAGGTCTAAAGCGTTCCTGCGTCGTCGTTCTACTTGTCATTCACGACGTATATTGCTTTCTCTTTCTACGCATGGCAAATTGTATGTGCACCCAATTTTTAGGGACTACTTTCGAGATTCTAGTGTATAATCTACTTTGTCTATTTACACCTATGACAATAAAAATACTAAGCAGTGGACTACCTCACCATGAGGACTATAAACATGTATAGTTACCCAGGAGACAAATTATACACAAAAGCTACGCGTCGAGGTCTCACCTGTGGATAAAAAGTATCTTATGTGTTAATCTAGTGTACAAGCTATCTCCATTCCAAGTTTTATTCAAATCCGTTCAGCCGTTAAAGCGTCGAAAAAGAACAAACACACACCCAAACTTTCGCATTTGTAACATTTGTCTGCTGAATTGTTGATGGAACATAGCAAAAACCTATCGCTAGCTATCTTTACGTGTGTATTGAAGAATTATTTGCGGCTTCAGCCCTTGGCCATCATCAGTTTTTGCTCGACAAGCTCATTACAGGTCCGTACGTGTTTTCATTATATCCCTGGCGCCTCGGGTAGGTTATTATCGGACGCTATTGGTTTAAGTAAGTGCGCCGTTTTATAGCACGCCCTGTATAAATGGGTGTGTTTAAATACGCGGTGTTGGATGGGACTAGGCCGAAAATATTTTAGGTCTGTGGGATGGAAACACAGTTTTAAATATGTTTTGGATAAAGACCACTTTAAAAGTGCAGTAATCCCAAAGAAATATACAATTTGTCTGTTTGTTTGTGTCTTGGATTTCACGCCAATCACGGCTGAACTGATTTCGATTAAATTTTGCTGGGGTCAACACAGCATACTTTTTAAGCTGCGGCCACACTGGCACGTCAAATGGCAGTGGCGTCGGTGTAGCCGCAGCTTTATGCTGTAAAATCGAAAGTTCCTTCGGAAAAATGGATGCACTACGGGAGTCTTACAGCGTTTTAGTCACTCTGCATTTTAGACTTTTGCTTTTAAGTCATACTGCATTTTAGACTTTCTGCTTTTTAGTCAATATACACTCGTAGTCTTTTTGCTTTGTAGGCGTCTGATCATAAAGGGGACATAGTACGTAATTAAATATCACTTTAATAAGCAGAGGGCTGGAACATTTGTCCTCTATAATTATCCATCGACCACTTTATAGTCAAAGTGTTTTAAGTAGGTAGCTGTAAAAGGCTTACGAACAAGGACTACATACATTTAAATTGACTGGCCTGATAGCTCAGTTGGTAGTAGCTTTGCCTTCTGAACTGTAGGCTGTGGGTTCGATTCCCACCCAGGACAAACATTTTGTGTGGTGAACATAGGTGTTTTTTCTGTGTCTAGGTGTTATATTGTATTCTATGTATGTATTTACAAACAAAAAGTATATAAGTATTGTATCAGTTATCTGGTTCCCATAGTACAAGCTAGGCTTAGTTTGGGGCTAGATGGCGCTGTGTGAAATGTTCACACATATTTATTTATTTATTTAAATGAAATAAAGATGCTGAGCTGAGTTATGTCAGGGGGTCATTCGATATTGCATCAATTACTGTAATATCCTGTCATTACGAGAAGGCCGGAGCCCAGATGAACTAGAAACGTGGGCAGGAAGAAAAGGAAGAAGAGCTCACTTACCTTCCCAATTCAATTGTCGTACCTACCCAAATTTTTGAGTAGCAACTTCAATGTACCAATTATACAGGCCTCCTTTAAAATGAATACATCACCTTTGATGTGAAAATATCAATCGTAGAAGATAATAATTTATTAAAGCCAAGTGATCCAAAATTATACTAACATCTCTAGATATGCCATGAATAAATCTGTTTCGTCATCGGACCGTGTTGGGTACTGGAGTACACTTTGATCTTCATTCGTGAGTGTGCCAGTTATGTACTTTGATCAGTGGACCGGGAATTGCTTCGAAATGTTTTATTGAATTTATTTAGGAGGTTCCTTTTTTGTTTTCGTTTTCTTTAGTACGTAAATTTGTGGGGCAGGTTTCATGCGATGAAGTTTGTAGTACGTTTAGATAATAAAAAACTTTACTTTGCTTTTGGTATTTTTCGTTTAATTTATTTTTAAGTAGATGTAGTTCTTTGTAGGGTTTTTTTTTCTTATATTTTTGGCTCCACACATAGTGTATTTAGCCAGTGTCAAGTATTGTAATTATTCATCGAGTTATGGAATATTTTACGTGTAAAGTCAAGTCTTCAAGTCCTAGTCACAATCCAGTCTAAGTCGGGTAATCATAGTCCAGTCTAAGTCATACCCTAGTAAAGTGGTGGTGACTTTACTAGAAGCTTCTATGGAATTTTGGAAGCAACACGAAAAACCACGTTTCACTACATTATATCACTTGCCCACACTCATGCTCGTAATTCAGCACTTAATGCGTAAAACACCACCAATTTTAACCATTAACACTGGAAAAAGCACAAGTTTAGAAAAATGATACAATGAAACGACGTGAACTTTTTCAAGTTCCCGCCAAAACTCTCCTTTGTAGGGTTAGAAACTTAAAAAAATGAAATGTTTAAGGTGGAACGTTTCCCTAGCGCGGCAAATTCAAATTTTCTTGCGTTCTTTTGCCAATAATAGCTTAATTACTGATTACGTGAAAACTAATGTTGCGCAAATAAATAGAATGTATCAATAAATTACAATTAAAAGTATCACTTACATATCATTGGTTTAGCAACTGAAAAACTAAGCCGAAATTTTTTTATTTTTTTTAATCATACTGAAGTAATATATTACGTTGTAGATGACAGACTGCAAAGAGAGGAAAATAATTAAAATTCTTTTAGAAAATAAGGCTCTTCTAATATAAAAAAATAAAGCTATGAGGATAAACCTCTAAAGCACAGCATTTTCCTGTAAACATCATATTCATAACCTTAATTGTAGGAAAATGTTTTGTCAGAGATCTCAAATTATAAATATGGGTCACGTATACGGCTCATTCGCAGGACACTGACAAATGCGTATTGTTTGACCCCAGAGTCCCCAGCCATTTCATACATTGTCCCACAATACGTGTGGAAAATCCATAACTAGGATGAACCTTGTGTAGTCGACAGCAAGGTTCAAAACTGGTGTTATTATAATCCTGAAAGTTTGTGAAGTAGCTCAGCTTTATTATAAGGGAAAGAACTTTAATACAGAAGGTGCAGTCTGAATAAAACAGTAGAAAGTTTATTTCTTTTTAAATACGCATTTCTCTGGTGTTAAAACTTTTTAGTACTTCTAAGTCCAGATTACAAAGAGCTTTGATTAAAAATCACACTATCACACTAATATTATAAAGGCGAAAGTTTGTGTGTATGTGTGTATGTTTGTTACTCTTTCACGCTCTAACAGCTGGACGGATTTGAATGAAATTTGGTATGGAGGTAGCTTATACCCTAGATTAAAACATAGGTTACTTTTTATCCCAATAACGGGAACGGTTCCTGTGGGAACGCGGGTGGAACCGCGGGGCGCTGCTAGTTAGATATATTACAAAGGCTTGCAAGTTAAAATAGTATATACCTATGGTTTGATGTTAGAAGATGAAAGACGATGAATGAGTTATCTAGCATATCGTAATCATCATCACGTCTGAAGACGTTCACCGCTGAACATAGGCCTCTTATCAGTAGTTACAGTAGTACAAGTTGGGAAACTTAGTGCTGTACCGTGCTTGTCAAAAAACCTGTTTAGAACGATCTGAACGATATACACTGGGTGTGGAATTTTATCCTCGCAATAATATTTTTTTTTAACGGGCAAATTGCCTTTATTACTCAAGCTAACTACTACAATAATAAAAACTAAACTAAACTAAGCTAAACTAAACTAAACTAGCTACACTAGCTACACTACCTACTACAAAGAACACTTATGGACTGTATAATAGCCGCGATGGCCTATATGGTAGCGTACCCAACATGCTGGCCGCATTGCCACGTTGAATTGCAATGCTGATGCGTTGTGCCAAATAAGTGCCAGCATTTTGGTCACGCGTCGCATCGACCAGGCGCTCTGATAGACTTTGGAAAACGCGATGAGCTCCCGGTCCCCACGGACCCAGGGTCTCAACACCAAACGGCTCAAATATGTAACCGCTACCGAGATTACTATATTTGCGCCGTTTTAGCTGCTCAGCAGAATTAGCCGCGGCGCCGGCCCTAACGTGTGTCTCGGGAAGGTGTGACGGCGCCATAGTATCGACGCAAGTAGCGTCCCACACTAAAGGCCACCCCATCTTCCAGGGAACCAGAGTCATTCCGTCGGGTCTTTTACCATCGTCACGCATGAGACCATTCGGTTCGAGAATGGCTGCAACATTGGCGGTGGTAAAAGCCCGGCGAATGATGTCATTAAGACTAGCGTGGCGCGAAATTCGACCAGCGCTTTTTGAACACGAGAGACCGTGATGACCGAGCTGGTCAACTGCGGTACCGCACTGGCAGCGATGGGCCACACAGCATCTTGCGCCCAAACGTAAGCTGATAGCTAAACGAAAAGTAGTCGGATCTAAAAGGTTACCAGTGTTGAAAGAAGGCATGGCCTGTAACCAAAGTCCTGACTCCCACACAGAGACTGCGAGAAGCCGAGCACGATCAGCGACGCTAGGACACGTATCTAAAAGATTTTTCCGTGCTAGTTCGCAGAGCGGTCGGTCCCACAGCCTCTGTGAGGAAAGAACCACCGGGAAATCAGAATTAGGACAAGCCAACCCCCAGGCATTCTTGGCCTCAGACAAATGGGCTACTTCGAAAGTACCTAAAGATGGAGCAAGAATTTTTTCTATTAATTTATGTGTACCATGTACAGAGGACAAAAATGCCGGTAATGCAACACTCGAAATTTTGCGTATCCCTAAACCTCCTAAGCGCACAGGTAGAGAGGCTTGCGACCAAGTCCTGTCATCCATATCAACATTCAAGACCGAAACCAGAGTGTTTTTTACAATGCTGTCTAAGCCCATAAGGAGCTCACTGTGTTTCCACAGTTGACAACATCGTAAAATATAAGTAAATTTAGGTACAAATAGACAAAAACGAATAATTGTAAAAGCCATGTGGGCGTTAATTTTGAGTAACCTGTCTGATGCGCTATTGAACTTTTGAATTTTTTCTTCTACAAAAGGTGAGATAGACTCATCCAGAATCGGCGAACCCAAAAGGCGAAGAGAACGCTTGTCTACTAATTTGATATTCGGAGCAAGACTATTAAACTTTTCAAAAACCAAATCTTTATCAGGACAAGTATCGCAAACAAAAAGTTCGCATTTAGAAAAATTTAAATCCAAACCAATGTCGCGAAATTCGTTAATAATGATACCTAGATCATTAAAAACAGTGTTCACGTCGCCTCCTAGGGTTCCGTCATCCAAGTACCAAACATTAAGTTTGGACTGAATAATATTTACAAAGGTTGATCTACTAAACTTAACAACAATATAAAAACAAATACTTAAAAATTATACTTTATAAATATTATGGCTTTTATTTTGCACAACAGATAAGCATTGCCATTCAGCGTGGTAATGCTGCCAGCATTCTGGGCACTTTTCCTTTCACCAACAGTTTATTTTAGTTAGTTAAGTTTTATATTTTAGTTTTAAAATTTTTATGTATGTTTTTGTTTATGTATAGTTTAGCTTTAGGTCTAGTTTAGTTTAGTATATACATGTTATTAAAGCTTTATAAAAAAAAATAGCTGTCTAAAAATAAAACTAAAAATTATAAATAAGTAAGTATATAAATTATTATTTATTAAATATTCCGCTACTAATGACGTGTGGAATTTGAATTACATTATTATAGGTGATTCAAGGGTGATTCAGTGCATATATGCAAATGCATTACAATGAACCCTACAATTTATGGAGAGGATGCAAAGCAACACCCTGTGTGATACACATTTACACGTATACATTTTCACACAAACAAATACATTACCACTATTTCGGCGGTCGGAGAAACAACGGTACCATAATAATGGGCAAAAAGCCTCCGGCCCCAGCATCTAAGCCTCGGCAAGTAAAAACAAAAATGAAACAAAACTAGGCAGTTTACAGTGTGAAAGAACTCACTGCTATTTTTAAACTAACATAGTCTTCGTGATTCGATTACCACGATTGCTAACTGCTGTTCGCTTAAAATTACTATATTTCTTTTATAGTAAAAGAAAAAAGAATTTATTCTGGCAACAAACAAAAGTAAAATTGTAAATTATAGCTTTAAATGTAGAGTATTGATGAGCTCCACTAAAGTCATCATCCTCCTCTTTGCCTTTTCCCATTTGTTATTGGGGTTGGCTCCCAATCTAACCTGTAGTGGCAAGCTATCAGAATATTACACAAGCGACGGCCATCTGACCTCGCAACCCATAAGGAACCAGTAACAGGGATGGTTAGACCAGGCGTCAGATTCTGTCAGGCGTCTGACTAACCTTAACGATTGCCATAGATGTTCTTATGACAACCGGGATAGAGCACGGAGCGATGGCATCGAAAACTGCACATGCTTACTAGATATGTCATTTGGGCAGGGCCGAGGATCGAACCCGGTGCCGTAAGATTGTGAAGCACACATGCTACCGCTCGACCACCATCCACTAAAATATTTTACAAAATTGGAAGTACATTTTTTAACCTGTGCTTGCGTTCTTTTTGGCCTCAAAGTTGTAAAATTTGGAACGACCATTTAAAAAGATAAAGAACATTGTGGTTGGTCCGTGATCTACGAACGTGCTTATAGTTGTAGGTGGTGTTGCTTCTAGCTTTATAAAACGCAGCATACATTTTTTTTGCTGTGTTGCCTGTTTTTCACTACAAATACATAAGACTTGTCACTTTGAAAAAGTGAGGCATTTAATGACCAAATAATAAGACGATAGAAATATTCTCAATAAATTAAATACTCATCATTATTATTTGTTATAATTTAGAACCCAACGGTAGGTATATTACTCGTCATATTCTGAGAAACTCTGACAAATGAAACTTTTGACAAATTCTGGGAAAGATTTCTAGTTTAGAATTCAGATTACAAATAAGTATTATTTTGACATTAAAAATAACCTTCGATATTCGAAATTAATTCAGTATCATCCCAAGTTGAATTATTGGAGTTTGAAAAGTTGGATATTGCCTTTTAAATTACTTGGGCAGGGAATTTATTGTAATTTTATTGGTCGTTTCATCGCAGCTCCGAAAATGCTAGGAATGGTTTTACCTTAGCGTGCCCCATTGCGATATGAAAAGGATGAATGGCTGAAGTGAGCTTGCAAAGAAAGACGAACATTATCGCTTATCCGATCTTTGAGACGTTGGATAATCGAGACCGACGACGGTCGTAATTACATCGCGTGTGTGATATCATTAAGTAATATTTTTTCTAAAGTTACAATTATTATTATGACTATGATCATTATCAGCTGGAATACGTCTAATGCTACAAATAGATCTCCCCTGTAGCACGCCACTTTGATCGGCTATTTGTCTCTTGCATCCAACGACTCCCCGCGGTTTTGATTATGTCATTAGCCACCTTTTCAATCACAATTTTCTATAAGCTGTCCTAAAACGATTTACGAAATGTTAAAGATATTATAGTAGTGCAAAGCCACGCAAAAAGTCGTCTTGACTCTTTATTCAGCTGTATTTTATGCACACCGCTGAGGCACAACGCAACATAAGAGCTACCATTTTCCCTTTCGATGTCATCAAAGGACGAATGTATTTTTCTCCCTGTCCTTGGGTGGGCCCAGACCTGCCAGACCGCTTTTATCGCCGTTTTACTGTTTGCAATTTAACTTGAAGCGTTAAACTCGAATGGTGGCGAACAAACAACAATAATAATCAGGTTTTCATGTCGATGTGGTGGGCACATTAGTACCCGCATGTTTACTGCTATGTTTTATAACCGGTTTCGTACAAAGAAGTTACGATTTATTTTCATGTGTTACAAAGACTTGATTAAACTCTTTTTGGTAGTGGGTGTTACTTAAGTGATTTAAGTGACAGTAAGTGTTATTTTATTCGTAATATAACTAGGTAATATAACTAATAACTAGGTGGTAGGACTTTTCTGCAAAGATTGTCTAGGTAGGTACCACCGCTTTGCCAGTTATTCTGCCGCCAAGCAGTAGTGTGCAAGCACTACCGTGTTCCGGTTTGAAGGGCATTGTAGCTAGTGAAATTACTGGGCAATTGAGACTTAAGAACTGATCTCACAGTCTAGAAATCTTTTTTACACTGTGTGATGTCTCAGGATGACGTGCGCAGTGCGCAGTGTCACGCGAAACTTTAATTTTGATTTCCGAGTGACACTGCAATCTGTAATGGGCGGCCGTGACGCTTAACACCAGGCGATCGACTAGCTCGTCACGTCATACGATTACATAAAACAAAAAAAGAAAGAAAAAATATACGCGACCCACATGCAATGTACTTACACACATTTGTTTCGGAGACGATTCAGGGACAGTCGTGAAATATTTGTTTTTGTTTGTCCCCAAATTTGAATTCGGTGACAATTCGGGGGCAAGACAGGAATTTTTATTCTTGTCTGTCCCCACGAGGGGACAGCACGAGGGGACAAACAGGTACAACCCGTTTTACAGATTACTTACCTACATTCCTACGTTAGGCGAAGGTAAGTTAAAAACGCGAAAAACAAGGAAAATGATAATATATCTGTATTGTACCAATCGTACTTACCTATACCTACCTAAATTTTTTATATGCTAAAATGGGCATACTTTTGACGACATCTTACCTGATGGTAAGTGACGAAGTTGTGTATGGTGGATCACGTTTGCCCATGAGATGCTCATTCACCCTTGACTTGAAAAGACCCAACATGATAAATATTATTAGCTCATTCCTTATCGTCTCTAAGGCCCGTATTGCAGATATAATGCTCAGTCGTCGATTGACGTTCAAGTAGACATTTCATTCATTATTAATTTGAACATTTTGTAAATGAAACCTCGCCTTAAGCATAGATTCACGACTAGCCGCAGTCAATAATCCAGTTGAACATCAATACGAACTTATCCGGACATATCCATTTCTTATCTTGCGTGCCTTCTTATTATAAGAAATGCTAAAGCTCAACCTCAACCACGTAGACATTTTATCAGAGTTTAAATATCGACTCTATATTTTAGGTCTCTACCGACGTTTACAAAACTCCTCAAACGAAAAAAAAAAACAAAAAAACAGAAATCCTACGAAAAGGCTAAATAAAGCCTAAGAACTTTTACATCAATTAACAGCTGCAGACTGATAAACCTTCTAACACGAAAATGACCTCATTTAGCAAACCAAAGCGTTGCCAAAAAAAAACCTTGGCATTCCAAATTGAAAAGATGTAACATCGATTATGGATACCGTTCATGCCTCATGCCTCACTCTCCATAATACGTCCCCTCGCAGCTCCTCGCCTAATAAAGCACGTGGCCACGTAGGCAGAATTTACGGCATCGATACGCTGTCAAATCTGCCGCCTCGACAGGCTCTCGTTGACCTAATTTTTACACGACCTGCATTGCAGTTAGCTACACTTACGTTCTACGTTTAACCAGGAATGAAATGTTAGTTGTCTAAACATGCAATTAAAAAGGTTTTCTGAAAAACTAGAAGTAATAACGAATGGGAAAATTCATAAACTGATAACTAAAAATAAAACAGAGCCGAATTCATATAAAAACTTTAAATCACAAGCTCAATCAATATTTAACGATTAGGCTTTAATTGAACTGTCTCGTAAAATGAAACGTTTGTTATTGTAAAATACTCGATAAATTCGAAATGAAAAAAGTATATCTAGTGTAATTCCGCTAAAAATATCATATAAGATTATCTATATTGGGGAAGCTGCAAATGATCGTTGTAGGCAAATGTATTACAAAAATGATTAGAAAAGTTTATAATGTATAATATTTATTGAAACCAAAACTGGGACGGCTAAATTGGTCCAACATTCGTTGCGCAGGATTAGGAAAAACCCAGTAAAAACCTAATCAGACCAATGGCAAACTAACAGAAACGATCTAAATTAATTTTAAACAAATAAATTATAATACTGGTATTTAACTAAACTTAGAATACTTAAATATATTAATTAAATAAAATGTATATAAATAATTCCGAGAAATAATCTAAACGAATATAATAATAAATTTAAATGAATATAACCCAAAATGACATATACCTTAAATATACTACATATACCTAACAACAATCACCTACACTAACCCAATATAGACAATCTTTACTTTTTTCATTTTGAATTTAAGATGAACTTCCGCGAAGTCACGCCTGAGTCAATCAAATACTCGATAGTTAATTATTTTTCTTACAGGCACATCCCTAAAACAATGGATGTAGCAACGTTTTCATTATGTTGTGAATACTTTGTGAGTTTACGTCGTATTGTAAGCAAAAATTGCTATTTGACAAGCGGAGTTGGCTGAAAATCTGTATATTGTGGTATTGGTACAGCCAGCTACAAAAATTGGGGCATGACATTTTGGTAAAAAAAAACAAGTATCAAATTTAAAAAAAAGAACGACAAACAGTGTATATATTACACTGTAAATAAAAAAATACCTAATAGTAAAAATGTGTAAAATGGAAAAGAAAAAAGAGCATGCCCATTCTGTAAAACTTGACTCTAAGGTTATATTATGTTCACCGGTATAACTATTAAAATGTATTGAAATTTTGATTTATTTTTATCTCATCGAATGTTCTTCTTCTTCTTCTCCTGTAGGCAAGTGCTCAGCCCTGGTGCCAGAATCTTTAGGCATCATCATCATCATCATCAACAGCCTGAAGACGTCCACTGCTGAACATAGGTCTCCCCCAGATAGCGCCACTTTGAGCGGCTGCTCACCTCCTGCATCCATCGGCTCTCCGTGGTTATCACCAGTTCGTCAATCCACCTAGTGGGGGGCTGGCCTACGCTGCGTCTTCCGGTTCGCAGTCGCCACTCGCGAACCTTTCTTCCCCATCGGTTGTCAGTTCTACGAGCAATATGGCCTGCCTGTCTGTTTTTTTTATATCATCGGCTTAATTTTAACGCTAACTGTACCAGTGTCAAGTTCATTGTATTCAATGAACTTGACACTGGTACTGCTATTGCAGTATCAGTGTTTCTTTTCTTGTAAGGTAAGAATAACGTGAGTGTATTTGTGGCGTAGGTGGTAACCACCCCATAATATAAGATGTAGACCGCGGGCGGGTTTACTATTTTTTCAAATGATTGGCAATTTTAAATAATTACCAATATTGTAGTCTTTCTTTATTCCCGTGTAGAAGGTATTCAGGTCTGGTACCAGAATTCATATATAAATCTAAGAATATTAACCTAGAAACATAACGCAGCAATGAAAACTGAAGAAAATTAGAGCCAAGCTTTTATTTAGCGGGATCCTTCTTACTAATTTGATAAAACTTTTCATAATAAAATCTCTTTGCGTGGATTTCACTAATTAAATTAGGTGAGAAAGAAAAGAAAATTCTCTTTTCATTTAGGATTTTTACATCGCTGTTTCAATAGACGATGATAACGAATTGGGTAAGAAATAATTAAGATAATAAGTACAAGTTTTATCCTAAAATTTCATGAAAGAAGTATTGTTACCTACAGAGGCACCCCGGTGTTTCACCCTTTACCCATTTCCTCACGGAAACTCTTCACTTTCCAGGACAAATAGTCTCCTAAGTTGATTTTGATAGACTAAGCAATCTGTATGCAAAACTTTATCCAAAATGGATTAGTCGTTTTGAAATTAAAGTCACACTAACAAACAAATAGACAACGTTTCAATTTTATAGATTAGTATGGATCAGTAAATTGTTATTGGCTATAAGACCACACATTGTAACAAAATTCTTCGATTTTAATTTGTGTTGTTTTGGGTTTTATTTGATACAGACACAACAAAGCAGGAAGGGTAATTTACTCCAAACAGAAATTGTTTACACCCAAATAGACCTTACACGTACCACAGATAATATAATACCTAGTACACGTACACAATATACCAAAGAAAAAACATAATAACCGTACAACCACACACCTTATAATATTCTCTGAAAAGCAAAGCTACTCATTTCTTTATTTTCCTTAGTAAAAGCTCCGCTATAATTCTCACGGGCACAGTTAATACTTGGCCGCTAGATTTCATGAGAAGCGAAGAACAAGAACTCACAATACCAGGAATTTAAAGCTTAGAAGTCATGAGCCGAGATCTGCGATGTATCTGCAGTTATATTTCATAGAACATTGGTAGACACGTAGTAATATAATAGAACATGTAGCGCTCATAGCGAAGCACGGCTAGCCATTTCCCTAACCGATCAGCGTTACACAAACTGGTATTTACAACTAAGCGCTACCGTGCTTCGCAGGGCACGTTAAGCCGTTGCGTCGGTCCCGGCGGTTGTCATAATAATTGTTAAGACAAGTCATAAACCGGCCTAAAAATTCTAACACCAGGGCTGGCCCTTGCCGACACGAGAAGAAGAAGATAGAACATAGAAAAGAAACCTACATAAAGGGCGTGCGTTAAAGTCAGCTAAGCACACACCGTCAACAAATGACGTTGATGGTCTAATTTAACGTATTTAATTTTTTAATAAATAAAACTGCATATATAAATTGGTAATTTTATGTTTGCCGGTAATAACATAACATTTGTAATGTAGCCAACAATGTTTTCAGGTGTTTTAGGTTTTATAAATGCTTTTATTTGTGTTGTATCTAATGATACGGCCTTTTGGAATAATTCCCAAAAGGCCGGACTGGCGGCAGAACTATTCACTCACACACACAAGGGTCTTACTCTATAAAAGTACAAAATGTATCTATTTACATGGCATATAATTGTAAAAGGTATATAAAAGGCTTCGTCTTCAGTGACTGACTGACAGACAACGTAAAACCCAAACCGCTGCATGTAGCGACTTGATATCAACATTAATTTCAAATTAAATTGTTTATTTGCATTCTACTATGTTGTTTACACAGCAAAATTATAAAAGAGGAGGTTATTTAAAGAATTTTTTCCTTTTATAACGTTAGAGTTGTACGGAAAATAGTTTTTTAAATGCAATACAAGGGGTCAAATGGGGTAATGAAAATTGTTAAAGAACACGAGTGTCTAGGGCTGGTTCTAGTATAGGGAATTTGTAAAAGCTCATAACTTACTTATGTATTTTATACAACGTTTGTTGAGTAATTGCTTATTCCTATTTCCATAGTATAAAATAGAACTAAAAGGTACGTATTTTAAAAACGAAACGTTTTCCGCTTGTTGTTTGTGTGTGTTTACACTCCAAAACCGCTGAATCAATATGCATGAAGTATTGCACACAGATTGCTTACTCTACCGAGATCAATCAAAAATACTTTTTAATCCAGAAAATTAATTAAAATTAAGAGTATCCGCGGGATTACGGGTCAATTTTGAGTGCAACCGCGAGGCGCCTATATGGTATACAACGGTGCTTAAAATGCCTGAACAAAATTAAATGAGCTTTCATAATACAAACAACCTATGACATAGTATACTTACCGTAAATAAGTAGCTAGTGTGAATTCTATGATAAGTAGAGATAGATCAATGGAAACCTCCAAACCTACAAGAGATAGAAATATAAGTTCTTAGCAACCTTAATGTCATCGGTTTTAGAGATGAGAAAAAATCTATGAATGCAGTTTCTCTTGCCTATTTTTCTATCTCTTAATATGGGCTCAACATTAACCCATCTCGATGTTACACCCTGTATAATCAATACGATATTTTCAATCATTTCAATAGACTATTTTCAATCATGTTAGTTATGTTTCAATTTACTTCAGTGCGGTTCAATAACCGTACAAACCCACGAAAATTTCGAATCCGGAACGTTCATTACAGATTCTCTTTCAGCTCTTCATACTCTAACGTTCTTCCTGTCATTCACCTGTTCCGTTTCAAACGCAATAACGCTCAACTGTACAAACAAGGTGCAAACAAACTGCAAACAGAAACACTGGGAACTTTAAATTCTCCTCTTGGCAAAAGTTTGGCACCTTCGTAAGTCGACACGAGCTTAGAGCTTTCGCAGAGGTGTTAACATGTTTTGCTATTAAGTTTTCTTTGTAAAGATGGGTCACCGGCCGGTTATTCTACTGATCAATTAACAAAACTGGCTAATAACAATACGTTCCCAGTTCAAATAAGTTCAGAAACATTTTATAAACAAGTTATAGTACCTATTGTATCAAAACTTTTAAGATTCTTACTTAGAAATATAATAAAACACTAATAATATACCACATAAATAAAATAGATAACACTGAATTTAGGTATGTATTAAATTGATGTATAGGTACAAAGAAAAACAAATAGTTATTCCGTTACCAATTTAGTTTTTCATAATTTTCCGTTGAATTAAAAAAAATCAAAACAAAAAGCGCACTTACCGTTATTATGATGAATTGCAAACTTCGAAGCTGAAACTCATCGGTGAACCTCCTTCAAATTTGGAACACGAAGAAATCCCGCAAACTTTTATAAACTTTTTAATTTAAAATTCGATGGCAAAGAAAAAATATCGAGAGTCCGTGCCGCGAAGAATGCGAGGGAGGCGCGCGCGAGCTTCCGCGAGTAAAGGTAGCCGCACACTGCGAGAGTCGGTCGTAGGCAGTCTGCACCACTGCCCCCTCCGTCTATCACTCTACTTTCGGTTATTCTCTCGCCTCCCCCGAGAGCTGGTCCGATTTATCACGGTGCCGCGTCTGTGCCAACTCCTAGACAATCCAGACTTGGTCATACTTCATCTCACGACCATACTTATAACATTCGCGCGAACAAACGTCACTGACCGCATAATGTCACAGGTAATGACTTTTCGAGATTCTCTGGAGGTGTAAGAAAATTATTCGCTGCCAAAAACGGCGATTTGAGGTGCAATCGTGTCATGCTCTTGCGGTAATCATTCACTTTATCATGTTTTTAGTCGTACGGCGGGTCGACGACCTTTGCGATAGGTCAGTCCAGTTACAACGGTTCTGACGAGTTAACAAGAAGAAACGTAAACATTTCCAGTCTGTGATGGAGCGCTCGTGCTTACGTCACTCACAGTAGGTAAACTAATCTATTTCAACTTAAAAAGTGATCCTTCTTTTAAGCACTACGGTAATAGGATAGATATATTATCACCTATTATTAGGTAATACAAATCGAACACACGCTTGAAGTTTACACAATTGGTAATTCACTTAGGCATACATATACATATACTTTGTCTAACAATAGACAACATTTGCTTATTGCATTAGTACTTTTCTGTAGTAGTGTGCAAAGAAAACAACTAGATAACATAGTTTTTACACCTGTTTCCTTATTTCATCATCATCATCATTAACAGCCTGAAGACGTCCACTGCTGAACATAGGCCTCCCCCAGAGCACGCCACCTTGAGCGGCTGCTCGCCTCCTGCATCCATCGGCTCCCCGCGGCTTTCACCAGGTCGTCGGTCCACCGAGTGGGGGGCCGGCCCACGCTGCGTCTTCCGGTTCGTGGTCGCCACTCGAGAACCTTTCTTCCCCATCGGTTGTCAGTTCTACGAGCGATGTGGCCTGCCCATTGCCACTTCAACTTACTAACTCTAAGAGCTATATCGGTCACTTTAGTTCTCCTGCGGATCTCCTCGTTCCGGAGCTTATCTCGCAGGGAAACACCGAGCATAGCTCGCTCCATAGCTCGCTGCGCGACTTTGAGCTTACTAATGAGGCCAACAGTAAGAGACCATGTCTCAGTTCCATAAGTCATCACTGGCAACACACACTGATTGAAAACTTTCGTTTTCAGGCTCTGCGGTATTTTGGACGAAAAGATAGGACGAAGCTTCCCGAACGCTGCCCAGCCGAGTTGGATTCTTCGCGCCACCTCTTTGTCGAAGTTGGACCTACCTAATTGGACAATCTGTCCTAGGTAGACATACTTGTCGACAACTTCGAGAGTATCGTTCCCAACAATTACCGGTATAGGTGGAACATGAGCATTAGACATGATCTTTGTCTTGTCCATATTCATCTTAAGACCAACCTGCTGGGAGACTCTACTGAGGTCGTTGAGCATGGTGCTAAGGTCCTCGAGCGATTCCGCCATTATGACTATATCATCGGCAAAACGAAGGTTAGTGATGTACTCGCCATTTATGTTGATGCCAGATCTTTTCCACTCCAAGAGCTTGAAAACATCCTCCAATGCGTTTGTGAACAGTTTCGGAGAAATAACGTCTCCCTGTCTCACGCCTCTTTGCAATGGAATTTGTTCCGTACTCTGGTCCTGTAGTCGGACTGACATAGTGGCCTTACTGTACAAACACTTCAAAACTTCGATATACCTATAGTCAATTTGGCATCGCTGCAAGGACTGCAGCACCGCCCAAGTCTCGATTGAATCGAAGGCTTTCTCATAGTCCACAAACGCTAGGCATAACGGCCGATTATACTCTTCGGTCTTCTGTATAATCTGGCGCAGCGTATGGATGTGGTCTATGGTGCTAAAGCCTTTTCGGAAACCGGCTTGTTCGGGAGGCTGGAATTCATCAAACCTGCGTGCGAGACGATTCGTAATGACTCTCGAAAACAGCTTATACACATGACTCAAGAGCGAGATGGGCCTATAGTTCTTCAATAAGGTGTTATCGCCTTTTTTGAAGAAGAGCACCACCACGCTCTTGTGCCATGCCTCTGGCGTTGTACCTTCAAGGATGACAGAATTAAATAACTTCTGGAGGACTAAAAGTACCGGTCTACCACCCGCTCTCAGAAGTTCAGTCGTAATTCCATCTTCACCTGGTGCCTTGTTGTTTTTAAGCTGTTTGAGGGCCATTCTAATCTCGTACAGGCTGACGTCCGGGATATCTTCGGTATAGTGTCGGACTAACTTGGCTCTGATGTCCTGAGCTGTGTTAGTAGCGGGCTTACGTGTCGAGGTGTATAACTGTCCATAGAAGTTCTCGATCTCTCTCAGAATCTCAGGCTTGGATGAAATGATGCTACCATTTTCGGTCTTCAGTTTTGTCATTTGGTGTTGCCCAATAGACGAATCCTTTGCGAACACTTTAGAGCCTTGGTTCCGCTCAATTGCGGCCTCAATACGTGAAGTACTAAGAGCACGCAAGTCGTGTCGCAAGGAACTCCAGATTCGTCTATTGAGTTCACCGTAGGCTGACATATCAACTGAAGACTGCAGCTTCATTTCGCTCCGGTCGGCCATTAGCTCAAGAGTTTTTTCTGAGAGCTTTTGAGTCTTCTTTCGGCGTTGGGTCTTAAAGAATTTCGATCCAACAGCTTGGACAGTTTCCACCAACCCGTCGTTTAGCTCGTCCACTGTGTTACAGTCGGCTAGGCACTGGAAGCGATTTTGGAGTTCCAGCTGAAAGCCTTCGGGGTTTTGGATTTGGACAGGATTTGGACGGAGCGTAGACTTCACCAGACGTGACCTTTCGAGCTTAACATTGATATTCAATGTGCCTCTAACAATACGGTGATCGCTACCGGTTTTCACCTTGCTGATCACAGAGACATCATCGAATATGTGCTTCTTGGTCGTCATGATGAAGTCTATCTCATTTTTAGTGGAACCGTCGGGACTTATCCACGTCCACTTCCTGGATGGCCGCTTCTCGTAGAAGGAGTTCATCATAAAGAGTTCCTCCTTCTCCATGAAGTCAGCCAGCCTCTGTCCTCGAGGGTTCCGCTGCCCGTATCCAAATGGCCCCACTCTCAGCTCATCGCTATTCCTTGTGCCCAACTTCGCATTGAAGTCTCCCATCACAACGGTGAAGTATGTTTCGGAAGTATGCATGGCTTCGGATATGTCCTCATACATAGCTTCTACTTCATCGTCTGAGTGTGCCGACGTCGGCGCGTATACCTGTATAACCTTCAACGAATACCGTTTGGTTATTCGGAGTACCAGGTACGCTACCCTGGCCGACACACTGTCGACTTTGACCACGTTGTTGACGAGATTTCCTTATTTACAGTTCACCAATATAACGAGAGACAGTGTGCGACCTAATTTCTTGGGTGCAAGTGCCATTGTCTCCGAGACAGCTGGACGAAAGTAAATTTCTCTTAATGGGTGTGAATACATCATAAATAGAGATTAGGTGTAGAATTCGTATCCGACAATTTTCTTATATCCGGCCAAATTTTTCTTTCAGTTTCTTAACAAATAAGTGATTAAAGCAATTAGGTCAATCCAGAGGCATGGAGTCGCATTATTAAACTCATCAGCATTAATACTTTACGATTCTAATCATTATTAGCTATTGTAAATTATTACTCATTTTTGCACGTCGCTTTTAGACATATTGATATTATAGGTAATCAAATCATAGTTTTGAGTACTATACATTAACAAAATATTGACACTAACATGCTTACCATAGAAATGTATGAAGCTCCAAAATGTACCTTCAAGCTTTCATATACGTAGGTAATAGATGATATAATATAAAAAAAAACAACAAACGCATGGTTTACATAGATATTCATGGAATAACAGTACTGATGCAGCTCGTTGATTGAAGCGAAATGTACACATATCAATAGCATGGGAAACGCGATGATCATCAATAACTTTCAGGGGTCATTTAGAGAAGAGGAAGCCCAAAATGTCAAACATCAAAGTAATGAAACCTGTACTTGATCGGTGTGGACTCTTGTAATATGCAACGCAATTTTGGCCATTACGGTTTTGCTGCAAGATGCGCGATGGCCAAAATTGCGTATTTTAAGTCGGTGAGTGTATGTTTGTATCAAAACTAGCATCCATTTGTGAATGTTACTTATATAGCTTCTTCAACATAAAGTTTTAACAATTTCTGAATGAATATCATATTATTCTACCTTATTCCTCCGGCATAAATTTTTGCCGGACACCGCCCAAAACAGATCTCATCCTCTCTATTTCTAGTCAGTAACATTTGTATGGAAAGAGGTCTGTGTTCAACCGTATCGATACGCACTTGACCAGTCCACTGGGATGCTATTGTGTCTAATTAACAGTCATTGTTACTAATGAACGTGTACCTACGATGTGTGTTAGCAGTGTGCTGGCTATGAAAATGATTTATCATGATAGATGATCGTTCTTTGTTATAAAGAATGAAAATCGAACAAAGTTACCTACTTTCAACCCTGGATTTTTGTTTATGATTTATTGTCCGGTAAAATGATAAATATATGAGTAACACAAAAATAATCACCGATTTATTGTCTGACACAATGCTGCTGGGGAATCAAGAATTATTTTGTAACAACATCCATCTCACACGAAACAAAAACATAACCTACTTATGCTTAAAAAGTTTTTTTGAATTATGATGTTTTCTAGACTGAATAATTTTATTCGTTTGCGTCGAATGTTATAGATTTGTTTTTATACTTATAACGTAGGTTCTGTAAAAAAACCCAAAACATAGATAATATTATTATTAAGTATGTAATGTAATGTAATATCTATGTTAACAAAAGGCTTTGTCCTAAGTGACTGACTGACTGACAACGTATAGCACAAACTGGATCCTTATACGGCTTACTACCTTATGCCCGCGACTTTACCCGCGTGGACTATCCATCAGGAACGGTTTCTTTTTCCGGGATAAAAGTTCCGTTTTAGCGCACACCTACACTATGTAATGAATGTATCTTCCAAATTTCAAGATTTTAGCTTCAGCGGTTTAGGTGTGCGAGCGTTTTACGATAGGACCTTGTACTGAATTTTTTACCCCTTTAAGGGATGAAATTAAAAATTGCTTAGACCCATATGTATTTATTTTCTATGTTTTTTTACACATTCCAAATTTAAGTATTATTATAGACAATTTTTTTTTAATTTTCATTCATACTTAAACTACAAAGTTCACCCATTCAGGAGTTTATTTTAAAAAAATTAAGAAATATCATTTCATTTATTTTTATATACTTGTTTGTATGTGTCAAATTTCAAAACGATACATTACGTAATGTAGGTTATACAAACGTTTTTCTCCCTGTTCTTTCCATTAGGGGTTGAATTTTCAAAAATTCTTAGTACGCGCTTACGTCATAAAAGAAAGTCACCCTCTAAGTTTCAAGTCTCTACGTTCAGCGGTTTGGGCTGTACGTTGTCTGTCAGTCAGTCAGAACAAAGTTTTTTATATATAAAAGAAAGATGGGTGTGATAAGAAGACTCAACATCTAAATGGCCCAAATGAGATATTAAATATTGTATTACAAAACGTGGGTAAAACCGCGGCTGCTTCCAGTATTGATAAAAAATTAAAAGCAAAATCAAATATTTTATTCAGTTCAAACGTAAAAGTAAGCAAAGAATAATGAAATTTACCTCGCAAACGTAAAAAAATCATTTACCCAGCAAGAAGTTCCCATATTATATCTTGTTGTTGACTCCGCGTCTGTTGACTCAAATTTTCTTTATGAACCGGCGCCATAATTATTTTTGCCATGTCCTTTAAAAATCTCATCTCAGCGCAAAATCTCGACATTATCCCAGGCGTATTTTAAAAAGTAAATGGATGAAAACCGCACTGTGTCCTTCATCTGAATTTTAAAATTGTGTAGGTACAGCTCCGGAATAATTGGGCACACCAACATTGTACAGGCAACACAGGCTTGCTTTAAGTAGAAAAAAACTTTGGTGTATACTGAATAGGTTTTTTTATAAGTTTGGCATAAAAATAATTAGCAAACCACAGATTCTTAAAAACATAAATAAGATCAAGAAAGCACATTGTAAATTTAATTTAATCCAAAGATTGTACTCAGCATTGCAAGAATGTATAACTTATAACAATAATACAAAGTCAAACCAGTTAGTTAACTATTTTGAGAAGTAACTTTGTAAAGTTTCTCAAACTGAGATGAAAAGTATCAAGACTTATTTTCCTAGTCGTTGGTCAGGTCAGTTGAACACTGATAGGTTCTCCTAACGATCTTCAACATATCTATGAAATCGCAATGTGCCTGATAACCGTTACGATCCATTAAGTTTTATTTTCTAGAAGGTACAAAATCATTAAATCCTCGTATTTCATTTTTGGCTTCACTTTCAAGTTCTGAGCGTTGAGTCTACGTTTTTCTTCAATGAGATGTAGGTGCAAACAATACGTAAAGTGTTGCTCTTGAGACACGGGACTTTTATGTTTCATTAACGGTGCTTTTTTTATTTTCAGCAGACTTCAAAAAAGGAGGATTGTACGGTTTTTTTTTTCTTTTTTTAAGTTTAATATCTCATATCTCCGTCATTTATAAACTGTTTTAAAAATAACTTATTTATTTGAAAGCACTTTCAAAGGATATACTATTAGATTAATCACATAAAAAAATTATCAAGATCGGTTTAGTAGTTAGGTTTTTAAATCCAAATAACTGGGAAAAGTACGTATTATCATCCAAGATTTATGTTCTCAGTATGAAAATGTATACCCCGTTTTTTAATTATTATGGTTTGATTATGGCGTACCCAAATTTGATTAATAAGCAATTTATTTATGGCATGTAATTTGCCATAAATAAATTTCTGTAAATTGTGATGCGCCACATGAATGAATTCATTAACTCACTCACTTCATTTCATCAGCCAGAAGACGTCCACTGCTGAACATAGGCCTCCCCTCAGAGTATAGAGGGCTTCCCCAATAAAACAACACTTTGGACACTTATCATAAGGGGGATTTTCCATAATCACCACGCTTGGCAGGCGGCTCGGTGATCGCAGAAGATTTTAATGTACCGAGGAGAATGCTGCATAAATTAACAAAAAGTCCTAACTCTGCACGGTACACAGATTCCAAACGAAATTACCGCAAGTATGAAAATGTCATTATAAAATGTAATAAAAAAATAATTATTAAAAATTTATTCGTAAAGATACATAAAAGGTACAGGTTGGTACAATGCCTATAAAAATTACAACTGCAATTTTACAATCACCGCAGTAATAAAGGTCATTTAATGGTTTGTCAATTTACCTACGTCCATAACATAATACTGTTATATCGCATTTTACAGGCCTCTATTATATGTAAACATTTATAGTAGTGCCTTACTACGGGTAATAATTTTATTTGTGTGTATTTCTTATTGTAAAAAAATAACTGTTACACTTGACCCTTGACCTAAATTGTCTTTCAACAAGAACTGGCAATCACCTACCATTATTACAAATTATTGTACTATGAACAAAGCTGACGATGATTCTTAAAAGATAAATAATGATATTAATAACGTAAAACCTCAGTTATTACCAAGATCAAAAAACTGAATGTTTACTGAAAATATATCATTTGGATATAACACGATTTCAATTGGCTTTATATCTGTAACTAAAAGAGAAAGGGAAGAAGTAAAAACGAAGTAAAAAGTGTAGAGAGAAAGAGCAACTAGAGTTGGAAGGTAGGGAGAGGAAGGGGGGAATTAAGGCCTAAAATGAATCAGCCCATGCGAAACCAAGGGGTCAGCTAGTAGTTAATAAATCAGCGAATTACAGTCTTTGTGCCAGGCTCTCTAATTTCCATATATTTGAAAGGAGACGTGCCTTGCATCACGATATCTTCCGGTTTTTAACGAATACCTTTACCATCTAATTTGCAATCGCGAAAGTTCACTCCGAAGTAAGTATCGATCATTTTTAGCGGACTAAGAGGAGGTTCTATGTTTATATGTTGTACCTACTTTTTATGAGTACGAGCGGTAACATGTGCGCTTCGCAATCTTACGGCACCGGGTTCGATCCTCGGCCCTGCACCAATGACTTATCTAGTAAGTTATGTGCTGTTTTCGATGCCATCGCTTCGTGCCTCGGAGAGCACGTTAAGCCGCCGGTCCCGGTTGTCATAAGAACATCTATAGCAACCGTTACGAGTAGTCAGATGCTTGATAGAATCTGACGCCTGGTCTAACCATCCCTGTTACTGGTCCTTTATGGGTTGCGAGGCCAGATGGCAGTCACTTGTGTAATTCTGGTAACTCGCGGCTACAGGTTAGATTGGGAGCCGACCCCAATAACAAATGGGAAAAAGGCAAAGTAGATCATCATCCGAGGAAGATACCGGTCAGTATCTTCTAGGAGGCCATGATCCATCGTTGACCACGTCGTCAATTACCATCACGAGATGGCCTAGCATGCGCACCGCGAGAAAACTTGTCGTCGCTGTTAGAGTAAGGTGGGTCAGTGGACTAGTTTGATCGAATTTCTTTCAGCCAAATGCATAAGTGTACCCAAAAAAGTACGTCGTCAGAACAAGTGTGAGTCGAACCCGCGCACGAAGGGTTCCGTACCATTATCTATAAAAACAAGCAAAAAAAATCACGTTTGTGGCATGAGAGCCCCTCTAAATATTTATTTTATTATGTTTTTAGTATTTTTTGTTATAGTGGCAACAGAAATACATCATCTGTGAAAATTTCAATTGTCTAACTATCTCGGTTCATGAGATACAGCCTTGTGACAGACGGATAGACAGAAAGACAGACAGACGGACAGCGACGGTCAACTTTTTAAGTGCTATTAGAATATCAACCTTATTTCATATAGACAAAGCTGAAAATAGTATGCAACATTAAAATCTTACCTATTTTAATGTTGCATAAGTATTTTTTCAGCTTTGTCTAAATGGATTAAGGTTGATATTCCAATAGCACTTTAAAAGTGCTCGAGTATTTTTCTGCTCTGTCTGAATTGACTCTTAGTAATAAGGTCTGTTTACCCTTTGGATGTGAAACCCTAAAAAGAACGTAATTATAGGTACTTATAAAAATAGTTACAACTACCCACCTACCTATGTTAAGGCTGAAAGTAATGAATGATAATCTAGACTGAGGGATTTACTTAGAGCGGGATCTACACAAGGGCTCACTGTCACTCACGTAGGCATAGATAAAGCAGCTTGATAACCTATAATAAAAATCCAACGTTAGTTATAAAAGTATAGCAATAATGAGACCCTATTGAGATAAGAATAATATTTGACCTCCTCTGTGAGGATTAGGACGTTATTTATGAAGGCATTAATAAAGGATTCGACGGAGGCGTTATTGGTTTTCTTATCGAATTCGTTCTGAACTAAGCTATGATATACTGTTATTTTAGTATTCCATTCAATATTCAAAGATATCAAACTATACAAAAATGCCGAGTTTCTTAATATTTAAGATGTTTTCTAAGAAACTAGGCAGATTTAGTGTGCTATTGTGTATTCGGCCGCTGTACCTAATTTAATGATGGTGGTAGACTGGCAGATTTCCCAGGAGAATACTGCTTCTATTATCCTGTTACTAGCTTAGCACAGTAACATCCCTCTAGTAATTATAATTACTGTCTCTCTACGTAACAATAATTACTGGTTAATGTTTTATTTTTAGTAAAGTTTTAGTACCGTAATTTAGTCAAACGTTGCGTGGCTACAATTTAAATTTACAGACATCATCATCATCATCAACAACAGCCTGAAGACGTCCACTGCTGAACATAGGCCTCCCCCAGAGCGCGCCACCTTGAGCGGTTGCTCGCCTCCTGCATCCATCGGCTCCCCGCGGCTTTCACCAGGCCACCGAGTCCACCGAGTGGGGGGCCGGCCTACGCTACGTCTTCCGGTTCGTGGTCGCCACTCGAGAACCTTTATTCCCCATCGGTTGTCAGTTCTACGAGGGATGTGGCCTGGCCATTGCCATTTCAACTTACTAATTCTAAGAGCTATATCGATCACTTTAGTTCTCCTGCGGATCTCCTCGTTCCGGAGCTTATCTCGCAGGGAAACACCGAGCATAGCTCTCTCCATAGCTCGCTGCGCGACTATAAGCTTACTAACGAGGCCAACAGTAAGAGACCATGTCTCAGTTATCACTGTCTCTCTACGTAACAATAAAATTAAAAATTATTGATTAATGTTTTATTTTTATTAAAGTTTTAGTACCGTAATTTAGTCGAACGTTGCGTTGCTACAATTTAAATTTACAGTGGACGGTCATAATTATATAAACACAGTTAATTAACCAGCCAATTGCGAGTCGGACTCGCGCACGAAGGGTTCCGTACCATTATATATCCCTGCCATCTAGTGTTGAGTAGCAGTACTATTTAAAGCAGTGCCATCTATGACTCGTCTGGTAAACGAGCAAAAAAAATAGTTTGTTGTTATAGCGGCAACAGAAATACATCATCTGTGAAAATTTCAACTGTCTAAGTATCACAGTTCATGAGATACAGCCTGGTGCCAGACGGACAGACTGACAGACAGCGGAGCCTTAGTAATAGGGTCCGTTTTACCCTTCGGATACTGAACCTTAAAAAGTTAACATGGACTACGCCACCGTACCACGATCAACACGCAGCTGCGTACATGGTTAACACATTCTACACAATAATCTAGTAATTTTGTATTTTACATACGTAAGAAATAGGAATACGATTTCCCACAGCTATTCACCAATTGTATCTCCAAGCGAGTTCATGTTGTCTTCCGTCACGCTTCGAGTACACTTTATTAATCTCGCTTCCGAAACAGCTTCATTTTAGCTTCTTAATTTCGTCGTAGATCTTTCGAAGGTAATTAGGCTCGTTAATAAGTTACGATTCAAATGGTTTACTTGACACAGTGTGTTCAAACATTTATGAGATTGGGTATACCTACCTACACATCTATTATATTTAGGTATACATTTTTATAGGGTATAGGATACCACAGACGTTAGTACCTTGGGGCGAGATAGTGAATGCTAACGCGACCCTATCTCGCCCCATCCCGGCGGTGGACGGATCACGGGGGGTTTTAGTGGGTTCGAGTCCCACATGCCCCCTGCCATCACCCCCGTGGTGCAGGGACAGATAAGTATTGCACAAACATTTGACAGCCCCTGTGGTGTGATGGTTGAGCAGGTCGGCTCATAACCCGGAGGTGACGGGTTCGATTCCTGCGACAGGACAAGTAATTGTTCACAAAAAAAAAGTGCAAATACTTGTTCTGTGTCTGGGTGTTGTGGGACTATAGTCCTCGTGGTTCCTGGGTCTTTAGATACAGAGAATCCTTAGTTAGGGTCCAGGCCCTATGTAAGTAATTTAAAAAGAACCTCGATTTTCATCACTCAAATGTTTGTCCCGGGTGGGAATCAAACCCAAAACCTATAGTTCAGAAGGCAGAGCTACTACCAATTGAGCTATCAGGCCAGTCTAAATTGAAAATACATTTTCGAAGACACAGATTACATTGCGTATTGGGCAAAATTCTCATAAACATGGTAAGGCAACATCGTATAACGGTTTGAAAACTATATAACCGTAAAGGCACGGTCTGAGTCGTCGATGCTTCACGGTTGACTTGACTCAAGGGACCGGGCAGATGGGAAAAGTTTGGAATTTGTAAATAGGTATCAAAGAACGAAAAAAACTTTTGTTTGAACTTATTTTCTCATAAATTGGCCCTTGGTAACCTAATAATAAATGTACCTATGACCTAACGCCCTTTTAAATTTATTATGTAAATAACTACGTACTGGGCTGTTAGCTTAGTTGGTAATAGCTCTGCCTTCTGAACTATAGATTGTAGGTTTGATTCCCACCCGGGACAACATTTGTGTGATGAACATCGATGTTTGTTCTGTGTCTGGGGGTTATATTGTATTCTACGTATGTATTTACAAACAAAACAAAGTATCTAAGTATTCTATCAGTTATATGGTTCCCATAGTACAAACTTTGCTTAGTTTGGGGCTAAATGGCGCTGCATGAAATGTCCATACATATGCATTTATTTAAAAAAAGTAATGGGATTTATTATGTTTCAAACGCTCATTAAATCAATGCTAACTAAGAAGACAATGGGCAAGTCACAGAAAAGAAGCAAACCTATTATAATGAGTACTTTTTAGTGCATCTATGTGTACGAAGCCACAGACAGAACCAGAACATGGTCCAAGAAGAAAATGTATGTATTTTCTTCCTGTTCGTCTCGTGAAACGAAGAAAACGAAAGTGAAGCAGAAACTTCAAATGTAAATCGGAAAGTACCTCATTAGCACTACGTCACACAGCTCCGGGAAACATTAATAGCACGCTTTATGCAAACACTGCGTCAATTTTGATTAAACAGTTCACATTATCATTTATAATTGCTATGACTGAATCGTTTACAGGTAGAGACGTACTAAGATAATGACTATCATAAGATAACATCATTTGGAATGTAAAAGTGGATTTTGCGTCAAAATGCGTACAGCATTTTGACGCAAAATCAAGTTTTCTATGCTTTCAACTTTAGGAGCTAAGTGTAGTTTATTAGTTAATTTTTTGAGCACTTTATCGTCCAGTGCGAAACTATTTCTTTGTATTTCTTCAACTTCATCTGCCAAAAGACGTCTTTTAATTTGTAAGATCCAAGTAACCGTTCTTTTTACTCACTCTGTTCAAATTTGTAGTACATTTTCACATTTATTTTGATACCAAATGTAAACGTAGGCTACTCGTATGTCATAAAATATGGGAGTGTCCTCCGTAAAACTACAGTTAATTAGGTAGCATCTATGATTTATATAATTCTCAGATGCAGTTACGATACTTTAAATGCAAACAGGCAACCCTTATGCACAGAATATGTAATATAGTACTACGTACAGAAAGCTCACTCCGTGAAGTCATTTACGTAAATTTTAATAGCGACTCTTGCTGCAACGCTATAGAGTGTAGTTCAGCTCGCACAGCGCCACAAGCCTTTCTTAAACAGTTGCCTCTCGTTTCTATCGCTATATCGCTGCTCTTCTGACGCATTATACCTGACGGACCGACCGTCTAGACGCTCGGTCCCAATGCACTTGTAGCTTCATACCTAAAGCGCGGAGTGAGGCAGGCCTGCCTTAAGGTGACGAGTAGAGCCAGGTGAGCAGATCCAAATCCGTTTAAAGAAACATCAACCTTAACATCGTAGTCTTTAATATCGATTCAGACTGCACTTCAGCGCGGCGCTTACGACAAAGACAACGCACGAGATGACTGATTTTGATGGTTTTTAATTAATATTTATTTATATATAGTATTTTTCAAAGTTATTAAGTCATCACGACATCTGATTGTTTGTTGCAAATACACTAATTTAGTTTTTATAAAAATATATTCGGTAGAAGCTCGGCAAAATGGGAACATTCAAATTTTTTGAGGGTGGTTTTCGATTTTTTTCTATAGAGATATATTTATTAATCTTGTATTTGTGGTCATCACAAACGAGTTAATGAAATGAATTACATGATGTATTAAATTCAAAGCTCCACGTGTTGTAATTACGCCAGGAAACGTCCCTTAAAACACCTTATTTGGTCCACCCGCCGCCTTAAGTACGTCCCGCCCTATAGATCCTACATATCGTAACGAACTGTACACGTGTATAGAAGCTCGATTGAAGCAATGAATTATTGATGCGATTCTCTTCTCAATCAGGTGTCGGCTGGAGCAATCCAATATACCGAGCCTACTGTTGATGCGAATACTCCAATTCTCCTAAATTGCTCACAAAATGTATCCTAGCACCTCTGAATAGAACATTACGCACCTCTGCTAGAGCTAATTTATGCCGAACGAGGTTGAGATCTTAACCTTTTCCCCAATTTGGGAGGTAATTCTCGAAGTGGCAAGTATTCTGGCGGTCATTCCGAAGATATTGCGCCGTTATAGGGGTGTAGATGTTGTGATAAAATATTGTTACTTCACTATACACGGCAATGGGTCCACCCATTGGCGTGTACGGATATTATTTGCTCTTAATAGCAACATTATCACTGAATCTTTTCCTGGGCATAAATATTCGGGGATTAATATGGCCTTGACAAACCAGGACGAGGTTCTTGTATCCATAACAGTTGCAATGCCACTCAAGACTCTACAAACATAGTTTTGCATGACACTGCATTGCGCGCATGCCATCCAGAGGCAGGAACATACTCCATCAATATCATTTCCAGACTGCTTTTACTAGGTATACTAGAGTAGTGATTTCACTGCCTACAGTGCCTTTCAATCCGAAACACACTGCTTGTAGACTCTTGGCGGATATATATCTGGCACAGCGGTGGCTAAGTGGTCTTTCAAAAAATCCCTACCTGCAGTAAAAAACATGAGCCTACAAACTTAATTTCAATTCTCCAGCCCATTTCTTTTCCAGTCGCTCTTTTAACAGAAGTATTTAAAATCGGGTTATTTCAGTAACTATACTCGCCATCTGCGTAGCCAAACGTTCCAAGTAACCCTTAAAGGTTCGACGTTTCACCATTCCCAACTAAATTAGATAACGTTCTGCACACCCAAAAGGGTTCTTTATTTCCTTAACGGATGTTGCAATATTGACGTAAGCGGGGTTTTCTGGAAGGAAGCCAGGAAAGGGCTGATTAACCTAAAACTAACGATAGGGTTAGAATAATACACCCTTATTTGACGTCAATATCGTTTTAGCTTCAATTTCAAGCCTGGTATCGTTTTTAAGGTTCCGAAAACCACCAGGACTCTTAGGATTACTTTGTTGTCTGTCTGTCTGTCAAATTAATTTTTCTCAAAAATGCCTGTATATATTAAGCTCATCATCTCTCATAAGCTTAATTATCTATTTCAGTTTCTTTAGTACAATTTCCTAAAGTCTACATTACTACCAAAAATTGACATTTATTTGGAATTGAGATTCACCTGAAGCGATATTTTAAAGTTAGCTGTTTAACTACAATTTTGTTCGTCTTACGTGTCTAACCTACACGCACTCAGTTGCAAGCGCCCTTATACAGGGTTTATGTAACCTACCTAAGCTAGTTATTAAGTTATTAAGACCCAACATAATATTATAAATTGTACATGAATAACTAAATTTTACAATGTCATTAGGTGAGTCAAAACTCTGTACTTACTAAGCAACCATATATGCCGCCGTTATATAGGTAGGTACCGTTAAATATCTACCGTTTTTGGTCCTCGCTGCAGGCTCTCTGCCAACTTGAACTATGCCTACCTACTTATTTATAGTCAATCTACAACACAAAAGTTAAAGTCAAGTGACGAAATAAATAGTTAACGCACAGTTTCGAAGCTACTTGGCAGAGGAGCCAACTTTATTGGGGATTGGGGCCATGCACTAGTTGAGATACTCTATTATGAATCTAGGAAGGATACTATATTCATTATTCATGCCTAAGAGATACCATTATAGGTAACATTTTGTTTCATATATAATACCTTTTTTTTTTTTTTTGTAAATAAAGCGTATTATTCATTATATTATATTATATATTATATTATAATATAAATTGTACAATTTTATTTCAAAACTTAAGTAACATATAATAAGTATACTAAACTAAACTAGACCTAAAAACTAAACTAAACCTAAAAACTTTAAAACTAAGATATAAAACTAAAAATAACAATCTAAAGGAATCTTGAACTATCTATAGACCGGAAAAGGTCTATAGATAGTTCAAGCAATCCGTGGAATCTGGCAACGTTCCCATAATGCTGGCAGCGTTACCCCGCTGTATAGCGAGGCTGATCCTTTGACCAAAGTAGACGCCAGCATTATGGTCACGTGCCGATTCAACTAAACGCCCCGCTAAATCATTAAAGATTTCTATGGCACCCGGTCCCCATGGCCCCATCGTCTCTACGCCAAACGGCACAAATATAAAACCTCTGTCAAGGCTAGAATACTTGCGCCGCTTGGCGAATTCTGCAGCCGCAGCAGCGCCTTTACCTTTTTATTATTAACTTTCCTGATATTTTTTTCACGGATACTCATTGTCAATGTAAAGACATTTGATCCTTTTCTTTATAAAGCGAGTGTGGCTCAGCAGGTAGCTTTGGTGAATATCAATCCAACGTACCACGGCTTGAATCCCGCTCCTCCCCCTTGTTAATGGGCAGTTATGGGGCCCTATCTTGTAAGTTTGCTAAAGATGATGTTTAAGTGGGTTGAACGACATTGGTCAAGTCTGATATTCGGCAAATCGGCAATTCGTCAAATTTGATATTGGTCAAATCGGTAGTTCGTCAAATCGTCTTTTTGCCAAATAATGAAATTTGCCATATACGCTATTGGTCAAGTAATTTATGTACAATCAACTGTAAAAATGAAACATTTGGTTCACTTAGGTTAGATTCCGCTTTCGATGGAACAAATATTGGGCTGTTATTTTTCTGAAATGGAACTCCTTCTGTCGTAAATTTAATTTAATTTAATTTGATTAGATAAGTTATTATTTACTATTTATTATTTACCCTTCTAAAGCATGGTGAAGTACCAGGAGACCAGAACTACCGAGGAGCTATGAGAAACAATTTAGGTATAGAATTACATAACGCGTGTCGTTGAATGCTCTCTTGCTCACACTCACGGACTTGTAAATTGGCGCGTGCAGGATGGCAGGCGAAGTCCATGTCCAGAACGGTCACACGATAGTGCTGGTCAGAATTTGCACTGGCTCTTGCAAAATTAAATGGCTCACGTCCTCTTCTTAAGTGGTAACTATAGTTACCACTTAAGAATATTCCTAGTCTATAGACTAGGAATATCCATAACACTAATGATTGCCGATGTTCAGTAAGGCTTTTTTAATACCTTTTTTAGTAATGGTACACGGGAAGTCCTTAGGCCAAGATCTTTTTTTTTTCTTATATTTTGGCTCCACACATAGTGTATTTAGCCAGTGTCAAGTATTGTAGTTTTTCATCGTATTATGAAATATTTCATGTAAAGTCAAGTCTTAGTCACAGTCAGTCAGGGTAGTCATAGTCCAGTCTAAGTCTGGTAGTCATAATCCAGTCTAAGTCATGTCCTAGTAAAGTAGTGGCAACTTTACTAGAGGCTTCTATGGAATTTTGGAAGCAACACGAAAAACCACGTTTCACTACATTATATCACTTGCCGACACTTATACTCGTAATTCAGCACTTAATGCGTAAAATACCACTAATTTTAAACATTAACACTAGAAAAAGCATAAGTTTTGTGAAATAATACAATGCAACGACGTGAACTTTTTCACGTTCCCGCCAAAAACCCAAGATCATTTTACATCTTGAAGGGAGCAAGAATGATATATAGCTAGATGTGCAATGTCCACGTTGAAGTATTACAAAAAAGGATACATGTCATCCACTTTTCCACACTTAGCCAATATAGATTACAACCTTTATAACGTCTACTGACAAACCATCAAGTCTTTATTATGGTTCTCTTTTATAGGAAATACCAATACGCAACACATTATTGGATGTAAAAACTTAAATAGCATGTATATACTAAACTAAACTAGACCTAAAAACTAAACTATACCTAAAAACTTTAAAACTAAAATATAAAACTTAAAATAAACCTTTGGCGGAGGGAAAGGTGCCCAGAATGCTGGCAGCATTACCACGCTGAATGGCAATGCTTATCTTTTGTGCAAAATAAAAGCCAGCATTCTGGTCACCTGATGCCTCCACCAAACATTTGGCCAAGTCTCGGTACGTTTTCATGGCGGCGGGTCCCCATGGACCCATTGTCTCCACTCCAAACGGCTCAAATATGTAGGCCCTATCAAGGAGTGCATATTTGTGCACTTATTTATTTATTGGCAAGTATTATCAAATGACTTAATGCATACCTATTAACCCATGTGTGAACTTGTTATATACATACATGTAACAATATTATTACGTACCTATGTTTAACAAGCTATTATGCAGATTACATTAACTTAATACGTGTAACATCAAAAACGCGACCATGAAACTCGTATAAAGCAGTTTCAAAATTTTATAGCAAATATTTATTTCGCAAAACGAAAGCTTGTATAACGTTTGTAATATAAAACAATGGGGCATTACAATTCATGCACAATGTGCTTGCTCATTAATATTTTCATCACCTCTTGATGGGTATCTACTGAGGTATATTTTTGGAGGAGTAATGGAACAGAAACTGTGAATGATTTATGTGAAAAAAGCCTTAATAAATATCTTAACAAAGAAACTTTTAAGTAAAAGGTTTCTGAAAGGGACGCCTGATTTTCCTGTTTGTAATACCATGAGAGCATGGTGAAAATGGTAGTGGCTTGGCAAAAATTGATATTTCTAGGTTTCCAAAAGTTACTCCCCATCTCTTCCCGTGGGTGCCGTAAGATCCGGCAAAGGGGATATCCAGGAAATGGGCAGCAGCATTCTCCTCGTTACATTAAAATCTTCTGCGATCACGAAACCGCCTGCCAAGCGTGGTGATTATGGCAAATCCCTCTTTATTATAAGCGTCGAAAGTGTCGTTTTATGGGGGAGGCCTATGTTGGGCAGTGGACGTCTTCCGGCTGACGAATTGAAGTGAAAACTTACTGAAAGTGGTTTCCAAAACCTTTTTAGTCATACCTCTAATAAGTATATTAAAAAGAGATTAATACCTTTTAGTGCGACTTATTTTAAAGCGTTACCTATATGAAATCAACAACGTATACCTGACAAGTGTATCATTAAAGACTGTTCCAAACGAAAATGCTCCATTTCATCATCATGGTAAAGTTTATAATAGCTTTATACTTATAGAGATTAACACAATAATGTAGATATCTAATTAAGTAATCTCAGCTTCGCGTGATAATCCTATGTAATCCAATTTGGTAATGTCGTGAGAGAAGATGCGCAGGCGCACGTTTTTTGTGCAACTTTGGCGCTATGGATGACATTCGTTACCAAGAATATATATAATGCTCTTAATTGGGCTTTTTTAAATATGGTGTAATATCTGATACTTATACACGTAAATTAGCTGATTAAGGTGGAACATTACACTCGCGCGGCAAATTCAAATTTTCTTGCGTTCTTTTTGCCAATAATAGCTTAATTACTCAACATGATTACATGAAAACTAATTTTGCGCAAATAAATAGAATGTATCAATAAAATACAACTAAAAATATCACCTACATATCATTGGTTTAGCGACAAATGGCAATAAACAAATGTCGTCTTAGTTTTTCAGTCTATTGCCATTTGTCGCTAAACCAATGATATGTAGGTGATACTTTTAATTGTAGTTTATTTATACGTTATGTTTATTTGCGCAAAATTAGCTTACATGTAATAACGTTGAGTAATTAAGCTATTATTGACAAAAGAACGCAGGAAAATTTGAATTTCCCGCGCTAGTGTAACGTTCCACCTTAATTCAGTTACCGATTCTCAGATTAGAGAAAAACAAGAAATTATGCAAGAATCTTTTTAATTTAAGTAAGTATTTCAAACTAAATTAAAGTAAAATAAGTCAGTATAATAGTAAAAGAGTCAGGGCGTTTAGGAAGCGCTCTGGCAACAATGTCTGGTTCTGAAACAAACTTTAATCTTCGTAGAATCCATTTCGCATGTGAAACTGTGGATAGACAAAGGAAAGGTGAAATTGGAAGCTTTTACTCTAATGAAAAGGGTTTAAATTAAATATTTAAACAGAGTTGTAATTTATTTTCTTCCTTTGCTAGGTTAGAAGTGGCACCGAAAATGAAACTATTACATTGTATTTGCGACAATTTTATTTTATAAAGTCATCTTTTGTCATGCATGTCTATTGGCTACCTATCTCATTATTATAATGGATCGACGGAAAAAGAATACGGTTTCGATCACTAGTTTAACAAAAATATTGTAGGTCTGTTAAATATTGTACACCGACGCCCCACTACGTGGATCGACGACCTGGTTAAAATCGAGGGGAGCCAATGGATGCAAGAGTTAAGCAGCCGCTCAAAGTGGCGCTGTATGGGGGAGGTCTATATTCAGCAGTGATATCTTCAGGCTGTTGATGAAGGTGATGATAATGATTCTAGGTCTGTGATTTAGCTTCATGCACCAGTTGCTGCTTGGCAATAGGTTTTGCTCTCAAGTAATGACAAAATAAAGAAGTACCGAGAAGTAAAAATAGAGACAAAAGACTAAGAAAACTCTTAGAGAAAACCGGTAGATCCAATATCTTACCAATGGCACAATTAGCCCACCTAGGGTAAAGAAAACCGGTAGAGCCAGGATCTTACCAACGTCACAATTAGCCCACCCATGGTAAAGAAACCCAGTAGCGCCAGGGTCTTACCAATGTCACAATAGCCCACTCAGGATGAATAAAACCAGTACGAGCCAAAGTCTCACCAATGTCACAATAGCCTGAGTGGGCTACCCTTCTTATCAATGTCACAATAGCCCACTCAGGGTAAACAGTTGTCATCAATCCAATACGTTGCTACTGCTGGGATACGGGTCTTGTCACACATGGAGATAGCAGGCCATAATCCCCCCACGCTGGCCATGTGCAGGTTGGTGACATGACACATGAATACAATATTAGCGTATATAACGTATATAGCGTCATATTTTTGAATGTGCCACAGAGCATTAAAAAATATGACGCTTAGCACGGCGAAGCTTATATTTTTTTCATGCTCTGTCCTATGTGCAGTAAGCTATAATATACGATAACATTATAGTCCCACAATTAAGCCATAACAACACCTGTGAAATAGCCAAATGGAGGTCGTGAACTCTCTCCCAAAAGGCTGACCTAAAGACGTGAGGCATTCAACCCACAGCATTGTACCAGATGGGCCTAGCAACAGACAGTATTGTCCCATACTGTCCCCTATTATACTCGCATTGTCCCCAACACATTGTTGTCCACACACCACGTTAGATAATTAGTTCCGACTTTTGTCCACCATTCCAAGATTCGTTCCAGGGAAAGTCAGGCTTTTCTGTTGGTCGATGTCCTCATTACCGGGATTATTTGCGCAATACGGATTTCTTTTAGGCGGGCCTTTTGTTTGAACTTTTGGCGAGAAAGTGAACTATATTTTTGTGTGATTTAGATATTTTATTGAAAATTAGCATGTTGAAGTGGCAATAGGCAGGTCAAATCGAATCGACGAAAGGTTCTCGAACGACCACGAACCGGAAGACGAAGCGTAGGCCAGCCGCCCACCATCGACCAACCGGTGATCTGGTGAAAACCACGGTGAGCCGATGGATGCAAGAGGAGAAGCAGGCGCTCAAAGTAGCACTCTGGGGGGGAGGCCTATGTTTAGCAGTGGATGTCTTCAGGCTGTTGCTGCCCATTCCCTGGATATTACCTTAGCCGGCTCTTATGGCACCCGCGGGAAGAGATGAGGTGGTTCTATTCTCAAACTGGGACCAGACGGCCAAGAGGTGCGGATCCCTAATAAAGTAGTAAAACCTATTAGTAAAAACTTTTTTACGGTTCTTAATTCTCTATATGTTAGTTTTGATTAATATACTGTCAACCTCTATGTCAAGCAGTCATCTTAGGTTTTCCTTCGGTTTTTTTTAATTTTTTTATTATTTTATGCCCAAATTAAAAGGGTAGAAAGCGTTGAACTAAAACCACGTGAATCTATATTTTGGAATCATTTGTAGGCATAGTCCGAGGTCGTAGGTAACAAAAATGGATAATACAGAAGAAGATCTCATTCTTGTCTCTAAGATGTTGGCGAGAAAAAGTGGTAAGTACCAAAGACATCGTGATCACTAGGCGTCACGTAATGATAAATTATAATAAAGTAAAGATTTAGGTACTTACTTACAGTTTTAATTTATCATCATCATCTTCAGCCAGAAGAACACAGCTAAACATAGGCCTCTCCTTTTTGGTACAATCAAACAGTATCTTACATCCAACGGCTCCCTGCTATTTTGACCAGGTAGTAGTTCATCATCATCATCAACAGCCTGAAGACGTCCACTGCTGAACATAGGCCTCCCTCAGAGAGCGCCGCCTTCAGCGGCTTCTCGCCTCCTTCATCCATCGGCTCCCCGCAGTTTTCACCAGATTGTCGGTCCACCCACTGGGGGCCCAGCCTGCGCTGTGTCTTCCGGTTCGTGGTCGCCACTCGAGAACCTTTCTTCCCCATCGGTTGTCATTTCTGCGAGCGATCTGGGCTGCCCATTGCCATTTCAACTTGCTGATTCTAAGAGCTATATCGGTCACTTAGTCCTCCTGCGGATCTCCTCGTTCCGGATCTTATCTTGCAAGGTAACACCGAGCATAGCTCTCTCCATAGCTCATTGCGCAACTTTGAGCTTACTAATGAGGCTGACAGTAAGCAGAGCAGTTAGCAGCGGTAGTATTGCGTTGTTCTAATTTTCAAAGTGCTCCATTTCGTAATAAACTCTTAAAACTTCGAAGAAAATATTTAGATAGGTCCGTCATGTTTGTTTTCATGGATGGTGTTTTATTGTTGTTGACGAACGTGCTTTTGTTCTGCATTCTTTGGTTGTAGTAGCAGTAGAATCGTCAAAGGATATAAATAGCCACTACTCTGCATGATGAGTTGACGAGTGGCGATGAGTATTGCAGATCTCTTAAAAGGTTTTGTTCTTTGTATGTACCTATTAACCTTCCACATTTTGTACTCCTTTTAAAATCTGTAAAAAGAAAAAAATATAACGACACTATTGTGAATATCTGATTTATATCAGTATGGTCATGTTAACAATTGAAAGTGTCTATTGTACTAATTTTATAGCAAACTTAATTTTATTTAAGACACGTATATTTTTCTAGTAAAACTTTCGGGAGGATCCCACCGCAATAAACAAAGTAGGTATCTGTGTAATATTGTAAATATATGTGGCCGTAAGAATAAATTTCTTGTGTGCGTAAAAAGTGGAACTTCGGCGTATAAATAAGTGGTTATGAGGGTAGCCGACAATATTATGTAAATCTCGAGCTTGGGCGAGCTTTTGGGCTAGATTACAATACGATACGAGAGCCTTGCGAAATAACTAGACGGAACAATGAAAGGAATAGCAATGGTGTATTTGCGGACTGCGTATATGCGACACAGTAAATGTGAATAAAATTATTCATGGGCTAACTTTTGAATTTCCTTTCCAAGAATCAATATGTCGTGGGCCGGATTCAGCCGCGTGCCGCCCAACTGGTATTATTTTTGATACCACTCTCTTAACTTTTCTCATTTCTCATCCATCGAGTTCTGATATTGACTCGAGGTGACTTATTGCTTTTAAATAACTTTTGTTTCCACTTCGCGCTAAGTGCCCTTCGGAAACTTCGCTTTTTGCTTCGATGTTTTCATAGCCCATAATCCATTTTTACATAGATTTAAAAAAAATATGATCTCTAAAGTATAATTGTATACCGAATAATGGTATATAACGAGGGGCACGTAATTAAAAATTATTTGCCACGAAATAATTTCGTACTTTTTGTAACTATTTGATAATATACCGAATGATGAATGACGACCTGGTCTGAACCGCGGGGAGCCGATGGATGCAGGAGGCAAGCAGCCGCACAAAGTGGTGATGATGATGATACCAAATGACAAAAAAATGGCGGTATCTGATATGATATTGCCTAAAAGAGTAGAGATTACAATCCGCATTGCAGGTTGGAGTCTGACAGTACACTGCATTTTTTATCAGCTGGGCTATCAGCCAAAATTCCATTTGTTCTCTACCAAGAATAGTGGACAATTTATTTCGAGCTTTTAACCGTGGTCGCCTAAAACTGTTAGAGCGTGTTCATTCATTAACCCCTTTGAATAAAATATCTTCTCTTCAAAAATAACTTGGTTTTCCCATTTAGTGCCAGACATAGGCACACTATTCCAATACTGAAATAGGATAAATACTTAGATAAAAATTGCACCATGAACACAAAAAAAATAAGAATAAGATAATTTGAAGTATTATCCTGAGTCCTCTTGCAAAATCCTCATAGAAGAAGAAAACGGAAAAAAATCCTACCCTTTTTCCCTCAGACGGAATTCTGTAAAATTGATTAAAAAAACTTAATTTGTCCAAAACAAAATCATTGATGTTATGATCCAAACAAAATAATATGTAAACACGTAATATATGCTATCAATAATGTTGTTTCAATAAAATTTTAATAAAAAGATTCCCATGTTGCGTGCTCTTAGGTCACGATCAGCCCGAAGACGTCCACTGCTCTATAGGACTCCCCCATAGAACTCCACTTTGAGCGGCTGTCTGTCACCTCCTGCTCTTAGGTAATTTAACAAAAATCCATACACCATAAACAGTAAAAGTTTATTCAGCGCACAAATCGTGACGAATCAATCCAATGAGTCATTGATTGACTCGATTTATGTATCAAGGCTACCAAAACAAAGATCTGTGGAAATCTAGGAGAAATGCACTCTATTGTGTCCCTAACATTAGTATGCATAGGATGGCATGCATGGTCATGGTCATACTTGGTGCCGCATGCATTATTTATTATAGAAAGAGTGAAACTTGTCCTGTGGAGAATACGTTTATTGAACGCTAGTATATCACTCGTGGTGTAGCATGCGTTAAATCAGGGTGAGAAGTAGTGTTACACCAACAACTAATCCCATAATATTTTTATATAGGCAGCTATAAAAAAGTAACCAATTGTTTCTTACCCAGGACGTCAAAACAGAGATTCAGAATTAACTAATTGGATGTTTTTTTTTCTCGTTTCAGTACAAATGGCTAGTGACAAGGCACCGATGTGAGTATATTTTCAACCGAACTCAAAAAAGAAGGGGACTCTCTTGCGATGTTTTTTTTTGTGTTTGTTACCTTAGAACTCCCTTTTTAATATCTGATTTGCAAAATTATATCATTAATTGTGTTTTATTGATACGCAGCAGATTGGACCCATATAAATTTTATCAAAATCAGTTCAGATTAAAATAACTTGAAAATATCATCAAATGATAATAATATATATATAAAATAATATCATTCAGCAAGTATTTCTATATGAAATTAATAAGGTGATATTATTCTTTTTCATTTAAAGGATAATTAAATGAAAAAATAACATCACCATAAAATAAGATTGCTTATACCTAAGCGCTAATATAGGTAACATCACGGTTTCACCTCATGATAAATGACGACGCGGTCGACGATGGAGTGTAGGTATGTTTGTCTAAAAGATATCAATATTTGAGTCCACTCAAAAACTCCTAGATTAGTTATATGTGTCAAGAAACAGTGACACTATCTAAGCTGTTCCATTATTTTGCGGTCAGAATTATAAATTTGGAATCAAAACGCGGGTTCTTGGATGAAGTAAAACCACTTTTACAAACTTTGACTCTATTCCGCGAAATGCTTTGAAATGGTAATACGCTTTTAACGTCTGTTATCGTAGCTCAAAGCTCTCTGTGACAGCAAATATTAATTTTGCACTTCAGCCCTACCGAGAAACGTGGGTCGCAGTGGGAAGAACTTATGAGGAAGTTTTCTGAAGCACACAAGGAGGAATGCAAGTGAGTTAAATCCTTATTTATACTTATTTAAGAAAAGAAATGATATGAACAGGCTCTGTGGTGTGATGGTTGAGCAGGTCGGCTCATTATCCAGAGGCGGCGGGTTCGATTCCCGTGACAGGACTAATATTTGTGCACAGGAAAAATAGCGCAAATACTTGTTCTGTATCTGGGTGTTGTGGGACCATGGTCCTCGTAATTCCTGGGTCCCTAGGGTAGGGTCCAGGATCTATGTACGTGATCGTTGGGCGTTATTTATTTATTGTTTATTTATTATAGGTATCTAGATCCACTGTCTATAGATAGCTACAAAAATTTAGACGAAATCGTTGTTTCGTATTCCTCTGTTTCCTCCTCCAAAACTTTAAACCGATTTATTTATTTTTTGCATTTAAATTTAAAGAATGAGTAGGCATGGGTTCCTCTTATTTTTATTAATGTTAAAATCATTTCATTTTGTCTGGTAGTTTTTTTTTTTTTTAGTGTGATCATGGTGGCAATAACGGGGAATTTTTGCAATTTTTGGATATTCATATTTGTTTTTGTAGTTAGTATCTGAAAAAAAAACAGGTGATAGGAACATGCCTACAGTAGACCTAGATTCTACGAAGAAGAAAAAATTGTCTAGAATCATCATCCAGGGAGGAAATAGGGGAATACATTTGACATATTCGTATGGAGAATCGCAGCCCGTTGTTCCTCTTAATATTATAAATGTGAGTGAAAGTTTCTATGTATTTAAGATTAATTAATTATTGAGCTAGCATATACAAAGTAATACTTACAGATGTAATTAATTTCATTAGCCGTGTTCAAACTTCTAAATAACTCCGATCGCGCGGTGCTGCAACAACTCCAAAGGAATTCTTTCATCGGATATCGTCCGGTGTGGACACGTCTATTTTGCTTGTTTGTTTTGCAAAGCACATTCCATCGCATTCACTTTCAAATTATTTCAATGGCAGTTGTTCAACTTTTGCAAAACAAATGTTCGTCAATACAAATAGGTACCAGTTTTGGGAAACAATTGTTTATGTGATGATGAATGCTGTAATTTGGACGAGGCTTTATGAGACTTGAAGATCGTTTTATACGTGATGATTCTGGATTGTAGTATAATATTATTACATACTACGTTGCTATGTCATGAGGCAACTGCATAAAACTTTATCGCTCACGTAAATAGTACCTGCATAGCTTAGGAATTACGCAAATAAGTACTTAATTAGATTTTTATCTCAAACTATATAGATTTAAATTAGCAATTACTTATAAATATTTATTTATACAGCGCCATCTGGCCTCAAACTTAGCATAGCTTGTACTATGGGAACCAGATAACTGATACAATATACTTAGATACTTTTTGTTTGTAAATACATATATACATAGGAAACAATATAACACCCAGACACAGAACAAACACCGATGTTCATCACAAAAACGTTTGTTTTGAGTGGGAATCAAACCCACAGCCTATAGCTCAGAAGGCAGAGCTACTACCAACTGAGATAACAGGCCAGTCAAACTATGAGTAATTGCTAGATATTACACTAAAACTGAAATAACGTTGGAAACAGATATTGGTACCTACCTTATATTCTATTACCTATACCTATTATGTTAGCTTCCCCGTAATACAGCCATATGAAAATATCGAGAAATCTGGTGTTCTTTATTACCTACATTATTATACCATACCCTCTCCAAAAAATCTAAATTTCTCCAAAGAATTGTGATTCACTTTAAAAACTTAGAAGCTTGTAAGTTTTTGTTTCATATTTAGAGCGGTGTCGCTGGATATTCCCCGAGCGCCGCGATCAACCAAGCAGTTCCCAACAGGATCCCAGTATGAAGGCACGTGGGACGTTCTCGGTATGAGTGGCTACGGAACTTACACGTTTCCCAATGGTAATTCCTTATTTAAAATTATTAAAAAAATATATGAACGGCTAAGTATAAGATTAGGAGAACAAAGTATAGCCCATCGACAGATCATCATGATCAATCAGCGCCAACCCAGTGCTTATGTTCTAACGGAACTCTATCAGTGACAGTCTGCACAATTTGCACTGAACAGTGACCTTGTGACAATAAGCCAGTAATTATAATATACCTGCCCTCAGTGGTACTAGTAGGACAATGCCAGTTATACCATTAATGGTACTTACTGCTCAATGATACATTTGGGACGTGGGAGAATGATCTTTATATGAGCTTCGATCGATGATATCGAGGATGATATAGATCTTGCAATGCAGGCTTCTATATCATGTTGTTGTAGTTCCTAGTTCCTGCTGCCCACTGATAGTCAAGGTCTCCCTTTTTCACTGTTTTGGGTCTAGTATTGATATTTGCTAATGCTACCAATAGAGTCATGATGCTGTGTCAAGTAAATTATTAATACAAATTGTTATTTTATTGGGCCGTAGAATAAGACCACCCCGTTTCTTCCCGTGGGTCTAGTAGGAAGCGGCTAAGGGAATGTCCAGGGAATGGGCAGCAGCGTTCTCTTGGTACATTAAAATCTTCTGCTATCACAAAGCCGCCTGCCTAGCGTGGTGATTTTGTATGGCAAACCATGATAAGCGTCCAAACCAAAGTGGCGTATTATGGAGAGGCCTGTGTTCACAGTGGACGTTTTCTGGCAGTTGATGTGTCTTATTTTATTATTTCACAGGAGTAGTATATGTAGGTGAGTTTGAAGACGGTATGTTCCAAGGCTCGGGGGAGCTGCGCTATCCTAGCGGAGCCATTCTCCGAGGCAACTGGAAGAAGGGACATATGACAGAAAGAACACTGCTATTCGCCGACGGCTTGGAATATAGTGAAAATGGTTGGATGTATTGTCGGGCTCCTGACAGAAGGTACTGTGTGAATATGGCAATAAAATGTCAGAGTGCCAGAGCAGCTTGAACACGTCCGCTGCAGAACATAGGCCTCCGCAATAGAGCGCCTCTTTGACCGGCTGCTTGCCTCCTGCATCCATCGGCCCCCGCGGTTATTACCAGGTCGTCAATCCACCTCCGCAAAATATAAATATACTTTATATTTCTTTGCTTAAGTAAATAAAAAACGTTCGCTTGCTGAGTTCTGCCTTGGTTCTGTCGAACTGACAACTATAATATCTTTATAGATATACCTGAAGTGTGGTTTACACTTAAAAATCAATCCATGAGCGATAATAATTTTAATATTATCACACGATTTCAATTCAATAAACATAACTTAGAAAGCTGTGGAGCTGAGTGGAATTCGAACCATGGTTCGTGAATTGAATGTCGCACGAGTTAACATTGAGCAACACTCTTTTAAATAAAATAAAGATGTATGTTTTATCGCCAACAAACTTTATCCCTAAGTCGTGCTGTTATGAATAATCGTTTTAAAAGAGTTCCAAACTCTTACGCTCTTCATCTGACTTAGGGTCAGGGTCCAGTGGGATTGAGTAGTTCCCAAAAGTTCCGCTACTATGACCGCTGCTGAAACATTTTGCAAATTGCACGCGAATCTGATTACAATCTGGAACGTTATTATTATTATTTTATTAAATAGCCTGTGTGGTGGAGAGTGAATTTTGGGTGATTCTTATAAATATATCCAAGGTCATACCTTTTAGTAGAATTAAAACCTATTGGTATTTGTACAGTTGAAATTATAGTGAAAACTTTTATGGTGGTTCTTGCAAATTTTTATTAAGTTTTGAGGCAAAAATAATGTATTATTAGAGGCGTGAAAACCTCTAAAAAGTCTTCTTACTTTTATCTGCAACTATTGGCTAATTATGATGTAGGTGCGTTTACTTCCCTGCAACAAACGTAAATGATAAAATTGCTTTGCTGTTTTATTATTTACATTTGAAAACAAGGCACCAAAAACTCATCAGCTAATTATTAAAAACCGCTCGTCACAGCCCACCAAAAAGTTCCAAAGCCGGTGAAGTTACAACTCAAACAAAAAAATATACTTCTATGGTAGTCCCGCGTTTTTTAAACTTTTCAGAGCTAAAAATGAATTATTAAATGGCAAACGGCAGTTCTACCTAGTTGTTTAACGCAAAAATAACTAAACATAATATAGCTACTATTAGCTCTGTAAACCGACTGCGATGGAAGTAAGGAATCTACTTGGTCGTTATTCGGAAAAAGAACAACAGAAGCTTTGGGACAAAAGAACGGATTGTCGACAACAAAAATTACGTTTCCGTCCCTAAACAAAAATGTAACAAATGACCTACTAAAGTTAACTAGGCAGGACCCTCCGCCTTAGGCTGCGTTTCCACCAGAGATGTGCGAGGCAGCTGAGCGGTGCGAGGATGCGTAGCGAGGATGTGTAGCGGGCTCGTATGTGACGTGCGCGGGGTGGGGTGCGGTGGGAGCGGAGCGCGTGTGCCTCTGTCTGCACACATCCCTCGCAACACATCCGTAGCACACGTTTTTCTCTTGTTTTGCATGTACAAAAACCTCGTTCTGCTGGACCCAAAGATTATAAAGCCCGTTGATAGCTCGTGAACATAATTTCTCGTACAAACACGACCTACCTGCGCGGGCAGAGGACGAGGTAACAAAACGAGAGTCATACGAAATTAGTTAGAACAGAGCAGGATGGAACAAAATCAACGGGTTCCCGTGATTTATTAGAAATTCATAGTATTTATTAGAAATTAGTGGTTGAAATACACTACTAGTTTCCGTGTGAGGGGAAGTTGTATCATTGGTCAACAGGATTTATAGTCAATGGCTGGGCCGCTTACACTAGAGCTGCGCTGAGCGACGCTAGGTAAATTAAGTGATTTTATTGGTTCTTGACAAACACATCCCTCGCTACACATCTTCGCACATCTCTGGTGGAAACTCAGTCTTATCATGATGAGGCACTGCGCCCTGAACTGCCATCTGCACAAAATTGGAGACACGGGCAGTCCTATGTCATGGTCGCATGCAGGAGCAGGAAACCGTGGAGCACGTGCTTTGCACTGCCTAGCCACGGAATATGCAAGAATAAAAACGGGTCTACGAGCTGAGATGTCGAAACCCGTCAATCACAAGAATCGCTCATCATCAGCATGCTTGGGCTCATCCGTATTGACTGCTTTGTCACTATCACCACCACCATCATCATCATTACTGGAACAGTTATGTCAGCGACCCAAGGCATTGCTCCGATATTTGAAGGAGTTAGGTTGGCTAAGGTAACAGAGCTAGCAGGGAGAAATACACAATACACCCCAAGCGGGACGTCAGTCCCTTAGGTATCGCAGGCAGGCCTTTAGGCATCGCCCCCACCCAGAATAAGAATAGCCATTACCATTATCTCACATTGCTCTAAAAAAACACAGTAAATAGGTAGGCAGGTAAATAAAACAGATACAAATAGCTATGACGTTAGCAGAAATATCTTTATTATGTTTCCCCTGCCATTTACACAAACATGGATCATTTCGTACCGGAACGCTCGTGTGTTTTTTGTTTTTGCCTTCATAAAAATAATTGCCCGTCATGAATCTTTGCAAGTGGACTCTCAGTGACAATAATAGTATAGATTAATAATATTCCTCAAAAAATAAACACTCCTTAAAACAAAAAAAAATATCTCAAAAAATGACAAGCATTTTAAAATTCAGGAACAGAAAGAGAGCTCAAACATGCAGTGACGTCACTCTTCGCTACTTCATAGAACCTCATTAAGGTGGCTCGTTTCTCGTACTAATATATTTTCTAATTTATGGGCGAAGAGCGTATAATTTAATACTGGAATAACTATAGTTTGGTTTTTATTGGTCCTCTAAATGCGATAAATCAACTGCAGTTGAAGAAAATAATGGATTAATAGCAAAAATAACATCGAAATTTTTGTAAATTTTGTCAATGTATGAGTGTACACTGATAGTGTCGTACGCTATGACACTGCTTAGTTGTGTTTGATGGCGGCGAAAACGCGCGACGGTGCCAGCTCGTGACATGTACGCGTCACGCACTGTTGCCGCTCTTCTCTGTTTTTTCCATAATTTGAACTCCGCTCAAAAACAAATAATGAAGGATTGGACATTTGATTATCCAGTACTAGAATTTTGGATAAGACGTGTTCATTTATTGCGTAATGGAGAAATTACATTATACAATTCTAATTATATTACTAATAAATAAGTAAATAAATAAAAGCTATAATAAATAAAGAATTCTGTTTTAGTTGTAATTATGGTCAGGTGCAAGCTGGATGCAGCAGGCGAGCAGCCGCTGATAGTGGCGCTCTCTGGGAGGCCTATATTATGTTCAGCAGTAGACGTATTCAGGTTGTTGATGATGATGATGATGATGATGATGGTCAGGCAGGCGCGGATCCAAGGGGGGCAATTGCCCCCCCTGAGCTACGACTGATCCTTCAAATGATTGAAATCGCGTAAAGTCAGCCCCGAAGTATTTCTCAACAAAAATGTACCTACTTACCTATTGGCAATAAAGAAGATCAAGCCCAAGCCAAAAGCATCTGAGTTCTTCCTAAAATTATTTTGCCAAAATCTGTCAAGGTATGAATGAAAAATTTGTCGCGCTCCCTCCGCTCGCGCATTACAAATTAGTTGGTGCTTGTGTGCCTTGTTTTACAGTGGTGTTCATTTCTACATAATATTATACCTGCTCCTACAGTGCTGATTACCCAGGTGAATTTTCGTGCTCGCTACGCTCGCATTGTCGTTTTAGGTACTTGTTGAAGAAGTGTTTTTCTACAATGGGTGAGGTGTTTATTATTAGATCAAAGAAAAATGCGAAAATGCATAATTACCTACGCAAATATGCTTTTGCATAAAGCCCGGTCAATACAAGTAAATAAGTTGTATTCCAACACAATACTATCATTCTCTCACACTTCCGGGTAATTTGCAAGTTAGTCAACGAAATGGATTCGCGCCTGGGGTCAGGTGGGGTAAGTGAAACACCCTATCGTAAACCATAATCTATTCCGTGGCAGGTGTAGAAATCATTTTGTTGGGTGCCAAGCAATTGCGAGCGAATAAAAATATTCGTATTTAAAACATAACTTTGATAAAATTAGATGTTTACTAAGGAGGTACCCAATACATTTATACACAATTATATACAATACATTTATTTATTTAAGAAAATGTGTACCTGTTTTAGCCGCATAAAAACTCTTTGTTACTATAATAACATTATTCATTAATCTGTGGTATCATGCATACTGAATCTAAATTATCCGTATGATCCGGGTAAATTAGAATTTACCAGGATTATACGTATAACTTCCAGTGAGATACAAACTTAACTGAATCGAGATATCATCATGGAAAAAATAGCAGCGAGTGGAAATGAACTCTATTTTGCGGTGAATATAAACAACTGTGTTGTAGTGGCATTAAAGGGGTTGTAACATTTTGGCCTATAGATCGGCACCCATCTTGTTTTTTTTTCATATGCGCGGCCACTTTGAAAACCTATGCCAATGTGTAGAGGACATTCATACAAGCAATAAATGTCAAGGAAGTAATCTTGTAAAGTGTTGCATTATCCTGTTATATGACAAAAACAAAAATTGATTATTTAAAAAATGACAAAATCATTACCATCTAATTCATGCAAAATAGATCATTTATGTTTACTGCAGAGCACAATTAATGTAATGTTCAATAATAATCCATCATCATCATCATCATCAGTCAGAAGAAGTTTACTTCTGAATGAACATACGCTTTTTACTCCCATCAACCGCCAGACTGAACGAGATTCTGCCATCTACATTCACTGGATGCCCGTCACTTTCATAATGTCGTTAGTTCATCTAGTCGGAAGCCTGCCTACCTAGTCTTCTAGTTAGTTCATAGTCTACACTCAAGAACCTTTCGTCCACATCGGTTAGCGGTTCAAGTACGTGTTCCATGCGCAGTTTCTGCTTTTTTTTAATTATGAGAAATCATGCACTATTGTTTTCTCATAATAAACCAGAGTGAGTGAATACAGGTAGCTATTATAATATTGTGTTGTGGTTGATCCCATTTTGCATAATAAAACAATTTATTTAGCATTTAGAGATGTTTTTAAGTATCCTGCCCGCGGGGTCGCAAAAAATTATCGGTGCGCTAGCTAGGAAGGACACGTGCAGTGAACCGATTGTCGATTCCCGATAAAATGCAGGCGAGTGCTAACTGTGGACAATAAAATTGGCAAAAATGTCTTTAAAACAGAGAGAATACAGAAAAATTAACAAACAGCGTAATGTTTTGTTAGTTTGCCACTTGTTTCTCAGTGTGCGCACGTGTCCATCATCTCAATTATTAAACCCTTGGACTCCCATCATCATCATCATCATTAACAGCCTGAAGACGTCCACTGCTGAACATAGGCCTCCCCCAGAGCACGCCACCTTGAGCGGCTGCTCGCCTCCTGCATCCATCGGCTCCCCGCGGCTTTCACCAGGTCGTCGGTCCACCGAGTGGGGGGCCGGCCCACGCTGCGTCTTCCGGTTCGTGGTCGCCACTCGAGAACCTTTCTTCCCCATCGGTTGTCAGTTCTACGAGCGATGTGGCCCGCCCATTGCCACTTCAACTTACTAACTCTAAGAGCTATATCGGTCACTTTAGTTCTCCTGCGGATCTCCTCGTTCCGGAGCTTATCTCGCAGGGAAACACCGAGCATAGCTCGCTCCATAGCTCGCTGCGCGACTTTGAGCTTACTAATGAGGCCAACAGTAAGAGACCATGTCTCAGTTCCATAAGTCATCACTGGCAACACACACTGATTGAAAACTTTCGTTTTCAGGCTCTGCGGTATTTTGGACGAAAAGATAGGACGAAGCTTCCCGAACGCTGCCCAGCCGAGTTGGATTCTTCGCGCCACCTCTTTGTCGAAGTTGGACCTACCTAATTGGACAATCTGTCCTAGGTAGACATACTTGTCAACAACTTCGAGAGTATCGTTCCCAACAATTACCGGTATAGGTGGAACATGAGCATTAGACATGATCTTTGTCTTGTCCATATTCATCTTAAGACCAACCTGCTGGGAGACTCTACTGAGGTCGTTGAGCATGGTGCTAAGGTCCTCGAGCGATTCCGCCATTATGACTATATCATCGGCAAAACGAAGGTTAGTGATGTACTCGCCATTTATGTTGATGCCAGATCTTTTCCACTCCAAGAGCTTGAAAACATCCTCCAATGCGTTTGTGAACAGTTTCGGAGAAATAACGTCTCCCTGTCTCACGCCTCTTTGCAATGGAATTTGTTCCGTACTCTGGTCCTGTAGTCGGACTGACATAGTGGCCTTACTGTACAAACACTTCAAAACTTCGATATACCTATAGTCAATTTGGCATCGCTGCAAGGACTGCAGCACCGCCCAAGTCTCGATTGAATCGAAGGCTTTCTCATAGTCCACAAACGCTAGGCATAACGGCCGATTATACTCTTCGGTCTTCTGTATAATCTGGCGCAGCGTATGGATGTGGTCTATGGTGCTAAAGCCTTTTCGGAAACCGGCTTGTTCGGGAGGCTGGAATTCATCAAACCTGCGTGCGAGACGATTCGTAATGACTCTCGAAAACAGCTTATACACATGACTCAAGAGCGAGATGGGCCTATAGTTCTTCAATAAGGTGTTATCGCCTTTTTTGAAGAAGAGCACCACCACGCTCTTGTGCCATGCCTCTGGCGTTGTACCTTCAAGGATGACAGAATTAAATAACTTCTGGAGGACTAAAAGTACCGGTCTACCACCCGCTCTCAGAAGTTCAGTCGTAATTCCATCTTCACCTGGTGCCTTGTTGTTTTTAAGCTGTTTGAGGGCCATTCTAATCTCGTACAGGCTGACATCCGGGATATCTTCGGTATAGTGTCGGACTAACTTGGCTCTGATGTCCTGAGCTGTGTTAGTAGCGGGCTTACGTGTCGAGGTGTATAACTGTCCATAGAAGTTCTCGATCTCTCTCAGAATCTCAGGCTTGGATGAAATGATGCTACCATTTTCGGTCTTCAGTTTTGTCATTTGGTGTTGCCCAATAGACGAATCCTTTGCGAACACTTTAGAGCCTTGGTTCCGCTCAATTGCGGCCTCAATACGTGAAGTACTAAGAGCACGCAAGTCGTGTCGCAAGGAACTCCAGATTCGTCTATTGAGTTCACCGTAGGCTGACATATCAACTGAAGACTGCAGCTTCATTTCGCTCCGGTCGGCCATTAGCTCAAGAGTTTTTTCTGAGAGCTTTTGAGTCTTCTTTCGGCGTTGGGTCTTAAAGAATTTCGATCCAACAGCTTGGACAGTTTCCACCAACCCGTCGTTTAGCTCGTCCACTGTGTTACAGTCGGCTAGGCACTGGAAGCGATTTTGGAGTTCCAGCTGAAAGCCTTCGGGGTTTTGGATTTGGACAGGATTTGGACGGAGCGTAGACTTCACCAGACGTGACCTTTCGAGCTTAACATTGATATTCAATGTGCCTCTAACAATACGGTGATCGCTACCGGTTTTCACCTTGCTGATCACAGAGACATCATCGAATATGTGCTTCTTGGTCGTCATGATGAAGTCTATCTCATTTTTAGTGGAACCGTCGGGACTTATCCACGTCCACTTCCTGGATGGCCGCTTCTCGTAGAAGGAGTTCATCATAAAGAGTTCCTCCTTCTCCATGAAGTCAGCCAGCCTCTGTCCTCGAGGGTTCCGCTGCCCGTATCCAAATGGCCCCACTCTCAGCTCATCGCTATTCCTTGTGCCCAACTTCGCATTGAAGTCTCCCATCACAACGGTGAAGTATGTTTCGGAAGTATGCATGGCTTCGGATATGTCCTCATACATAGCTTCTACTTCATCGTCTGAGTGTGCCGACGTCGGCGCGTATACCTGTATTACCTTCAACGAATACCGTTTGGTTATTCGGAGTACCAGGTACGCTACCCTGGCCGACACACTGTCGACTTTGACCACGTTGTTGACGAGAGACTTGCGGACGAGAAACCCGAATAAGTAAGAATAAGTTACCGGAATTTAGGATTATCGTGTCCTGTCCCTGTCTTCGGACTTCAGACAATCCCATTACATCCCAGCGTAACTTACCCATCTCCGCCTCTAGCTCGACCATCCTTTCGTCAGCCTTCAGTGTGCGCACGTTATGTGTTGCCAGGGCCAGGGGTCGTCGTTGGGGTTGGTAGCCGGGCGTCTGCCGGGGATTCTTCGCACCCCTTGCCCTGCCGTTACCGTGACCGCTACCGTAGCCACGGGATAGCAGAGCTGCCGGGGACTGGGGGCCGTTTTTATTTGTGCTTGTCATTAGGGGGGGGGGGGGGGGGTTTGCCATAATCACCACGCTTGGCAGGCGGCTTGGTGATCGCAGTAGGTGAAGATTGATTGCCACCAAGACCGAGGGGAACGCTGCGACCCATTCCCTGGATATTCCCTTAGCCGCCTTCTACGGCACCCACGGGAAGAGATGGGGTGGTCCTATTCGTAACCGGGACCACACGGCTATGTATACTAAAATGTTACAACCCCTTTATTAACCAGCGTTACCCTAATCGGAGACTGCCTGTAAATCCGAATGTATGCGCTCAATCATGTAATCATGTCTTTCCTGAGAGAATTGATATATGCGCCACCAGCTCGTGCATCAGATACATAATATTATTATATCGCAATATTATATTTTTGTTCCTTTTTTAATATTGTCTGACAGCAATTCGATCATGCAAACTCCAAAAAGTTTTTAATGTGTGTGTGATAAGGATAAAACTCAGCCTAATTTTTTAAATACAAAATATATAAGTAAATAGACAATCCAGTTGCCATAATCACCGCGCTTGACTTGCGTCTTGGTGATCATAGAAGATTTTAATGTAGGTACCGAGGAGAGTGCTCGTGACCATTCCCTAGATATTCCCTTAGCCAACTCTTACGGCACCCGTGGGAAAAGAAAGGGGTGGTACTATTCACTAGAGCTATTTACGTAAAATTAAAAGTAGGTACGTAGGTAATGTCTATTTCACTTACCCCACTTGACCCAAAATGTTTTTTATTTTTGGGTAAAATAAGACAAACCAACATACTTTCACTTCAAAGTCATAATATTAGTAGGATTAAGAGTATTATTAACCTTGTAACAAAAAGTAATAAATTATTTATCTACACCACTATTATAAAGAGGAAAGATTTGTATTTTTGTGTGTATGTTTGTAATGAATAAACTCAAAAACTACTGTGCCAATTTCAAAAATTCTTTCACCATTGGAAAGCTACATTCACCCTGAGTAATATAGGTTACACCAATACACGTGGGAAGCCGGGGCGAGCCGCTAGTAAATAATATAGATATTTATAGGTAGGTGCGAGATAAGCTCCGGAATGAGGAGCTCCGCAGGAGAACTAAAGTGACCGATATAGCTCTTAGAATTAGCAAGTTGAAATGGCAATGGGCAGGCCACATCGCTCGTAGAACTGACAACCGATAGGGAAGAAAGGTTCTCGAGTGGTGAACACAAACCGGATGACGCAGCGTAGGCCGGCCTCCTACTCAGTATACCGACAATCTGGTGAAAGTCGCGGGAGCCGATGGATGCTGGAGGCAAGCAGCCGCTAAAAGTGGTACTCTCTGGTGGAGGCCTATGTTCAGCAGTAGACGTCTTCAGTCTGTTGATGATGATGATGATAGATAGATGGGTAGTGATTGAATTAAAAAACAAAACACACTGAAATGGGGTATGAGTCAAGGACTTCTACCCTTGCAGTCGAAGGCTTTCACCACTGGTCCAGTCTAGATCATTTTCTTGAGACTAAAATAATTAGCAATAACATCAAAAAATGCATACAAAAATAAAACATGCAAAAATGAGAATAGAACCCAGGACCCTCTCCTTGCAGTCAAAGGCTCATTCGACCAGTCCAATCTAGTTTATTTTTATGCAACCAAATTAGCAATCACTTCAAAACAAAATTGAAATTGAATGAAAATATATAGTATGCAAAATCAATACGAGCGGTGAGGCTCGAACCCAGGACCCTACCCTTTGCAGTCAAAGGGTCACACCACTAGTCCAATCTAGTTAATTTTTATGCAACCAAATTAGCCATCACTTCAAAACAAAATTGAAATTGAATGAAAATATATAGTATGCAAAATCAACACGAGCGGTGAGGCTCGAACCCAGGACCCTACCCTTTGCAGTCAAAGGGTCACACCACTAGTCCAATCTAGTTAATTTTTATGCAACCAAATTAGCCATCACTTCAAAACAAAATTGAAATTGAATGAAAATATATAGTATGCAAAATCAACACGAGCGGTGAGGCTCGAACCCAGGACCATCCCATTTGCAGTCAAAGGCGTACACCATTGGTCCAATCTATACATTTGTAGTGACACCAAATTAGGCATTCGTTTGTAAATACATACATCTTGTACTTTGGTAGAATAAGAACCTTGTATGTGTGAGTGAATAGTTCTGCCGCCAGACCGGCCTTTTGGGATAATGATACATCACAAATAAAAGTATTTTAGAAACCTAAATCACCTGAAATATTGATGGATACATTACAAAATATTATGCTATTACCGGTAAATATAAAATTACCAAATAATATACGCATTTTCATTAATTAAAAAATAAAATACGCTAAATTAGAACATCAACGTCATCTGTTGACGTGGTGTGCTTAGCTGCCTTTGACGAGCGCCCTTAATAAGCTGCGGTAGCTTTACATACAGTCTCTTTGGCATGTGACTTCACAGCGTGCGTTTTCATAGTAACTGTGGGGAATCTTCTGTTTTGCGAGAAAGGGACAGGCGATGCCCCCTCCAGAAACTTTAAAAGCTTATTACCCTTGATTTATTTATCGAATTTACTTTTTTCAATTATTGCTTTCAATTTTAACCTATTTTATGAAAATAATATTTACTTGATATTTTTTAATAGCAAGCAACTAGCCTATTTACTCTGGCTGTTAAACTTACTATACAACCAACAACACATAATACCAAGAACCTATTTATTAAATCATTATCATGTAAGGAAACATCTCTTAGTCTATCTTCTTGTGAAGTATTTTTTGAGCGGCTATGATGAGAGGGGTTAGAGATCTCAGTCCCCTTGCACATTTGAGGAAAGGATGTGTCAGCAGTTCATCAGCTGTGGCTCTTATATCAACATCTACTTGCAGGCATTTGTCCAAAAAATCTTGAAAATCAGGAGACAGCTTCTCCCAGCTTGGGATATTGGGACGGCCTATAGAGGCAACCAAATACAAAGCTCTCAGAGGTTTCTCGTTCATGTAAGGTGGTTCACCTTCGATCATTTCAATTGCCATTATTCCAAATGACCATACATCTACCTTTGTTCCATACTGCTTTTTTGTGATCATTTCAGGGGCCATCCAATATGGTGTGCCAGCCATGGTCTTCCGTTTTTCGTCACCCACAACATTTGTACACAAGCCAAAGCCTGCTACTTTTACTGTACCATCCATTCCTAGAAGAATTATGTCTGATTTAATGTCACGGTGTATTATTCCCTTGGAGTGCAAGAATGCTAAGGCTTGAAGTGTTTCCCGGCACACTGCGGCTATATGCCCTTCTTTCATTACAACTTCTTGTACCACGTCTCTTAGACAACCACCATTAAGTAACTTCATTGTAATCCAGACGTGATCTTGGCTAAAGAAGAAATCCAAGAAAGTTACTATGTTGTTATGAGTTGAAGCCTTTAACACATTTATTTCGTTAAGAATAAGTTTTTTTTGAGACTGTTTTGTCAAATCTATATCTTTAATGGCAACTCTCAAATTGTTTTTACGGTCTACAGCGACGAATTCTACATCTGTAAGAGGTAAATAATACACAGTTTAATAAAGTTTAATACCTACATAACATAACGTACATTATCATAGGTGTAATTCAGAAATCTAAGAAAAGCCAGTTTTCGTTTTGATTGTTCACGGTAGTTCCACAATAGCTTTAATTTAGTATAACCGCCTCATAATAAAATAGGTATTTCTCGTATTGGTGTTGGTATTGGGGGAATAGATATGGATAAAATTCTGACTGCATCCCATACAGAGGATGACATGTGCACAAGTCAGATATTATCTTTGAAATGAACATTCACAGACTTCACTACTGCTTGGATATGGATCGGGCTGACAAACAAACGTACTTGGGATGGCCAATGGGAATATTTCTTGGCCCATCCATTTAGTTAAGTTATTGAAGACAGATAATTACAAAGATATTATTACCGCATATATTATAAATAATTTAATCTTACCTGAATCACCAGTTCTTCTTCGGTTCTCTATATTTACAAACCGGACATACGGGTCATCTTTATTGCAAATGTTCTTTAACTCCTCGTTAATCTGTTCATCAGACAATTTTGAATACTCAAGTTCTTTCTTCCTCAATATATGGCTTTCTTCTTCAGCCTCTTCGTTCAACGATAAGTTCTCTACATCTACACTGAGATCCTTCAACTCTTTCTTCTTGAAGCCATGGTTTATAGGTGATACGGATATTGTTTGTCTCTCTGAGTGCACATTGACGTTAGCGTTGTCGTTTTCCCTGGTGTCTTGATCAGACAGCTTTGAGTCATGACTCTGGTTATCATCTTGGTTGTTGAGGAGATTTTTTATCTCTAAATCTTCTTTGGTTTTGGTTTCGGATGAAGCGCACGGCTTGAAGGGCATTTCGGGTTCGATGGCTACATACTTGTTTTGTTCAGCGGGCGTGATCTGTGTGTCCAACGATTGCTGACACGAGGGTGACCCTTCTGGTATGCCAGTGTCTGAGTTTTTACTTACGCGAATATGTTGATCCACGTTCGTTGACATCCCGTTTCCCTTAGCTTTCTTCTTTTCTTGATGTTTGGTTTCTTAGACAGGCGATCCGATCTTGTGTTGATCTTAGTGGTTTTATTGTATTCTTTGCAATAAAAGGCTATTTACGCGTTTGCACAACTTTGAATTTGGTAACTTTTGCAAAGAAAGAATAGCAAAGAAGAATGTTTCAGATCGAACAGCAGCCGCTTTCTTCTTTAATTTATGGCAAAGAACATTTTACTCTAACTACTTAATTTGTTGTAATATTTTGAAATTGAAACTGTATTGACTTTGCTCTAGCGAGTACTGCGCTATAATGACAGGACAGGAAAACGAATCACATAAACTCTATCGCAAATTAGTCATTATCTACTTATTATATTTTAGCACTCTTTGCACCAATATTATGCGGAAAGGAAAAATATCGCTATATGCGCTTAGAAAAATAAAAAATAAATGGTGGTCGCTATTTAAATGAGTGTGATGGGTATTTAGATGGGTGGTTTAGACTGTTGCAATTTGGTATTTCCAACAACTGAGCATTTACCTATACGAGACAGGAAGAGGAAAGACAATAATATTTTTGTTTTTTTTTTCTACATTAGTCATACCAACATTACATCTAGAAATAAAAATGCGGTTTGTTCTACCAGGCAGAACTACTGTAGCCAGCATAGCCACATATCAAAAGTGACACTTATAGTAAAGTGAATCAACGTAAAACAGCCTGCGATGAAATATAGGGCCCCGATCGCCGCCTCGAAAACGGCCCCCTGGAAACAAGGCATACGCCTTGTTTTTGCTCTCAGTCGCGTGTGACCACGCCTAATGAATGTGATGTAATTATTGTTTTACAGCGCTATTACAGGGTGCTATGGTTCATTATTAAAATGAAACAACCGCTTTTGGACTATTTTATATTAGCTGGAGGTCTTAAATGTCTGTTATAAGTAATCATTGGCGCGGGGACCCTTTTACCGTTTGATTTTCATAGAGACTGTGTATCTATAAAATATTTGATTTAAGAAAACAGCAACTAGTTTGCATGAAACAACTGTAGTTTACAGAGTCTTTATTGCGACGTGCTGCATAATGAAACAAATCTTTTAAATTAAATATCATCATCATCAGCCCAGCACGTTCACACTACTCGGATGGGTGCCTTCTCTGACAAGAAGCGAGAGTAAGCCAAAATCCACGATGTTGGCCAAGCGCGGGTTGAAGGACGGCACATGTCCTCATTGTTATTCTTGATCATGCCGGTTTCTTCAATGTTTTCCTTCACTGTTGTATAAGTGAGCGATGTTGGCCGGGCTGTAGCATGTGCGCTTCGCAATCTTACGGCACCGGGTTTGATCCTCGGCCCTGCACCAATGACTTATCTAGTAAGTTATGTGCAGTTTTCGATGCCATCGCTCCGTGCGTGCGTAGAGCACGTTAAGCCGTCGGTCCCGGTTGTCATAAGAACATCTATGGCAATCGCTACGAGTAGTCAGACGCCTGATAAAATCTGACGCCTGATCTAACCATCCCTGTTACTGGTTTCTTATGGGTTGTGAGGTCAGATGGCAGTCGCTCGTGTAATTCTGGTAGCTTGCCGTTAGAGGTTAGATTGGGAGCCGACCCCAATAACAAATGGGAAAAGGCAAAGATAATGTGTAGGGGAGTGTGTGAGTGTGTAAGAGTGCAAATTCCGCAAATAGCTTGAAAGTCTTGGAGGGACGGGATTGGAACCAGGGTGACGTTATAGGATGAGAGTGGGAACTATTGACGATACTTTCCATTTAAACTTCTTCTTTTTAAGGTTTACAATAGAGTACGAGAACGGCCTCCAACCGGCTGGCAAGTCTTATCTTACCGCGGACCAACCGACAAGGGAAATACCTCTCGGGTTCTACGACACTGGAGACGGGTTCTATGACCCTAAAACCAAGATCGTTTACAGTGCAGATGATATCACTGAAATCGTCAGGTGAGTCTTTTTTTATCCTACCAACTTGTTTGTCTGTATCAATTTCGTCAGGGTGCCTATTATAGACTGTCATCATAATCATCATCATCATCAGCCTGAAGACGTCTACTGCTGAACATAGGCCTCCTCCAGAGAGCGCCACTTTGAGCGGCTGCTTGCCTCCTGCATCCATCAGCTCCGGCATCATCAGCGGTTCTGACCAGGTTGGCTCACGGCATAGAGTAGAGTTGAAAAAAAACAAAACAAACAGCGTGTGTCAATTGCGGGGTAATTAGCGGCACGTCCAGCGGCTGTTAATTGACGTGCTAATTGACTTGTTGATTGGTCAGCCATGCCCTTTAATCGATTTATATTTTTACTGTACTGTGTTTCGATGTCTGTATGAGGCAACGTTTGTGAGCTTTAAAGCTTGAGCATGCAATTTTACGCCTTAAATCACTAGCCCTTTAGTATATTTAATAGGGTGAAATTTGTTTGAATTATACAAGGTGCTTATATTAAACTCGTCCCATCAAGGTTTCCTGTAACTGCAGCCGTGAAGCCTAATAGGTATTAGGCAAACGACAAGCTCGTCATATCATTGGTCACATAAAAAAACGGATATTGTCAATGCATCCACTTCCTTTCGTATCATATAAGGAGTCCGTTTTCCTCACATGGCTTGTACCTGTCCATATAAATTATATGTATGTATAGGTATCATAATAGATGAGGAGAACCGCAGGAAAACTATTAAACTATTAAAAACAGGAGGCATCATTTTTAATTTTCAACATGCAAAATAAGGCGAAGGTATACACGACGCACTCGTACTTTTTTTAATGAGATCACCATGATGTTCATTTTTCCGGCAATTTTCACTGAACCGTAGCCCTTACCGCCCAGGGCGCTGTTTTGTCAAAAAGGAAAAAGTAATCTACGAAGGTGCTGCTCACGACGTTTTATAACAACTGCGCGTTTATGGGTCCCTTGATGAAGCACTATGTCTGCGGATGAAAATTACTCCAGTTCTTGTTCTTGTATATCGTGTAAAATGTAAACGATCTGGGAGAAATGTGCTTCTAAGCATTTTTGACATTAAGTAGATGCATGTAAAAATCTCAAGCATCTGCATGTTTAGTACAGCTGTCAAGGTGGCAAGGCAACGTGGCACCACAATTAGCCATATTATCGTTGCTTATCATCAGTAATTGACAATAGAAGTATCATCATCAGTAGTAGTATTCATCATCATCATCATCATCATCATCACCGTCATCATCATCACCAGTCTGAAGACGTCCACTGCTGAACATAGGCCTCCCCCACAGAGCGCCTCTTTGAGCGACTGCTCGCCTCCTGCATCCATCGGGTCCCCGCGGCTTTCACCAGCAAGTCGGTTCACCTAGAGGGGGGAGGGCGGCCTACGCTGCGTCTTCCGGTTCGTGGTCGCCATTGGAGAACCTTTCTTCCCATACTCAACCACAACTACAATGAGAACAAAGGTTTTCAATTAGTGTGTGTTGCCAGTATGGAACTGAGACGTGGTCTCTTACTGATGTTGGCCTCTTTAGTGAGGTCAAAGTCTCGTAACGAGCTATGGAGAGAGCTATCTATACTCAGTGTTTCCCTGCGGGATACGATTCGAAATGAGGAGATCCGCAGGAGATCCGCAGGAGAACTAAAGTGACCGACATAGCTCTTAGATTTAGCAAGATAAAATGGCAATGAGAGGGCCACAGTGCCCACAGTGCTCGTAGAACTGACAACCGATGGAGAAGTATTGTCCAATATAAAATAAAACTTCATTACTCTAGATAAGAGGCAGCCCGCGGTTTCTTACTTGACATTCTTACGGTTTGAAATTTTTAAAACCTTTTTCTTAATACACTCCGACGCTCTAAATGAAAGTCCCTAGTGCGTTTTGGAATGTCCATGTTCTCTATCAGTCAGTCACTCAGAACAAAGCCTTTTATTAATACAGTTTACCTTCGTTTCGCCAGGTCACCGTGTGCGCTAGAACAGAAATGGATAGTAGATAACTGCCGTGTCAATCCCGATGATCCTCTGGGACCGCGACAGGAGCTCTACGAAAAGTGGACGGAGCCTCAAGTGGACCCGGAGCCGCCGCCACCGCCAGCGGCGGCTTCGCGTGTCTTCCGCCGATCTACCTCGTTTGACACAGATGATTTCTCTGTAAGTCTTATATCTCAACTTCTGCAGGTATTAAAACACTCCCACTGTGGGTTCTGTGGCTGGTGATAGTCAGGAAGTTAGAAGGGGGTAAAACGGCACGCATTTTAGGAACAATTACATAAAGCATTTACTAGGTGGTAGGACTTTTCTGCATAGTCGTCTAGGTAGGTAGGTCACTCGCTTACATAAAAAGAAAAAAGGGGTTTAAGTAGGGCTAGTAGCGGTATGCACGCGCGATTTCACAGGCTTTTGCTGTATCTCACGCTGCTAGATGCATGGTCTAATGATAATTGCTCTGCTTTTTTTATATTCTCTTACGTCTACATAATTTTAAAATTTGTTTTGGAAAATAGGTTATTTTTATTTATTTATCCTTAGCAGGTCTCGTGAGTTTTAAGCTCAGTTATAGTCTATGGTCATCTATGGTCAAATCCAGTTAATTTTCACGATACCGAGTACTTATGGTGACATATTTCCAATCTTACTTAGTTATTATTATTTTATTGCTTTGCAAATTGTTTATTTATTTGTTTGTTTAGTTACCCAACAGTGTTTAACCCATCATCGATTTTTTATCACCATAAATCTATCTGGAAGATAATCGCCTGTACAAATAAGAGCATGCAGCATTGGAGGTAATTTTTTTATATTCATTATTATGAATTAAGTATGTCAACATACTGAATTCTTTTTATTTTATACCTACAACGGGCAGTCTTCAATTCTCTAGACTAAAGAGACATAGTATAAGAAACCTAGCGCACAGATTCGCAGACAGAGAATGAGAGATTACTTCACTGGACGCATCTCTCTCCTTACAACGCAATAAAAACAGTTTGAAACAGTCAGCGCATTGGATCATTGTTCTACGAACAGATTGCAAAGTAGCAGGATACAAAAAAAAAAAAAAAATTATACCTACGTACTACCTATCTACTTAACTTATTTCTTTTAAGATTTTTTACTACTTATCTACGCGGTTTTTTTTCAATTTATCTTTAGGAGACATCGTTTTTGCCTTGTTTAGTCTAGTTTGTGGCCAGACCTCCTAGCATGCGCACTGCGAGAAAACTTGTCGTCACTGTTAGAGTGAGACATTTGGCGCTAGGATAGCCTCGTCACGGTCTCTCAAGAGAAAAAGTGTCGAGATAATTTTGTCGCCGTGCGCATGCTAGGCCTGCGGGTAATAGTTTATCCATTTTGTTATTATTTTCAGATCAGCTGCCGACTTGGGAAGTACAATACGTTGGACACGTTTAGCGACTATCCGGATGGCAGTACAGACTCTTCTGTCAGCATCAGTAGCTCTAATAATTTCGAGCCTATATGTTTTTAAGATAGCAGCCTATTTTTTTTTATCAATTCTTATATCTAGTTATTCAATAAAATAGGCTGGCTAGTGCAAACGCTACCAACCTCACCAATTTTTTAATTTTTAGATACCTGTTTTTAATAATGTTTGTCAGATACTTACCTACCTAATTATTATGAAATTAATTTTCAATTGTTAAAGGCAACAAATTGTTAATAAAATTTTTATTCATAGAAAAATGAACGTTGAGCAAATGTCCGGTTTTTTTACGTAAATTAATGACGTGACGATCTAGTCGTTCGCCTGATGTTGAGCGTCACGGCTGCACATAACAGGAACATTACTTTTAGGGATTCAGTTAATTTAGTAAGTTAATTTGTAAATGAAAGTGTACTATGTATAATATGTATGTATATGTAGGTATGTGTTGTGTGCGATGTTTTTAATTTTATTGTTTGAAACGAGTCTTCGATATTTTTCTAATACATTTTAAAGTTTTATCAATATTTCTTTTGAGGTTAAAGATCCTGGAAGAGATCTTAAGTTTGTCTTTTCAATTAAATCTTAACCTTACTAACTTTTTCTTATAACTAAATAGGCCCGCATTTGACCGCAATTCTCACCTCATGGAAAGTGACGATGTGGTCTACGTAATTAACTTAATAATATCAATTACCGTTCAAAAACAAAAATTATTTTAAGTTTTATACACATAATAATTATAAATCACTATAGGTAATATTGTTTACTCCGATAGGTAGCTAAATGTTAATAATAACTGTATGTACCCATTTTCCTTAAAAAATAATAATAGGAATTACTGTTATGTTATATGTACCTAGATACGCCTTGTAATTTACTGAAGAAAATAAATAAATGCAAAAACTATCCACACTATTTCAAAACCTATAGGTACGTACGTACATATTTAAGTACAGGGTATAACAGTTTTATGCTTTTTGTTTTATATAGGTAATACTTTTTATCCCATCTATTCGAAAAAAAGCGAAGGGTTCTTCGATGAGTGCGCCTAAAATGGGTGTCAAAGCACTGTGCCAAACACACGGCATACGGTACACGGTACCAAAGTCGTACTTTGAATCCCTCGCTACGCTTAGAATTCTACTCTAAAATCATTATCGCCTCGCTGTGGATTCAAACAATCACTCTCGCCCTAAATACATTATTTTGCTCCCTTTTGACACAATTTACTATTTTTTACCGAATGTAGTTACTTTTCTTTTTTTTTCAGAGTGACGATGACATCTTTTACGAAGTGATGCGGAAGTCGAGGACTTCATGTGTAGCCTCAAGGTGGAATGATCGTCCATTTATTAAATTTAATTACAATCCCACTATCTCCTCCCATTGTAGACTAAACTTTAAAAACAAACTACTGTAGAGCTTCTTTGTTATTATTTTACAAGGCATTTACATATCACTTTATTATTCACTCATTTATTGTTTTTTCTTAGATTTAAGTTTTTCTACAATATTCATATAAAAATAAATTACAAAAATATTATAAAAAAACCTTAAACCTAGACAATACGTGCCGTGTCAAGGAGTACTGCCTTCTGAATCTGACCCTTGATCCAACCGTCTAGCGAGAGCCTCTCGAGGTGTTGGTCGAGGCTCTTCGCTATAAGGCCGTTCGCCGAAACGACTATCGGGACAATGCTCGTTGAGTCAACATTCCACATGGCGGTTACCTCGTGAGCCAAGTCAAGGTACTTGCTGAGTTTGTCCTTCTCAGCCTTCACGAGGTTCTCGTCATGTGGGATGGTGATGTCAACGAGCACTGCTCGGCGTTGGGATTGGTCTACCAGCACGATATCAGGCTTATTGGCTACAATAGTCCTGTCCGTGATGATAGAGCGATCCCAATAGAGCAATGCACGGCCATTCACTTTATTATTATTATTTTATTTATTTATATTCTATTTATATTAGGTACTTAATATATACTTTGAGAGAATAAATATACTGAATTCGTTCATATTTTGACTTCATTTTACAGTATTTAATGTAAATATTAGAAACACGTGTTTGAAATAACTATTTATACAGGGTGTAAAATTAGGTAAGTGGATCAACGGAAGTCTGATGGTAAGGGACCTCACAGTAGGTATCTATCGATTTAACCCCCGTATGCTGTGTGTTGCCTGATTTTTTTATATTTTGGAGCTACGGACAAATGGTTACTAAGTGAAAAAAAGCCCAGAGTTAATCACAAACGGCCTTACTAATGAACACGTATAGTAGTTTTAGATTAGTTACTTCAGCTTTTGTCCTTTTTTGACATTTGATTATTGAAAGCAATGGAAAAAGACAAAAGATGGTGTAACTAATGAAAAGCTACAACGCGTTTATTAATAAGGATGGCGGTGTTTAAATATATAGGTAATACCTATACTGAGGTTCCTAAGGAACCTAACTTTTTTCGTAGAAATCAACCAAGGATAGCCTATAATATTATAGAAACTAACTTAAGGGATTACCTATCGCACGAAGTGTTCCTGAACTATGGTTACTTATCCTTGTTACTAACAAACGATTAGGTATTAGAATTATTCATCATCATCATCATCAACAGCCTGTCCACTGCTGAACATAGGCCTCTCTCAGAGAGCGTCACTGAGCGGCTGCTCACTTCCTGCATCCATCAGCTCCCCGCGGCTTTCACCAGATCGTCGGTCCACCGAGTGGGCTGGCCTACGCTGCGTCTCCCGGTTCGTGATCGCCACTCGAGAACCTTTCCTCCCCATCGGTTGCCAGTTCTACGAAAGATGTGGCCTGCCCATTGCCATTTCAACTTGCTAATTCTAAGAGCTATCGGTCACTTTAGTTCTCCTGCGGATCTCCTCTTTCCGGAGCGTATCTCGCAGGGAAACACCGAGCATAGCTCTCTCCATAGCTCGTTGCGCGACTATTCGAATTATTAGAAATTACCTATTAATAAAATTATACGTAAGTACATACAAGTATTCCCTAAATGGTCCCCGATTGAATTAATTTATTATTATAATACAGATTTATTAATTATTTTATTTTTCTTTATTCACACAGGCATAACTCGATTGCAGTTAAGTTTAAAAAAGGTCAGCGCTTCAGATGGCAAGAATAAGTGTTTGCTTCAATTATTTTATTTCTAAGGATTCGCGATTATGAATCTAGTTTTGACTGTAATTTAGTCATCATAATCATTCTTATATTATATAGCCATTTCTTTAATTTTACTTCTTTGGATTGCAATACTTTTATACTTAATTTCATGTATTTAATAAACTGGATATTATAATACTATACGAAGATTATTTTTTATTTATTTTATTATGTTTTTACTTTAAATTAATTAATTGATTGTGATTGTACAAATTTTGAGAGAATTTGTTGAAAATATATAGCAAGCGCGTTTGTATATACTGACTGACATGTAATTCATGTTTAAATTACCATACGTGTTTTCTCAAATACAATACGGCAAATATAAAAATTTTCGCGCTCGCTTCGCTCGCGCTTTTAATATTTCTATTGCTTATATTTTGTTTTATAGCCAGCGCGCTTAATTTTATTAGAAAGTTTATTACAATGATTTCGTGCCTCATTCTATAAGTGTTAAGGTACTATTAGTGATTTAACATTAACTGCAGGAGGCAAGCAGCCGTTCATAGTGGCGCTTCTTGGGGGAGGCCTATGTTCAGCAGTAGACGTCTTCAGGCTGATGATCATGATGATGATTATGATGATGATATGAAGCAGATTAACTTTCTTTTTGAACTGTGTAGGTATATAATTATCGTAATCAAGCTGAACCCCTCCCCCCCCCCCTGCCCGAAGGTAATTCCTGGCTACGGCCCTGATCAAGTTAAAGTAGCCAATTAGAGAAAGTGTCGGCCTGTTACTTGACCCTTATAATCTATATCCAAAGGATCGGCACCAAAATCAAAAGTTTTTGTTAAGTTTAAAGGGTGAAAACCATTGGCGCCCGAAATACGTAGGTAAATTCACTCATTGGCTCTACCTATTGTCTCTATCATACGTGTGAGAGCAGCATTTTCAAATAGTAGGACGGTCCTCTTCACTTATTACTTATAACTACCGTAAATTAAAAACAAATTAGATTGTAAAGCAGCGGTCCTCTAAACTCAATTTATTCGTGATCGTGCATGGTGACGATTAGTCACAGCTCACAGGCACCATTGCTTTTGCGAAATATAATTACGGGAATCAGGCTCAGGGCTATGCCTGAGACACCCACGGCTTTGAATAAAAATTATAATTTCAATTTGCATTCCTTGCTCAAAGTAATCTGTTGTAATTGGAGATCGGACCCGTTGAACTTTATCTATTAGGGGCTATGGAGCTCGCTACTACAACCTACCTACTTATGTAGTGAGAAAAGATAATAACGAGGGAGACCACGGCGCGCCTCTATAGCTAGATTAATTTTAGGCACTAATTAGACATAGGTACTCGGTAGTCAGTGCTCAATGGCAGTAGGCAGACTACATCGCTCGTAGAACTGGCAACCGGTGGGAAAGGAAGCAGCTGCTCAAAGTGGCGCTCTATGGGGGAGGCCTATGTTCAGCAGTGGACGTCTTCACTCTTCAGGCTGATGACGATGATCCCAGTCATCATCATCATCATCATCAACAGCCTGAAGACGTCCACTGCTGAACATAGGCCTCCCCCAGAGCACGCCACCTTGAGCGGCTGCTCGCCTCCTGCATCCATCGGCTCCCCGCGGCTTTCACCAGGTCGTCGGTCCACCGAGTGGGGGGCCGGCCTACGCTGCGTCTTCCGGTTCGTGGTCGCCACTCGAGAACCTTTCTTCCCCATCGGTTGTCAGTTCTACGAGCGATGTGGCCTGCCCATTGCCACTTCAACTTACTAACTCTAAGAGCTATATCGGTCACTTTAGTTCTCCTGCGGATCTCCTCGTTCCGGAGCTTATCTCGCAGGGAAACACCGAGCATAGCTCGCTCCATAGCTCGCTGCGCGACTTTGAGCTTACTAATGAGGCCAACAGTAAGAGACCATGTCTCAGTTCCATAAGTCATCACTGGCAACACACACTGATTGAAAACTTTCGTTTTCAGGCTCTGCGGTATTTTGGACGAAAAGATAGGACGAAGCTTCCCGAACGCTGCCCAGCCGAGTTGGATTCTTCGCGCCACCTCTTTGTCGAAGTTGGACCTACCTAATTGGACAATCTGTCCTAGGTAGACATACTTGTCGACAACTTCGAGAGTATCGTTCCCAACAATTACCGGTATAGGTGGAACATGAGCATTAGACATGATCTTTGTCTTGTCCATATTCATCTTAAGACCAACCTGCTGGGAGACTCTACTGAGGTCGTTGAGCATGGTGCTAAGGTCCTCGAGCGATTCCGCCATTATGACTATATCATCGGCAAAACGAAGGTTAGTGATGTACTCGCCATTTATGTTGATGCCAGATCTTTTCCACTCCAAGAGCTTGAAAACATCCTCCAATGCGTTTGTGAACAGTTTCGGAGAAATAACGTCTCCCTGTCTCACGCCTCTTTGCAATGGAATTTGTTCCGTACTCTGGTCCTGTAGTCGGACTGACATAGTGGCCTTACTGTACAAACACTTCAAAACTTCGATATACCTATAGTCAATTTGGCATCGCTGCAAGGACTGCAGCACCGCCCAAGTCTCGATTGAATCGAAGGCTTTCTCATAGTCCACAAACGCTAGGCATAACGGCCGATTATACTCTTCGGTCTTCTGTATAATCTGGCGCAGCGTATGGATGTGGTCTATGGTGCTAAAGCCTTTTCGGAAACCGGCTTGTTCGGGAGGCTGGAATTCATCAAACCTGCGTGCGAGACGATTCGTAATGACTCTCGAAAACAGCTTATACACATGACTCAAGAGCGAGATGGGCCTATAGTTCTTCAATAAGGTGTTATCGCCTTTTTTGAAGAAGAGCACCACCACGCTCTTGTGCCATGCCTCTGGCGTTATACCTTCAAGGATGACAGAATTAAATAACTTCTGGAGGACTAAAAGTACCGGTCTACCACCCGCTCTCAGAAGTTCGGTCGTAATTCCATCTTCACCTGGTGCCTTGTTGTTTTTAAGCTGTTTGAGGGCCATTCTAATCTCGTACAGGCTGACGTCCGGGATATCTTCGGTATAGTGTCGGACTAACTTGGCTCTGATGTCCTGAGCTGTGTTAGTAGCGGGCTTACGTGTCGAGGTGTATAACTGTCCATAGAAGTTCTCGATCTCTCTCAGAATCTCAGGCTTGGATGAAATGACGCTACCATTTTCGGTCTTCAGTTTTGTCATTTGGTGTTGCCCAATAGACGAATCCTTTGCGAACACTTTAGAGCCTTGGTTCCGCTCAATTGCGGCCTCAATACGTGAAGTACTAAGAGCACGCAAGTCGTGTCGCAAGGAACTCCAGATTCGTCTATTGAGTTCACCGTAGGCTGACATATCAACTGAAGACTGCAGCTTCATTTCGCTCCGGTCGGCCATTAGCTCAAGAGTTTTTTCTGAGAGCTTTTGAGTCTTCTTTCGGCGTTGGGTCTTAAAGAATTTCGATCCAACAGCTTGGACAGTTTCCACCAACCCGTCGTTTAGCTCGTCCACTGTGTTACAGTCGGCTAGGCACTGGAAGCGATTTTGGAGTTCCAGCTGAAAGCCTTCGGGGTTTTGGATTTGGACAGGATTTGGACGGAGCGTAGACTTCACCAGACGTGACCTTTCGAGCTTAACATTGATATTCAATGTGCCTCTAACAATACGGTGATCGCTACCGGTTTTCACCTTGCTGATCACAGAGACATCATCGAATATGTGCTTCTTGGTCGTCATGATGAAGTCTATCTCATTTTTAGTGGAACCGTCGGGACTTATCCACGTCCACTTCCTGGATGGCCGCTTCTCGTAGAAGGAGTTCATCATAAAGAGTCCCTCCTTCTCCATGAAGTCAGCCAGCCTCTGTCCTCGAGGGTTCCGCTGCCCGTATCCAAATGGCCCCACTCTCAGCTCATCGCTATTCCTTGTGCCCAACTTCGCATTGAAGTCTCCCATCACAACGGTGAAGTATGTTTCGGAAGTATGCATGGCTTCGGATATGTCCTCATACATAGCTTCTACTTCATCGTCTGAGTGTGCCGATGTCGGCGCGTATACCTGTATAACCTTCAACGAATACCGTTTGGTTATTCGGAGTACCAGGTACGCTACCCTGGCCGACACACTGTCGACTTTGACCACGTTGTTGACGAGAGACTTGCGGACGAGAAACCCGACCCGATGATCCCAGTACTCAATAGGTACCCACATATTTATAGAGTCGGTACCTTCTGCTTTTTTTAATAACTAGATAGGCCCGCATTTGACCGCAATCTCACCTGATGGGAAGTGACGATGCGATCTACGATGGTACATGCTTGCCTAGAAGATACCTATTCACTCGCGACTTGAAGAGCTCCAGATTGTATCTACTTGCGCCAAGGATCACAGATTTCATTCCAAACTATTATATTTCCAATATTTCTGTTTTTGATAAGAATATCAATAAAAATAAGAATTAAAAAAATATTTAAAAATAGAAATATTATTATAATCTAGAAAGATTTCCCACAATAATGTGTTAGTTTTACAAACCTAGTAATTTCCATTATGGAAGTAAAGTCGTGATAAAAACTTTTCAGTAGGTGTCAGGCAGGTGGTGTAGGTGTAGGTCTGTATGATACTTAGGTAACCTATTTACCTAAGTATGGATATGGTAATCATATTGATGAGATATTTGTTAATTTTTACAGGGGACCTCATGATATCTTTCCTTAACCATATACAGGTTTAAACCTAGGTACCTCATTATCATCAGCCTGTTCCACTGCTAGACACAGGCCTCTCCCACGGTAGGTTGGTCTTCGGCTCTTCTCATTCAACTAGGTTATCATTCCGTTAATATTGTAACCTGTGGTAAATAAAATCTTCATGCTGATGACTATCTCACAAAGAATTCTAGTTCACGAAAATGCTTGTAGGACGACTCAAGGCGCGAGAAGCCACGAGAATCCCCGCTTTTAAAACATGGTAAAAAAACGTAACACTGCACTGGCTAAACCATTTACTGCGTGAAGCCATTATTTAAAAAAAGCTTCTCTACGAATGAGTAATGACATTGACACTATTGATGACAGTGACGTAAATGGTAATGTAAATGACAATGACAGTTTATTGTAAAATGTGAAGTAGTGAATGAATGCGAACTTCCGATTCCTGAAAATTGATAAAATTGCTCGATTTTGCGACAAAATACTCAGCGTAGCGCATGTTGATTGTTGTGAAATAAAATATAATTTTCTTCACAACTACGTGCCACATTGGATAGCATGAAATCCTGTTACACGCAAATCACCAAAAATTAGTAATCATAGGTTATTACTTTTATTTACAACAGGCTTTGAAATATTGTGAAAGTGCATGTAGTATGCCCATAGTGTAACTATGAAGTGCCACTACGAAGTTTTGTGCATCGAGAAGGAAGCTACCGGTTCAGAGATCAAGAAAGCATATAGGCGACTGGCGCTCCAATGGCACCCAGACAAAAACCTCGACAACTCGCTAGAGGCTAAGGAACAGTTTCAGCTGGTTCAAACGGCGTACGAGGTTCTCTCTGATCCTCAAGAACGTGCCTGGTAAGTTTTCGATCAATAAAATAGATTATAACTTTTAAATTTGTATCTATTTTAGGTTTTAATTCCATTGAAAAGCTTTAGAAATAACCAATTTCATTGCAGAAGGTTAAAAAATTGAGTAGCTTTATTTAGGTTTTTCCTAATAATAAAATCTTTATAATCATATAAGTTGGTAGGTGTAATAAAAATGACTACTTAATTTAAAAAGAAATCTATATCATAATATTTCACACACACCTGTATTTTTCCAGCATCATAATCATTAATCAAGAATCACCATCATTCACACCATTCTACCCACTAATGTATTTTATTTATGCGGGTGTAATTACCAGACTTCCATTGATCTACTAATTAATTTACATGCTGTTTGTATTATCACCCCTACCTGCTCCATAATACCCAATCATATCCTGTGCGTAAGTCTCATCCCTGCCTCAACCTCATCTAAACTCTATGGGGTCTTTGATAGGTAACCTATTTAAAATCTTATATTCATTTATTTTTGTAATGTATAGTATGTCCATTGCAAGGTATAGAAAATCAACCTAATTTTTTTCTGTAGATTCCATATTGAGTTTTTTTATTATTACATAGGCTTGCGTTTGTCCACATTTCTCTAAGTGACAGTGTGGTTAATTATATATAGTAGATGTGTATATATTATGTTTGGAAAAACTAGGTCACCATCCTTCCATCCTTATAGTATCATGTTGGCAATTCCATTGATGCAAGATAATTAATAAGTAACACACAAAATAATATATTTCAGGTATGATAACCACAGAGAGCAGCTATTACGAGGAGCCGGCAGCTCATATAATGATGACTCCCTTGATGTGTACCCATACTTCAGTCCATCATGCTACAAAGGCTTTGACGATGACCCACAAGGGTTCTATTCGGTTTATGCTGAGGTATGAACTGCTTTTTACGTAACCAAAATTCAATAAAAATATAGAGTAAACAATGCTCAATGTTTCTGGTGTTGGTGATATCTCTAAGGCTGGCTGTAAGCTTTTACTCTTAATAATAAAAAAAATCACTGCTGTCTGTACACTTTTTTCATATATGATAGACAGGCTTATAATTTGCTCACTGTGTGATTTGATGGCAAGTGAAAAATCCCATTAATCTAACAAGTTTTCATACATAAAAATAGAATCTTAAGTTTTTTCATTCTGTCCTGTTTAATTCTGTTTTTATGTATGAAAACTTATTTGGATTAATGTGATTTTTTTGTTGAACTTTTGTGATGTTATGTGTAAGGGTTTTCTATGGACGTAAATAAATTCTACCGTTTCATAACGTAAAAATGTTGCAATGCGCGAGTGAGGTAGAGATACAGGAATAGGTAAGCCTAACTGACAATTTGACTGAAAGTGGCGCCACACTACACCCTAGGCTTCAAACTGTTTCCATACTAAATCACCTCAAGTCATTTAGTAGTGAAATGGTAGCCAACAGACAGCCAGACAGAGCTACTTTCGAATTTATAACATAGCATTACTCATGAAAAAATTATGAGTTTAATTTTTAAGTTCAGAACTTTAACAGTACAAGGTTTCACTTACCTTATCCCCCTCACTTACATTACAAAAAAAACATCCTCAGGTGTTCTCCAAACTCGCTGCTGAGGAGACAGATTTCCTCGATGACCCAGCACAGTTGGAAAAGATCCCGCAGTTTGGCAAGTCCACCACTCCATATGAAGATGTACATGAATTCTACGCTTATTGGATGGCATTTTCTACTAATAAAAGTAAGTTAACCATTGAATTACAGAGATGTTAAAATACTGAGATAATAGGCTAGTATTTATTGGTTTCGCAGATTGTGGTTAACTGGTTACCCACATCAAAGACATGGTCCCATATCAAAGACATGATCCCATATCAAAGACATGGTCCCATATCAAAGACATGGTCCCATATCAAAGACATGATCCCATATCAAAGACATGGTCCCATATCAAAGACATGATCCCATATCAAAGACATGGTCCCATATCAAAGACATGGTCCCATATCAAAGACATGATCCCATATCAAAGACATGGTCCCATATCAAAGACATGGTCCCATATCAAAGACATGATCCCATATCAAAGACATGGTCCCATATCAAAGACATGGTCCTATATCACCGATTGAGGCATCCCTTAATTACTTGAGGCAGTATTTTGATGATATTGACACTCCTCTCCCTTGGTGAGATGTCGTGAGATATGGGCCCTAATCTCACATCAGGTTTTTTTTGTTGGCTGGCCAGTGGTAATTGAACAATCGAGGGACTAGTATAGTGCGATTCAATCTCAATGGCGGCTGTGAAGTCGGCGTGAAACGCTGCGCAGTGGCAAAAATGAGATGTGCGCAGGCAATGTTTGAATCAGAATATACTGAGGCTTCACACTTCGATTATCATTTATTCTCACTATTTGTTATTTGGTTTATTAACATTAACTTGAGAAATACTAAATGGTATAGGATTTTAAACTTTCATGGTCACTAACATTATTTACAAAACTTATTTTTATATGAGTTCTTTAGAGTATAATCTCAATGGTTTTCGAATTTTAGTACCTTCCAAAAAATTAAATATTGTCCATTCGTCTTACAGGCTATGTTTGGCTAGACCGCTACGAAATCTCTCAAGGCGATAACCGTAGAGTGATAAAACTGATGGAGAAAGAAAACAACAAGTTCAGACAGAAGGCGCGCAAGGAGAGGAACGAAGAAATCAGGCGGCTCGTTAGCTTTGTACGGAGAAAGGATAAACGGGTCCTTGAGCATACAAGATTATTGCAGGAGAAGGCTGAGGAGAATAAACGAAAGGTAACAAAATAATTTCAACCTTTCTTAATGGGCGGAACTCTTTATCATCACCTAGGCCCTAATTCTGTATGACCATTACGATTCCTTACTTCGAAACCACGCGAATTCCTTGTCTTACAGAAGAAATCTGCAAAAATCTATTCTCCATGAGTCTATGAAATAAAAACGAAACCGCGCGAAATGAATGTGGATTTGGCGCGATTTGAACTGTCAAAGATCATCATCATCATCAACAGCCTGAAGTCGTCCACTGCAGAACATAGGCCTCCCCCAGAGAGCGCCACTTTGAGCGGCTTCACAACTTATATGTAATGTGGAGGTATTTCTAATGCTGTGACACAATTTGAACAAGACACGATAATACCGTAGTTTCGTATCGTGTGGAGTCTGTGTTTTCATACAGAATTAGGGCCTTGGAAGAAAAGCTTGATGGGCTGGGAACTCTTTTAGAAAAGTACAGCAGCCGGAAGACGTCCACTGCTGAACATAGGCCTCCGCAATAAAGTACCATATTGGATGCTTAGCATAGGAGTGGTTTGCCATAATCCCCACGCAATCATACTAGTATACAGCAGGCGTCTAGGTGATCGCAGAAGATTTGAATGTTTTCGGACCGAGAAGAATGCTGCTGCCCATTCGCTGGATATCCCCTTAACTGGACCTTACGGCACCCACGGGCAGAGATGCAGTGGTACTATTCTCACACCAGAGGGTCTAGCAAAGATGCCTTTCCATTAGCGTTAACGCCAAACAATAACTCAAAATGTATGGGAATGACATTGCCTGCGGAAAACTTTTGGAGTTAGCGTGAGGCGTTGACGATAATGGAAAGGCATCTTTGACCACACGGAATTCGGAAATGTTTATGGCGTAAAAACTGCTCAAAAAACAGACAATGTTTCACATTTACATATTAGTAGGGATTAAGGATATATACAGAAAACGCATTTCAATAAAAAAAAGCATCCGAACAGAGCAGACATTTCTATTGCTATCTCATTCTTGCACTTAGGTACATAATGGTGGAAGTGGCAAAACAATATTTTCTAGCTTTCTTCAAAATCGTTTTTTAAATTCAATGAAACAGGGTTATACTTATACCTTGGCTATAAAGTGCATACATGAGCCTCTCATCATCATCATCAGCCTGAAGTCGTCAGTGGACGACAGTGGTGGTAGTGGTGTGGTGGTGGTGGTGGTTGAGCAGTGGCTGAACATATGCCTCCCTCAGAGAGCGGCACTTTGAGCGGCTACTCGCCTCCTGCATCCATCGGCTCCCCGCGGCTTTCACCAGATCGTCGGTCCACCGAGTCCGGCCGGTATACGCTGCGTCTTCCAGTTCGTGGTCGCCACTCGAGAACCGTTCTTCCCCATCATGAGCCTCTAGTTCTAATCAAAAGACTGCTGAACTTAATTGCTAAAAACTTATTTTTTAACTTATGCACAATATTATTATTGTCACAGGGAGAACAATTACGTCGGGAGAGGATTATCCAACGCCAGAAAGAGATAGAAGAGGCAAAGAAGAAGGAAGGCGAAACGTCTTTTTTGCAAAGTCAGGACTATCAAAAGAAGCTCAGTGAAATAGAGTCGCTTTTAGCGGAGGAATTTGGATTGTCTTCAGACGATGACACTATAAGCGAGGGTGGGATGGAAAGTAGTAACGAAGAAAGTTCCAAGACTGAAGAGGTAAGTTTTTTTCCTTTGCTTCACGGTATTAATATATTTAGCCAGTGATATATTAAGATCTCTCTTTAAGTATTTAATGGAAATAAAGTCACATACAAGTCAAGTCAAACTCAAGTTTCAGTAAAACAGTGAATACTTTACTAAAATGCTTCTTTGGAATTTTGGAGAGAATAAAAATCACGTTTTTTGCTCATCGCACAAATGATATTGCAAAATCAATTAACTCACCACCCGCATTATCCTGGAGCAGCAGTCAGGAGCAACATTCAATACGTCTTTATAGTAACTTTGTCTTACACTCTCAATCATAGCTCAAAAATAATGTGCGTGGAATGGTATTGCCATTTTGTAAATGGTGACATTAATATTTTTTCTTTGTATCTCATTTTCCTTGATTACAGTTCAATACATTAGTATTTATAGTAATAGAAGGATAAGACAGAGAGTAACATAGGAACAGGATAACATAGAAAGTAGGATGATAAAAGAATCTTGTATTACATGTCCGATTTGTTTATTTATATATTTATTTCATTATGTAATTTATCATTTCAGGTTAGTGCTGCATCGAAAGCAACAGCAAAACCATCAAAATCTAAACAGCAAATGCGGAACCTATACTGCTCCGCTTGCAATAAACTGTTCAAAAACGTCAAGTCTTTCGAAAATCACGAGAACAGTAAGAAACACAAGGAGAATGTCAGCAAGATGCCACTTGAAGATGAGATTGGTATATCTGATAATGATATTGACGATATTGATGAAGCAATTAATGATGAAGATATCAATGATGTAGATATTAATGATGAAGCCATTAATGATGAAGCAGTTGCTGCTGATGCTGATAATGCTGATGTCAAAGTAGATGAAATTAAAGTTAATGGCACAACGGAGGAAGAGGAGCAAAGGGGAAATTCAACTTCAGACATTGAGGACAATGATATTAGAGAGACATTGAGTGATGATTCGGATAAAGTACAGGTTAGTTTTAAAATAATACTTAAGGTGGAACGTTTCACTAGGGCAGTAAATTCAAATTTTCTTGCATTCTTTTGCCAATAATAGCTTAATTACTAAATGTGGTTACATTAAAACTGATTTAATGTAAAGAAATAGAATGTATCAACAAATTACGATTAAAAGTATCTCCTAGATATCATTGGTTTAGCGACAAATGGCAATAAACAACAAAAAATTGCAATTGCAAAAAATTGATACATTCTATTTATTTGCACAAAATTAGTTTTCATGTAATCACGTTAAGTAATTATATGAAATTAGTTGGTAGTATTAGCAAGAAAATTGATTTTGCCGCGCTAGTGAAAAGTTTCACCCTAAGTATAGAAGCTGTGTAGTCCTGGTTTGCTAAAAGGGCCACTTCATCTCTTCCCGTGGATGTGGTAAGAACCAGCTAAGGGAATATCCTGGCAATGGGCAGCAGCATTTTCCTTGGAAGATTAAAATGTGCGACCACCAAGCCAGGGACCATAATGAGCATGATTGGCACCAAGTGTGGTGATTATGGCAAATCCCACTCTATGATAAGCGTGCAAATTGGCGTTTTGTAGGGAGGTCTATGTTCAGCTGTGGACATCTTCCAGCTGATAATGTGATGCAGCTGTATCTCACTGGGTTACTGAAGCAGCTCCATCAATTTTTTTTTTATTATAATTTATAGGCATAACATTTGACCAGTCTCACCTGATGGTAAATGATGACGCGGCCTACGGTGGTGCATGCTTGCCTAGAAGATACCTGTTCACTCTTGACTTGAAGACCCCAGGTTATAGTTAGCTGGAATATGGCCCATAGTGAACATACCATTGATCAACAATGCCAGAAGCAACTCAAAAGTTCTGAAATCAATCAGGGCTTGTCTAAATAAAAAGTAAGGAATATATTAACCATAAGAATCATCATGATATTAAAGCTGTGAGATAATCTAGGTAACTAAGCAGTAGCCATAGCATGAAATAGCAAAGAAGGTACACTTTTTCACTTATAAATGTATTTTTCTCAATTTCGTTGCAGGCATTACCAAAAAGTCAGAAGAAAAAGAAAAACAAGAAGAAGTCATTTGTGCCAATGCCAGAAAGTGAGGGCAATGACAGCCATGATGAGATGAGCTTCAATGAAATTGAAGGCCCATCCCGCAGTAGGAAAGCAAAAAAATTCAATATGCTCAAGAGCCAGATCCAGGCTAAAAAGGAACTAGATCTCAAGAAAGGTTCCCAATCACAGACTTCTACAGAAAACTTATATGAAGTGTCAAGCACAACACCAACAGATGGTGAGGCAGCTTTACCTAGAGACAGGCCGGCTTTACCCAAGGCACAGAGGAATGTCAAACCTAACATCAAACCAAAAAAGCCTGTAGAAAGAAAACCGGCACGAATAAAGACTAGCGAAACAGAAGACTCAAGCACAGCTTTGAATTTGAGATGTGCAGTCTGCGAAACAGATTTCCAATCAAAAAATAAATTATTTGAACATCTCAAAAAGACAGGCCACTCCATTCCATTGCCCCAAACTTCACAGACTAGCTTCACACAATCAAAGAAAGGAAAGAGGGCCAATAGGTAAATGTGCAATGAATTAGATAGGATGGAATGTATTTAATATTAATTATAATATCAATGTGAATCATTGTGATTTACTTTAAAATCTCTCTACAAGTTGTAAAGTGACTTTATCAATCTATTTATTGAAACTCAATTGATGTCATTAAACTATGCCTAAATGATACATATGATTTTTTTAAATAATAAATAGTACCCAAATAAGGAATGAAGAATAAAATTCTTGCATGTAGTTAAAACTATTAAACATTCATTTAATTGTTCCATTTCATATCACATAATGACAACAACATCCAACAAATCAACCACAAAGTAATTACACAATAAATAACAAAATAAATCAATTTGGAATATTTATCTTCACCATTTATACAGTTTATGGAATTCACATCCACCAGAGTAGTAGGTAGTATACATCATAAAAACACACAAAAATTTGTGTAATTTGCACACAGGCACAGTAAGCCTGGTTGTACTGCCTAATGATGTGAAACCTGGTTACATAACAGTAAAGCACCAAATTATCAATTTTATTTGATGACAGTCATGTAAACTATACAGAATCAGATTCAGAATTTTTTTATCAACAAAAATTGAATCAATTTGAACTGCCAAGCTATAATTATGGAAACTTAAATACAACCACCCCACCCACCCCACCCTACAAGTTTTGTCAGGTTTAAATAATAAAAATTACATATTTACAAGCTAATAATTTCCAAATCAATTTTTCATAGAAACATGAAGGTGTTTGTTTTATTAACAGTTAATTATCATATGCTATAATAAACCAGAAAGTCAACATTTTAAATGGAAAGGTAACAATAGTTTGCATGAAACCTTACAATCTAATTCTCCACTCGTTATATAAACAGTATAAGAAATATCTGAACATTTTCCACAAAATAGCAGTAAAAATTGTAACCATATGGACTTTGGAAAGCACAAGTTAAAATGGAATACTGATTGCTGAATATGGCAGCATCAATCTAATTCTGGTATATCATTAAAACTAAATCCAGGGTATTCTTTGTAGGCATAGTAAGCTATCCTTATATGATATGCTCCAGGCAAAAACATGATACCACCTAAAACTATCATAGGCCACAGGCGGTCAGAATACTTAGTATCTATATGTCCAGTAACAATAAGGCTTCCAACTATCAGTAATATTGTACCGACAACGAACAAGAATGCTGCCAAAGTTATTGCTTTCCAGGGGATCTTAGGCGGCGGCTCTTCAAATTGTGCATCAGAAAAACCACTGTCATCATGCGACACTAGGCGATACCCGTCGTGTTGTCGTCCAAATCTAAATCTGGACATGTTCAGAGCTTTTATTTTTTCTGTAAACAAACAGTTGTTTGTAAAATCATGAACAAAAACTTGTAAACCATGTTATGGGAGCGAAGAAAGCTTTGCCTCTTAACGTACCGAATTCCACAGTTACAGACAGCTTCAATCTAATAAATTAATATGTAATCAGTTTATTTCCAGTTAATCTGTATAGTCAACAATCGTTCGTTCGTTATTGTGATTGTGAAATAATGAATTTGTATTTGTGATTTTTCTGTTGTTGACGATGGCGATAGACTGACAGTGACAGGCTGTCAGTCTATCGCCAATACAACGCCAATCAGCGTTGACATTGATACATTGACAGTATCAATGTTTTTTTTCTTATATTTTGGCTCCAGTTATAGTCTATTTAGTCAGTGTAAAGTATTGTAATTTTTCATCGTGTTATAGAATATTTCACGTAAAGTCAAGTCCATAGTCTGGGTAGTCATAGTCCAGGCTAAGTCAGGTAGTCATAGGCCAGTCTATCATGCCCTAGTAAAGTGGTGGCAACTTTACTAGAAGCCTATAAGGAATTTTGGAAGAAACACGAAAAACCACGTTTCACCACATCGTATCACTTGCCCACGCTTATGCTCGTAATTCAGCAGTTAATGCGTAAAACACCACGAACTTTATACATGAACACTAGAAAAAGCGCAACTTTTGAAAAATAATACAATACACTGTAATACAATACATTGTACATGAATGCAACCTAGAGTATAGACTAAGAATGCAACGACGGAACTTTTTCGCGTTCCCGCCAAAACCAATGTCAATGTTAACTTCTTTTTACATTTTGGCTCCACACATAGTGTATTCAGCCAGAGTCAAGTATTGTAATCTTTCATCGTGTTATGGAATATTTCACGTAGGTAAAGTCAAGTCTTAGTTTAGTCATAGTCCAGTCTAAGTCATGCCCTAGATGGTGGCAACTTTACTAGAAGCCTATAAGGAGTTTTGGAAGCAACACGAAAAACTAAATTTCACCACATTATTTCACTTGCCCACGCTCATGCTCGTAATTCAGCGCTTAATGCGTAAAACACCACCATTTTATACATTAACAGTGGAAAAAGCACAAGTTTTGAAAAGTAATACAATGCATCAACGTGAACATTTCCGCGTTCCCGCCAAAACTCCGTGTTTAAACATTACATAACACTTAACACTGGCCCCTATGGCCACTGTTGGGCATGGATGGGGGCCTAATGTTGTGTACATGTCACGAATAAATGTATTTTCTTTCTTTATTTCTTTCATCAAAACACAAAAATAACTATTATTCAGTTTAAGTAAAACCAGTAACGAGGTATACAATTAAAACAAACTAACCCACCTTTGATATGCTGCAATGTCCGAGTCATTTAGCACCTAGAATTCTCATGAAGCCGAGCGCCAGTTGAAGAATCCACCTGGAGAAAAAAGTCGGTTAGTAAGTAAGCAAGTAAAGTGGCTACCTAAGTAGGTAAGTAGATGCATGCTCTACGACTTTTCTAAATTAATATAATAGTTTTTCATTGAAGAAATGCCATGTAAAGTTTACTTTCGAAGATAGCCGTAGCGCAGAGGGGTGGGTAGGTAAGTCTGCGATCTAAGCTTATTTCCTACTACTATTTAGCAGAATTCGTTCTATCCGTTTTTTAAACACTAAACAAAAATATACAGTAAAGCTCTGTAAAATTAGGTACAACACAAGTTATCCCAACACCTGTAGAATAGGTATAACCATATGGGGATATCTCGCGGTTCCCCGCGTGATCTCTTTTCCAGCACAAAAAGGCATTGACTTGACTATAAATCCAGTTGACCAATGATACAACTTCCCCTCATACGAAAACTAGAGGTGTATTTCAACCACTAATTTCTACCTACTATGAATTTCTAATTAATCACGGGAATGTCTTTTGTTCCATCCCCGCTGTTCTTTGTAATTTCGTATGACTTTGTCTCGTTTTGTTACCACGTAAAAAAGTGGGCCTTACAATCCGGCTGTACCTTAGGCCGTGTCTCCTCTTCGTGTTTTTTGCCAAACATTACTCAAAACATCGCAACAAAGGGGCGTGGCCATGCACATTTGTCTAGCTTTTGGCTTCCGAGGTGCAATGAATTATATACTCTTTGGATGTTTTTTCAATAACATCAATACAAATAATCTACTAAGCTTTATAATTCATTGTTCCTTCACAGATGCTACAGAAGACTGGACGATGCGGAATGCAACGTCCTTGACCTGATGCAGCGATCCGACGCGCGCACACACGAAGCCGAAGGACGCCGGAAACATTCTGTTTTGGTGCAATTTCCGCTACTGAACTACATTTATACTGCGGTTTTGTTTGCCAATATCGCATGTCATATTATGTTCTGTCGGTGGGTTTTTAAGTAAGTTAAGGTAACCAGTGGTTAAAAATGCTAACAAATCCTAACCAATGGGCAGACTTTGTTAGAGTTTTTATTTTATTGTATTTTTTACAATTAATTAGAAGATAAAAAAGTGTGATTCAGTTCAAAGAGATAAAGACTGAGGCAGTCGCTTTCAGTTGGAAGTAAATAGGTACCTTCTTCGGATTTTTTAATGTCACATTATCTAAATGACTTCTGAAAATTGATGATTCAGATTACTTATTACATCATAGTCATCATATTATTATAAGCTACCCACTGAATACCAGTAGACTGTAGGGAATGTATTTGCTACGGGTGTAGGGTCTACACTCGTAGCAAAAGCTTTCTTTATACCTATCCTTTCCGTATCCTCAAATTGAAACATCGTCGTTCACTAGGAAAAAAGCAAGAAGTTTGAATAAAAATCTCAATTGTATGTTTATTTATAACGGTCAACAATTCAATTACAAAAAGCTGTAATGAAGGGCATATTATTAAAAAAAAAACAGGAATACACCTAACCCTACAAAACACGTCTCCATCTTACACCTGTCCATTCATTTTTTTTACTGAAAGGCTATTCATGCTGCCGCCCATAGAATTATATATAACTAACGCCTGCCGCCCTATGAATGAGCCGTTAATCAAGCCACAGCTTACGTGATAATAATCATTAAGGCAAAAGCTCGCATGCTCCTGCGCATTGTAAAAAGAAATAATCCACATCCAGTTCAGTCTTGCATCGGGTGTCATTCCCATAGGACGCAGGAGACAATTAAATTTATTAATAAGCTTATTTTAAAAAATCGTAGTTACTTGTAAAATCATGTCCGTGTACGTTACGTGTCGATTACCCCACCAGGACCAGCACGGGTGCAACTGCGAGGTTATCGAAGACACTTCAAATAAACAAACTATTCACCTGGCTCTGTGTCTGCGGAAAGGTAAGCTTATATACATTGTGGTTTCTATAACTCTTATGTACCATAACATAACGTATAGGTACCTACGTTTTTAGCGGTCGCAGGTCCTGCTGGCTGGTCGTTGTCATCAGGACAATCAGTCCCCAGTTGGGTTAGCACGGCCGGTAGACAAAACTGTCTTTCCCCTGTTTTACTCCAAGCAAGTATGAAGAAAGTGACGTAAAACGGGGAAAGACAATTTTGTCTACCGTCCGTGCTAACCCAGCAGAAACTTATAGTTCAACTGAAATTTTTAGCGCTGAGGGTTTTATTTTATAAGACGAGATTTATCTACGCTTAAATTTATTAATACGCAAATTGATTGTGTTTCCCTATGTGGTGATATTTAGCTCCTAGAATAGCTCTCCATGGCTTACTGATGGCAAACCCCGAGTGCAGACTTTTGACGTTTTATCATAGGCAGAATAGAATACATGCGCCCATGAGTTTCTTTTAGAAAGATGAGAGGATGATGTTACCGAAAGTATTTATTCTAATAAATATTGATTTAATAGTATCGCCTCCTTAGCGTAATCTACAGACACCGTTCGTGATTCAAACGTTTCCTTTACAAATTAATCTATTTATACCTAACGATAACCATTAAACGGCTAGCACCATTGACTATAAATCCAGTTGACCAATGATACAACTTCCCCCCGTGCGAAAAATAGTAGTTGATTTCCACTACTATTTTCATACAAATCACGGGAACCCGTTGATGTCTTTTATTCCACCCTGCTCTGCCCTTTGTAATTTCGTATAGGTTTGTCTCGTTTTGTTACCTCGTCCCCTGCCCCCGCTGGTGAGTCGTGTTTGTACGAGAAATTATGTTCACGAGCTATCAACGGGCTTTATAATCTTTGGCTAGCACTCACGTGCGGGGGGAGTTGTATTGGGGAAACACGACGCAACATCGCGACCATGCTGGCGGAACACATTAGGTACTTACTGGTATAAAGTATACTGTTCCTCTACCTCTACCAAAATTATTAGCCAACAATAGATGAATGTGAGAATCAGTTACCGAGTGCTGGGTTGTAGTTGTTGGTTACCTTGGTTGTACCATTCTGATTTTCAAGGACGCAGTACCTTGCGATTTTTTAAATTCTAAAGTGGGCATACGTTTGACTAAATCTCACCTAATGGTAAGTGACAAAGTTACCTAAGGTGGAGTACGTTTGCCCATGAGATGCCCATTCACTCTTGACTTAAAAAGGCCCAGGTTATACCCAGGAAGAAATACTGTTACTGGAAGAGCATTCCATTCCTTGGCCGGACGGACTATGAATGACTCAGCAAAACGCTTAGTGCAAAATGGTGGTACACTTACGACGTAACAATGTAAAGAATCACCAAGCCTTGATTTTCTTTCCGCACAAGTCATTCATAGAACAAATAGAATACATAATCGTTCCCACAGTCCAGTCTTTCTAAATCACTTAGTTTGGCATAAACATGGCGTGCTTAGCAACATGGCCGCTACAAGGACACGAGCTGGACTCGCGCCAAGCCTGCTTCCCGCGCCGGGAAAAGTGGCGCGAATCGATACCACTTAGATAGAGTAGAGGTAACCTCTAAACTTAACAGCTGATTTTGTGCTCAAAATCAAATCAAAATTCTTTTTCGGACAAATAAATCCATTGGTTAGTGTGGGCTTACTCCTAATGTAATAATAATCTAATAATGTATAAATAATCTAATTATAATAATTAATTAATTGACAATAACAACACACAAGACAAGATTACATAAACACACAGTATAGGTACCCACCAACATGGTACCCTCTACGCATACACCTGCCTGCCTCTATCCACAAGTGTACACACAAAGTGCCGCATAATTGGCGAGTTGTACCGCTCAGCCACCGTATTCAAAATGCTATTGGTCCTACCTCGCACTCGCCCCAGAAGAGATGCCGTCTTTTTACGAATGACGGCATGGAATCCGTCAGTATGAGCCTTAGAAAACATCTCTGAGGCGCTACGGCGCTGTACTACCTACGTCTACAATGGAACCAGGAAAGGAAAATGAAAATATTGAAAATTGAATACATACTTACACGATGTTTTTACAAGAAGCACAACATAATGTTTATTTTGTTTTCAATCCTAAAATTTTAAGTATCTAGGCGATAGTACCTACATAATAATATAATATAATATAATATAATAGTGTGGTAGTAGTTTAGACTTTTGTTTAATAAATAACTTCATATAATAGTTTTATTATAATATTTTTGTAATATAAATTTACAACAATATTGTAAAAAAAACATAAACATAAGAAAAATTAATAAATGAGAGATAAATAAAAATAGTACCTACTACTTAAAAATACTGCGGAAAATCCAGAATATGAAGAAAACAGATTTTGGAAAAAATATGGACAATATTAAACTAGTTTATTAATAATTTGGAAAAAAACGCTGACATCGTTAATTTTAAAGATTTCAAATAGGTATATCTACCTACCTAAAGACATGTGAGAGGGTGCGAGGCCTATTTTTGTAGTGGAGGTGTACGGTACGTATACCAGCTAGCAGCTATTGTACCCAAGATAAACCACGACCTATAGAATATTTTCGCTACGCATAAACAGAATAGATAAAAGTTAAGTAGGTACCTAGGTAGCTATTTAACTGACTTCCAAAACACACTGATGGAATAAGTGTAGTACCTAATCTAGTCGACACACTTTTCATCTTGTATGCAGTGGTATACTGCACTATCGTACGTACTTATTAGAGCTTCCCTAGCCAGGTTTCTGGCATCAACTAACAGGGGTGGGAGCTACCAGTGAGCTCATGTTCATCTGCTGTAAACTGTGACGTGAACAAAAACCCTACGCTGAATGTAGAACGATCGGCGAAAACACAACAATATCTAGGTAAAATAACAGATCATGCAGCTGCCTATCATCCTATTGACTGAAACCACTTATCAAAACACAGTCAGTAAAGCAGATCATAAAAAACATGGCTCACCTTAATAGTATGCAAATGTGCGAATAGGACGTAGCGGCGCTGGCGTGTCGTAGACACTTACCTACTACCTAGCGCCTAAACGGTGTACCTACACGACGCCCTACGCAGTTGGGGTCTGTATGTGCTTGCGGTAAGAGTCTGGGCGCATGCGTGGTGGTGCAGGCGCGCGCAGCCCTGGCCGGCTGTCACCGAGATCGTCCACTCCACCGGCAAACCGCACCTGAAGCAGACGCGCGCCATCGCTCGCCCAGCGCAGCAACGCCGGCCCCTAGCGGCCAGGAGCCCTCCTTGGCGCTTCCATCACCCTCCACTCTACCTAAACCACCGGGACAGTGCCACGGACGCCGGCGTTTGCACACAGCAGCCCGCCGGACAAAAGGTACACCTTTTATCACGCTACGAATGACATGTCCGCCCTGAATCGCTATTCATTTGCCGCACAATACCACATTTTAATTGTTCAGACTCTGGAATACAAGTTTTGAAGCAGCGCACTGGGGTTGCTGCATTATGACAAAAGAAGGGGTCAGCGATATCCTCGTTCTTTTGTCGGCGACGCACTGTGCGTTCTGCCGTTAATCCCCTAATTGATAAGTAAGGTATTGAGTGTGACCTTCCGTTCTTCATTACGGCTTCCGTTGCATTGTGTAGCATCTGATTGAAACATGTGACTCAATGAAGTCTCACTGTAGCGTTTCATATGTGTACCATAGGTATTGTAAAATACTCCACCAGATTGCACGCAATCTACGTAATCGAAAATTCCTATTCGAACGCAGGAACGGAAAACCTGGTTACCTAAGTTATTGTTTTCTTACCTTTGTCTTAAACACGACGATACGATGTCGGGCATTGCCCGGGGTCCACCTGCTCAGTTCACCGGGGTATATCCTGGTCACAAATGTAGGTTAACCATTAGAAATATGTATCGTACATTTGGTATGTAGGTATACCTACGAGCAAATAATACTTGATACTAAAGAGGCGCCCGCGATTTCTGCCAAAGTATACCAGGTTTCTTATAATTTTCAGGAACTCCATACTTTTCCGGTATAAAAAGTATTCTTTGTTTAGTTAGATTGTGTAACCAATATTTGAGCAGTCAGTTAGAAATCAGGACAGCTTTTTCGTAATACGCTTCTAACGATGTGTAGGGTGGGACACTGAGACATGATGAGACATCACAGTTCACAGCTGATGTTATGATTGACGTCATTATTCACTGTCAATGTCGCACTTAGACTTGTTTCGTTGTTATCTTTTGATTTTCCGATTCTTTTCGAAAAACCGGCGTTCGGTGTGTGTTTTTTTTTTGGTTTGCAAGCCCACTGCACTGAACACTGCTTATGACTTTTACTTTAGCCAGAGTTATTGCACAATCTACAAGGCTATCTTTAATGTTTATCATAATGCTAATGTGTGCCCCAGATATTATTAGAGTCAAGCGGAAGTCCAGGGGTAGAGCTCCCTCCGGGACACTATTAGCAATCCCCCTCAATGAAAATATTTTTAGATGCAAAGTTGTTAGATTTTTCTTGCTAATTATTTAGATTTCTTCCAAACCATGCAAGTTTGCATCACACTACATGCTCATAAATCATAACTGCGTGACTATAATCGAAAGTTGGACTAAAAATGTCTAAAAATGCCCGCGTAGCTCTTAAACCATAAAAAATCGCGGTGTAAAATAAATAGGTGTACTTATGAAATTCAGGCGTTCCAGGGGGCGGTTTACTTCTAGACTTATAGTAGGCATTTTGCAAAAAGTAGGCATTCCATCAAAAGTACTTTTTGTTTGTAAATACATGCCTACTTATAATACAAACACCCATCAGACACAAAACAAAATTGATTAGGTACCCACACAAATATTTGTCCTGAGTAAAGTTGCCAGCTTGTTGCACTTGTTTTACTTTATAGGCTGCATTTTGGAGATTGTGCGATGGAATTACACGAAGTAATTCCTTCATCTCCATTCTTTAATTGGACTACAAGGCGCACAGAACAGCCTGCACTAAGCGTTTCGCATCAAACGTTATAGTGCGTACAGTAAATGACTGGAATACCTTGCCACCTAAAGCTACATTCTAATATAAAAATCTAAATAAAATTAGGTAATACGCAATGCAATATTCTGTTGATCACCATTGGCAAAATATGTTACTAGAGGTGGTAGGACTTTTCTCCAAAGTTCGTCTAGGGCCAGCTATTCTAACTAACTAGTGTGCAACCACTCCTGTATTCCGGTTTGATGGGCATTGCAGTTAGTGAAATTACTGGGCAAATGAGACTTTATGATCTGGTCTCACAGTCTAGAAATCTTTTTTAGACTGTGTGATGTCTGAGGATGACGTGCGCAGTGCGCAGTGTCACGCGAAACTTTGATTTACATTTATGTAGAGTTCCAAGTGACATTGCAATCTGCTATGAGAGGCCGTGACGCTTTACACCAGGCGAACGGCTAGCTCGTCACGTCATTACAAAAAAACGTGATTTTTGTTACATTTAATTTAGTTATATCCCTTTAACTTTAAACCCAAGTTAACTGGCAAATAATGCTCTGGGATTTTATCCTATACTTTTACTGCCTTAATGTTAGTACTACACCTATGCATTTTTAGTTGACGATATAAATACATAAAAAACCACTTGTTGAAGTATGCAATATGTAATGTATGTAATGTAGTATGTCCTCATGAAGTATGCGCGGAGGCATAGGGCTCTGTGCTTGCCACAGACCTAGAACATTTTCATTACTCTCACACATGAACTCATACATCATCATCTACAGCCTGTTGACGTCCACTGCTAAACATAGGCCTCCCCCAGGCTGCCTCCTGCATGCATCGGCTCCCCGCGGTTTTCACCAGATCATCGGTACACCTAGTGGAGGGCCTACGCTGCGGTAGCTTCATGCTCTCATAAGACTCACGAAGCATAGGAGTGAGAAGTACAAATCAAGTACACACTGTCCGAGAGGAAAAGAGGTAATGAAATAATGGCGGATTGGACAGATTTTCACACATAATTTCTTATTGTACACGACACATCGTGCCAAATTATACCTACGCGTAATACCTTCATTCCCAGTATAATATCATACATACTATGTGACCTTTCAATTAAGGAAATGACAAACAGTTTGAACTTGTTTATTTTCCCGGCTGAGCTATTTTCATTGCTCCCTATGTAAATGTCAAATGTGAATTACAGTTGGTTTCAACTTGATTTGTGATACTTAACTAAGTATCACAAATCAAGTTGAAACCAACTCAGTAATCTAGAATAGTTATTCTAGATTACTGAGCATTTATAGGTAAGCCATGTAGCCATGTACACCAATTCCAGGTCGTACATTCTTGGTCATACAACACTACCTGTGCAATATTTTGGTCTTTTGTATTGAAGTTCCGCGGCTAGCGCGAAACTTCAGCGAAACATCATACAAAACACCCGGGCGGAATCCCGCGCGGTAAACCGCTACCCACCGCGGTACGAATAACGTGCCGGTTTGAATAGGGCTTTAGTAATATAAGCGCTGTGCAATCTGAATTGGATATTATCGTATTGGAGCAAGAGACGCTATTTATTTAAATGATTTTGCGGAGTGAGCCTTCTGTAGAACGTACTAATCTATTCTGTGACTAAAGTTACCTTAAGGCGCATGGTGCACTATGAAGCTGTAAATTCAGAATATTAGCAGTTTGTTTATTTGTTGCTTTTGTAATACAGGTAGTACCTACATATGATAATGAAAATCATAAAAAACGGAAATTTTCCTTTATATAAGTAATCCAATAAAAATATTTTATCGCTGTAACTTATAGGACCCCCTTCTATGTGTCATTATAAATTTTTGTTCTGGAAAAACCAAACTACAAAGTTAAATTGTATTTGGTCATATTTCTTCTTTGTTTTATTTCCTATCTACACTATTTTTTTATCTGATTATTTTGTTTCTTCACGTATCGCACTGGACTTTCAAAAAATAATGCTTCTTGTGATCAGATGCTGCCTTAATGACGACAATAATTCAATCAGCCCAAAATCTTATGTTTGTCACAGCCCTTATTTAGAAATCGATAGGGTTTGAGATCACTTATCCAATGACCTAGAGCAGACGTGAATATTAGCTTTAACTCTAAACGTTTCTTGAATCCTAATAAGTAAGCACCTAAACCTTCATAGCCAGTCTGTACTTTTACTTGCAGTCTTTTTTTTCAGGACTTTTCCCTAACGGTTTTCTTTTCTGTAGTTAAGTTAAAAGTTAACAGTTAAAAACTACCTCCGCAAAGGTATCTAATAGGCTAGGTATTATACTATTGCGTAATCTATAAGAATAACGAGAGTAGGTAAAGGAGAGTAGGATAAAGCTCAGATATATTACCTACCTACTCATAATTTCGCATATGTTTGTTATTGTTTCTGACTAATGTAAAGTATGATATAAAATAAATTAACATAATTGGTAAAAGATTATCAGATCTAAAAAACAAATATGTCTTTCCCGAAAGAAAATCTGGGTGATTTATTTTAGGTAAGCTTAGTCCCGATAAATCAGGACGGAGGTAGTAATCCCTTTTTAATGGGCGTCTGTCAAGTCCCGGATTCTCGGTAGTCAAGTAAACCGATATCTCTAAACATAGAACTACCTTGGGAACTTATCTGGGATGTTTCAGAGGAAATCGAGCCCACACTTTTACTTTATAACACAAAATTGGGACAAAGGAACGTGAACTTCCTTTTTAGACAACTTTATCTTTGATCAATTGCATTTATAAGAGGTTAGAAACCCAATTCGACAATGTGAAACCCCAGTAATTGCTGACGATCTGATGAGTCAAGTGTTTTGTAAGAAATCGCAGCCGTAATATCCCGCTCCATTAACAATCTCCTGGAAAAACGTATGGGTGAGTGGTTTCAATAAGTCTAAATTAGTTCCAATTTGTAAATCAAAAAGATGATTCTTCGTACTTCGTAACTTGATATACCAATTTATACTGTTGCATGTTACAATAATATGCTCTTGAATAATACTATTTGGTACGAGTTTTTTTTATTAATACACTAGCTTATGACCGCGGCTTCACCCGCGTGGACTATCCCTCAAGCACCGTTTATTTTTCTGGGTTAAAATTACCTCAACCCTCTTTTTTGGGAGTCGTTCAAAAAGCACAATAGGTAACTAAATAGGTTATTACTTTTGAATACCTATCTTCGAAATTTTAAGATTTTAGCTTTAGCGGTTACGCTGTGTGAGCGTCTTACGATGGAACCTTGTTGTGTATTTTTACCCCTTTAAGGGATTGAATTCAAAAATTGTCTAGACCGTATCTTTTTATTGTAATTATGTTCTTTTACACATTCCAAGTTTCAGTACGATACAGTCATTTTTTTTTTAAATTTCCATACAAGCTTGAACTATTTATTTCACCCCTTTAAAGAATAAATTTTGAAAAACCAAAAAAATTCGTTTCTTTAATTTTTATACTCGTTTGTATGTACCAAGTTTCAAAACGATACGTCACGAAATGTAGGTTTTTCATACAAACGTTTACCCACCCTTTCACCCACTTAGGGGTTGAATTTACAAAAATCCTTTCTTAACACGCGCCTGTGTCATAAAAAAAACCATTTTCTAAGTTTCAGGTCTTACGTCTAGTGGTTTGGGCTGTACGCTGTCTGTTACCCAGTCAGGACAAAGCCTTTTACATAATAGAAGATGTTATTATTATTTAAACTAGTAGTACAATTATAAAACTATAAAATTATAAGGATTTATTTATAAAAGACACTAAAACACTAAACCAATTTTAGTGAAATGTCTATGGGACCAACCTGAAAGACTTACTTACCTACACTATTTCAAATACAAAAAAAAACTATCTGTTTTTATAAATGATTTCCTATTTTTTAAATCGGTTAAAAACGCCACATTCCATTAATCCATCTTTAATACTTTTAACAACGTAGTTTAAAACTAATACGCTTCATACCCGCGCGGCACATCAGTCCCGCTATGCCACGGTGGCAATTAATCAAATAATCAACTACCGAAAAGTCCCCCTTGGTCATAAACTCTTTAAAAACTTATAAAGGGTAATAGAGGGTACACTTAAAAACAAAGTGTCAAGAATTTTGAATGTATATGTATATTTTAACTTATTTTCAAACACGCAAATCTTTAAGACACGCATGCCCGTCTGCACTTAAGTTAGACACCTCTCAAGTATGCACTTATACTGCTGCTTCTTTAGGATGTATTCAAATGCGTTGCAGTTTAATAATATAGGTACGACATAGAGGGATAAATGTGAAATTAGAAGCTGTCAAACTTGAGTCCAGACGGGCATAATATTATAAAAAAAACTATACCCGGTATGGTAGGTACGCCCGGCCAAATAAATTTTACAGATAAATGCTCTCGATAGAATAATAATAAATAAATAATAAATATTTGTGGACATTTCACACAGCGCCATCTAGCCCCAAACTAAGCATAGCTGGCACTATGGGAACCAGATAACTGACAGAATACTTAGATACTTTTTGTTTGTAAATACATACATAGAACACAATATAACACCCAAACACAGAACAAACACCTATGTTTATTACACAAATGTTTGTCCTGGGTAGGCATCGAACCCACAACCAGAAGGCAGGAGTTCAGAAGGAAGGGCCACTACCAACTGAGCTATCAGGCCAGTCAATATAACTTATCTATCTATACATATAATAAAACTGTAGAGATAAAAAAGTCTGTAATTGCAAGATATCAACAAAAAAATTACACAGGTTGGCTTAAAATTAGCCGCTGATCACGTTAAGCCACTTTTTAAACACTTTGTCTGTTTGTTTGTTTGTTTATTTGTTTGTTTGTTTGTTTGTTTGTTTGTTATGACTGAACTCCTAAAATACTGAATGGATTTTCATGCGGTTTTTACTAATATGCTTAGAAATAACCGGCGCTTAACATAGGATATATTAAAATTGCAATATCGTTAAAAAAATTTGATGACAATTATTAAGATTTCATTACGGAACGAATCGGAGTTTTAAACAACATGGCCGATTGATGGTTTTTTTTTGGTTACTTATAGTAAGCAAAGAGAAAATAACCGTTTACGCTGAAGAGATGGGACTCCCATAGAGAAAAGAGTTAGTTGTATGAAACGTGTGCTACACTTATACATGTAGCGCACGTTTCATACAACTAACTCTGTCTCTGTTCTCTGTCTATCAATATTTTTAAATGCGTTATTGAATGAATGGGAAGGTTTTAGGTAAGTTTTTTTTTAAGTTGGCTACTGTTTCCGCCATAACGGTAACTTGTAAGCTGTGGTTGTAAGTTACCACATATTGTCACAGATTAGAAAAAAAACAATCGACTACACTCTGTGCCACATGTTTATCTGGAGGCAAAGATTAAAGAAAAAGACTCTGTGAATGGATATGACCAAAGAGTAATATTAGTACCGCTACTCTAAGAGAATCAAAATATTTTATAGGTTTCCTATTTATATTTTTACAAGTTGTTTAGCATTTTAGAAGTTAATTAAATAGATACATATACCAACAAATATTAATAGTGTGAAAGTAGATGTTTTTTTATTATTTTGGCATTAGACGACATTTGTACTTAGCCAATGACACGAAATATTTTATGAAAAATGTTTTAAAAGGGTACTTACTTAGAGTATAGACTAAAAGCAAGATACCCATCAAAACGATATTATATTTGTACTGCTCACACGTATCGTTACGTCAGTGGCGAAAGAAAGAAACAAACATAAAGTAACTAGCTACGCTTGCGAAAAGTCAAACAGAAAAAACAGTTGACTCGAGTCGAAAAAATGGTACGGTGAAATTTCGCAAGTGTAGCTAATATCGCCACTGACGTAGCGATACGTGTGAGCAGTACAAATATACTATCGTTTTGATGATCCCTCTTGCTTTTAGTCTATACTCTAAGGTTTTTCTATACAAATCTGTCAGACTCATTCACATCAAAGTGTCCACTTCTTATAAAAAGTGTCCAAAAAAGTGGTACGCTTGACAGATAACTCTATGCTTTTAGTCTATACTCTAAGGGTACTTAGATATAGGTAAGTATATATACTTTATGGTAAGATCCTCGAATTAGCAACATGGCCGTGTAACGTTCGATTTTGATTTCTTCTTCTTCTTTCACGTAAGTAAATGAGTTTTAATAGTTAAAATATTTTAGGTCTGTGGGCTTTTCAATTACCAACTAAGCAGTTATATTCTATTTGGGACAAACCACAGGTTAGAGTAAAACTTATTGGTTACTCGGTTGCTCCAAGAAGGTTAATTATATCTTTGGGTGTATTTATGCAATCAGAATTTAAACTTCTTTTTTCTTTTTTGGTGGTAATTGCTTGGCTCTACGGACAAGTTGTAAAGTTTATTAGAATTTGGCAAGAAGAAGAAAGGTCTTTGAAAGTGGACGTCTTCAAGACGTTGTTGTTGATGATGATGATTATGATGATGATGATGATGATGATAGCCGTATTTGAATTAATTGATCATAGATATCAATTTCAGCTTAATTCTTTCCGTTATTCCTAAACTAAGTAATGGTCTCGACAGATATTTAGAAAGACAAACAGACGGACAACAAAGTGATCTTACCTCAAATTCAAATTCAAATTCAATTTATTTCACAGTTTGTAACATAACAGTACAAAAAAGCGTCTAAGGCGTTACAAATAAAATATTTTTTAAAATAGTCATCATCATCTTATTATTGGCACTGGCTAAATACTCAAATCGTATGGAGTCAAACTTATGAAAGTAAAAAAAATATGTGGTAAATAAATGGTAATAAAAAACGCGCGGATGTGAAAAACTGACCAATGTGTGTTTGTTTTGTATTTTTCTAAACTGCCTAAATAATAGGTAAGTACTTAAGTAGGTATACCTACTACCTAAACAAAATTTACTGGAACCTCTTATCAAGACTTGAACGGTTTTTATGGTGAAAACACAAGAACAATCTGTTGAAGTGAAAATGACAAGGAAAAGATCGAACGTATCACTGGTATGTAGGTATACCATAGAACTTTTATTCGTTAGATGCCTAGATCTACCGTATATTTAAAAAAACTAACGGCTAAGTGTAAGGTAGGTCTAAGTAGGTACATACATATGATTTGCAGTTTCTAACCCACTATTTTATCAATGTGTAGGTGATCTGATGACACGTGAAAAGCCATACCTACCTACAACCTAAACAACATTTTTACACGTGTGCTACCTAATCTGCTAATACGTGCTGAGCTTCGAAATTTTTTATGTGGATTTTGTGATTTGGTATAGAGGAAATGCATGAACTAAGCTATTATTAGACTACCTAAACGTAGAAATAACATAATACATGCGTGCGAAGCCGCGGGCAAAAGCTAGTAATAAATAAGCATACTTTGATTATAAACACATTAATTCTTATTTTACCTTAGAAACAGAAGCACGTAGCATTTTCAACTCATGCCTCCCGGCTCCCTAACTAATCACTGTAACATAAAAATAATATTTCATGAAAACACGGTAAGTGGGGTCACGCGAACGTTCGTGTAAAAAATAAAACTAAAATCAAATCACCCACTTCACCTTGTGAGAGTGAATGAACTATGAATTTACATCATTCCAAGTTTAATGATAAGGATCTCTCGTAAACAGCTTTTGTAAGGACAGAATTAATATATTCTAGTTTCTTTACTGAGTATAGCTGACTCATCCCGCCTTCACACGGGCTATAATATGTAGCAATTTTGTGCCATAGGTCCCTTTGCACTCCTTACCCTCCCACTAGTTTTTGGTCCTTTCTCTACGCTTTTCTTTCTTTCTCCACTTCATCCTCATACCTTTTCCTATTACTTCTTAACGCTCTTCTTTCCCTATCCTACCCGTAGGTAACAATGATACCTTATTCAATTGTATTTGCGGTCATCCTTGTATAAAAATATCTCTAACTTCTTTTTGTATGAACTGATTTTAATTATACGAAACGTAAAAACCTGCTCAAATAAAGAAATACAATAAGAATTACATTACAGGCAACGGCTTCAAAGTTCATCCAATGGTATCTATGTATGTAGAGAATTTTCTGCATAGTTCGTCTAGGTAGGTAGGTACCACCACTTTGCCAGTTATTCTGCCACCAAGTAGTAGTGTGCATGCACTATTGTGTTCTGGTTTGACGGGCATTGTAGCTAGTGAAATTATTGGGCAAATGAGACTTTATGATCTGATCACTCAGCCTAGTAATCTTATTACTAGACCATGTGTAGTGTCAGGATGACGTGCTCAGTGCAGTATCACGCAAAAAAATATTAATTTAGAGTTCCGAGTGATACTGCAATCTGTCATGGGCAGCCGTGACGCTTAACATCAGGCGAATGACTCACCTCGTCACGTCATTCATTTATATTAAAAAAACAGACAGTCAAATAATTCTAAAAAATGTATTTGGAGTTCTATTCAATACCTACGTAAGTACTCTATAACACTAGTTTTCTCAATTCATAAATGAAATGAAGCATACAGACTTTTCTTAGGCTGAATGTATTTTTTTCTTAGGTAAGTACCTAAGTATTTCCTCAAACAGCTTTTAATGTAAAGACGGAAGTGTTGATGAAATATTTAAGTACGTACCTTCCTGCTTAATCTATGTATTTATTTAATTGTTCATAGATTTAAAAAATAATCTATCTTATTTGTTTAAATTATTTTCGAGTTACAGAAAATTTCTTAGTGCATTGGAAATCACAGTCACAGCGTATAGCATCTGGGTTGAGGATTTCTTTGTAAATGGATGTCCTAGCATAGCTGTATAATATCTACTAGATAAGAGTGTTGGTATATACGTGACAAATAAACTATTAATACTACACGTCCACAATTTATTGAAATTCAAGGCTGCATCCTTTCTTAATTTTGGCAGCCCTACTATTACAGTCTTAGAGGGACCTAGGTACTTCTATAGTGGTTGAAATTAATAAAATAAAAGACAACGTCCAAATATTAAGTCCCTAAGACCAGCGCGTGGTTTGAGTCGTTAATATGTTTTCTGCCATTCACAGTCACTCAGGACAGTAATATTTTCATTAATAATAGAAAAAATATAATATAGAATAATAAGGATATATAGAAGATATAATTAAAGATGTGAAGCTAAATTGGTTGCCAGTGCAATAATAATTCACTTCTTATCAGATTTTGTTTTGGCATTGACACTACATACTTACCCACTACCTATTCTATATATATGGTATTTCTTATACTATGAACAGTGAGAGAAACATCTTGTGAAAGAAAACAAAGTCAAAGGGCAAAGTTTTCCCGAAATGTCGTGGTTTTTTTTAGGTTTCTTGAGAGAAACCCGTTAAAACACGCAAAATTTTTGATAAGTTTGGCAACACAAATTCAGAAAATAAATATCTACATTTCAGGCATAATAGTTATTTGTTATACAAGGCTGCAAAGTTGGTTTTTGGCGCGAGTGCTTGAATTGAAACCTGAGCAAGCGAAGGATTCTAGGATTGAACCACGAGCGTAGCGAGTGCTTCAAATGAAGAATCCTGAACGTAGCGAAGGTTTCAAAGGTACGAGACGCAGAAAAACTTTGCTGCCGAGTGCAACACACAACTTTTCACTTCACTACAGCGAGGAAAATGCAAGAAAAACAGCTAAAAGGCTAAGAAAATATTAGTTTTTAGATTATTAATTTAGCTATGGGCGGCGGTAACGCTTAACATCAGGTAAACGACTAGCTCGTCACGTGGTTCATAGAAAATTAAAGAAAAAGTATTTTTCATCCATGTTCCATGCAGTCGCCGTGCTGGATAGCGTATTGGTTTTATGTTCTTTGGTGCTGGACAGTGCGATTATTCTAAAAATGAGGTTGGTGAACGAGAAAAAGATGGTATCTTTTAGGAGGTAGTCTGTGGTATTAATAAGTTTTCAGTGGACTGGCGATATCAAGAAGGTTAAATTCGGGCAGATCTGTGATTTAATCCTCAATTCTTGACGAGAAAGTTATTGAATAGAAACGTTCGAATTTTAAAAACACTTTCCACGCTAGCGATTAAAATGCGTTTTTGCGCCCAGATTTTGAATGACAAAGAGAACCTTTCCGAGCTAGTGAGGTGAAATAGTTATTTGTTATACTAGGCTGCAAAGTTGGTTTTTGGTTCGAGTACTTGAATTGAAACCTGAGCGTAGCGAAGGTGTCAAAGGTACGAGACGCAGAAAAACTTTGCTGTCGAGTGCAACACACAACTTTTCACCTCACTACAGCGAGGAAAATGTAAGAAAAACAGCTAAAAGGCTAAGAAAAGATTATTTTTTAGCTTATTAATTTAGTTATGGGTGGCGGTAACGCTTGACATCAGGTAAACAACTAGCTCGTCGCGTAATTCATGGAAAATTAAAGAAAAAGTGTTTTCATCAATTTTCCATGCAGTCGCCGTGCTGGGTAGCGTATTGGTTTTATACTCTTTGGTGCTGGACAGTGCGATTATTCTAAAAATGAGGTTGGTGAACGAGAAAAAGATGGTATCTTTTAGGAGGTAGTCTGTGGTATTAATAAGTTTTTAGTGGACTGGCGATATCAAGAAGGTTAAATTCGGGCAGATCTGTGATTAAATCCTCAATTCTTGACGAGAAAATTATTGAATAGAAACGTTCGAATATTAAAAACACTTTCCACGCTAGCGAGCAAAATGTTTTTGCGCCCAGATTTTGAAGGACAAAGAGAACCTTTCCGAGCTACTGAGGTGAAAAAAATATTTCTTTTAGTTGGCACAACCTTTTTTATAACTAAATAGGCCCAGCCCGCATTTGACCACAATCTCACCTGATGGCAAGTGACGAAGCGGTCTACGATGGTACATGCTTGCCCAGAAGATACCTATTTACTCGCGACTTGAAGAGCTCCAGATTGTACTTATCGGGAAACATAGACGCTGGTAAAGTGTTCCACTCCTTCGCATAACGCTGAATCTTTTCTGCAACATTTACTGCTTTAGGTACAAACAATCATGGCCGTAGGCAGGGGGGGGGGGTTTTGGGGGTTCAAACCCCCCCCCCCGAAATCTGAGCTGGTCTAAGGGCAGAGCAAGAATGTTTGAATTGCCATACATATTTTCTGAAAAACAATAAGGCAAATATAAAAATTTTCGCGCTCGCTGCGCTCGGGCTTTTTATATTCCTACTATATTTTGTTATAATTGTAGCAAGCGCGTTTGTAGGTACTGACTGACATGTAATTCATGTTTGAATTGCCATACGTGTTTTCTGAAATACAATACAGTGAATATAAAAAAATTTGCGCTCGCTTCACTCGCGCTTTTCATATTTCTGCTGTATTTTGTTATATAGCAAGCGCGTTTGTACTGACAGATATGCATGTTTGAATTACCATACGTGCTTTCTGAAATACAATACGGCAAATATGAAATTTTTGCGCTCGCTTCGCTCGCGCTTTTAATATTTCTGCCACCAATATTTACTGTTAATGATTTAGGTACCAAAATTACTAATCGATTTTCGACACCGTTTAAAAAAACATATTTATGAGTTTGCTTCTTATACACGTAGGTAGGTCCTTAGATGTATGGAGAGCTGATAAAATTATTATAAAATCTATTTTATTGCTCGAGTGCTGCGAAAGATTTCATACTAACTTTATCAGCTCTCCATTACGAGTAGGTATAAGAAGCAACCAGCCCACTAGGTGGACCGACGACCTAATTAGAACCGCCGGGAGCCGAATGCTGATGGATGCAGGAAGGGAGCAGCCGCTCAAAGTGGTGCTCTTTGGGGGAGGTGTATGTTGAGCAGTGGACGTCTTCAGGCTGATGATGATGATGATGATGATAAGAAGCAAATTTTTTTTAACTGTGTGTGCAGGTATATAAATATGGTAATCAAGCTGAACCCCCCCCCCCCCGAAGTGAATTCCTGGCTACGGCCCTGCAAACAATATCTATAGATAGGAATAGATAAGTAGTCACTTTGGTACTATTAAAAAACAACACACACAATACACTATTCTAATTTAACGTGGGGGTGATAAGTCCTGCACTGACGTCCCGCTCGGGGTGTATTGTGCATCAATACACTATTACACAATATACTTTTTTCAGTCATTTTAAAACAGACTGAAATAGAATTCTGGCTAGAAACATTTATAGGAACTCCTTTGGCTTCTACTACAGCTAACACTATACTTGCCTATATTGATGTCGACTGACTGAGATCCTATCAGACTCAAGGGCATCGGGGTAGACAAAGCCCAGCTTAGCCCTTAATAGCCTAGTTTCAGCCGAATCTATCATCAAAGTAGGTACGCAGCCAACTCTGATCGCAGAATACGCTCTTCGACTATGAGTTTGATTTTCAGGTTTTTATTTCTGGCTGAGCTCTTAGAAACAATACAATACTTACTATGTAAGAAAAAAAGGAAGGAAAATGAAGCTACTTTCCACGTTACACCCAATGCTCTCTAGCATTAAGTTTGCCTATGTAGGTATCTACCGCAGATCAAAAACTTTTTTATAGGATCTGTGGTATTTTCCTACATTTTGTTGTTTGTGCAATCAAACATTTTCTATCTATTTATCTTTGTCCTCTCCAGCTAATATAAAATAGTCCACAAGCGCTTTTTTCATTTTAGTAATGAACCGTAGCACCCTGTAAATAGCGTATAACAATAATACGTGAATTACATCACTTTCAATAGGCGTGGTCAGACGTGACTGAGAGTAAAAGCAAGGCATATGCCTTGTTTAAACGGTGCCATTTTCGAGGATCTACCCTATATTTCGTCGCAGCATATCAAAGAAAACTCGTCGTCTTCTTTGGTCTTACTTTGCTAGTGATTCACAAGACTGCCTCGACCAAATGAGAACTTTAATGTAATTAACCAGTTCTCGCTATTGGTTAAAACAAGTATTGCTATCTCTTTTTTCACCGGCATGCATTGTACCCACAGACCATACTGCTAGTTATTCTGTGCCACAGACCTAGAATAGTTTCGTTACTTATTGTACCTAACTTAAAGCGGAACACTTTCAAAATGCTTTCCTCTTTTAATAATAGCTATGAGTGACATAACCTTATCTGTTCTATCGAATTCTAGTTCCGCAGTATCCCCCCCCCCCCCCCCCCCCCCCCCAGATCGTCACAATCACACACATCGATCGTTTATGACTGCAGTGCTCCCGCAGACTCAAGGTCGTCGGGTGGCTGGCAACACACGAATTTACACACGCCTGTCTAGTTAGCCAACTCAGTGTTCTCCGCTGGCATTTTTTCTGACACTAATGGGTTCAGTTTTTCGTGCTAGTTTAGCGCTTATTAATGCTGAAACGTGTTATTTCAATTAAAAACCGCCCTTATATTATACCTGGTTTTAATGAATTTTTGTTGAAGACGAGCGTATAAAGAAAGATCAACTTTTTTATTTTTTTTATACTTACATTGAATACTGGGGTGATATACGCTAATTGCATCCTAAGCTAAGTACGTGAGTGGTTTCATATAGGTTTCAGTCTCAATTTTCATTGATTTATCCAAACGAGCTACAAAATGAATTAATCTCTTTACATACTAATAATATCTCTGTTTCTGTAGCTTTCGCTGCGTAATGAAACTGCAAGGGGCGTCTAGTAATCAATATAAACAGCTGATACTTAAGTAGGTACCTACGCTACGTATGATTCAAGTTCGTACGCAACGAACCTTACTCATTTAACATCAATAAAAGCAACTAGGGTGCCCCCTCGCGTTCTAACCCCAGTTTACAACGCACAAATAAGTGAGTGTACAAATCAACCGACTTATTTATGCGTCTACAGTCGACTATTTTAGCTCTTGTCCATGATTCACGGGACAAAAAAGTGGGTGGCGCAAATTTATCACACGCGTAATGACTCTGCCAGGATTGGCGCAGTCTGAAGGATACTGTCTGAAGGTCAGAGCCGAACATTAAACATAAGTACCTACCTCATACTGTTCCGAGATAAATGGACGGTGCTAAGCTGAGTGAGCCTAAGTATATGCTAAGTATTATATTCACATAACCAACACTAGTTAATACTAGTGATGAGTATAATTATACTTATAATTGTAAAGATGAGGCCAGTGAAAGTGCACTTTATGACTTGAGGAAGCATAGAAAGTATGCGAAAGAGTTTGATTGCAATTTATTTATTTGGAAATTATCCATGATATTTGATAAATCTACATATCATATAACTAAATAAAAATGAAATGCTATTCAGTGGTAATTTTATTATATTAATGTTCTTAGTAGTCCGAATTAGGTTAATATAAAAATAATAGTTGGATAAGGGGGCTTGCTAATACGCGGATGAAGTGGCGAGCAATAGCTATCTAAATTAAAAATAGAGCCAAGGGTGCATTTTGATAAATTATACAGCAATATAATATTAGGTTATTTTTAGAAAACCACTATGTAACTTAGATGTGACCGTGTGATACGTGTGCATCAAGAAAAACCGCTTATAATAACTGTTAAACAACGACCTTAATGATATAATTTTTAAATGCTTGCTACAATATTGCATTTTAAGTAATTGCCTGTTTTTATGCTTGATGCAGGACACGCCACCACACAAAACGTATGCGGATATGACGTCACCACCGTCCTTGAACCCTTATGCGTTTACGCCAACCACTTACACGTGCCGAGGGTGGTGGTGAAACGTGCTAATTCGCGCGTTTACATAAACGCAAACTTATGTTGAATTAAAATAAATGTCGGCTAGTACTAACAAGGAGTTTATTTTAATTGCAGTACCTATGTGTGGTATTAGGTACTTACATGGCAGCAGCAGATCTGTAAATTAATTAAATAAATAAATTAAAATATACTTAGTTTAAAAATTATAAGAGGCATCCCACGGTGTCACAAAACACCGCGTTTGATCCCCTTCTAAGCTAACCCGTCGACAAATTCAAATATTCTTGCGTTCTTTTGCCAATAATAGCTTAATTACTCAACGTGATTACATGAAAACTAATTTTGCGCAAATAAATAGAATGTATCAATGAATTACAATTAAAAGTGTCACCTATCATTGTATCATAGGTGTAGCGACAAATCGCAATAGACTGAAAAACTAAGACGAAATTTGTTTATTGCCATTTGTCGCTAAACCAATAATATCTAGGAGATACTTTTAATCGTAATTTGTTAATACATTCTATTTCTTTACGTTGAATCAGTTTTAATGTAATCACGTTTAGTAATTAAGCTACTATTGGCAAAAGAATGCAAGAATATTTGAACTTGCCGCGCTAGTGTAACGTTCCATCTTAAACCGACGCTACGCAGTACGCACCCAGGTTGAAATCACAATCAGCCCTGTTACTTTTCATTTTGAAGACGTTATGTGCGGACGTTTCGTAGATACCGAAACTCGTAGTTATTTTGTAGGCTCGCGGCAATGTGCTACGTATTACGTAGGATGTCAGTTCGTAGCTCTTCGTAGCTACACCGTAGGAGCCGTAGTGCTTGCGTAGCATGACAATATTATTTTACTGAACCGGAAACCAAGTAATAATAACACAGCTCTACGGGTGGTAACTAATGTACATCAAGATAATTAGCTTGGTAGAGCGCCGTCTCTGTCACTCATAGGGAGATCGTCGGCTTCGTAGAGCACTGTCTCTTTAGCTTATGTGCATTATTTTTTAATATCTAAAGTTCAATTTTCTACTCTAGTATGGCTATTATAGAATCGAAAATGCCTCGATGAATTACGTAAAGTTTTTTTTATTTTCAACGCACATCTTCGATATTTTTTTTGTAAGACATGTCGTACGAATAATGCTTGTCCTAAATCAAGCCATTCTACGGAACATTTTCTTTGGTGAAAATATTATTATGTCACAGAAATGTTACGTAACAAAAGTTATGACCATTAGCGTTCTGTAAGAGGTATTTAGTTTTGGTAATAAATATGTATACAGGCTGAATTTTTCTCGTGTCGGCGTCGTAGGCCAAATCTGAAACTATGGGGAATAGCGAAATTTTTTTTAATTTGATTAAAACCAAATCAACTTATACATATACTTTTACTTTTTATGGATTTCTGAAAAAAAAAAATTATGTACTTGAATGGCGTGACGAGCTAGCCGTTCGCTTGGTGTTAAGCATCACGGCCGCCCATAACAGATTGGATTTGGCCTACTACACCCACTCGAAAAATCAACCTATATACGAACATAATTCAAGTAACAACTTACTGGCCTCAGTATTATTTTGTACTAGTTGCGCCCCGCGGTTTCACCCGCGGATAAAAAGTAGCCTATGTGTTAATCCAGTACATAAGCTATCTATATTCCAAGTTTCATCCAAATCTGTCCAACCGTTTGAGCGTGAAAGAGTAACAAACATACACACACACACAAACACACATACACACATACAAATTTTCAGCTTTATAATATTAGTGTGATTCGTGTGTGTCCCCCCAATTTACCCAATTTATGGAAATGCACAGGTTGAAGCATTTTGCTCGTTACGTAAAATAGAAAACGTTCAGATCCAAACTTAACGTAATAAGTTGGGTATTTTGTATATTTTCGTGTCCCGCCCGACAGGCACGATTCCATTTGGCACACCTAGAGAAAGTTATTGCGTTTCGGGAAACGAGAACACTTTACCATCTGAATTTCTTTACCTACAGTTTCATGCTGCTATAATTTATAGGTGTTTGTATCGCCACCCCAATACCTTCCCACTGCTGGGGCCAGCACAGGCCTTCTATCATCATCATCAACAGCCTGAAGACATCCACTGCTGAACATAGGCCTCTCTCAGAGAGCGCCACTTTGAGCGGCTGCTCGCCTCCTGCATCCATCGGCTCCCCGCGGCTTTCACCAGATCATCGGTCCAACAAATTGGGGGTCAGCCTACACTGCGCCATCCAGTTCGTGGTCACCACTCGAGTATCTTTCTTCCCCATCGGTTGTCAGTTCTACGAGCGATGTGGCCTGCCCACTGCCATTTCAACTTGCTAATTCTAAGAGCTATATCGGTCACTTGAGTTCTCCTGCGGATCTCCTCATTCTCACCTCGCAGGGAAACACCGAGCATAGCTCTCTCCATAGCTCGTTGCGCGACTTTGAGCCTACTAATGAGGCCAACAGTAAAAGACCACGTCTTAGTTCTATAAGTCACCACTGGCAACACATTGAAAACCTTCGTTTTCAGGATTCTGTCACAGGGAAAGTATTTGGATCATAATGCACCAAGTTCCGGTTGATGTATTACACATTATGTTATGTTTTAAATACAGTGATTCTGTTATATGAAGGCAATTTGTACTACCGTTATTGATTTATTACCTATCCGTCTTATGTTTATTACTTACTAGCGGCTCCCCTCGGCTTCGCACGTATAGTGGTGTAGCCAGTTACTCAGGGTGAATGTAGCTTTCCAATGGTGAAAGAATTTTTGAAATCGGCACAGTAGTTTTTGAGTTTATTCATTACAAACATACAAAAATACAAATCTTTCCTCTTTATAATAGTGGTGTAGATAATATGCTGTGATGGAAATATAGCTTTGATGGCAAAATAGTGGGATAGATAGATAGAGAACCCTTTATGACCCACCAATTAAATATGCAAGTACAAAAGAAACCTTATGAACTAGTGTTACAATGGGTGGTTTTATCGCTGACAGTGATCTCTTCCAGGCAACCTTTGGATATAGGATATATGGGATTTTTATGCAGTTGTATCCTGAAATTGGGTCAGTGTCACACTTCTCTTTAGATTCCCCTTTTCCAGGGATTTTGAGATTAATAGTCTTACATACCTCTTTGCCTTTAAAGTGACTTTTTTATATGCTTTAGTAAGCAGATAATGAATAGCTTTTATAATTATACCTAAAACTTTTTTCATACAGTTTTCTTTTATCCGTGATTTATTAATTTTCCTTGTTTTCATCACGCAAATAATGTTCCTTATCTCAATTTAAAGACGTCATGACGTATACCAGCTTTCCAATTTCTTTTCTCATATACCTACCTACCATAACCAATAAGACTTTATACTTCTAGATCGATTAGTTCTACTTTATCGTGCCAAAATCTTGTATAGCTCGATCATGATTTTCATTCCCCCAAAATTAAACTTCCGTTTCGCTGCTAACAAATTTTCTTGACAGTTCATTATTGTTATAAATAAGGTTCGATTTAGACAATGGGCTCTCTGATTAGAGTCTGATTAAAGAAAGCATCGATCTTTGATTGCAATATCGGTCTCGTTTTGGAGGCGAAATTCTGTTGGGATAATTGTTTTTTATTAATGCTAAAATGGGCTTACGTTTGACAACATCTCACCTGATGGTAAGTGACGAAGTCGTCTAAGGTGGAGCACGTTTGCCCATGAGATGCCCATTCACTCGTTCGTTTTGAGGTAAAAAGCTCGCTGATTGTTGGTACCTACTGTTCTGCATTTGTTTTTTTGATTCGTTTTTGTTTATTTTATAGTACCTATCAGCGTTATTTACCAAGGCCGGCTGGTAACACGTAGGTATTATAGAATAAACCTGGGTGTCTTCAAGGCCAGAGTGAATAGATTTACGTGCGGCAAATTGCCCACTACTTTTACCAGTTCTACCGTGCAAAGTAACTGCTTTGCCTGACTGTCTAACTATGAGAAGGATTCTGCGAGTCCTCCCTACTGGGATAGGAAATAAAACGGAATTCTAGGTAACATACTCACGATGCACTTTATTCGACAGGGCAGGTACTTACACGGTAGTACTACATCGTTGCTTGCAAAGGTTAGCATTGCTAACCTTTTGAACTATGTGTGTAGCTATAATAAGTTCTGGGAGGTATGGGTCCGTAAACTAACGCCTAACTTTTCCATTTTTCTTTGTTACAGAAATGGAAATCGTGCCAGAGGGAAAAAACTTTCGATTGGTTACTGAAGACGAGCTCCCAGCTGTGGCCGATATCTTGGTTCAGTATATGCCTGAATCTCTAAAGGTGATACTTAGATGCCTAACCGACTTAAGTGAATTAACGAGTTTAAAGATATTTCTGACATAAAGCAGTATCGGCCTGCTTACAGCGGTAATAGCACTTGGCAGTCTTGGCACGTATCCTAAAGCCGGACCATGCTTTACTTAAAGCGTGTTCCAGCTTTAGGGATGGATGGATGCGGGCTCGAATCCCGTTCGTAATTCAAGTTTTCCCTTTAAATTAAAAATGAATCTGAGGTTCATGTAAGGTACCATTTTGACAGGAAACTAATTAGTATTTATTTCTAAAACTAACATAAGCTATTTAATTTTAAAAGTTTGTTGAATTCTGTTTCTAGTTTCATCAGACGATTCAAACATATCTAAACAACAAGGTGTGGCACTTCCATTTTTATGTAGCAAAGAATTGGCCGGAAGACCCGATTTGTCTACATTTCCCTGGATGTACTAGCACGGTAAGTGATTTTCCAAACACCCTACAATGTTAATGGTCTTTATTAACTGTTCACAAACGCATTGGAGGATGTTTTCAAGCTCTTGGAGTGGAAAAGATCTGGCATCAACATAAATGGCGAGTACATCACTAACCTTCGTTTTGCCGATGATATAGTCATAATGGCGGAATCGCTCGAGGACCTTAGCACCATGCTCAACGACCTCAGTAGAGTCTCCCAGCAGGTTGGTCTTAAGATGAATATGGACAAGACAAAGATCATGTCTAATGCTCATGTTCCACCTATACCGGTAATTGTTGGGAACGATACTCTCGAAGTTGTCGACAAGTATGTCTACCTAGGACAGATTGTCCAATTAGGTACACTGAGAAAAATACTTTCATGAATTACGAACAATTTGAAAGGAATTCCGGCACTTTTATCCGTAATCCCGACAAAAAGGGACCAAGAGTTCTTACTAACAATTTGTACGTAAATCATAAAAAACTATCATGAACAGACGTCACTATTAAACATCAGAAAACAGCACAATATTACTAAGTGCTGTATACTCATATTTTATCGTTACGCGTCATGACAAATTATCATGACGAACTCTTTGAATACTTCAAACGGTAATGACGAGACATCATGATGGGAATGATAGAAATTGTAGAAGTAATGGTATGGAGTCATTATTTCGATGTTAAATTGGTCTGTACATCACAATAGTATGAAGAAATTTCCTAAGGAAACTTAAAAATATTTTTCATTACGGTCATTGCGGTTTAACGAGCTTCCTCATATTTTACTTATGGTAAACTCATATAATGCAATGACCATCTATAATAGTTTGTTGGTATCGTAATGATAACTGTGAATTCCAAGATACCGAAAACTCAAATAAAACTGTGCATTTAACAAAAGCTACTTAATTGTTACGAACAAAACACCACCGCGTGCTAACTTTTCTACTAACGCCATCTAGTTTACACAGCCTCAAGTAAATACTTTGATATTGTTCTATATTACTAAAATAGCCCTTAGAATTAGCAAGTTGCAATGGCAATAGGCAGGCCACATCGCTCGTAAAACTGACAACTGATGGGGAAGAAAGGTTCTCGAGTGGCGACCACGAACCGGAAGACGCAGCGTAGGCCAGCCCCTGCTAGGTGGACCGGCGATCTGGTTAAAACCCTGGGGAGTCGATGAATGCACGAAGCAAGCAGCCACTCAAAGTGGCGTGGGGGAGGCCTATGTTCAGCAGTGGACGACTTCATTCTGTTGATAGTGACTATTATGCATTTAACACATTCCTTTTCACGTAAAAATTCGTTAAAATGTATTCTATTGTGCCTATCACGAAAGTTTATCATGAAATCACACTGTCACGATAGTTTATCATGAAAAATGATATTTTCTATTAACTTACGGATTCATGCAAGGTATTTTATTTATAAATTGTCGTGCTTATATCTCTATCAGGACAAACTTTCAAATTGTCGTGATCTTCTCGATAAAACACCACGTTAGAACCGACAATTCAATATTATGTAACTTAAGTTTTAAATGGTAAACAATAATGATAACTAATCATTAAATTCCCCTAAACTAGTAGTGATGAACCGTAAATTGATTTGACTGACTTATAATTACATCATGCGCATGATAATATTGCAGGCGTCGGAATAAAATTTTATTCTTCATGTTAACATTTAATGAAGTACCGAAGTCATTTTTCTCAGTGTAGGTCTAACTTCGACAAAGAGGTGGCGCGAAGAATCCAACTCGGCTGGGCAGCGTTCGGGAAGCTTCGTCCTATCTTTTCGTCCAAAATACCGCAGAGCCTGAAAACGAAAGTTTTCAATCAGTGTGTGTTGCCAGTGATGACTTATGGAACTGAGACATGGTCTCTTACTGTTGGCCTCATTAGTAAGCTCAAAGTCGCGCAGCGAGCTATGGAGCGAGCTATGCTCGGTGTTTCCCTGCGAGATAAGCTCCGGAACGAGGAGATCCGCAGGAGAACTAAAGTGACCGATATAGCTCTTAGAGTTAGTAAGTTGAAGTGGCAATGGGCAGGCCACATCGCTCGTAGAACTGACAACCGATGGGGAAGAAAGGTTCTCGAGTGGCGACCACGAACCGGAAGACGCAGCGTAGGCCGGCCCCCCACTCGGTGGACCGACGACCTGGTGAAAGCCGCGGGGAGCCGATGGATGCAGGAGGCGAGCAGCCGCTCAAGGTGGCGTGCTCTGGGGGAGGCCTATGTTCAGCAGTGGACGTCTTCAGGCTGTTGATGATGATGATGATGATTAGCTGGTGGAAGTTGATTGTAAGAGGGATTCTTCCATGGAACGCCACACAGTGTTGTGTTTGGGTCCATCCAGGGTCCAGCCAGGCTTCGAAAGACTCTCAAGGCGAAATCGCACTTGCTTAATGGCGCCTGATTATAAGGACCTCTCAAATGATCTCCTACTACTCTATTACCAAAATATAACTTCATCACTAACCCTGGGTATTATATTGTGTTCTATGTATGTATTTACAAACAAAAAGTATCTAAGTATTCTATCAGTTATCTGGTTCCCATAGTACAAGCTGTGCTTAGTTTGGGGCCAGATGCCAGTATTGTGAAGTGCCCCCACATTTTTTTAAACATTATATCAATTCATTTGTGTTTTTGGGAATGAATTTTAATGTTCCATTTTATTCCCAGGAGAGTATTTTTTACCGGTCCATTTCATGGTACAGGAATGCTCTTAGAACAGTTCTTTTAAGAATTCAGCCTCGTCTTTCACATTTTTTCTTTTCATTTATTGAAACCTGAGTAATTTTACAAACATGCCTAAAGACACCAATAAGACCAAATTAGGTTTGTCAAAACCATTATTGTATGCTTTTTTTTTCTGTTCGCGGATTGATCGCTTTTTTCCCCGACGTGGCGCATAAACTATAGGTACTTACTAAATTGACTTTGTTTTAAACATTTTAGTGCACAATTGCACATGCATAGCTTTCTCTTGTCAGCTATAAATAATTCAATACGAACTAAGATTATTACTAGTTGGTAACCCAACTAATGATGATATCGGCCAGACTGATGCAGATGCTTATTATACGTATAAATCTATGCTTTTAATATTCAACAACATTTTCATTAGAAACCCGCATTTTCATCATCACCACCATCATCGCACCCACAAGAAATTCACACCTAAAGGTAGGTTTTTACCCAAAGCATCTAACGGAATTCCTTACAACTTCACAGTTGGAAACTAGCTCAAATTACGTAATGTTTGGCTAACTTTGCAATATGGAGGTCTGGAAATCATTCGTAAGTAGGTACTTACACTTTTTGTTGATGTTATTTAGTAATACACAGCACAGTCTAGTGACTGTGCTGATGTCTCGGGATGACGCGATGCGCAATGCCGTATCACCCGAAACTTTATATATTTGAGTTTTTAAATAGCACTGCAGTTCTGTTATGAGCGGCTGTGACGCTTAACATCAAGTGAAAGACCAGCTCCATCTCCATTCATTAAAATGTAAAAAGTTAAAAACTTACTTATCAAATCATGAACTGAAATATGTTCCTTCTAGTCTTCGATCAAGGATACACAGGTGTATCCCTGATCGAAGCTTCTAGTCCAATCTAGGTAGGTATTCCAGCAGGTATTTTAGACCCATATAAAAATATTACATAGTATTTTAGTTTCTTTAAATTATTTTCCATTTGCCGACACTTCATCTGCAATAAAAAATTTAACGATGCCGCTTAGCTGCATCTTCTTTATATATCTACCCAACTCAAGCCACAGTATAAGTAATAGTATTTATAGTCAAGCCTTCCTGAAAGCGCGCCGAGTGTTGCTTGCGGGAAATCTTACTCACGTCTTCAGGCTTTTAATTTAAACGAGCTCCACTTTTCTCTACAGTTTAGATTTATGTTTTTCTATAATCTTTTATACATATTTTTAGATTAAATTTTGTCACGAAACGTAACTATTAATGGGTAAAAATATATATTATCCAGGAAAGATTACTTATTATTAACGATATGGAGGAGCTCATAATTTTAAGTTGGAACATACCAGTGCAGAAAACCGGTTGTAACAATACTTTTTTCTCACTTTCACCATCACGTCGAAAGTGTAGTAGAAGCGAGACAGTACCTAATACCTACTAGTAATGTCTGCTCTTTTCAGAACTTTTCTTTAAAACCTCTTATTGCGAGGAGTGCGCATTCATCGTTCATTGTTATGCAGTGCTCTGACACTCCAAAAGTTGATGCGTGTGAGGTACTATTACTATCCTGAATGCCACTCGTCAATGGTTAAACAGATGACAGTCGGAATCTAAGAAAACTGTCCCACATATAGACTAGCCCAAATTACACTAAGGCCCGATTTCACCAACGTTTATTCCAAGTATACGGCTATTCCCTTTTTTTTTTTTTTAACGGGCAAATTGCCTTTATTACTCAAGCTAACTACTACAATAATAAAAGCTATTCCTTACTCCTGGATACAGCTAATTGACAAATGAAATTACACAAAAAAGACGCCATTTTGATTGTATCCAAAGAATGAGTCTTATTCCTTCACAAAATTGGTGATATAAGGGCTATATTCGCGTAACTCGGTTGTTCTCGGATAGTTATACCTGGAATAAAATTTATTCTAGTTTGGTGAAATCGGGCCTAATAAGTATAAGTATATACAGTTTTATAGTACTAGTGTGGTGGTAGTTTAGACTTTTGTTTATTAAATATCGTTTTTCGTTCAAGTCTTAATAAAAGGAAAAAAAAAGTATAAGACGCATGAATGAGGCTCGTTTCTCTTTTTTCAAGTTCTTTTTACACTAGTGGGACAAGTGGGAGAGGAACTTATCATCTTCTTCCGGATAAACCCTGAGTTTTGTGGCTTGTCTCTACATAATTGCCTTCCGTAATACTTTATTTGTTTCTGCAGAAACTCATGTTTTTCACTCGTACCTTCCAGCCAAACTGCGGCACATACGAAAGTGTGACCGTGTTCTGTCCCTCGGAGCGGGCTGAGCTGGTAGACCTGCTGACCTCTGAGGACAAGCTCCTTGACCTGACGCAGCCATTGTACCTGAACTTTACCCATGAGGCCATCGTCAACCGGTTCGAGAGGCGCTACGAGGCGCACGATAAGATCACCGGCGATGTGTACGTGTGTGAGGATCCACCGAAGGAGACGGATACTGATGGGTGAGTCTTAAATAAGACCTTTCGAGTCCTACCAATATAAGACTGCCAACTTGGTAAGATTTGGTACCTACTGGGAACGGCCCCGGATTGACGACGATAGATCTTTCATTAAAATGCTAGGCACTAATTATTTACTACACGAGGCTCGTGTAGAGAGTTTGCCATTATCATCAGCCTGAAGAGTTCAAGACGTCTAGTGCTGAACATAGGCCTTCCCCATAGAGCAGCTGCTAGCCTCCTGCATCCATCGGCTCCCCGCGGTTCTGACTAGATCGTCTACGCTGCGTCTTCCAGTTCGTGGTCGCCACTCTAGAACCTTCTTCCCCATCGGTTGTCAGAGATTGGTTGTAGAGGGTTTGTACTTAGATACAAAATTGTGAACTCATATCACGACTTCAAAATTTTACTCCCGTTTCTAAATTAACTAAAATGATAGCAGCTAAAGAATGACCTCAGTAAGGCGAGTTTTTTGATCCGTAGTTAAGGTAACCAATAATTAAAAATGCTAACAAATTCTAACTGATGGTCAAAATTTCTTAGCATTTTTCACCATATTATGTTACCCTTAACAACGAATCAAAAAACCCATTCCTAGTATAACCACAAAAATGATGTGTCAGCTACAATGCCACGTTTGTCGACAGACTGCCACCGGACGTGGAGCTAGTTCGTTTGCAGCCAGAGCACATGAAGGCCGTATACGACCTGTACCCAGCGAGCGACATCGAGTGCCGCGAGGTGTTCGAGAAGCTGGTCGCTGAGCTGCCGGCTTACGGCATCTTCGTGGAAGGCCAGCTCGCTGCCTGGATGGTACAGTCCTACTACGGCGCCATGTTCTCCATGCAAACGCGGCCCGAGTTCCGCCGCAAGGGCTACGGGATTTACCTCGCACGGCGACTCACAAAAGAAGTGGCAGCGCGCGGCTACAAGCCGTTCGTGGTCATCCGGCCCGAGAACGACGCGTCCCGTTCGCTCTACTGCAAACTCGGCTTTGAAAAACGTTTCCGAACGGTCCGCGCCGTCCTCCGCCCCCGCTAACTCTAACGTTGATCACTAGCAGATTTTATTTTTTTAAGACTTTTGAAATTAGCTTGCGGTCTTTGATCGCTTAGAGAATTCTAGTAGTAGCTTTAAGATTCGGGCGGCTAGTGCTCTCGGTCTGAGCGAACGATAGCGCCTCTGCGATATTTGTCCGCTGTTTATAAATCTCTTTAGAGTCTATGAGTCTACAACGAATAGCTTTCTTGTTGAACGTTTCTCAATACGTTTTGATACTTGTTGATTCATAGCTGATGCCGGGTTCACCGCTTGTTGGTCAGATGCGAGAGCGATAGCCGTTGATGTGCTCTCGGGCGAGCCTAATATAGTTACTGATCTCAACGATTATAGCGATTCGAAAACGTTTGGAGCCCTGTCAGCTTTAAGTTTGCATTTCTAAAGCGTTCGACGTGGAAATTGATGATTTAAAATTGTTAGTAAGTACAGGGTTCCATTTTATTCAGCGAGTCATTAGGCGAATGCTTTTGGTCCACTCGTTGATCGGGCAGGAACATTCTGTCTCATTAAAAAAAACATTTTTGGGACCCTATAATGATTTGAGTGATGAAAATGTTACAATTTTGTTGAATTGTCTTTAATCCTATGAAACTGTTAAAATATATTTAAAACCTGAATGAGAAAGAACGGTTATGATCACTTCACTGCAGCTTGCACAATTCGATTTTGAATCAAGCACCAATTAAATATCTATACAACCTTTTCTCCTATCAACGCAAAATATTGTTAATAATACCTCAATAATTAGTTTGGAAACTTGAATGTGAATGTGATTAATTTTGTAATATCTATTTAATTGATATTATCGAGAACTTATTTGCTACTGAAAACTAGCATAGAATTAGTATTTTTTAAAACAAACAATTCCAGTTATTGATGTATGTAATTCAAATTTGTGTATCAGTCAAAGAGTAGATAACAATGGACAGATAGGTAAATAGACACTTGCTTTTCAAATTAAGTACCTAAATACCTATATTGTAGAACATAGTTTTTCTTAACAAGCGCAGTTTTTATACGTCAAGGATAGATTGTTGGAAAGTATAAAATGAATGACAATTTGATACGAAAAGTAGATAGGTAGGTATTTTAATACGGGAATGTATTTTACATCTATAATGGACGTATATATTTATAATGAAAAACGTTTGCTACTATTGTATTCGTAGTGTTTATTTTACTAGTATTATTATGGACTTATTTATTCTTAATTATTATTATGTCAGAGATATTAATGTGTGATAATCTGATAATGTATTAAACCGCTTAATCCAAAACTTGGCTGATTTAAAACATTTTGTCTTCCATCAGACAAACAAATTATAGAAATTTACCTGTTTATAAGTACCTACAGCCAATTTTTAGCTTATAAAATAATTATAATTTATAAGTATGCTTTTTGTTATAAGCTCGATGCTTTACCAATAAAATCAGTTATTGACTTAGGTACTGCTGAATTGGCAATCTGTTTTACCAATTTTGCTCAATTTGTAATGCTTCCAAGATTTATTTGAAAAACGCCAAATTTTATGATTAAGGAAATTAAAAGTTTTTTTGTTTGATTGTGTAATGTCTGCGTTAACTTTTCAAAGGATTGTGAGATGATAATTATTCTCAATACTATAGAAACGAAAGATTATTAAATCATCGTCAATCGTGTGTATATTTATTATTCTATGAAGTAAGTGCATTATTTCGGAGATTCCAATAGGAACGCCAAAGCATTACAAACTACTATCGCATCACGAACGTCAAAGGGACGGCGAAGAATTCTACTGTGCAGTTGAATTCTTCACCATCCCTTACAAAGAGACTTACGTGAAAGGAGTACTTGGAGTGAGACAGCATTAGAAACACTATTTTAGTAGGTACCTACTTAGTGATATTTATATTGGTAAAATCTCCGATAATATTGGCCCTGCTTTTCGAATCTCACTCATTAAGTCATGCTAAAAGCTTACCTACTAAAAGTAGGAACATAAATTGTCAAGTAGGTCGAGTTTCTTCAGATTCCTAATTGTAAGAACATTTTGCTGTACACATTCATCAAATCACGTATTTAAAAAGGACACTATTCCGTCCTCAAAACTTCAGATTGTAACTCGGAAGTGCTATTAGGTATATTTATACCTACAGGAATGTAAGTGTAGGTAGTGTCCCTTCTGTACCATTAATCAGTTTATCACTTAACTACCTTGTAAAGGTATTGAGAAAACAATAAAAAGAACAAACTAATTAATTGGTTGTTTTATTTATTTCTTATCTATTATTAAGCCCGATGTTGTTTCTCTTTCGTGTGGTCCCAGTTTGCGAATAGGACCACCCCATTTCTTCCCGTAGGTGCCGTAAGAGCCGGCTAAGGGAACATCTAGGGAATGGGCAGCAGCATTCTCCTCGGTACATTAAAATCTTCTGCGATGACCAAGCCACCTGTCAAGCGTGATAATTATGGCGAATTCTTCGAAAATAAGCGTCTGAAGTGGCGTTTTATTTGGGAGGCCTATGTTCAGCAGTGGGCGTCTTCCAGCTGTTGACGATAATGTTAGGTAGGTATAGGACAAACAGATAATAATTACCTTTTTAATAAACTAAGGACTTAGTATAGTTATAGGTATAAATACGTTACAAATACATCTCTGACTTCATATGGTTTAATCACAGACCTGCGATGGAATTTAATTCATTAGCATAAATTGAGTGCATGATAGTGCATTATTTTAATGATGATTATTAAAGGGTAAAGAATGCAAATGGAAATATTTTTATTAAAAAATATGAAGATTGACGTAGTCGGCACGAGATACTGTTAAAAGTTTTTACCTAATACCTGATTAAAAACACTACCTACTTACTTAATTATTTTAATTTAATTTTGTACTCTAGTAGTTGATTTAGTGAGTTATCCCATTTTTGGAGTTATTATCAATACCAAATCAATGTTATAATTTCAAAAATGTAGGTCCACACGTGACCGGTATCTATCGGGTAATGGGCATAATACCTACTTAGTATAGGATATACCTATCTAGTATCCTCTTCTTGGTCTATGTATAGTATCACGGTCGGTGTGCCCCGGATGTGATATTAGCAAAGCCGCACGCGTGAAATTCAAGAATGCCTTTAAATTGGAAATGAAAGTGAAAAATCAGGTAAAATCTCAATGAAACGTGTTATTTGGAAGATGCTCACCCCCATAAAACGCGACTTTGGACGCTTATCATTTAGGAATTCACCAACCCTTGGGCAGGCGTCTCTGTCTTGGTGATCGCAGTAGATAATGCTTAGGAGAATGCTGGGCTGGCACCCGCGGGAAGAGATACGGTGTTCAGGGTGGTGGGTGGTTAGGGTTCCTCTACGCCGGGACCACACAACGCCGACGACGACAAAAAAAGGTTAATATGGGACTGGCTAAATAAACGTGAGATGGCGTCACAGGATGGCGTAGAGCTTTAAAAAGTCGGAGACACTGACATTTTTTTTTCTTATACTTTGGCTTCACACATAGTGTGTTTAGCCAGTGTCAAGTATTGTAATTTTTCATCGTGCTAGGGAATATTTCACGTAAAGTCAAGTTTTAGCTTTGAATATGTACGAGTAGAAGTGTAGTATATGACGTCATTCATGGACAACAAGGAGAGCGCTATACATTCGGTACTAAGCAAAAAAAAGACGAACGTAATATCTTTGGTCCTTGTCACCGTTACCGCGTTTTTTATTTGGCTTCGTTTTCATCTAAGCCAAGCAAGTTGAGAATTTTATTAAATATTGTGTTTTGTGAAATATATTTACTTGTGTGGTGATAAAAGCAATAAGTTTTTATAAACCAGTGTGTGGGCAATGGGTGGTTGCAGCATTTTAGGTTGCAAAAGCCGCGCAGAGTCAAAAATTGAAGGAATAACATTTCACAAGTAAGTAGCCTTTATTTTGTCTCCTTGGGAGTCTTTATTGTGAAAAATATAAGTACATAGTAACATTGCATGTTATAAAAAGTCCTCAGCTAAACAGGAAAACCGCTAAATTAATAATTAATGGCTAAAATAACCAAACATAACCATACAATTTTATTGACAAGGTACTGCCAGATTTTGAGTTTTAATTTCCCATAGACACAGTTACCCTACATTGAGAATGTTCATTAGTAGGCAAAATCTTTTTGCTTGAGTATTGCTTATTACGTTACATAGCTCAGTAGTGTCAATAGTAGGTGCGGTGCTTAGTTGTAATTTTAGACAAAAGACAACGCCGGATTTTGTATGGAAGGTGGCTTCTTTTTTTTTCGCGCGGCCATTGATCAAACCTTGATTTTCTATTACAGTATACGGTAATAAACAAAACTTGTTTAAGAAGCATATCTCTAAACTTAGTCCAAAATGAGATATAAGAGGTAGAAGTTCATAGATATTAATTACGTTTGAAGGTTATTACCTAACTACGGCGAATCAAAAAGGAGGGTTTTGATGACCAGTATGTATTTATGTAGTGTATCTGTATGTTATTATGCGTGAGTGTGTATGTATACAGGATGTTACAATTAAAGCAGTTAATTAAAATCCAACATTTTCCTGAAGTTTGCCGTAGTCATTACTTCCTAGAACTCGATCCTTATTAGAGACACTATCGAATGGTGTAATAATACAGGGTGTGCTTTTTTTCAATATCAAAGGGGCCTTTTAAAACTCCTATACATATCGATATCCACATGAGGACGTGTGGTTATTATAATGTGAAATTACACATTATTATATGTAGGGATTCAAGGAATCTCTTATTCTTTGATTTTATTTAAAAAAAAAAATCTCATATGGTCAGGTGAGGTAAGTGGACCATACTTTACTTTTAATTTTACGTAAACAGCTCTAACACAGTAACTCTTCCTGTAATAAGCTATCTATGATGAGAGATTGTCAACCGACGTCAACACTACTCGCGAAGTTGGACGAAGTCAAGCGAATATGAGAGTGTGGAAGAACACTTCACTTAACTTCGTACAACCTCGCCTCACCTCAAAATACTTCCTATAGGTGTCGGTTTTTGGCCCGAGTCAAAGGACTCGACTTTTTTGGATAGGATTTCTACCTCCTCGCTATTAATTTCCCTATAGGTTTTATAAAACTATTAAATCATAAAGTATGTAGTTTTAATACATTATGTAAAATTCACATCTTCATAAACACTAATAACTTGCTTTGCCAATTCGTGTTTTGTAAATTTAAATAGAACAGACTCCTTTTTTTATTATATAACATTGTAGAAACGTCGTCTACATCTGTGCTAGAGAATTGACTAAACCATTTCGCACCATAGAGCTTATCTGCGTAGTTTATTATTTACGATAGGGTGTTTCACTTAAGTTGGTACCCCTTCGTTTTACTTACCCCAACTGACTTACTGTTTATTATTTTAGCTTCCCAAATGACAAAAAAATATTTCAAAAATGGATAGATGCTACAGGACGTTCTGTGTCTGGCTGAGTGTTATATTGTATAATTGTATGTATATATTTACAAACAAAAGTATCTAAGTATTCTATCAGTGATCTGGTTCTCATAGAACAAGCTATGTATGAACGACAGCCTCTGTGATGTGGTAGTTGAGCAGGTCGGCTCATAACCTGGAGGCAGCGGTTTCGATTCCCGCAACATGGCAACTATTTGTGCACACAAAAACAAAACGAATAAAAACTCAAATATATGTTTTGTGTGTGTGTGTTGTGGGGCCACGGTCCTCATAGTTCCTGGGTCCCTAGATACAGCGAATACTAGTTAGGGTCCAGGATCTATGTACTATGTGATCGTTGGGCGTTATACATTTATTTGTTTATTTATGTTTTTTTTAACGGGCAATGTGCCTTTGTTACTCAAGCTAACTACTACGATAATAAAAACTAAACAAAACTAGCTACACTACCTACTACAAACAGCCTGCCAACATGGCAGCATTGCCACGTTGAATTGCAATGCTGGTGCGTTGGGCCACATAAGACCCAGCATTTTGGTCACGCGTCATTTTATGCTTAGGCGGGCCCTACACGTTCAATTTTATTGGTAATTTAAATTGACGAGTCCATTTCCGTCAATGTTTTCTCCATAATGTATTCCGATAAACATTGCGCAATACTAATCCTACATGATCAATATTACTGATCAATCAATAAAATTGATCGTTTATGTGCCGCCGTAGTTTGAGGCCAGGTGTGTGAAATGTCCACACATATTTATATTTATTAATTTCCTATTTTAACCACTTTACTCCATACCACTGCTTGACAATTCGCTCAACATGTGATACCTCCACTAAAGTTGAACCTGGCTCACAGACCTACGGACGATAGACCATGGGACCCGTGATAATCCATGATTAGTCATCGACACCCTCGAACGATGCTTTATTGTCATTTACATCACAACATAAATGATTGTTCAAGCTAGGCCGTAATGTCCTAAGATGTGGACAATGTCGTTTGTAAGTTTATATTTGTTCGAGGTAATTTTTGGAAGTTCTGATTTGATTTATGCATAAACCATACACTATTAGACAACTACATTGTTTGTGATTGATATAGGCTCGATTTTTATCAAATAAATAATACTTGAAATGTTAGAACCAAGATATAACTAATAAAAGTGATATGTGAATATATTTTTGTCGTATCTTTTATAATTTTCTGGCTTGTGTTTAAATAGTCATTGTAGATACGCTGGTACCTAGATAATATTACCTAATAATGTTATGGCATATTACGGTAAACGGAGACAGGTAGAAGCCTGCCTCCCTTCCCTTCTTTTAATTAGTTTATTATGATTTGTAAAAATAAAATTAGTAAAGTAAAGTACTCCATAGATAGGGCTAACAAAATCGCCCATTATCTACCCAAAATTTTGGGAGACGTTCTTATTCAGGCAGCACCTTGTGTGGGAGCAAGAAACAACTAGGCGGCCACGCGAAATAGATTTCTACTCGTACATATTCAAAGAGTTTTAGTCACAGTCTGGGTAGCCATAGTCCAGTCTAAGTCAGTTAGTCATAATCCAGTCTAAGTCATGCCCTAGTAAAAAGGTGACAACGTTCCTAGAGGCTTCGATAGAATTTTGAAAGCAACACGAAAAACCACGTTTCATTACATTATATCACTTGCCCACATTCATGCTCGTAATTCAGCACTTAATGCGTAAAACGCCACCAATTTTAAACATTAACACTGAAAAAGCATAAGTCTTGAAAAATATGTAATACAATGCAACGACGTGAACTTTTTCGCGTTCCCGCCAAAACTCCGACACTGACACTCTCGCTGTCTTATGCATTGACATTGACATACATGACCATTATTATATCACTGTCACTACTGATGCTCACTGACACTGACAGTTTAACAAAACAAAAATGGCGTTGTGTTGCATGTTTCTGTGATTACTATTATAAAGTAATTGTGAATTTTAGGAAGGACGATTTTGCGGTTTTTCCTGTGCTCTTGTTGTGATCAGAAAAAATGACGACAAGTCTTATAAATAAAATAGAATTACTAATCAAGCGCGAGAAGACTACTCCTGAACGTAAGAAAGAAGAGCCCTCAAAATCTTCAAGTGAGATTCTCTCTGAATTGTTTGGTGCTTTTAACGCGGATCCACCTAAAATTGAGGAGATTTCCACGAAGAAATCTAAGAAAAGTAAGAAGAAGCATAGAAAAGAAAAGAAAAAACGTAGCAGGAGCTCAAGCAGCAGTAGTTCTGATGACTCCGAATATTCCCACAAACGTAAAAAGCGGAAAAAAAGTAAGTCTAAAAAGCAGAGAAGTCGAACTCCACCTAGACGTCGTCCAGCTACACCAAAACGTCGCTCTCGTTCTCCAAAAATCAAATCAGAACCGGAACCTGTGCTTGTTAAAAAAGAACAACCCATAAAAACTGAAGATGTTAAAGTTAAAAAAGAGAATATCAAGGAAACCAAAGATTTCAAACCGGCAATGGACACCACACCCGAGCGACCAATGCCAGTCAAAATCGAAGACAAATGTGATATCAGCAGTCCAGTTCCAAATATTGATGCTAGCCTTATCCCAATGCCAGACTCACCTAAAGACATAAAACTAGAGCCAGGTGATCTAAGGCAAAGATTGGATAGCAAAAAATTAGAATCTGAGGCAGAGAAATGTAAAGGTAAAATACAAATAAAAAACTTAAAATTCAGCACTGTTTTTGAAGAAACTGTGAAGAAAGCAGAAGAGGAAGCAAGAAAACGTGCTGAAAAGTATGAGGAAGGGGAATACACTGATTCTTCAAGTGAATCTGTCAAAGAAGTGATTGTTAACTCACAATTTCCAAAGACATCTGATCCGGGAGGGTTAAAAAAAGCTGCTGAAGATTGTAAACTGTAAGTGATATTTTTAGAACTATTTATTGATACTTTTATTGGACAACTAGCCACAGAAGCCATAAACCAAGTAGTCAAGTTGATACTTTTAATATTTTACCCAATGTACTATTTTAAAGAAATTTATTCTTAAATAAGACTTAAAGTCATTGCAATAAGAACACTTCAAACACACAACACACACACACACCAACACAACACACTTGAACACTTCAATTTTTTAATTCTTAGTTAACCCTTCGGCTCGTGTGTCATTGCTGTGGTTGGTAGATATTTGAAACTTATGAATGATTATTATTATTATCTTTTTCTTCCCCATAAATTATGTTATTGCAAAAAGCAATATGTGTGGACATTTCACACAACACCATCTAGCCCCAACTAAACATAGCTTGTACTATGTGAACCAGATAACTGACACAATACTTAGATGTTTTTTTGTTTGTAAATACAATAAAATACAATATAATACCCAGACAAAGAACGAACATCTACATTCATCACACAAATGTTTGGTGGGAATCGAACCCACAACCTATATAGTTCAGAAGGCAGAGCTACTACCAACTGAGCTAACAGGCCAGTCAAGTTCTCATTCGTCAGAAAAATAACAGCCCAGGATTTGTTCTGACAAAAGCGGAATCAGAACATGAAAGAACAACACTCATAAGTATGTGAAGTAATAGCTCTACTATTGTAATTTTCAGGTCTGAAGAAGAGAAATCTCATAAGAAAAGTAAAAAATCTGAATCATCACACAAATCATCCAAGCATGATGGAAAAAAATCTATAAGGTTTGTACTATAATAACAATCAATATTCGTTCATCTTTAAAACCACTGCATCATGTAACTACACAATCAGACCTTTTAACATAGGTGTCTCAGACATACAGCTTTAATAAACCTATTGTTATTTTGATCCAGCTTTCCATAAGGTAACTGATGAATTTTAAAATATTGCATACACCACAGACCTAGAATATTTTCGTTACTCTCAAACGCGAAGGGTGGGAGCGAGATACAAATCAAATACACACTGCCCAAGAGGAAAAGAGATAGCGAAACAATGGCAGATGTGTCATTATTTTGGGCGATTTTTAGCACATATCACCACAAGCTATTTCACCATGAAGAGCATTTTGTGATCATGTACCATAATTCCATTATCAAAGTGCAAAATAACATTTTTGCAGTGTTAACATCTTATCCCATGAGTGAATGTGTTGTTACAAAACATACTAAGCCGAACAAATACACGCGTCACAGCAAACTTATCCTAAATTTTATTGCATTATTACTCTAATCATAATATTGTTTGATTTTAGTGTGGCTGAAAAACATATTTATTTTGTAGATTGGGAATGCGCCTTTAGATATATCGCATTATTTCCGTGTCTCAGTATTTAATATTTAGCAATTTTACTTCAAAACTTTGAAGGATCTGACTAATATAATGCCTGTTAATTTATTTTAAAAACTATGGGGGCCTGTAGTTAGGTTCAATATCTAGTATAAACTAAAAGGTAACTTGTGGCATATACTGACAATCATAATTATAACACAGTTTTTCACACACTTTCTTCTTTTATTATTTTTTTTATATTCAATTTATTGTCCCACCTTCAAAATGTCATCAATCATTGGTGGTCTTGTACATCCTAGGTCTATGGTGCACACACAGTAGTACTGTAACTTTTTGAATCAATCACTAAACCTTAACTTTAGTCTGTAAATTAACTACAGTAAATGCTTGCGTCCTCTCACAGAGTGTCACTTTTGAGTGGCTGCTTGCCTCTTGCCTCCATCGGCTCCCTGCAATTTTGACCAGATTGTTGGTCCGCCTAGTGGGGCGCTGGCCTATGGTGCTTGTTCCAGTATTCGACTTATTTCCATTAAATTCCATAGGTAAAAAATAATATAATAAAATAATATTTTTCAGGTCATCCAGTAGATCGCGACGTTCGAAATCTCGGTCAACAAAACATGGTCACCACTCAAGTTCAAAGTCGCATCGCAGTCGGTCGCGCCACAGGTCATCTTCAAGGTCACGTCGGAGGTCTAAGTCTAGATCTAGGGTTTATTCAAGACACCACTCGCCTATTAGGTATCGCGGGAGAAGATCTAGGTATGTACACATTTAGGGAGGTCGCCCAGGCCCCTATTTCATAAAGCAACAAATCATAATCAACCTACAATTGTCAGTAAATATAACTGACAATCATCAGACACATGTAGTATTTTTCTTATATATGAAATGCAGGTTTGGCATATTCAACTGACATTTGTAGGTTTATTATGATAAATGACTCTTTATGAAATAGGGGGCCAGTACTATTTCTTGTATCATCGCTACTTTTGGCTGTTGGTCGCATTTGTAACGTGCGACTGTATCGATTCATACGCCTGTTTCGGGCGATATCGGGTAAAATAAGAGTGGGGGAGTAATAGTGATACTGCAACAGTTGCGATGCAGTATCGTGGTCACGTCGGCGAACATATACGATCAGCGATGCAGTAACTGTATCGCTGCAAATAGTCGCCGTGGGCGACCCTCTTTAGCTTTTTGGATAATAATTATTTAGCTTTAAGCACAGATAACCCCCAATAGATACCGCACGAAAGACGACGACCGCGCACCACGCATTGGCGTAAATGGTTCTATATAAATCGCCGCTTCGCAGCACGGCCTTAGTTTCGACCAAGTATTAGAGTTCATCATTAGGGCGTCACTCGAAACAGCCAATAATAGCGCATTGGCTCCAGTCCCCGCAACCCGCGCCTTCCTCCAGTTTTGGTGAGCTAGGATCCGAGCAAAAATCCCGTAATTCGGTATCTATTGGGGGTTATCTGTGGCTTTAAGATTATTGAGAAAACAACTAGATATTCGGAACATAGCATAAATTTTCTACTAACAAGATATTATGAAGGTAAAAATTTCCTGAGTAATGAATAAATTGCATGCAATTTTTAATTTTACTGCACTCATGTATGCTTCTGGTATTTCTAGTTCCAGATAAATTACTGTTTTAGAAAATTGTCATTTTCTTTAATTATGGTATTGGAGTTTTTTTGCTTTTGTAACTAGTGACTAGTTAACTATTGTATGATGATGAAAATCACGGATAGTGAAGACTATTCTTTACACAATCTATTTTTTTTCAATAGTGCTCATGTTTTACTATGTGGTAGGACTTTTCTGCAAAGTTCGTCTAGGTAGGTACCACCGCTTTGCCAGTTATTCTGTCGCCAAGCAGTAGTGTGCAAGCACTACTGTGTTCCGGTTTGAAGGGCATTGTAGCTAGTGAAATTACTGGGCAAAAGAGACTTAAGAACTGATCTCACAGCCTAGAATCTTTTTTAGACTGTGTGATGTCTCAGGATGACGTGCAAAATGCGTGAAAGTGGCGCGTGACACTGCAATCTGTAATGGGCGGCCGTGACGCTTAACACCAGGCGATCGACTGGCTCGTCACGTCATTCGTTTACATAAAAAAAAATGTTTACATGTACACGTCGTATATTGTAAACACTTTGATAATAATAACGTTCCTAAATTCCCATTTCCCTAATAGGTCGCCAACAGGGGTAAAGCTGGCAGACAGTGAAAAGAAACGGCTTTTAGAAGTGGCACGACGGAACGCCATCAATATGTTGAAAAATGGCGCCGTACCCGCGGGGGCAGCTGCCTTGCCACCGCACACAAGGAACCAAGTCATGGCTGCTATACAATCTGGAGGTAGTAATATACTAACTTTCATAAACATTTTATAAGTAAACTTATTTTTAAAGGTCAGTGAGTCAGTCAGGACCTTGAATTTTATGTTTATAGATGGCTAAAAAGATAAAATTACTAAAGGACATTTTTCATAGACCATGAAGCCCCATAAAAATAGGACCCATATCTTGCGGGTGAAGACTTTGAAGGGAATACCCAGGGAATGGGCAGCAGCATTCTCATTCTGCATTAGTATCTACTGCGATCACCAAGACGCCTGCCAAGTGTGGTGATTATGGCTAATCCCCCCTAATTGGCGTTTTTGCGAAAAACCTTAGATTTTTGTGGTAAAAACCTAAAAAGTATTAGTTTTGATTCCGTTACTGTAAAGTAATTGGTGTACAAAATGTCATTGAAATCGAAAAAAAAGCCACACAACATACAAACTTACAAAGTTTCACTTTTGTATATTAGTGGGGATCAAGATGGGATAGGGGTTGCCAACGACTTATTGTATGAGCAGTACATATACAGCCTCACTTATAAATGCTAGTAAAATATAAATAATGCTTAAAATCACCTGGCAACTTTTTTTAATGCTAAAATGGGCATAGATTTGACAACATCTCATCATCATCATCATTAACAGCCTGAAGACGTCCACTGCTGAACATAGGCCTCCCCCAGAGCACGCCACCTTGAGCGGCTGCTCGCCTCCTGCATCCATCGGCTCCCCGCAGTTCTGACCAGGACGTCGGTCCACCGAGTGGGGGGCCGGCCTACGCTGCGTCTTCCGGTTCGTGGTCGCCACTCAAGAACCTTTCTTCCCCATCGGTTGTCAGTTCTACGAGCGATATGGCCCGCCCATTGCCACTTCAACTTACTAACTCTAAGAGCTAAATCGGTCACTTTAGTTCTCCTGCGGATCTCCTCGTCACATCTCACCTGATGGTAAGTGACGAAGTTGTCTAAGGTGGAGCACGTTTGCCCATGAGATGCCCATTCACTCTTTACTTGAAAAGAAGCAGGTTATACCCAGGAGGAAACACTGTTGCTGGAAGTGCATGCCATTCCTTGGCCGTTCGGACTATGAATGACTCAGCAAACTCGCCGACGAGGCACGAACGATAATGAGACTGCATTGATTAATTACTAATAAAAACGTTAGTTAATCAAGTAAGCGTCATGTAAGCTATAATGCTTTAAACATAACGAATTATTCTTATCTCAGGTAAATCAGTGGATGAGCTCACCGATTTCTGCAAGCACCTCTCAAAGAAGGAAGCCCTTGGCGAACTATCTTCTGTCTCATCTCACGACGAAGGCATGAGCGAGAACGAAGATACACTCGCGTTCCATCATCCATTCTTGGTTAAGGAGAAGGCTCCCATCATAATGAACATAAGGGTACGTGACAAACATTATAATTATTCTATTCTAATAAGTATTACAAATTAAATAAAACCGGCTATGTGCGAGTCGGACTCGCGCACGACGGGTTCCATACCATTATCTATAAAACGAGCAAAAAAATCACATTTGTTCCCTTAAATATTTATTTTATTCTGTTTTTTAGTATTTGTTATTATAGCGGCAACAGAAATACATCATCTGTGAAAATTTCAACTGTCTAACTATCACGGTTTATGAGATACAGCCTGGTGACAGATGGATAGACAGACAGACAGCGGAGCCTTAGTAATAGGGACCGTTTAACCCTTCAGGTACGGAACCCTAAAAAGTGTGTTAAAGTGCCTTGTTCAATAGTAATACCAAAAACGTATTAAAATATTGACCAACCTGTTAGCCCAGTTGGAAATAGCTCTGCCTTCTGAAATATAGGTTGTGGGTTAGATTCCCACTCAGGACAAACATTTGTGTGATATATAATATGATCTCTTAAAATTCATAGGTGCTCCGAGTTTTAATTTTTTTTTTTTATGTGGTTGAATGACGTGACGAGCAAGTCGTTCACCTGATGTTAAATGACACGGCCGCCCATAACAGTTGCAGTGTCACCCGGAACTTTAAAACAATAAAGTTTCCCGTGACGTCACGGCGCACGTCATCCTGAGACATCACCCAGTCTAGTAATCAGATTACCAGACTGAGTGATCAGATCATAAAGTCTCATTTGCCCAGTAATTACAATACAATTAAGTACTTATGTTTTATTTGTTTAGGGTGGAGCCCCACTGCCCATAAAGTCGAGCGTCCTACCGGTAGCCAACAAGGAAGAGCTTCGGTTGCAGTTCCCAGTGTCATCCGGCTCGCAACATAGAGAGAAGGCTTGCGAATGGAGGCCCGTATCACCTAAGAAAGACATGGTATGTGCACATGCATATTTTGGGGATAATATATGTATGTTTTCCGCGAAATGTGTCAGTTGGTGATACACTTTACTTGTAGCCAGTATACACATAGTTATCGTGAACTTATCTGTTCATTTGAATATTTCGTTGTCTCTAAGGCTCTCTATTATTATTTTATTGGAAATTTTACGCCATCTCATTCTAACAGTATAAATGTATACTGTTAGAATGAGATGGCGTAAAATTTCATAAAGCGACAATGTATAATACAACCTACAAAATGTCAGTTGAATACGGCGAACCTGTGTTCCATATAACAAAAATACTATACGTATGTGACTGATGTTTGTCAGTCATATTGACCAACAATTGTGGGTTTATTATGAGTTGTAGGGGTCTGAACGGATAAATGTAAAATTCGTGTTACCTAATTTTGGGGAAAATAATGGTGTGATAAAATGACTGAAAAGAGACATCAATAACAAATTTAAAATAAATATGAGTGGTAACACCATAGAAATATATAGTTAGCTTATATATTTGTATGGGTTACACTAACCGTTTAAACATTTATTCCTCCATCTCCTTTCTTTCACCGGACATCAAGGCGCACAAAAACACGGCACCCATATACGGTTGAAATTCCATCAACCCGCACTAAGCGTTTTGCTATGCACTTTATAGTGCGAACAGCCAATGAGTGGTATGATCTGTGTGTCTTCAAGACGAGAGTGAACAGGTATCTTCTAGGCAAGCATGTTCCATCGTAGACTGCGTCATCGCTTTCCACCAGGTGAGACAGTGGTCAAATGCTTTGCCTATAAACAATAAAAAAAAAACATTATTAATCCGAAAAACTTTTTGTTAGTAGATGGATATTTCTGTTAAACATTTGTAATGTTGTTCTTGAGGGCTGATGTTAGCCAGGATTTTCGTAAATTCATTTTAATATCTTTAAAAATTACGTAATGCGTGAGCGAGATAAATGATTTAGATATGGTCATATAGTTACTTTTTCTAGCTTCTGACTATTTCAAAAGGCATATGTACCTTGTTTCAGCAAGTGGCAAAATTGAACTCTAAGCACACAACAACAAGCACTGCACCGAAAGCAATTGAAAGCAGCACTCCAGCCAGCACCACGAAGTAAGTTCATAAATAACCACTATCTGGCAACATAGTCGTGGAGTTTTGGCGGGAACGTGAAAAAGTTCACGTCGTTGCATTGTATTATTTCACAAAACTTATGCTTTTTTTGGTGTTAATGTTTAAAATTAGTGGCATTTTACGCATTGAGTGCTGAATTACGAGTATAAGTGTGGGCAAGTGATATAATGTAGTGAAACGTGGTTTTTCGTGTTGCTTCCAAAATTCTATAGAAGCCTCTAGTAAAGTTGCCACTACTTTACTAGGGCATGACTTAGACTGGATTATGACTACCTGACTTAGACTGGACTATGACTACCCTGACTGACTGTGACTAAGACTTGACTTTACATGAAATATTTCATAATACGATGAAAAACTACAATACTTGACACTGGCTAAATACACTATGCGTGGAGCCAAACTATAAGAAAACAAAAATATAGTCGTAATAACTAAGTACTCAATTTTTAATAGTACTTAAGGGATCTTTACCATGATTGGAATCATTTCTGAGTTTTCGATATTTCGGCACTAGGTCCATAGGGAGACCTGTGACTGCACTAATGATACGCTGGCTAATTACGTAACTCGCAACAAGTTTGCAACAGGCGTAAATTTCGCAATCATTGCTGTCAAACATCACTTTGGCAGAGCAGACAGCGATCGAGCGCTACAGACCGTTCACCGTAAGACGTCCCCTGATGTAATTATATAATAATATGCAAGTATTTGCCGTAAATGTAAAGTAATATGTAAGCATTATCTAAACTTGTATGTACCCAAGTTACGGAGGCTGCAGGTGGAGGATGCAGCAGAGAAACCAATATAGATTCTATAACTATTTTAATCTATAATTTGAATATAAAATATTACATTATGTAGTATTCTAATATTCCTACAATCTAAGGTGGTGCTTCCGGCTCCAAGGTCGGAGCCGGAGTACTTATATAAAGCAAATTATACCTAAAACGACATAAAATACTATATGCAGCATCAGCGCATTGTTCAGGTGATGCCTGTACTGCTATGTGGCGGGTGACGTCACGCGGTAACGTAACACCCACCACAGATTAATATGTTTTGCTTGCATATTTTTCAATAATATAAGTACATCAAAGGGACAACTTACGGTGCGGTCTATAGATCACCGTCTCTCGGACAATCGATTAACTAAAAAGTGCATTATTTTGTTTCCATCTATTGCTGTTCTGTTGCTGGTGGCGCTAGTATAAAAGGCCTAAGTACATTCAGCAACAGGCGGGCGACTGCGACCGATTGCTAAGTGTTTGCTTTCGCTTTGCTACTGCTGTTGCAACTTTTACATAATACGGGTGACTATCTGGGAATCCCTATCGATGGGAAAAGTATTTGTGAACTTTCTGTCACAAATCTATATGATCTCAATGAGACGGGATTTAGGGTAGGTTTTTTGATCCGTTAAAGTCATCATCATCATCATCATTATCAGCCTGAAGACGTCCATTGCTGAACATAGGCCTCCCCCAAAGAGCGCCACCTTGAGCGGCTGCCTGTCCTCCTGCATCCATCGGCTCCCCGTAGTTCTGACCAGGTCGTTGGTCCATCTAGTGGGGGGCCGGCCTACCGTTAAGGTAACCAATGGTCAATGCTAATAAATTGTAATTAGTTTCCCCAACCTAGCAATGATAGCGTGTGTATACATACAGAGCGGCGCCGCTGGCTTTACCCGCGCCTCCGGCCCCAGTGCCTGCGCCGGTACCGACGCCGCCTGCCGCTACTCCCTCATACTTGAAGGCCTTCTCCACTGCACCACGTAAGTTATTTAAACGACTTCAATGAAAAGCTCTATAATAATAACAAATATGTTATCATCCTCTTTGCCTTTTCCCATTTGTTATTGGGGTCGGCTCCCAATCTAACCAGGACCCTAATTCTGTTTGACCACTTTACGATTCCTTACTTCGAAACCACGCGAATTCCTTGTCTTATATAAGAAATCTGCAAAAATCTATTCTCTATGAAATGGAAACAAAACCGCGTGAAATGAATTTGGAAATGACGCGATTTGAACTGTCAAAAATCATAATGTTCCACTGAGACACGTTCCGAAACATCAACACGTCAAAAGTTACCACCACTTAATATATTAATATTTATTCAAATTAAAAATAACATAATGTAAAGAGAAGGTATTTCTAATGCTGTGACACGATTTGAACAAGACACGATAACGACGTGGTTTCGTATCGTGTGGAATCTGAGTTTTCATACAGAATTAGGGCCCTGTAGCGGCGAGCTACCAGAATTACACGAGCGACTGCCATCTGACCTCGCAACCCATAAGGAACTAGTAACAGGTATGGTTAGATCAGGCGTCAGATTCTATCAGGTGTCTGACTACCCGTAACGATTGCCAAAGATGTTCTTATGACAACCGGGACCGACGGTTTAACGTGCTCTCCGAGGCACGGAGCGATGGCATCGCAAACTGCACATAACTTACTAGATAAGTCATTGGTGCAGGGCCGAGGATCGAACCCGGTGCCGTCAGATTGCGAAGCGCACATGCTACCGCTCGACCACCATCGCTCTGTAATAATAACAAATATGTGTCGACATAATATCACGCAGCGCTATCTAGCCCCAAACAAAGCATATGGCTTGGGGACCAGATAACTGATACAATATACCGATATATTTTTTTGTTTGTAAATACATACTGTGGCCAATTTTAAGGGATTTAGTTGACCGATCTAAAACTCCTAAAACTATTGCTGTTCTTGTCAAATATTTATTTATTTATTTATTTATTCAGGTAATCCAACAGCGTAAATAGTAAAATATACAATAACAAATTTACAAACATAAAAGAAGGCCAAACAGGATTACACAAATTGACTACAATTATATAGTAAAAAAAAATATGTGTGTTTACTAGCTTGTAGTATACAAAAATAGTATGAAGGGTGTGTATGTGTGTGTGTGTGTGTGTGTAGAGTGTACCTATATGTGAATATTATATTGTTTTTTATATAATTTAATAAAGACATAGCATTTGACCACTGTCTCGCCCGACGGCAAGCGATGACACAGCCTACGGTGGTGCCTGCTTGCCTTGTGCACATAATTATGTGTGCATGTGTGTGATATATATATAATATACTAATTGTTCTTGTCTAATTGTTTTCTGATCGATGAAGAAGATAAACATACATTGTAGCTAATTAAACAGTAGTCAACGCGTACTAAAAGTCAAACAAAAGCTTCTATTTGATTTGGAAAGATTTGGTTACAGAGCTATCAACGGTTCCACTCGCGTTGCCAGCGCCCGGACCACAAGCTTACCCGCCTGGAGTTGAACCTCCTAAGATTGTAAGTATCTACTTTAAATAAAATTAATGTTTTAATCATAAAAATGACAAAGTATGCAATGCCAGCATATTGCGAAAAGTCACCGTACTATTTTTTCGACTCGAGTCAACTGTTTTTTCTATACAAATCTGTCAGAGTCATTCACATGAAAGTGTCCACTTCATATAAAAAGTGTCCAAAAAAGTGGTACGCTTGACAGATAATGACATCTTTTTTTATTTTCGCCGCACGGTCTCGGTTAGCGAATAGGACCACCCCAATTCTCTTCGTGGGTACTGTAAGAGCCGGCTAAGGAAATATCCAGGGAATGGGCAGCAGCATTCTCCTCGATACATTAAAATCTTCTGCGATCACCAAGCTGCCTGCCAAGCGTGGTGGTTATGGCACCCTATAATTCGCGTCCAGTGACGTGTCATGGGGGAGGCCTGTGTTCAGCAGTGGACGGACGTCTTCCAGCTGATGAAGTGAATGTTTTAATCATAAAAATTACAACTAATTATAGATAATAACTGAAAATTAAAAAATTAAAAACATTTATTTGATAAAAGGCAAAATTACATAATGGAGGTTTGAACACCTGATTCCTAAACTAGGCTCGAAACCTACCGAATCTAGCTCTCACCTGTTGGGAAGTGACGATGCGATGGAAGACCTAATCACTCTACTTTTGAACACGCTCTACGTGACGAGCTAGTCGTTTGCCTGATGTTAACCGTCACGGCTGCCCATGACAGATTGCGGTATCACTCGGTATATATGTATAGTATTTGCAACTATTACAATATGTCTAACAAACAGCTTACGAAATAGAACAGAGGATAAACCTTTGATTTTTGTGTAGGCTTTAGTAGAATCTCAGATTACATAAAATGTATACTCCTTGCCACAAAAGTTTATGATCTCTCCCTCCACTCAGTTCTTAGTCTATTTGGCGGTGGGAAGGTCATTGGCACTGGCGTCCCAACTGAGAATATTATGCCAATATTTTTTATTGTAAAAATTAATGTAAAATTCATTTTCAAAACAAAATTGATGTTTTTGGTTGGCAACCCTGATAAATAGCCGTACAGCTGGTGCAATTACGCCTAAGTTTTATTTACCTATATTAATTATTAATATATTTTGGAAATTAGTAATTAACGAATTTTTTTTAATGCTAAAATGCTGCGAGAGCCCACTGCACAAATACCTACGTCATCAAGTACCCCAATAGGCTATCTTTAGATCGTTAACCGACACCTAAATATGTAAAAAAAATCAGGTCTGCCAGTTCCGATCCTGCCGGGTCATAGAAATAATTGAAATTTCTTGACGTATTTTTTTTTGTCAAAAATTACACGAATGAAAGTTTTGGCAACAGTTAACCATTGATTAGTTATGTAAAAAAAATTGGTCTGCCATTGCGCACCCTGCCGGAAGTACCTAGCAGACCCCTAAGAATATGCCCTTCACACCCTTTACCTGCCTCAGCGAATACCCCGATGAAACCTACGCCTAAAATAGCCAAGGTGACCCTGATAATAGATTAAAAGGCCTGCTAAGTCTAAACTTGGCGAAACTTAGTATTCAAGGAGGTGGATTATTTCCATGACCCGGGAGGATCGGAACAGGCAGACCTGTTTTTTTTTTTACATGTTTAAGTGTCGGTTAACGAACTAAAGATACGATACGAGATTTGGTATTGGGGTACTCGATGACGTAGGTTTTTTTGCAGTAGGCTCTCGCACCAAAATGGGCATACGTTTGACAACAACTCACCTGAAGTGACGAAGTTGTCTAAGGTGGAGCACGTTTGCCCAAAATGACGATATATATTGACGAATGAAATATCTTCACGAATATAAACTTAAAATCAAAGTATTTGTATTTTCCATTTTTCTAGTTGAACTACTTGATATGCCGATCTATTTGATTTTTATAATTGATTTCGTACCTGCTTTTTATTGCATATTGCAAACAGTAATCAACAACAATATTTTCTCCTTTCAGGATTTAGCGAAAATAGTTTCCCAGAAACTGTTAATGATCAGAAAAGAACAGGAACAGAACGAGCTGACGTCCACCAGAGGCGTAAGTTATGTAATGTCACGCTTTTTTTTACCTTTTTACTTATAATTTAATTTATAGTCCATTTCACATAGGATAATTTATTGCAAATTTAATAGATAAATATTGCGATGTTTTTGGCCGGGAATGCGAAGTTCACGTCGTTGCATTGTATAATTTTTCTAAACTTATGCTTTTTCCAGTGTTAATGATTAAAATTGGTGGCGTTTTACGCATTAAGAGCTGGATTACAAGCATGAATGTGGGCAAGTGATATAATGTGGTGAAACGTGGTTTTTTTTGTGTTGCTTCCGAAATTCCATATAATAGAAGCCTCTAGTAAAACTCGGAACGTGCCATCCAAAACCATACCAAGTCCATACAGTGGCTACTTCACCGCTGACTTACAACAATATAAATAGTTCGATAAATTCAGTAGCTCACACCCAAGTACAGGTTCATTTTTACCTATTTGGGTGGCTATTAAGTAATCACATCAAAATAATGTTTTTCAACATGTCAGTCCAAGACGCACGCATGACATCCATAATTATGTACAATTATGTTGTAAAGTAGTCAATAACTGTTTTTGAAATAAATATATTATTTGAATAATAAAATTGTAAATGCATTTTAAAGCTCGAGTCTTCAAAATATGATTACTTTGTTAATGAAACTGGATGGACATTATTGAACAACCTATTTGAAATGGACATTAATTTAATTCTAATTTAATAATATTTTTTATATTTCAGCTTAATTTGCGTGCACTGTTTGCATAAAAAAATCATTGTCACGATTTACACGCTTCCGATTTCTTTTGATTGCGATTTGTTTTTGTAATCGTTTACATTTTTGTCATCAGTCAGTCATTTCATTTCATTTGAAAGTTAACCAATTACTTTTAAGTGCGTGGCCATTTCTTTTTGAGGGCGCGTTTTGGAGATGGACTAAAACGAAATTTAATAGATATAATATGTAGGGAATTAGAATAAATAACATCTATGGATATTATCTTTAGTCAGATACTGGTTAAATTCGGATGAAGAGCCTATAGCCAAGTTATAATGGCATTTTTTAGCACTGGCTTGGCTTGCTAGAGCGTACTGTAACAGAGTCTGTCACAGCAGCCTCAGTTGAGACCCAGTTGCCAATCCAGGCGTAGCGTGGTGCCACACATCACACATGGGAGACGTCCACTGGTGAACATAGGCCTCCCCCACAAAACGACACTTTGGACGCTTATCATAGGGACGGTTTACCATAATCACCACGCTCGGCAAGCGGCTTGGTGATCGCAAAAGGTTTAAATGTACCAAGGTGAATGCTGCTGCCCAATCCCTTGATACCTTCTTATAGTCGGTCTTACGGCACCCACGGGATGACATGTGGTTGGAATGGGTTGGCGCCAACTTCGGCCATATTTCCACTTAACATTAGCTGACAATGACAACCATAGACCAACGCTGCCTTTTCTGATATGAAACAAGCACCTCTCTTTAAAAAACCCTGACATTCCCTTCCCTTCACAAACTACAAGAGCTGATGATCTTCAAACGGTAAACTTGAATTTCTTGAATCACAGTTAAGAACACTCAATAAAGTCACCTGTCTTACCTTCCTTGAGTTGATTTCCCAATGCTGGGAGTCGTCATCGCATCATAGAATGACTTTCTCCTTGATGATCCTTTTCCATTAACTTGTTTATAATGGATAGGTTAGGTTAGCCACCAACTCGCCTGATGGTGATGGTAAGCGATGGACAGGCCGTAGAGTAGCACGCAAACCTAGAAGGTACCAATATTCATTCTAGCCTTGAAAGTGCCCATCAGGTTATAGTTTTCAGCAAACAAGTAAGATGGTCACGATGGCAACGTGTATAGCATCAGAGATGTTAGTATTGAGAGTGAATTTGGTCAGATCAACGCATCGAGCGCCTCTTCGTGTTCTGCCACGGTCACAAATTAGGAAAATTTCATTCGGTCAAAATCGATTTATTCGTTTGGGAGATACGATGCCACACAGAGACACGGGCTTAAAATTATAACTCCTCGCTGTTTACGTCATCAGTCAGAAGACTTCCATTGCTAAACAGGCTTCCCCTATGAAACGACACATTGAGCGCTCAGGCTCCTTGGTGATCGCAGAAGATTTTAACGTATCAAGGAGAATATGCTGCTGGCCATTTCCTGGATATTTCCTTAGCCGGCTCTTACAGTACCCACGAAGAGAATTGGGGTGGTCCTATTCGCTAACCGAGACCGTGCGGCGAAAATAAAAAAAGATGTCATTATCTGTCAAGCGTACCACTTTTTTGGACACTTTTTATATGAAGTGGACACTTTCATGTGAATGACTCTGACAGATTTGTATAGAAAAAACAGTTGACTCGAGTCGAAAAAATAGTACGGTGACTTTTCGCAAGCGTAGCCAATTACTATATGTTTGTTTCTTTCCTTCGCCACTGACGTAGCGATACGTGTGAGCAGTACAAATATAACATCGTTTTGATGATCCCTCTTTGCTTTTAGTCTGTACTCTAAGGCCGGTACACATAAATTAGAAAAATTTGTTTACAACTTTGCAGTTTGGCTGGACAAAGGAATCATGCTCATCTCTCGGCCAGTTCACCGGATCAACGGGCGCTCATATCTTAACACCGCGGGAACTTGCAAGCGGTACCCAAGCTTGGGCTAAAAAGGTATCACTAACCATTATCGCATTACAGCTACAGTACGACCGACTTATCTGTACACTTGAATATTCCGCCCTCTCCTTCTAATAAAGCCTTTTCAGGTTTTATCAGAAAGGGATGGTGATAAACAAGTGAACCTATAAGCTGGTGGCTCTGTAACTCACTATGGCCCATTTGCATCAATTTAATAAAAAAGGCTATTCTCAAATAGCGCCATCTTCGTCGTTGGAGTTTACAGTCCATAGTGTAAAATCTCATTTGATCTTCAGTTTTATTTTCTTAAATTTTTGTATTGAATTAAGTCCAGAGAGGTGTGACCAGTGTGGCGTTCTCATTTAAAATCATATCGCTGTCACGTTTACACGTACGGTGGTTATGTTTATTTGTCCCATTCTTGAACTTTAACTAGATAAGTTTGGTGCAAGTGAGCCCATAGTCCGTTGTGGTTCCCATTGGCATTTTGGCTTTTATGCCAAAGGTACACGCTGTTTGACCGTGTGTTTTAAGACACTGTGGTTTTGATTCGTCTTTGATAATCACAATTTGAGATAATCTTACTTCTATTAAAGATACGTTCTATATTATAATGCTGACTGACTACATTTGTATATTGCTACGCTGAACAAATGTGACGTCATAGCATTATGATATTGTTTGGCTAGATATGTTTTGGCTTACTAGTACAATCATACAACCTGTTACATGTTCATACAGTATTCCAGCTAGACGATCATGTAACTTGATTGCAACCGATAGAAACACAAAGTATGGATTTGACAGTTTCAATACGCAGGCTCCCACCAGTGGACTTTACTACTACAGCAGAATATCTGCCTCCTAGAAATGAACTGCAATGGCCAGTTTTGAAGTCGCTTAACAGACTCCGTACCCAAGTTAGTCGCTGCAGAAGAAACCTAGCCAAATGGGGCATAACAGACCCAACTGAGGTTCAGTGTCAGTGCGGAGCTCCCTTGCAAAGTATGCTGCATTTGCTATCCTGTCCTTTGTGCTCAATAACCTGCACACAAGGATACTTAAGGCGGCGGGTAGACCAAACAAGGTGTTTTTTGGGACGTTTCCTGGCGTAATTACAACACGTGGAGCTATGAATTTTTATATATCATGTAATTCATTTCATTAACTCGTTTGTGATGACCGCAAATACAAGATTAATAAATATAGCTCTATAGAAAAAAAACGTAAAACTCCCTCGAAAAATTTAAATGTTCCCATTTTGCTGAGCTCCTACTGAATATATTTTTACAAAAAACAAATTAGTGTATACGCAACAAATAATCAGATGTCGTGATGACTTAATAACTTTGAAAATAACTATATACAAATAGATATTCATTAAAATCTGTCAAAATCAGTCATTTCGTGCGGTGTCTTTGTCGTAAGCGCCGCGCTGAAGTGCAGACTGAATTGCTATTTAAGACTACGACGTTAAGGTTGATGTTTCTTTGAACGGATTTGGACCTGCTCATCTGGCTCTACTCGTCACTTTAATGAAGGCATCCAAAAAGGCCGTGGAAATAGCCACGTATTGGAGCAAAGTAGAAATCCTAGTTAGGGTCCAGGATCTATGTCTGTAACAAAAAAAAATGTAAATTGCTTTTCGGAAATTTTTGTTTTTCAATACTGTAAGTATTACGCGAGCGGAGCTAGGTAGTTAAAATGTTATAATCTAAAATTGTGATTATCGAAGAAGTAGTTGGGGTGTACCTTAGGGTAAAGTTTAAGGTGTGTTTAAAGTATTCAACGAAACCTCAGTCAGGGCTTTGGTATTTTACGTATCAAAATATATTAGGTAGGTATGTATGCAAGAACCACATTATATATATCTGTATTCATTTTATTGTCTATTTATGTAAATCTAAGTGAAGGTTATAAATTCGATTCAACGATACGTTACCACACAATAATTTGGTGTCTCTTTTTATTTCATGACTGGATGCTATATTTTAGTATGGATTGAAAAAGCAGGGGCCCCATTGATCTGTATAATTAGGGGCCGCGAATTGTAATGCTATGCTTGCAGGGCCCCAGGATATAAAAGTAAACCTATACACAATATACAATTATTAACATTTAGCTTTGTCGTCTATAACGCGCCTCTCATTAATTTATAGTGTGTTAGAGGCGCCCCTTGTTAAATTTGTGTGCAAAATTATATCCAAATCGGTTAAGCCGTTTTGGCGTGCAAAACACAAAGAAACAAACATACAACGTTATTATTTTTATATTAGAATATAGAAAACAGGATAGGGCTTCTAAAACCGAGACATTTCAATAGTATCACACTTCTTTACTTTTTGATAAGCTTTTCTAATTCAAAGGGCGATTCCAGATCCAGGCCCAACCTCCATCCTTTCAACCCATTCTCCTTTAGCTTTAAATGCTTATAGTATAGAATTACACAGTATTATAAACATCTGGTCACGTTGAATACTTTAAAACGCACTCTGCAAATGTTTTCTTCCAGCTGGGTGCGTCGACGCTCGGGGCACGTTCGCATTGCTGCGCCGCGGTCAGAACCCATAATACCAAGCGTATTACGTTTTCTGACCTTTTTCTTTATAAAACGTGTGATGGTTGCAACAACATTTTATTCTTTATTGCACTACAAAGAAGAACTTCACTTTTTTTATTTTAGCTGTGTCGTATCCTCGCTAACGTCCCTATTTCTTGAACAATTCCAAGGTAGAGAGAGTAATGTCCCTAAACTACAATAAATCTTAGAATATACATGGAGACCATGGGGTGATTCCGATAGCCTTTCAAGTCTTGAAGTCTTCTACCTCTATATGTTGATCCATACATCTTATCTTATCTTATATCCATCTCTCTGTATATCTATAAACCTTCTGCAAACATGTTAGACCACCAAGAAAGGAAAATACTGTTATTTATTTTTCATTTTCATTATAGTTATACTTAATTTGAATTTTACTGTTCTTTTTTGTTCACTATAGATATTTCATTTCATATTTTTACACTATATTAAACTACAACGTACTTCAAATCTCCACGCTCCCTTGAATTTTTATCAGTACACACGTTAGTAACATGGTAGTAGTACACAAAATACTACAGAAGTCAATCACATGTATGTTCTTCACTTTTTATACCTACGCTCGGCGCTCGCGCTAGGGATGGCGGCGGCTGGCGGCGGCCGGCCGGCTCGCCGCGCCGAGCAGTAGGTGACCGTATTTTTTTATCATCCATACGTAAATACAAACATACATACATAGACTGCTAAAACCATAACCCTTCCTTTGATAACGAAATATTTTTTTTGGCAGTTATTAATATAATTAGATAAAGTTTTTTTGAAGGCTAAAAAAGTGCGGTTACATTACATTTACATCTTCCTCACTAGATTATTGAAAACAAGCAAACCCTACCTACTTGCCTTTCTGAAACAAATGGTAGCTTAAAAAACGACAATTCACCGTTTAATGTTGAATTTAAACAACCGTCCACTGTTGCAGTTATAATAACTATTTTTAGTTGCTCTATTTTTTTTTACAAGAATATTCACAGACGCGTGTCTCAAGCAGATGGCACTCGCGCTCGCACTACTCCGAAAGACTCCGAGACATCGTGTCGGTGAGCAGTGTCTATGTGTGCGTTGCTCGAGCGCACTTACTATGTTGATTGATTTCTGTAGTAATTTGTGGTAGTATTGTGTAATATTTTTATTAACGCTTGTTATGATACGTATGTGTATACTAAATATAGATATAGATAAAAGAATATAATCTATTGATAAATGTTGCAACAACCATCACATAAAAAACTGTCATGATCTCGATTCGTGTAAGGCGTGAACTATTTCAGTTCACTCGTTACACATTCAAAAACATTCGTCTACATATTTATACATGGTGATTGTCATGCCATAAGTTTATGGCACTTCAATCATCATTCTCTAAGCATACAAATATTCAGTTTTCCCCTTCATTTATTTGACTGACATTGTTTTTATTTCATACATAAGATTCTTATTAATGTTTTCTTTAAAAGTTTTATTTTTGATTAAAATGTAACATAGGTAATACTTTTTAATATATTTTAACGTGATACCACTTGATTAATTAAAACATATTGAAGGTTGTTTCTAATCAAGCACCCAGTGAGATGAATCATGCTAAAACGTTATCACGATCACGTATAGCGATGCAAATCAAATCGGTTGATAAAAAATTGCTGAGTAATGATGTATGAAATTTTCGGTTGTGACTTATAAATCTTGGAAAACATGCGTCATCAGAAACGGGTAGCGCAATTACTTAACAAATTTTGTTTCACTATTTCCGCGTCAGTCTTTATGCTAAGCCTAGTGATTCTTTGAGTGGCATATTTGAACTGACATGTCAAAGAAAAACATGGCTTACGATGGGGGAATCCATGAATATTTGTTGCAGTTTTTAAGAGATATCATGCAGACTGTTTTACGCGCGACCGTTCTGCGATGATAGGTGCAATGCTAGCAATGCCCACGCGCTTTAGAGGTAAGTATATTATAGGGAAGAACAAAACAAATTGAACTTCGATAATGTAATACAATTTGCCTTTTGTTTTTTTGCAAGCGCATCTGAGATCGACTTGAAAATATGTATCCTCGAGTATGCAGTTGGGTTCCGGTGTCAAGACATTCAATTTTTCTCTAAAATAGCTATTTATTTACATTAATTACTACATTTACATGTCTCACCAAAGTAACTAAAATAATCTTTTTGGTACTTAATAAACTTGATAGGAATGTTTTCTAGGCAGTTTCCAGACGTTTTGTATTGATAATTTACAGATTTCTAAAGGTGTTTCAATCGAACAATGCAAAAATGACCTTACGCAATTCACAACGTTATATTTGCAGTTTTTAACGTCTATTTTCGTTTAGGATCAATTGACGCGGGCGGCCCCAGTTGAAGGGGGAATGGGAATGCACCTTCTTCAAAAAATGGGCTGGACTCCAGGTCGTGGCCTCGGTAAAGAGGGAACAGGTACTCTGCAGCCTTTACTGCTTGAAGTCAAGTTGGATACAAAAGGTCTGCAAGCGAAGGAAGAGGTCAGTAGCAGAGGTAACAGAGGAGTAAGTAGTTTTTTTTTTATTATTATTTCTTTTCAGTGGTTTGGTCATGTTGCTTGATTAACCAACATTAAGTAGAGGTAATCATTTTCTTCATATTCTAACAAATTTAATTCATAATCCATTTATTTACTTACGAAAGTAGGTGATATATTGGTTTTACAAAATTGCTAGTTCGCTACATCCAGCCAATGAGGCACGTAAGTAGGTTAAAACAGTCTAAAATTAACTGTGTTGTATGTAATGTGTGTACAGATAATTTAGACAGTGGTGTCTAAATTCATGTGCAAAATCCATTTAATTAAAAACTAATTAGAATGTTCCAAAAATGTAGCCTTCCCCTTCACATATGATAAAAATGAAAAGGACAGATATAGTTAGGTTTATTTGAAGAATTTGTACAACATAATCAACACGTTAAACTAAAAATAAAATGTGAGGCCTATAAAATCAAAGGCAGCTAAATCCAAGTCTGTCAAATAATCAGTAAGCTACAAAAATCGATAACTTTGTTCAGGTAGCTACAATATTCTATATTTTAAGACAGATTTGTAAAGAATGTGAATATTAGAAATAATCTGACTTTTAATTAATAAAGCTTCCTGTATATTTGAGTACAAAGTATAGTTAACTCATTTTACGATATTATGGCGTTTAGCTGCCTTTGATTTTATAGGCCTCATGTTATCATTTTTAATTTTTTTGGGAAACAACAATACAATGTTACATTACACCCTAGAAGTGTTCAACAAACAAGGCAATCAATTTGGTACCCGTTCCGTTTACCACAGATTGTCAAAACTATTAGTAAAGTAGTACGTTAAGTAAAATGATGCAAAACCAATCAATATTATTTCACAACACATTTATATTATATTTATACATGTTCATACAAGCATTACTATAAAGATATCTCTTTTGCGTATTACCCTGCATACCTCGCAGCTTTCTCATTGCAGTATAACATCACCAACGTCAATTAACTCTATTAACATTTTTTCTTTTATTTCAGATGAAGCCACAACGGGGTCGCGGTTTAGGAAGGGGTGGTGGCGGCGGGGGAAATGGCGGAGTTACACTAGTCGCGGGGGGTAAACATCCCGTGTCGTTACTAGGGGAATACTGCTCGAAGCATAAACTGGGGCCCCCCGAGTATAACCTGTGTTTCGAGTGCGGCCCTGATCACAAGAAGAACTTTTTGTTCAAGGCAAGATGTAGATGCTCTTTCTTTGTAATAAAATAAATAGTAAGTGCGTAATTTATTACCTAAAGGCTGCGGTGAAATATAGGGTAGATCCACGATCGCCGGCCGCCTTGAAAACGGCACCGCAAAACGAGGCATATGCCTTGGTTTTGGTCTCAGTCGCGCGTGGCCGCACCTGGGCCATAATTCTGTATGAAAACACAGATTCCACACGATATAGAAACCCCGTCGTTATCGTGTCTTGTGCAAATCGTGTCACACCAAGGAATCGTCAATTTTTGTATTCTGTATAATCTAGACAAATTATCTATGACAGGTTTTGGATCCCTCGAGTGTGTTCCGAATTAGAACTAAAGGATTTCTCATCCCAAAACCGATAAAGAATTAAAATAAAGGAATGGCTTATATTTATGTTGTGATATAACGAAGCTATGGGTAATTATTAAAAATTGACAGAAAACCTTTAGAAATACATTTTAGTTTTTTTTTTTGAATATTTAATATTTAATTTAAGTGGTGGTAACTTTTGACGGGTTGATGTTTCAGAACGCGCCTCAGTGGAACATGATTTTTGACAGTTGAAATCCCGCCAATTCCACATTCATTTCGCGCGGTTTCGTTCTCATTTCATCATAGGGTCCTGGACCCTAATTCTGTATGACCAATTTACGATTCCTTGCTTCGAAACCACGCGAATTCCTTGTCTTACATAAGAAATCTGCAAAAATCTATTCTCTATGAAATGAGAACGAAACCGCGCGAAATGAATGTGGAATTAACTGGGATTGGCGCGATTTGAACTGTCAAAAATCATATGTTCCACTGAGGCGCGTTCCGAAACATGAACCCGTTGAAAGTTACCACCACTTATGTCAATATTAATTATTCAAAATAAAACTAATTTTAATGTAAAGTGAAGGTATTTGTAAAGGTTTTCTGTCAATTTTTAATAATTACCCATGGTTTCGTTATATCACAACATAAATAAGCCATTCCTTTATTTTAATTTTTAGCGGTTTTGGGATGAGAAATCCATTAGTTCTAATTCGGAACTCACTCGAAGAATCCAAAACCTGTCATAGATAATTTGCCTTAGATTATATAGAATACAAAAACTGACGATTCCTTGGTGTGGCACGATTTGAACAAGACACGATAACGACGTGGTTTCTGTATCGTGTGGAATCTGTGTTTTCATACAGAATTATGGCCCTGATGATAGTGATGTAACTCACATAATTATTGTTTTACAACGCTATTTACAGGGTGCTATGGTTTATTATTAAAACGTAACAACTGCTTGTGGACTATTATATATTAGGAGAGGTATATGTTTGTATAAGTAAGCATTTGCGCGGGATACTTTTGAGGTTTGATTTTCATAGAGACTGTGTTATCTATAGTATATTTATTTTGATTTAAACTGATATTCAGCCTTTTTGAACTATGCCCGTACTACTCATTTTGAAAAACCGAAAAACTAAGTGGTGTTTTGTTTATAAGTTTACCGCGTGTCTGTATAGTACCTTTGTAGCTTTCAAACGAATAGACCCCGATTTCAATACTGTTTTTTTATTGCAAAAATCTGGACATTTAGGCTGTTTTCGTTAGAAATCATTATGTTGAATGAGACATTTTGGGAAAGGAACATTATGGAACCGGCTGAGATTTTGGGAAAAGCATAATCCTAAATATTATCAACCGTTGGTAGCTTTAAATTTTGATTAAACAATTTTTTCTTTGCAGGTGAAAGTAGCTGGTATTGAATACCAGCCGGCAGTTGCCAGCCAAAACAAGAAGCAAGCTAAAGCGGACGCTGCCCAGCTGGCATTGCAGAAGTTAGGCATTTTGCCATAGCGAGTGTACACTAGTTTTCTAAACTAAAGTGTAGTTGAACCGTGTTTCATGCATTAAATTTTGAGAGGAATTGCATTGTTTTATTTTAGTAACGTCATTCAAAGCACAAAGTCGCGCAACGAACTATTGAGAGAGCTATGCTCGGTGTTTCCTTGCGAGATAGGATCCGAAATGAGGAGATCCGCAGAACTAAAGTGACCGATATAGCTCTTAGAAATAGCAAGTTGAAGTGACAATGGTCACAGGCAAGCCACGTCGCTAGTAGTACCACCCACGCCACGTCTACTGCTGAACATAGGCCTCCCCCAGAGCGCGCCACCTTGAGCGGCTACTCGCCTCTGGCATCCATCGGCTCCTCGCGGCTTTCACCAGATCGTCGGTCCACCGAGTGGGGGTCTCGCCTACGCTGCGTCTTCCGGTTCGTGGTCGCCACCCGAGAACCTTTCTTCCCCATCGGTTGTCAGTTCTACGAGTGATGACCTACTTACCTCTGTAGAATTTATATTCTCTTTGTGATCTCCAACAATAACACAAACAAGGACTTAATTCTACTTGCTAATTATTAATTTATATTTACTAACTGTGGCTTTGACAATCATCACACTATCCCACAGGAACCACAAGTTTCAGGAAAAAAGTAGTTACTGCAATCTTCAATTGTTTGTCCGGTTCCCATTTTAGTTGAGGGCAGTAGCTATGATGTCTATATCTTCCGCTCTCTGTCAACCTTCATTGTTTCATTCATCATCCATCCACCTTTCTTTTTTTGTTTGTTACTCCAGGACCTATCTACACACTGAATTTCATGAAAATCTGTTTAACCATTTTAGTGCAGAGTATTCACAAACATACAGATACACAAACCCACAAAATACTCTGTAGTTTAGGTAGATTATCTTTAACATAGCTTACTAGGTACCTACCTAACTAATAATTACATATTTCACAACACAGGTAAATAATGCAATAAAGGCATAACAATGGATCTAAATTCAAATGTGTCATCATTATTAAATAACAATAAAATTCTAACAACAGGATTGTGATTTGAGGAATAACACACATTAATTGTAGGGTTTGTTTTACTATTATTTATTCTGTGGTAGTGGTCTGTGGACTTGTGGACCCTTAGATAACTACATTCCAGTCTAGTAAAGAATAGATTGACCTATTCAAAGTTCAAATGGATTACTCATTGAGAAACAAACTAAAAATATGGTGTCATTACAATATTTATTCAAACAATTAACATTACGTAGCTAAATTTTGATCTAATATGTAACTCGTAGTCTATCAATCTACACTAACACAAATGAGAAATAATTTTACTACAAGAAATGATTACTTTGTAGCTTTTTCCTAGCCAAATTCTGTTGACCAGCATTTTCCCATAAAGTCATCCATAAGCCATAATAAACCCACTGATTGTTGATTTTTTAATAATTTTTAAGACTTGTAGTTTCCTAAAGCACGGGTTATGGATAACCTATTCTATACAAAATCACAGATCTGTTCCAACATTGCCTAACATGTCACTTTATTCCTTCTTTATCTCTTGTTGTTTGATTCTGTAGTCGGATAAAGCTGCTTTGATGGCATCCTCAGCAAGCACTGGAACAGTCATTTACTTTCATGGTATAAAATAATATGGTCAGCTCCACAGTGCAGGGCTGTGTAGATATAGGTAATTATGTGACATTATCCATATGCTGCAATAAAACATAGGCGGCAACAAAGATGATGCCACTATACTCAACCTATTGCAGGAAAGGAAAGGATGAAAGGATGGGCCAACTTTTCCCTTTCCCTTCTCTCTTCACATGAACAGGATTAACCATAAAACAAATTAACCTGTGTGAAGCCGGGGTGGGTCAGCCAGTAATAAATCGATGGTGCGCCTGCCAAAACCGTTGTGTATTTATATTTTTTCCGGTAGGTAGTTTTAAAATTGAATTTTGCATCAACTACAAAAACAACTGTGTTATTTTCTTCTAGAAATCGATAATACATAATATTTTTTGCCACCATACTGCATTTTTAATTAATTGATAAGTGTTTCAATCATTAAATAAATCAGTTTTTTGTCTCTCCTGAAAACTTCACTAAACACTCATAGAGGTTTTGGCAAGCGCAATGATGAAATAAAGCTAATAACTCGGTCACTACTATGATGGGTGACCGCTACAGCAAAAAGTGGTATTTACAACTGAGTGCTACCGTGCTTCGGAGGGCATGTTAAGCTGATGGTCCCGGCTGTTGTAGTAAGGCAATAGTCATTAAGCCCGAGTCAGAAGCCTTCAGGCAGCCTAAAAGTTCTGACACCAGGGCTGACCACTTGCCTACACGAGAAGAAGAAGAAGACTCAGTTGGTATAGCTTTAGCATGGAAGAGGGAATGTGATATGAGGTAACATTATGGTGCATATAATTCGAAGAGTAATATTAAAGTCCAAGGAATGATAATGATAAGGGTATTATTATGCAAGATGATAAGAAACTGATAGATTTTATATTTTGTATACTTACTAGAGCAGTGTAACTTGACAGGCGGTAGAGACAGCTCTTTAGCTATATCAGTGTTCTTCAACTTTAGGGCTTCATCAACTGTCTTGCCCTTCACCCATTCGGTAGCAAGAGAGCTGGAAGCGATTGCCGAGCCACAACCAAAAGTTTTAAACTTTGCATCAATGATTTTCCCATCATCATCAACCTCAATCTGGAGCTTCATCACATCTCCACAAGCCGGAGCTCCCACAAGACCTGTGCCCACATTCTTAGCCTTCTTGTCCAGAGACCCGACATTACGAGGATTTTCATAGTGATCAATCACCTAAAAATATGAGAAATGTAAAGATGTTGTTATGGTTCGTATTATCACAAGCTAAGAATAAAAAAGGTAGGTAGGTAGTTATGAAAACAAATTATTGTGAATAAAGATAAGCCAGTATAAATACATACTGGCTTATCTTTATTCACAATAATTTGTTAACCAATAGGTTATGTTTACGCTTTTTCGTTCACCTGACAGGTAAACGTATTACTACGTACTGAAAGGGAAAGGTATTTCGAAACAAATTAGATAATAGGTTCTAAATTTTTATCAGACTTACGATAAGATTTCTATAACTACTTATTATACCTATTACTGCACGAAATTACGTCGTTGATGGTGAAATCAATAATCCTTGACATTGAAACGAAACTTACGTTAGCATGATACCCAGCGCTCTGCATCACATGTGGGCTGCTAAAGCCTCTAAGGCAAATGCATCTGCGAAGGCTTGATGCAACAAATTCCATTATGCTGATGGGTGATATTTTTAAGTAACCCACAGTAATCGAAAACTACGCAACGAAAATTATATTATTTTTATATCTTCCTTTCTTGTGTTCAGACAGAAGTTCGTTCAAAAACTTTGAAATCAGCTTATTTAATTGAAGTGATGTCAATGTCAAAGTCAAAATTCAATTGACAATCTTTCTTATCGTAAGGGGCGTTCGGATTGGGATCAGTATCGTTTTTGGCATTTGCAAAATTACCGTTGTTGTAAAGCGTTCGGTTTGAGCGTTTCGCTAATAATGCCACTTTTACCACTTTTACTCAGTACCCAAAATGAACGCATAATAACCAAATGCGGTTTGTAATCTCAAATGTCAAAAAACTAATTGGCGGAATTTTACATTACGCACGTAAACTTACGTCTTCCTTCTTACTTCTCCGTGCTATATCATTAGATAACTACAATTTTCAAAATTGGGTCAAAATTGGCAATCACGATGGCATTTTTAACTGTTTTTGAGCTATCCGAATGGTGAACGAAAACAGTTAAAAACGCAACTTTTGCTCACACATTCCCAAAACGAACGGTGCATGTGATCATTTTTGTCGTTTTTAACTGTTAATTTTGCCACCAGTAGGCTGTCCGAACACAGGTATAGCTGGCCGTTGCGTCATGCAGCTAGTCCACCGCAGATGCGAGCCTACACAGAATCATAGATAAAAACTTGTGTGGAATGTGGAAGTAGCCGACATCCACCATCCAACAAGTTGTAGTGCGTTCGAAAACTACATACAATAAAATTAAAACCAGAGAAGCACAAATACGACTCGGAAGTACTCTGTGACTCGGGGATCTGAGCTATGGGTCTGAGTCTTCTTTGGTTTTAATTTTATTGCTAAAAATGGGTGTTTTATAGAACTCCGCTCAGTCGTCAATCTCCGTTGAAGATGAGATTTCATTCACAAAATGATCATTAATATGAATGAATTTTCTACTTGCATGTTTATAAATTAATTTAAATAAAACACGTAAAATTACAACCATTTTCAAAATTAGAGCTCTCAATCGCAATGAAATGATTCGCATGAAAAATCATGCAAAGCCAGCACATTAACTTCAGTAATTTATAAATATATAATTATAGGTGTAAAATTCAGAAATTCGATTATAACGAATGGCATAGATAGTAAATATCAAAGCATGAGCGAAGCGAGCACCAAAATTTTATACGTTTAATAAGCAATTTAAAACTTAGACTTTTGTACATATTTATAAATTAATCTAAATACAACACATAACATTTCAGCTTTTATTATTATCTCTCAGTATTGCTTTGATAGATTATAATGAAATATAAGAATTTTTAGAACTCTACTGATTATATTTTGTGAAACAGTAAAATATTAGTTTCTGGTTTCTGAACGCATAACAGTTTGTCAAACTCACATAAAAAGACATTTTCCTTATTAAACATGACAATCGCTATTAGGGCTGTTTCAAAGTTACTCGTGCCTACTATAACAAACGTTATTTGTGTATCAAGAGCTCAGCTAAGCACTCTGTAAGTAGGTATACCTTATTACCTTTTTACATAGTTAATTTATTAGAAATGTTATGCAATAGCTTGGTGACTTCGGTTCATGGTATTAGTAGTATCTAGGTACATTCTACCTAGATCACTCACTCACACTCACATTTTTCATTATCAAAATAGGGTTGGGAAAACATACAATTACTAAGATAAGTACTTACTTATTATTACAATAATAAGAGTAGGCACCTAGTAGTTTATGCTCATTGGAAAATTGTTTAGTAGGTATTTTTTTAAATCAGATATGTGTTGCAATTAATTAATTACTGGATGAAATATACTTCAGGAAATATTATTAATTTAACGTATTAACGTAGTAACTTTACGCCTGTGTGGAAGTGTTTGTATGAAGTTTTTCATATCTACACCTCAGTGAAAACCGCGGGGAGCCGATAGACGCAGGTGGCAAGCAGCCGTTCAAAGTGGCGCTTTATGAGGGAGGCTTATGTTCAGCAGTGGACGTCTCAGTGTACCTATTGTAAAAATATTTTAAATATGCCAGGAACGATTTACTGGTTCTTATTATTAATTTGCAGCACTGAGTTTTATGAAGCCACCAACAACCGTCATTATGGAGATTTTGAACAATCACGCTCATTTGAATAAAATGGTGTAAGAACATACCTACCTAATAAATAGTTATGAATTTAGGTAGTGCTCATTGTGTCATATAAGTAGGTTAGTCAGAAATGGTTAAAATAAAAATGTAGGCACCGATCGCCTTTGTGTCGCTCTTGAAACTCGGATAAATCCATTCTACCCTCTTTTGAGATATTGAAGAAAAAGTGATAATAAGCTCAATTTCATGATTTATATGGGAGCATTTTTTTATCAAACAGCAGTATTAAAAAACGATTCTGTCCAGCAAATTCAGTATTAAATCCATTCATTCTTTCAATAATTTAATATTTGCTTTGGATTTACCTTCACCTGATATAATGGAATGCAAGTTATCTAAAAGAAAACTTAGTGTGGATTTATAGAATTTGGATTTAGTAGATGTAGATTTGAACGTGCAAAGTTTACATCGACTGACGGCCATGTTGAACAAACAAAAGTATTATGAGCTTGATGGTTTATTTCTCAAGAATCATGTGGGTTTTTCACATCTGATAAAATTATTTAAAAGCTTTTTTTACCTTATCTTTTGACATCAAAATCTCAAAAACCGTCAAACTCGGATAACCCCAATTTTGAGAAGAATTCGGCTTATCCTAGATTGACGTTAAGCGACACTTTTTTTGAAATTATGCATCAAAAGTAGCGAGCACTTGCTACTTAAATTCTATTTTGTGCTTGAATTTCAGCAAAATGGCAGTCAGCAACCCTGACTACAAGTCCGCCACGTCCATTCACGAGTTCTCTGTGAAGAACTTGAAAGGTGAAGATGTGAAGTTAGACGTGTACAAAGGTCACGTATGCATCATCGTCAACGTCGCATCCCAATGCGGGCTCACCGCAAACAATTACAAGCAACTGAATGAGCTATACGAGCAATATTCTGAGAGCAAAGGTGAGGCTTTATTGAAACAATAAAGTATTCTTGTTTTTGTTCAGCCATTTAGGTCGATATCTAACTGAACATTTTCTAATAATTTTCATGCAGTCTTCTGCCTTGGCTATCCTATAACACCATAAAGCTTTTCCTGACAAAAATTTACATGCACACATAATAACGTTTGAAAGTTATCGTCAAGCACATAATCAAACGTCAATAATTATTCATACAAGTGGTCACCTTACAACCAAAAAAAATTGTAAAATGAAGTAGGTACCTATATTACTTAATAACATAACAGAATAAATAATAGTACTAGTGTACTAATACGTACTTTAAAAGCAAGAAGATTTTATTCGAATTTAATAGCTTAGCACATCAGTTATATATTTTATGCTGCTGAATTTCTAGCGCATAATATAGTCTAGTTTTCCTACATAAAATAAACTGCTTTACTTGTAATTTTTCCTCAATGTATTGATATGGTTACGTTATACGTGTACCTTGACTATAATTGTATTTACAATATTATGTTTCAGGTCTTCGTATTCTTGCTTTCCCCTGCAACCAGTTTGCAGGCCAAGAGCCAGGAACCTCTGAAGATATCGTATGTTTTGCATCTGATCGTAAAGTTAAATTTGATCTGTTTGAGAAAATTGATGTAAATGGAGACAATGCCAGCCCTTTGTGGAAGTTTTTAAAGGTGAATATTATATTTAGGTACACATAATTTTTAAATACCTAGCATTGCTTATATTTAAAGTTCTCATCCATGTCTACTTAAATATTAACACTTATCGTTGTCATTATTGTAATAATATTTTAATTCTATTATTATATCCATCCTAGTACTTATTTGAAGTATATAATGCCATGGTTGTCACGATAGTAAATTATTGTTAAGCAAGGCTAATAGTAATTACCTTCAGCTTTCTAGCAACTTAAAATATTCATAAAAATGATGGTGGGAAAGTGGCAGTGCGTGTATTGATTGAAATTAACCTTGGGGTTAGATTACATTTTTATCGATTGACTTAATGAAGGTAGGTAGGTACCTATTTGGTATCCGTTATGCTTTGTGTTATATCGATATTGTCTGTCTTCCTATATTTGAATGACGTGCAGTAGGTACCTACCTGATTACTCAATTCCAGTCAAATGTAGGAAACCCGACAGTGTACCTATTATGTGGATGATAAAAAATCGTGACTTGATTCAGCCCTTGGCCAAGAAGGCAATCAAGTAATCACACCATAACGTAATTTTATATAACCGATCTGTATCTTATTGATTGAGAACCTAACATTGTTTGTTTGTAGTGTGCTGCTTGGATAAAGCAGACATGATGGCTGATATAATATACTAGGTTAAAGTCCACTCAAGTGTTAAAAGGAAACCAGTCAATAGTATAATTATTCTTTACTTTCTGCACCTTATCCTAATGACTTATTTACGACTTTATGTGGAGATATTAATAATGAATTCCAAGAACTATCTACCGAGAATAGATTGGTCCATTGTATTGCTTCCATTTGTATTATTCACTCATTTATTAATTTTTCATTTTTCTTAGGTTTTTTGTTTTTTTTACAATTTTACAAAACTAAATGTTTTAAAAATTGTTCTAAAAATACATTACAAAAATACTATATTAATTTGTATTATTTATTATTAAGTATCTATTTTTTTTTTAAATTTAGCTACATACCTAAATTTTTTTTATTTCAGCACAAAAAAGGTGGCACCATCGGCAATTTCGTGAAATGGAATTTCACTAAATTCATCGTCGACAAAGACGGTGTCCCCGTAGAACGCCACGGACCAAACGTAGATCCTCTGGATCTTGTGAAATCTCTTGAAAAGTATTGGTAGGTAGATTTAAGAAACGCATCAAAGGAAAAAAACTCCACAATTTTGCATTTGTCTCCTTATTGTCTAATGTTTGTTGTAATAGTGATTTAAATACTAATTTTCTTTTTAACTTCTTACTCGTACTACTACCTACTGTATTTCATGTTAATATAAAATGCTAAAGTACCTACATACTTTGGGACTATATTTTACTGTGAATCATATTTTTCAAAGAAAATATGTAGTAGGTCTCGCACTTGTATTAATAGAGCTGATTCAACTTGTGATATTGTAATACTTTACTAGGTGTAGGTACCGAATTGTTGGATGAAGGATTAACATTTTGAACTAAATAAAGAACATTATTTTTGTACCTAAATGTTTTATTATTTGAACTGTATAGACACGTAGGTGTAAGTGGTGTAACATTTACGTGACGGATTAAGGTTCTTGGCTCTCCCAACCCAATATGAAGGCTAACCTAGGAGAAGAAAGGCGCCCATAATACTTGAAATACCTACCAATTATACCAGAATGATTGAAACTAGTATTGCAAACTGTATGTGGTAGGTATAAAAAATTAAGAAAGAAAATAGCGTTCCAAAAGTTTTTATCATAGTTCGTGAAGCTGAACCCCGTGGCGCAGCAGGCCAAAAATAATTATTTCTAAACCCGCAAAATACATTCCAAAAAAAACCGTAAGCTACCGAAATTATTCGTTAAATTAATTACTATCTACAAGGCTCAACCCTAGCAAATAGGAAATTCTGCCAACATGACGACTGAGAAACTCAGAACACAGCTCTATTCTCTATGGTAGACAGCTTAGACAGAGATAGCTAAATATCAACGTAGTGCCTATTTTTAGCCAATCAGAGGAGGTATTTTGAATTAATTCGAGCGTCGCTGCGTCGTTGCTGGCGCTTGGCTGAGTTTCATCCTTCCCTCCCTTTCTTTCCGTCATTCCCACTCATTTCACTCGTTTACGTTGAGTACGGTTCCTTCGTTGTGTTTTTCGAATAAAATTTCGTTTCTTTGATTGTAAACAAACAAAAATTTGTAGAACCTTTGGTTCCATACACAGTTAAAATATATTTCATGTGGACTCTGAATGTCAACGCGTGTGGTGAATGTGATAATTTTAGAAGTTGTGAAAAGGCTAAAATATAACTGGTTGTGATAAGTATAGAATTGCAGCATGTCTACTAGAAGCGGTCGAATACGAACGAGTGCTATAGAGCCAAGTCCGCCTACTCGACCATCACGATCGCCTGGTCGACCGCGGAAAATTTCACCAGTGCGGAAAAGTCCACCCGCGCGCCAAACCGCGCGTAAGTCGCCCGCACGAAAGTCGCCTGCACGTAAAACCTTGTCTCCGAGTCGCAAAACACCGTCTAAATTCCCAGCACGGAAGTCTCCAGCAAGAACTACCAAGGAAAGTACCGAAACTGCCCCGGCCCCGAAGTCACCGATAAAGCGTCCCGCGCTCAAAGCGGACGTGTCCGTTAGACTTGAGAATTTTTCTGCCAAACTTGAACCTCTCCGCAATACCCGTTCCAAACGTGTAGAATACTCTGTAAAGGATATTACATCAACACAGAGTGAGTTTTCTCTCGAAACATTGAATGGGATAGAGCCCCTTTCGGATATCTATGGTCTGAGAAACAGGAGGTCCGTAGAAGACATCCCACCTCGAAGATCTAGCAGACTTCGAGAGTTCATTGACTTTGTCCCAGAACCTGATATCAGACGTAGTGTCAGCAAATCCCGTAGCCAAAGCAAATCCATTAGCAAATCAGTCAGCAAGTCTATAGATGCTTATTCAGATGAAGATCATTCAGCAGAAGAAAGTTCAAGTGAAAAGTCGAAATTGATAACAAGAAAATTATCAACACCTCTGAGACATAGCCTCAATAACATAAATCAGATTGCTAGCCGATACGAGTTTGGAGGCCGAGTTGGCAGTGCTGCATTAATGATCCTTATACCTCTGACTGTTGTATCTATTCTAACATCTTGTATGAAATCATGTGCTTTCAAGACTCTGGTTAATTTCTCCCCCTTTAAATCTGTAAAGCTATGGTTCAGTATTCCTGCAACTGTTATAGTCATTACTCAAATCTTTTTACAAGCTATCTTTGCTATTCTTCCCGTATTTGGACACTGGGATGTCCGCATGGATAACGCTGAAAAAAGATATTGCTTCAATGGGTTATTTGCATCATTTTTTACTGTAACCCTCTTATATGGTTTGGATTTCTTACAATTTATCAACAAAGAGGTTCTGCTTGGAGATTATTTAAAGCTCGCCACAGGATTATACATTTTTGCTGTACTGTTGAGCATTGTGTTGTATGTGAAGAGCCAAAAAATGAATAAAAGCGAATTGAATCCATATGGGAACTCTGGTAATTTTTTATATGACTTTTTCATGGGAACTGAGATTCATCCACAACTGCAGAAACTGGATATTAAAATTTGGACATCAAGAATTTGCAATATCAATACAGTAAGTGTACTTATATTTAAAATAATTCTAATATTAATTCCCACTGATACATATCAGTCTCACTCTTCAATATCAATATCACTCTTCTATGATAATTGATAATACATGGATTGAGGAGGGACCCCATGCCATACTTGGTTTATGCAAGCTTTACTGAATTGCAATGTAATCTTTAAATTGATCTATGTATGTACAATTCTTTATCCTAACATTTATCAAACAACCTTGAATTGAACTACCTACTGTACAGATAGCTATGCAAGAATTATACTTCACAATCTATACATTACTTTAGCAGTCTAGACTTAGACCACTGGTACAGCGACTTGCATACCTAGGAAGGTTACATTATAATTTAAAATATTATTGTGGCTGGAAAACATCTGAATAATGCATTACAAAAGATATAACGAAAAATGAAAAACGATGAAACGATGTGAAAACTTAGATTCATTCCATTCACTTTAGTATTACACATTTAGTACACATAGTCTTACCACAGATAATATAATACCTAGTAGTCTTACACATGCACACTTCAGTATTAAGATCACAACAACACAAGGCTATTACAACTTGTCTACCATGACTGTAATTCTAATCAGAAACCTGATAGAAAGGCAAATGTCAATATCAAAGCCTCAAATAGATAAATATGTGTAGACATTTCACACAGCACCATATGTTCCCCAAATAATATTAACCATGATGAAAATATTAATCAGATTTTATTTTCAGCTGATCCTTGCCATGCTGATATTCACACAAGGAGTAAAACTGGAACTAAAAGAAAATGAAAAGCTTGATTTGACGAACTATCAAGACTTATGGAACAGAATATCCTTACAACCAACCATTATTCTATTCTCAATGTTTCAAATTGTTTATATACTGAGCTATATTACGAAGGAGTACCGGATAACTTCGACATTCTACTGGCAACAGGAAGGAGTGGGGTATTTGCTGACCGTTACAAGCGCTTTATACCCTTTCTATTTCACAACACTATCGAAATATGTAGCCGATACTAACTTGATGCTGTCAACTAATACTCTAATATGTGCTTCGGTGCTATTCTCGCTGGGCTTCATCATTATGCTGGCCAGTAACAGTATTAAGTATGAGTTCAGAAGGAATCCATTGCAGTCCAGCTTTGCAAGTAAGTTCATTGTATAGAGCAAGAGCCCTGGCAATGTACTAAATGACCTAATATAATCATCATCATCATCAGCCTGAAGACGTCCACTGCTGAACATAGGCCTCCCCCAAAGAGTGCCACTTTGAGCGGCTGCTTGTCTCCTGCATCCATCGGCTCCCCGCGATTCTCGGTCCACCTAATATAATAATTAAATGTTATGTTTGTATGAAATTATGCACCTAAAATTTTGAAAACAGGTAATTTCAGGTGACTCTTTGTTGTGAGGTACATCATTAGGGCTCGAGTTTTTATTTCTAATTAATTTCAATTCCTTCTAATTCTAAATACCTTTTTAATTTCTGATTCTGTTAATTAAATTATGACTGTGATGGTATTTATGTAATATTTTCTAGATAAACAGTGTAACAGTATCTATTGGTGTAAATACAAACAATAGAAGTGTTTACAGACCAATAAAAATCATAAATCATAATCATATTGATAATCATGGGTCACCAACTAATTAATTTATACAAACTAATTTAACTCGACAGTTTCACCAGTTTGGCAATTTTTTACTTAAATATCAGTCTCTACCACTAACTTTTACTACAGCAGAGTATATATATATAACTTTTTTAACTAATTGTTGGTCTCTACCGACCTGCGGGGCTACCGTCTACGCTAATGGTAATCGATGAATGGGCTTCATTTCGTCATTTCCGGCAAGTTGGCATTGTGTAACATCTCCATAAATTAGTATTTTCTCACTGTTTCTCATTATTCTAATTAATCAATGTTTTGTCTATTCAGTTTCCCGCCAAAGGGACCATAATACCGATGGATGGGAATGACTAAATGAAGCCCATTCATCGATTGCGATTGAGTTACACAATACGGGGGCTGTACAGTACGGCGTCACTTCGCGAAAGTCGTAGGCGTTTTTACTAGGTGGTAGGACTTTTCTGCAAAGTTCGTCTAGGTAGGTCCCACCGCTTTGCCAGTTAATCTGCCGCCAAGCAGTAGTGTGCAAGCACTATTGTGTTCCGTTTGAAGGGCGTTGTAGCTTATGAAATTACTGGGCAAATGAGACTTTATGATCTGATCACACAGCCTAGTAATCTTATTACTATACCGTGAGGTGAGAAATCTCAGGCCAGTGCCACGCAAATGACTTAATAAAATTGTTCTCATAATACAACACAAAAAAATATCCACCCACCTATCGAGATAGTCATCATAAAGCTGAGGCCGTACATATCTGCTATTTTCATTAACCTTCTAGATGGAAAGCCACACTGAATTTCAATTTTCATCAAAACACTACTAATTTTAATATGGCATTTGTTCTTTTGAGGATGATTATGTCCATGGTTCTTTCCTTTTGTTTGTCATGTTTCACATTAACATACATTTGTTGTCTATTTTTAAATTAACTCCCGCATCTCCCAATTATAATTAATTATAGTATGTGACAAGTATGTTTTGTCACATGTTGCACGCTAAAAACATCTGCATATACAATATTGACCTTACTAATAAAATCTGCATAACAGTGGAATCCACTATTTTTTTTATCTTGTTTCATCTTTGCGTATGTCTAATTTGATAGAGAGAGGCAAAACACAAATCATGTATTCCTCCACTACACAAAGTTTGTTAGTAACGGGAACGGGGTAACAGTTTTGCATTTTAATACAAAGTAGAAAAGATTTATAATTTACTAGTTGCTAAAAATATCCCGTGTGTTAATCCAGCGTATAAGCTATATGCATTCCAAATTTCATCAAAATTGGTTTAGTAGTTACCGAGATAGAAGGTAAGAAACATCCGCACACACAAACTGTTTCATTTGTAATATTAACTAGTTGACCCGCCCCGGCTTCGCACGTGTTAATTAGTTTTACGCGTTACGTTTATGGGTAAGAGGGAAGCGGAAGGGAAAAAGGTAGGGGAAAAGGATGAATAGCTATATAGGGACGGCAATATATATATATATATATTTACGTAAACGGATGACGTGACGAGCTAGTCGTTCGCCTGGTGTTAAGCGACACGGCCGCCCATAACAGATTGCAGTGTCACTCGGAGCCCAAACTAAAGTTTCGCGTGACACTGCGCACTGCGCACGTCATCCTGAGACATCACACAGTCTAAAAAAGTTTTCTAGACTGTGAGATCAGTTCGTAAAGTCTCATTTGCCCAGTAATTTCACTAGCTACAATGCCCTTCAAACCGGAACACAGTAGTGCTTGCACACTACTGCTTGGCGGCAGAATAACTGGCGGTGGTACCTACCTAGACGAACTTTGCAGAAAAGTCCTACCACCTAGGGACGGCAATAGAAAGGAGGCAGGCGAAGCTGCCTTCCTTCATCCTTTTCCCTTTCCTTTCTATCTTCCCTTCGACAGGTGAGTATAAATAAAAATATACTTTTTTAAAAAACAAAATGTATCCTGAATGTTATATTGAAAAATTAGCTATAACCATACCAAATTTTAGCGAAATCCGTTCAGTAGTTCCAGCGTGATGCGTGTTCAAAGGGACAGACAGACAAAAAAATTTAAAAAAAATTGTTTCTACTTCTGTACCGATAAAGAAGTGCAATGAAATCAAAATTTTCAAAAAATATTCAATGTTAGTACAGATTTAGCCTAGTTACAGTTTTATTGTATGTGTGTATATGTATAGATAAGAAAGATAGGATGGCAGTAGGTATCGCGCTAGCGTAGTCAACAGTAGGGCACAGGTTACTTATACGATACACATTTTAATCAATAAACGATGACGCTGGTCACGTCATAATCTTTTTGTTGTGTTTTCATTCAATCTTATTGTATTAGCAAGTTACGGACATTTTCGATATGGTGCGAGAGCCCACTCCAAAAATACCTACGTCATCGGGTACCCCAATAGGCTATGTGTAGATCGTTAACCGACACTAAAACATGTAAAAAAACATAGGTCTGCCAGTTCCGGTCCTGCCGGGTCATGGAAATAATCCACCTCCACCAACTTCAAATGCCTTGAATACTATGTTTCGCCAAGTTTAGACCTGGCAGACCTTTTAATCTATTATCAGGGTCACCTTGGCTATTATTAGGCGTAGGTTTTATCGGGGTAATCGCTCAGGTAGGTAAAGGGTGTGAAGGGCATTCTTAGGGGCAGCCAGGTACTTCCGGCAGGGTGCGCAGTGGCAGAGCAATTTTTTTTTACATAATTAATCAATGGTTAACTGTTGCGAGAACTTTCATTCGGGTGAATTTTGACAAAATAAATACGTCAATAAATTTCAATTATTTTAATGACCCGGCAGGATGGGAACTGGCAGACCTGATTTTTTTACATATTTAGATGTCGGTTAACGATCTAAAGATAGCCTATTGGGGTACCCGATGACGTAGGTATTTGTGCAGTGGGCTCTCGCACCAATATCGTTCGTTCGACATGAATCGTCTATATTATTATGTACCATAGTTTTCAAACTCTAAGGTTATCTTTCTTTTATTTCAGAGCTGGAATCGATGCCGACTTTCCACGGGAACAAGCTGCTGATATCAGGACTGTGGGGTGCACTCCGTCATCCGAACTACACTGGTGATATCCTAATCCATATTGCGCTAGCTCTTCCGGGGATTTTGAGTGGGGAAATAATTGCTGCGTCCCCAGCTTTGATCACGATTCTAGTGTTATTGCATAGGGCTTGGCGGGACCATGCCAGATGCAATAGGCGTTATGGCGCGGCTTGGCATAGGTATTGCAAAAAAGTACCCTCTGTCATCATACCTAAGGTTCTGTAAAGCATTTTGTTGATTGACTTGCCATTTACAAGCATTTTTGTGTTTACAATTCAATATTGATAGATTGCTTTATGCATTTATACAACTGACTTGATTGGTACTATTAATGGATTTTTTAGGATAGACTTATATAGGGTTTGAGAGAATTTATATTATAACTATTTAGTATATTTTTTCGTGAATAGAGCGTTATTCTCAACTTTGTTACATCACTAACATTTAGGAAGTAAGGTCAGCTCAAATACAACCAAAAAGACAAATAATATATTCGTAGGTGCATATAAAAAAATAACATTAAATTACTAAAAAATAAAAATCAATAGTTTAAGGGTGTTTCAGCTCAATATCGCTCAAATTCTAAACTATTCTAAAGTTAACGTTCTAAAAAACTTATCTAATTAACGGGAATAGGCTTGTGTCCTGCTATTTTTTTTATTGCACATATTAATAATATTCCTCAAAACATAAACTTAAGTCGTGAAAACAAAAATTAAATATCTCAAGAAATTACAAAGTTACAAGCATTTTAAAATACAGGAATAGAAAGAGACAGTTCAAACGTGCAGTGACGTCCAGTACGTTCTCCTTAATAGTACCTCATTACTAAGCTGTGGTAGCTTTACATACAACTCTTTGGCATGTGACTTCACAACGTGCGTTTTTATAGTAACTGTGGGGAAGCTCTGTTTTACGAGAAGGGGACAGGCGATGCCCCCTCCAGAAGCATTAAAAGCTTTTTACTCCGTGATTTATTTACCGATTTTACTATCGTTTTCAATTATCGCATTCATTTTTAACCTACTTTACGAAAATAATATTAAGTTGTTAATTTTTAATAGCAGGACAGTAGGCCCGATTTAGTTGACAGTCCTTAAAATACTAAAAATATATCCGTCTCTTACATTGCCGTCTATTTGACAAGGACAGCAACAGTTTTAGAAGTTTTAGATCTGTCAACTAAAGCCTTTAAAATTGGCCCCACTAGCCTATTAAAGAGCTGCATGGGAGATTTTCCTGGTCGTATATTTTACGTGTTTTTACGTAAGTATAATTATGTCTTTTTGTACAAAGAAATTATGTATTGGTATTGGTAAATTCATCACAATAGAATGGAAATTAGGTTTTTTTTGATAGCATAAGTATATATTAAGTTTAGGTAATTTTATTTTAGTATTATTATAGTTTTTGATATGGGTTATGTCATAAAGCTGTATTTTATAGCTCTCTAATTTTGCCATTAAGATTTTTTTTTAGTATTAGTTGAAAATTTAAAAGTGTCTTGAAATGAAGAAGACTTGTTAGATTTTAAAAGGTTTGTATTTGACTTAATTTTTTGTTTGACGTTTTGATATAATATAATTAAATTAAGTAAGTACATGATTTTTGTACCTAACTATTAGGTATCTCAAAATAGCAATCTGATCAAGTAATCTCTTGTAACAAGTTGTTTTTTTTTTCAGTTGACCTCACGTTATTATTTTTGGAGTTTCATACAGATATTGTAATCACTATCCTTCTATACTTATTTTTATGATATAATTAGCTTTCAATATGTTTATTTTTCCGTTATTATTAAACCACTCAAAAGGGATCTGACATTTTCATAGTAATAAAATAAATAATTATAAAATAAATATTTCGTATTGGTAAGCTAGATAAATATTATGTGTTCTGAGTTCTGAGAGAAGGTTCATTAATTTTAAAAAAGATCTTTAGTATTGTACCTATATTTTGCTTATAAAGCGACATTCTATCAACTTGGAAGTTGCTAAAGTTTCTGGATCAGTTAGTGCCATATTATTTATAGGAAAATACGGCCTTAAATTATAAAGACCTACTTCGAAAATAAATATGGCAAAATGTTCATGACTCAGTATTTTTAGCTCGAGTTAGGTTTATGGTAGTTAAAGTTTAATTGGCAATAATATGGTAAAATTACGCAAACTTAACAGTGCCGCCTATATGGATCAATTTATACTTAAATTTTTAGTAGAATGACTTGCCGATAAAATTTCTATGTATACTATACTTTAAATTAGATAAAAAAGTAAATAGGTACTAAAATATCATGTATTACACTATAATATAATTTCTCAAAAGTATTTCTGAAAAGAACGCACACGAAGGTAAAGTAATTTAGTAACTAATATATTTTATTTTATATTTTAAATTACTGTAGGTTGTAATGAAACTTTGTTATGGTATCAATAAAGTTATAAGATTTTTACAAATGTGTAAAAGTTTTTTTTTATAAATATTTACGCTCGCAACTTCGTCTAGGATTCTGTTTTTTTTTGTTGACATGATGGTCTATAGTGTTTATATGTTATAGTCAAACCTCGAAGCTCCTGCGCTCCTAGGTTTGACTAGTCAATCCTCAGGTCTGACTTGAAGTCTTAGTCAAAGCCGAAACAAACCTAACCTAAGCATTAAAAAAAAACCTAACCTAACTATAGTCAAAGGCCGAAATTGGAACTTGTTTCAGGGGTTTGCCCGAAGGCTTTAATCAAACCTAGAATACACCAGTAATTCCGGGAAGACTGCGTATCGACCTTTGACTATGACAGATACACTACATTAAACAAAGTTTGTTGGCTAGCTCATTGAATCTCGGAGGCTCCCAAGCTCTCAACATAGTCAAGAGTACGATACGAAAGTCGTTGAGTGATTAAACTGGCGTAAGTACTGCAAATGCGAACCAGCTGCTGGCCGCTGCATTTATGTAACCATAGAAAAATTAGTAGGAAAGCGTAAGCGATACGCTATCAAATTCGCCTTGTGCGACTGAACAACAGTTTGAGTTGTTATTGGCATGGTTCTTCGATACCTATACATTTTTTGCCTTTGTATTCACATAACCTACCTACCTACTACCGATTTGGAGAAGCCCAGATACCCATAGGACTCGCATGATGTAGGTAAATGAAACAAAACTTTCAATTGTTTTTATTTATTTTTCTATAAAATACACATACAATTTGTAAATAAACAATTCATTATTCAAATATCTAATTTACAGATTTCGTACCTAACATTACGTCGACGCTATAAGTACTATTGTATGAAGGGTACAATACATTTTAATGGAAACAAATATTCGTACTGAAAACTGAGGTATAAGCATTGAACATAATGAAGACCACAAGTGACTGATATGTTATTTAAAGTCAGCAGATGAAAATGTTACATTTAAAAAAAGTAATCTTTTACATTTTGCACACGAGCGCATTAATGAAAATACGAAAATAACTGAAATTACGCGTTCGTATAAATAAATCTATAAGTTCTCCTCAGTAGGTTGTGTAGGACTCGATAGCTTAGGTTTCTTTTTATACAGGATTTAGTCATTATTGACTATATCTGACTGATTAATTTGATTTCAACGTGTAACTTCAATTAAATTCGTCGATATTTCTATTTACACCTATAAAAACTAAATTCTGCAAAGCTTAGATATGACACCGCATGCAATTTAAACATCCGGTCCTTTAGGACCAGCGTCTACACTAATAGCTAACACCGAATACCTGTATAGACTAGAACATGGACCTTAATTATCTAGTAGGCCTATCATAAACGATTAATGATGAAACCTTAAAATTATGTTTGGAGTCACGCATTTGCAACGACTGCAATTCCAAAGGTTTTGGCACTAAATTGTTATACTGCGGCCACACTACAGCGAATGGCCATAACTAAGAAAAAACGTGTAGCCACGATTTATGGCCATAATTATTGGCATATCACGGTAGTGTGGCCCCCGGTGGTAAACGCCATTTCTTCATAAGAGAAGTATTCTAGAAGACTGTCGATTTTTTATTTTTGAGAGTAGACGTTGGGCCTTTTATAATTACAATTTATTAATCAAATTAGTTTTTAAGCAGGCAGCCTCATTCAAACTTAAAGATAACGATAGAGATTTTGCAAATTTATCTAAATAACATCTAAACATCATAAGATTGTTTCAATCGCTACCTACCTACAATGACAATGCTTAATATTTTTTATATGTATTTTTGTTGATGTTCATTTTCATAACTGATCGATAAAAAATGAAGTTTATGGGAAGACACATAATCTTAACTATTTAAGCTCGACCAAGAAAGGATGGGTTACATTACACGTTACACAGTAGGTAGTTTCATTCTGATCCGTAATCACTTAAAAGTCTATCAGTAATACTGTAATATTATTAATTTGGTGCTAGCAGTGGCGAAAGGTGGATATAATTTAATAGTGAGCGTAGTGTGTGCGAGTTAATAATGATAGGGATACATTATGACTATACTAAGACCTAAAGGTTAATATGATGTCGTCAGATGGGAATCCTCGTCGCCATTTGTGGTGTATGTTGAGTGTTAATCTGAGACGCGAACACGTCTACTCCGGACGACGGCTCTAGTGAGACTGACGCTCGCGCATGAGATAGCGACGCTTAGGTTTCTTAAGTACCCAAGCAATATAATTATTTCGTATAGTCATAATGTAGCCCTATCATTATGAACTCGCACACACTACAGGGAGGGAAGACGGTCTGAGAAAACTCCCCATGAAATAGCTAAGAATAGGTGTTAGATAACGTGCTATAATTTATCATCAATAATCAGCATAGCTTTAATTGATTATGGATACAATGACTCCTAGCATTTTTTTTCCAGAAATTAACATCGGTTAAGGACCTATATACTCGCGGATCCTCTATCTCGCTTGCGCATTGCGACATTTTTGAAGATATTAAATAATTGAATTTTCTTACGAAAAATCTGGCTAAACTATGTTCTCATGAATAACATGTAAAACACAATGTAAAAAAAAATTAATACAAATAAGGTTTCTTAAATACAACAGCATCAAAGATTTTTTCTTTCTATATAGGTACTGTTTTTATTTTATGAAAACTTGTTTGGATTAATATGATTTTTTCGTTGAACATTTGTAATGATATTCATGAAAACATAGTGTAGCCAGATTTTTCGTCAGTAAATTCAGTTATTTAATATCTTTAAAATGTCGCAATGCCCGAGTGAGATAAAAAAATCGTGTATACAGGACTCTTTATGATTTTACACAGAAAACACTGCAAGTATTCATTAACTTTTCATCACGTTTTAATCACATCATTTTATCATTTTATCGTTCCCTAAGGGTTAAATTTTGCAGATGCTTTTAAAATAACCGTTTTACACATTCTAGTTATTTGGTTCCTTTTAACATTCTCTATGAAAATATACACATTAAATTCTATGTTATTTACATACCCTATTTACATTCTATGATAAATATCTGGGTAAATATTTTCGATTAAAACATCCATTTGAAGTGTTTAAGGTAGGGTAGATAAATAGGGAGTTTGCTTTAGTTTAATCTAAATATAAGGGAAATAAATATATCATGTATGTATATATTATAGGTGTAAGGTAGATTTTTTCATTTATTGTCATCATGACAGAAATTATGCATTTTTTAAACAGCTATTATGCGGCGGTGATTGCATAAAAATATTTCATATAATATTATTTTAACACAATATAATTAGGATAGCTGTTGGTTTCATAGTTACACAACACAAAAATTAAGATGGAGTACAAATTTAATCATCATCCTCTTTGCCTTTTCCATTTGTTATTGGGGTCGGCTCCCAATCTAACCTGTAGCGGCGAGCTACCAGAATTACACGAGCGACTGCCATCTGACCTCGTAACCCATAAGGGACCAGTAACAGGGATGGTTAGATCAGGTGTCTGACTACCCGTAACGATTGCCATAGATGTTCTTATGACAACCGGGACCGACGGCTTAACTTGCTCTCCGAGGCATGGAGCGATGGCATCGAAAACTGCACATAACTTACTAGATAAGTCAATGGTGCAGTACAAATTATATGTGTGATATTATATGGCAGTCTGAATTTTTTTATAAATAATTTTACTAGGATGCGATTTTTTTTCTCTTGTCATAATAGGAAGTCATTGAGATTGGAGAAAACATTAGTAGATAAATACCATGAGGAAGTAGAATGACATATAAATATTATTCTAAATACTATACAAAATGGCCGGAACGATTGAAAAATGAAGTAAAGAAAGCAGGTTATATCTTTAAGTGAAGATTCGAAGAACGCGAAAATACTCTACGTCTGCGAGCAGAAGAACAATTTAGAAGAATTGGGAAGTAAGTACCTACAGACGCTAATTCGTAAATACGTGTACACATAAGTTGCCTTGAATACCATTGGACTGGCCTGATAGCTCAGTTGGCAGTAGCTCTGCCTTCTCAAATGTAGGCTGTGGGCTCGATTCCTACCCAGGACAAATACTTGTGTGATGAACCTAGGCGTTTGTTCTGTGTCTGGGTGTTATATTGTATTCTATGTATGCATTTACAAATAAAAAGTAAGTATCTAAGCCTTCTATCAGTTATTTGGTTCCCATAGTACAAGCTATGCTTAGTTTGGGGCTAGATGGCGCTGTGTGCAATGTCCACACATATTATTTATTATCGTTTATTTAAGAAGCTAAAATACTCACGGAGTGTGAAGACCAGAAGAGAGACAGAGAGAGAAATACTAAACAATTTCTCTTTAAGAATCTAAAACGCTGGAAATTACACCTAGTTACTTGCTGAAGTAAGTACGTATAGCACCCACTTTGAATTATTATTTCAAAATTATAGTGCCTTTTTGGCCGTGACAAATTTTACAATTTTCAGAGATCCTAATGACTTAGCAGACTTAGACTGTATTATATCGCAGTAGATTGTGTTATTTCAATCATGGAACAAGTAGGAGAGGAAAGCCAATACACGAAGAAAACAGCTCAGAAATATGCCGAAAACCATTATAAAACTAGATGGCGCTGCAAAATGAGCGGGGGCTATAAGATGAGCGTAGATTAGAAATATGGCAAAATCGGTTTTAAACCTAGCCCGCCGTAGCTAGCCGTATAGCCCGCTCATTTTGCAGTGCTATCTAGGTTTAAAACGCTTTTATAATCCCAGTTGCCACCCAGAGTCGAACCATGTGGGGGCAACTGGGAATTACCATATTTCTGATCTACGCTGTTTTCTTCGTGTATTGGCATTCCTCTCCTACTTGTTCCATGATTTCAATACACAGTGAACATTAATTATTCTAAAGTTATAATTAGTATGAAATTATAAGGGAACAGATTTATACGAATAATAGGTAGAATTATTTTCTATCGAAGATCAAACTACTCCAGAAGTTTAGAAGGATTCTTACATTTTATATTTATGTTTAGACCACATTTTTAAGTAGGTAATACATTTTTTGAAACTAATATTTAGGTTCTAGTCATACATAACGTACTTTGATCCGTTGAACCATATAGACAGTTTACATAATGAAATAACTAGGAATGTCTAGATTAAACATAGGTAAAGCCAAAGGTTCGAGATTAGCAGGAATCTATGTACCTACAAATTATATTACGCCTATATCAATAGTAAAATGAAATAGTCCATCATTAGTAGTGTAGCTAAAATAGGATTAAGTATGACTAATTAGTAATTACATAGATTTGCCATTAGTACAGTCTGGTATCTATGTACATATATCAAATCCATGGCAGCGCGATATTGTCTTATAAGTAGAGACTTATTTGTATGCTTCATTTTAAAAATTATGTATATAGACGATATCGAGTAGGTATCTAAATGTTTAGATATTCAGTACAACTAATATTATGTCCGAAGTAAAAAAAAAACATTAATTACAAAGAAAAAAAGTAACCTGAAATATTTTTTCCTAACTACCGAACTGATACATAATCGCCTCATTATTACATCTTTATCTATCAATAAAGTACTATTCACACAATATCGTCGTTACCAATAAAACACAATAAAAGATAATTTGTTTAATTTACAATTAAACAAAGTGTTTTGCCAGAATTTAGCAGAATTAGTACGTTTCAGTAGCCGCAACACGAATTTTAGCATTTAAAATACAATAAATTGCTGTGAAGTGATAATAGATGTTTTAGCATCAATGAGAACATTTGCGAAATTGACAATAGGTACGCTTTTAAGATAAGATATAATATTTTAAAGAGACCAGAAAGTTCATAAAAGCTGAATTTCACAGATCGTCGGTCCACTTACTGGGGGCCCGGCCTACGCTGCGTCGTCCAGTTCGTAGTCGCCACTCAGAACCTTTCTTCCCTATAGGTAGTCAGTTCTACGAGCGATGTGGTCTGGCCATTGACATTTCAACTTGCTATTTCTAAGAGCTATATCGGTCACCTGCAGATGTTTTGTCATTGCCTATTTCTTTTGATAGCAAGACACTAAACTCAAAATAACTATTCCTGCGTTACGCAATATTTATTAGTGGGGGTACTCAGTTAGTAGTAGTAAGACACGCGTCGCTTGGGGCGCGCGCCGCCAGCAGGCCGTCAGAAGTTGCTGTCGAACACCCCCATGGATCGCGTGATGCCTTCGTCACGGAGACAGCAGTCCAGGAATTCGTCGATTGTGAGCACACCGTCGCGGTTTAGGTCCATTTTCTGGAATCATAGATAAGTAATATTTATAAAATTGTAGGCAACACTTTCGAAACTACCTAGGCTAGGTGAGTATGATGAATACGTAAGTATGATATTAAAAGGTAGCTATAACATAATCACAGCCTGTAAGAGCGAGCATGGGTCAGCAGCAGTAGCCCGTACGACTTTCTAACCACTGCACCCAGGTTCGAGTCTCAAGATATTACCTAGGTAGGTACCTACCTACATCTGCAATACTTTCTCCATCTCCAGAAAGGAGCAAAGGATTTTATAAGTATTGCTTTTTGTCTGTACCGACCTTCACGTTTCACATAGTCACCGGGCGGGAGAACGAGAGAAAAACAATAAAGATGGGAACCTAGAAGTAGTTCTATGATTTGGCCAGTGCGGCGCCGATGACGTAGCTTCCAACCACAATAATGACTACATAAGTTGATGTATAAATACTGAACCGCGGATAAGTGCATCAGAAGTCAATCATAGGACGTACTATAAGCTTCAGTATTTGAGTAATATACCAACCTGAAACAGTTTCTCAACCTTCTCCCTAACGGCTTCATCTTCTATCATGGGTTCGACGACACGGCCCATCAAGTCGTAGACTGAAGCCACGATTTCGGTCATCTCCTCCTTAGTGATGTACCCGTCGCCGTTGATATCATACAGGGAAAAAGTCCAGCGTAGCTTTTCTTCTAACGTCCCTCGGGATAAAACCGAGAGCCCGGTTACGAACTCCTGGAGGAAAGATATGGTAAACATTAGTGCTTGCTATACGAAGACTTGTTTGAGGCAGATCATAAATAACATTTCTTTAAATGAATTGACGTGCCGAGCTAGTCGTTCACCCGATGTAAAGCGACACGGCTGCCCATAACGGTTGCAATGCTTCAACTACTTAGTCTTGCACGGCGCATCTATCTACCCCTGTTAGTAGGTAAGTTTGTTCATCGAGATACTCTACCTACTTATAAACACGTGGGTAGGTAGTTATTCTACACGAGTTCAATAGGTAGGTCTACTAATAAGGTTTATCTTACCTCAAAACTTAACAGGCCACTTCTGTCTTGGTCCAATGTGTTGAAAACGTAGTGTGCGTATTGAGCTGTGTTGGCTGAAAACAAAAGAAACGCAATTTTAATGTTGCCTGTTATATCATATTTTTTCCATCTTTATTTGTACACGTAGATACACTTTTCGCAGCTATGTAGATTCAAATTTTAATTTCTTATTCACAAGGTTTTTCTGCTAAAATCCGCTATTTGATACGGATACAGATCTTGTTTGTATTTATTCAGTTTATTAATATTAAGTATCAAAGTGTGAAACCAGAAGCTTTTAGACTTATTTAGGTAGGTACACCTACACTGGAATACATTTTGGAATACTCACGTAATTATACCGATTTCAGCCGCAATCTCTTCTCTCTAGAGACATACATTATTTTCATTAGGTACCTATAGAAAATAAAGTGGCGGGATGAAAGTGTGCAACCAACCTATGTCTAGTAGGTAGTGCTATTATTTATATATTCTCTGCAAAATTTTATCAATACCAGTTCAGCCGTTTGGATATGATAGGCACGCAGGTAGGTATAAACAGCTAGATCGCTTCTCAAGTTATTAGGTGTGGTACTTATCCGGTTAGTGCTTGCACACTACTGCTTGGCGGCAGAATAACTGGCAAAGCGGTGGTACCTACCTAGGCGAACTTTGCCGAAAAGTCCTACGACCTAGGAAAAGCATAGACTCTAGTGCCTACGTAATTATATATATTTGGCTTTATGAAACGGCTAATCTTCACCCCAGTCCTAGCGCTCTTATGCTTTACAATTACAGAAGTACATACATTCCCAAAAATAAATTCGTCTCCGTCAGTCTCAGAATATTAATCTAATGCAAACAAAATTCACTAGTATCCTTAGGCCCGATTTCACCGATTCCAAGTATACGGCTATTCCTTACTCCTGGATACAGCTAATTGACAAATGAAATTACACAAAAAGACGCCATTTTGATTGTATCCAATGAATAAGTCTTATTCCTTCACAAAATTGGTGATATAAGGGCTATATTCGCGTAACTCGGTTGTTCTCGGAAAGTTATACCTGAAGGGTTAGCACGGCCGGTAGACAAAACTGTCTTTCCCCTGTTTTACTCCAAGCAAGTATGAAGAAAGTGACGTAAAACGGGGAAAGACAATTTTGTCTACCGTCCATGCTAACCCAGTCTATATATATATTATAGTTTGGTGAAATCGGGCCTTAGGGAGACAAATAGGTGATTTCTACACTGCTGATACCTAAGCAGGTATAGGTAAGATGCCGTTGTATTTGTACATGCACATTTTTCTTGGTATGAAATTGCCGCTGAGTGACGTCATCGAATGACTCATTAACAGGTGACGTCACATGGTGCAACACTAATGTCCCAGAGCAATGAATAGCTTAATTTTTACAAGATTATGAATAAGATAAGCTATAATCTATCTCATTGACTAGTATTATCATTACCTACCTATTTGCACTTATAAAATTTATATAATCATTATTAAGAACAATCAATTTCAATTTTGCAAGTATGCAACTACTACTAGAACTTAGAAGTTGTGTCAAACATTCGCGAGATTACTTAGGGGCTATGAAGTATGGATCACTATCTACTAAAATAATTAACTCAATATTATTACATTTACTTTATTCAGATAGATACAATCAGCAGTTACTTGATAATCGGAAATGGACAAAAGCCCAATAACTTAGTTACACATCCAGAAATCACGATGCCATTCAGCACAGCATGTTACAAAATACTATCGATTCCGAGTGTCAACTAAATATTATCACAATGGAATAAATTGTTGAAGATTATCTCTAACACATTTGGTTTCCCCTCAAATTTACCCTAAAATACCGAAAATTCTGAGATGTCAAATGCGCTGATGCCAAGTAACTCAGTGTAGCTATTACGCATCTCAAAAGTTTCCCCTTTCATCGGTTACAAATGTTTAAAATTAACTTAAGATTAGAGTTGAGATGGGCACGCCACAACTATCCTCCCGATGGAAATGAACAGGTTCTTAAAGTAACGGTTTAAACTAGGAGAGCGCCACCCGTTTGCTGCTGGTAAACCTCTATTGTGTCGCCTTCTTCCATTTCCAGTGACGTTGGGGTATCATTCTCGTTGATTGGCTGCCCATCGAATCGGAATCTCACCACTTGCATTGATAAACCCTATAAAACAAACAATATTGTTTTTAAAATTAAGACCTGAGCATTACTATATTAAGTAGTATTATTAACTATAATCTCATTTGACTTCTAAAAGTGCCAAGAGTAGCCTATTTGCAATAAAATACTTTGATTTTGATCAATAGAACCACATTATTTGGTAAGCAAGTAGCGAGAAATAACTGTATGAATGATCTTTGGGACCACATGGCCACTTTGAGCTCAACTTGGTTTTTATGTAAGACTGTAGGTAAAGCATTTTGTCACAGAGCTTGAGTTGACAGTGAGACAATCTTTTTGGAATAAATTTTGAAATGATTTTACAAAAAATGATATATGTATCAAATGAGTTTCAATACTGTGGTTTTAGACAGCAGTCATTGTGCTGCTTATCAATCATCAAATAATTTTAATGTGTAAATGAATGTTATTTTTTAATATAGATTATGTAAATAAACCATTCCCCAAAATTTACAGAACACCAGGATGTATAAATGTACCATTCTTTTTAATGTTTCATTAGCTGGGCTGTGGGTAATTTTTGTATTTGCCCAACATAACCTTGTTAGGCAAATACAAAAATCTACAGAAATCTAGACAACAGCTGCTCAGAGTTAATTCACATAGTACACTCAAATGTTCATCATCATCATCACCACAGCCTGAAGACGTCCACTGCTGAATATAGGCCTCCCCCAAAAAGCACCATTTTGAGCGGCTGCTCACCTTTGCATCCGTCGGCTCCCCATGGTTTTCACCAGATTGTCGGTCCGCCGAGTGTGGGCCAGCCTATGCTGCACAAATGCTGTGTTTGTTGCTACTCAAATGTTATCTTCATTCAATATATTATCTATTACAGATACAGATAATAAAGCATTCATATATTGCATAGTATTGTGTAAGAAATAAAAACAAGAACAGTTTTCTAACTTTGCTATAGTAAGACAAAAACAAATCCAGCATGGTTAGCATGAGCTGCAGAAATTGACTTATATTTTCTCTCAAAAAAGTGAAGAAAATGCAACATGTTTTAGGACATGATCCATATGATTGTTCATTGGTTAAACTCTAAACACTTTTTCAAGCAAAGAGTTACGTTGAATTCTATTATTACTCATGTTACCCGTGTAGGCATTACAACAACAATATGTAATACAAATAGTGTTCTATGTGAATCTTACTAGGACTCAACTTGTTTGTTCCTTAGTACATGCAAACATCAGCTAAAATATCAGTTTATCTTGTTATAAATGGAATGAAATACCTTCTGAAACATAAGCTCATACTAATTTGGTCAAACATCAGATTATGCATTGATGAATCTAACAAAGCTTGCTTACACTTACAATTGATTTAAAATGTGTGTGAGTAATGTTATGTATAAAAAACAAAAAGAAAACCGCACAATACCACACACCAAGACAAGCATAAAACAAATAAAAATATGTAAGACTTCTCTGACCCCGACTCACTGATTTTATATCGAGTTGCTCAACATCTGCAGCTGCAGATAGTAACAAAGATGCAGCCAATATTACTACACATAGAACCTTTAAAAAATGCAGGGGTAAGACAACTCTTACAACAATGATGTAGGAGGTGAACAGGCTAGAGGTCATAATCCATTGTACACAACAGGCCTAAAACAGCCTTTGTCATTACAAATTTGTGTACATATGGCATGGTTACAACATGGACTGACAACGTGTGAGATGGAGTTTGAATAATTGAGCGTACTTACCGCTCTATCACAGTAGGCGTTCATCAATTTTCTGAGAGGTGTGTGTTTTTTTATTTTGAATTGTACGATAGCGTTATCTTGTCCTAGCACTTTCAAGTTGATGTGTTCACTTTCTCCCTGAAAATTAAAGTAATATTATAACACCACGCATTTACCAAAAGGGCGGCTAAATTCCTTCAGTAGACAGCTAACCACATTTTTTTCAAGCAACGCCATGTCGGTGTAGCACTATTCCGCTATTCTCACTGATATTACACCGTATAACATACCTTTTTCTCGTCAGACATGTTGATAAATGTTTGTTTTCGGTTATTATTAATACAAATATAGATATATTGCAAGAAAATACAGACAAATCTTTAACGAAACACGCACATCAAAATTGACAGATTATTAGATCCAGTAGCGTGGTAATGGCGTCCGGCTTGAATGGAATGACCGTGGCTTGTAGGAAACAGTACTGCCAACCTAAAACTGCGCGACAATAACGGCAAATGGTGCGGTTCTGCGCATTCCCAACACTACCGATCTATATGCACGAGAAAACCCGTCCAAATTACAGCACTATGTGGGACAAACTAATATTTTGGTATAAAGTGTTATTTATTTTATTATTTTGGTAATAAATATCATGTTTTTGTCTGTTACATTAGAGGTATAATAATTTGTTGATATCGATATCGATTTTTTATCAAGCGGCACTGCCACTGTTATCGATACTCTGGGTATTAACCGGAAACGACTAGTGCTGCACCTGCTGAGTCACCATAACGTTTTTTCTTTGTTCTTATGTTTTGGCTCCACACATAAAGTATTTAGCCAGTGTCTAGTATTGTAATTTTTCATCGTATCGTGTTTAGAATATTTACGTAAAGTCAAGTCACAGTCTGGGTCAGTCACTGTCCAGTCTAATCATGCCCTAGTAAAGTGGTGGCAATCTTACTAGAAGCTTCTATGGAATTTTGGAAGCAACACGAAAAACTCATGCACGTAATATACGGAAAACCCTTGTAAATAATAAACATTTTAAATAGCCTAATGGCACACGGCAGATACTGGACATTGTGCTATTATTTATTCATAATAGATAATACCTACCTATACAGGCATATAAAATGAGCAGTGTCATTTGAGGCGACGCAACATTTTTACGTATTATCAAATACTTTTTACCAATCAAATATTTAAATTTAAGATTTGTAGCTTGCTCCAGATGTATCTTATTACTGATGTACTCTAACTTTTCAAAACAAAGTAATAATATTTTGGGTTACTGAATACACTGTGACCTTTGAATCTATCAAAGTGACACAAGCGTAACTAACCCTTAACCCATAATTACAGAATATAAGATAGTACCCATAAAACGGCGGATAGTGAAGAAAAGAAAGAAACTGCGCAATTGAATCTGCGGTGTACCAACCTTACAACACTAGCGTTTTTCCGGTTTAGTGGTGTACTATACCATTTTTGTCCGGAACGGAAATGGTTAGTGTTGGACAGTTTTACTATTCACATTGGCAACCCTAGTGATTGAACGTAGTCACTGTCACTGTTTTAAGCATAGACCACAGGTTAGAGGAAATGTGTCACGACACTGACTGACAACTCTAAACTTTTTTGGATGTTTTAATTGCGTTGCGCGATAGCTCGGCTTTATTTTGGATCATAATATTACACTAATATTAACTCTATTAGTCTAAGCATTTTCTTATATTTAAACTGTGTGGTTTGAAAGGTTTAAACTATGTACTTACTGCGCCATCTAGTAAAAGAAGCGGAACTAGTTTTTTTTTAAATTAAAAAGTCTTAAATAATAAAAAAGACACAGGTTGGTGTTAAACAGTCTGTGCTAATATTAAAGTACAATACTTGTTTTTTTTTACTCTGTGGGATGTTCACACAGATTGTAGAAAACTAGAAAACCGATAACCACAGAGAAAAAACAATGTAACTAAGAAAAATATTATTACTATAACCACGGAGTAACTTGTTTTTGCTTTAATCTATGATTATAACGCGGGAAAGCCGTTTCCAGTTCCACCGCCATGCACGGAGGGGTGCGTCCAGCTTTGCTTTGCAAAATATTGTATATGGACGTTTCCACTTCAAAGTTCATCCCACGCACACGCTACGCATGAATATACATCATTGCTACACGCGTGGCTTGCTCGAATATGGGTGTTTTTCAAATAAAATGATTACTTGAAAATTACATGTCCTATGACTTTCGAGCTAATTCTGCAGGCTATTGATTTAAAAAATGTTTTTTAAAATTCTCAACACAACAGAATAACTCAAAAATTGATTATTTACATATCCAAAAGTACTTAAATCTGTTTATTTTGTATAAATATTGCCAATATACGATAGAAGAGAGATGATTTTTTAGTGTCCCACGCAAAGACTTCTATGTTACACTGGACAGCACATCTCTAACTTGCACTGTCAATCACTGCAAATATGCCAATGGGCATCTTCGCGCTCATACCAAGCTTGGCACTCAAACTGACCGCACGTGCTTTAAACTTGCCAAAATTTATCCTAAAAATGCCATCGTGCATACTTAGGTATTGTAAAAACCGGTCGGGCAAAAACAAATAAAGTCGATGGAATCACTTTTCATAAGTAAGTTCTGATTTTGGATTAAATACACACGAATAATAATTATTTCGTCAATTTGTAATGGTGCCAGATCATGCTTCACGACTAGGGATTGCGATCCGGCTTTTTTTTTTCAATCGGACAGATCCGGCCGAATTTCTATCGATTTGGCCGAATGCGGCCATATTGTTCAAATTAGGATAATTTTCCTTTTTCGTTGGAAAAGAGACTGTTTATGAGGTAATTGATACCTATATACTATATAGGTGAGATATAAAAATAAAATTGAAAAAGGTCGTCGATTTTGTGGTAGAGAAATTATAGACATTCAACCTTCAGTATTGCGTCCAAAGCCACTCCTATCATGTACTATGGGAATGAGAGAAGGGAGGGGGGAAAAGATAAGGGAAAGGATGAATAGATGAAGGTGAAAGGAGGCAGGTGCGGCAGCACCTGCCTTCTTTCACCGTTTCATGCATTCATCCTTTTCCCTTATGTTTTTACCTCTTCCTTCTCTCTTCCTTTAGACTGAGATAAGGCGTAAAACTAATTAACCCGTGCGAAGCCGGGGCGGGTCAGCTAGTAAACAATATTTTAGTGATGTTAGTGAACATGGAAGTTTAAAATATCGGAAAAATACTTGATTTCACACATTAAAATTTTTTTTTGCCTAGGGATATCTCGCCTATACCCACTCGATTATGTCATAAACAATCCATTCTGGAACGGAAAAGCAAAACTACCCTAACTTTTGTTAACGGGCAATGTGCCTTTATTACTCAAGCTAACTACTACAATAATAAAAACAAAACTAAACTAGCTACTCTACCTACTACAAAGAACACTTATGGACTGTATAATAACCGCGATGGCCTATAGACAGTCCAAGTGCTGCAGCCCACTACCGGTAGGTAGCGTACCCTAACTTGGTCAATATGGCCGGATCCGGCCGGGTTAGAAATTAGGCCGGATAGCAATCCCTAGATGCGTCATAGCATAGAATAATAGGCGAACAGATATGTCGAGTTTTGGCGGGAACGCGGAAAAGTTCACGTCGGTGCATTGTATTATTTTACAAAACTTATGCTTTTTCCAGTGTTAATGTTTAAAATTGGTGGTGTTTTACGCATTAAGTGCTGAATTACGAGCATGAGTGTGGGCAAGTGATATAATGTAGTGAAATGTGGTTTTTCGTGTTGCTTCCAAAATTCCATAGAAGCCTCTAGTAAAGTTGCCACCACTTTACTAGGGCATGCCTTAGACTGGATTATGACTTAGACTAGACTATGACTACTCTGACTGTGACTATGACTTGATTTTAAGTGAAAATTTCCATAATACGATGAAGAATTACAAAACATGACACTGGCTAAATACACTATGTGTGGAGCCAAAATATAAGAAAAAAAAAACAAAAAAAAACAGATATGTCATATAACAAATAGCAACATCACCTATTTTTTCCCCGAAAAAAGCTTGTCGGGTCTGTTTAATATTACCACCCAAATAACAGAACCGGTTTAGATTTAGTTTTTAACTGTTTAAAAAGTAACTAGTTCAAATGCGGTAGCTATGATGACCATGTTCTATGCTTCATTAAAATTCATTTAACAGCTTTTATATTATGCTTTATTGTACACCAAAACATACACAAAGATACATGACAATATGAATTATTTGACAAAAGGTAGTACAATGGGCGGTCTTATCGCTTAAAGCGATCTCTTCCAGACAACCTTTGGATGGACAGAAACAGATTATGAATTAGGGAGGTTGGCGATGTACAGTAAATACAAAATTAGATATGAATACTAAATCCTAAAACTACTAAAATACATATAATACATACATAAACATACACACTACATTAATAATATAATATTATAATTATTATGTTAATTATTATATTATAATAATATTATACATACATACTATCACAGATATAGGTACCTACATATACGTATCTACATATAAATATAACTAAATTTGTAAATATAAGTACTTATAATTAAAAATAATACTAGCTCAGATTGGATAAGTAATGTGTCTTCACCATAGTCTTGAAAACTGACAATGACTTTGCTTGCCTGATAGGCACTGGGAGCTCATTCCAGAGCATGATGAGAGACATGGGAGAAAAAAGCTTCAATGCAAATTTTGCGCTTTAATTGCACACTGTGGGATCAATTGCTCAAGTGGTCATACTATACGTATTTTCTGAAATACAAAATGGCAAAATAACGATTTTTTTCTTCGCTTCGCTCGCGCTATTAATATTTATGCTTTGATTCAATACATGACCAGCACGCTTGAACGTACGTTGCACGTATTTCCTAAAATATAAAAGGTGGCAAATACAGAAAATATTTCGCGCTCGCTTAACGAGAAAGTTAGAAAAAAAAACAAATATTCGCTACTCCTTTTATGTAGGTACCTATACCTACCTAAAGTTTACAAAGCTGCGTGAGACTGCAGATTTTAATCAGATCATAAAAATTCATAAGTAAGTAAGTACCTAAGTTCCTGTTTATTTTATTTTATTTTTTATTTTATTTATTTATTTATTCCACAGCTCTTAGTAAATACAAAAAAAAAAATTTTTACATAACATTACAGCCAAAAACAGGAATAACCTTTTTTGAAAAGTATTTTTATATTGTTGATCAGCGTACCTGCAAAGCCAATTAAGTAAATAATTATAGATAAACAATACTCAAAGTTCCTGACGTTACTCATAGATAAAAACTGTATTAGATTATACATACATATTAATAACTCAATAAATAAACTTAAATGTACATTTAAAATATATGGATGTAGTATATAAAATATGTGTATAGGCAGTTATGCAAGCGTGTTGTGTACTTACTTGTGTTCTATCGGCCTTTGTTACTCAGTACCTCTAAAACAAAGTTTCTAAAAGCCTGTCTACCACAGCAGAACAGGTCAATGGAAGCAAATTTTTTATTATATGTAGACTGAAGACGACTTACAACTGTATTCTGTGTATAATTTGTTTGACCAAAAAGAGGTGCAAACAAACAAGTGTGTCTTGTTCTGGTTCTGGGAACACAAAATCGTAAGAACATATTACTGAGCTCAATACTGTCTATTCTACCACTGCAGATATTATGCAGGAACATCATATCTAAGAGAGTTCGCCTATCTTCCAGAGAGGTAATACAATGGATGCTGCAGGATTCATCATAATGACTAGGTTTTACATAGGTTCTGTAACTTAGGTGTTTTAAGAATTTCACCTGAATACCTTCTATTTCTTGTTTATAAGTAATATAGTGTGGAGTCCACACGCTGCTACAATACTCAAGAATCGATCGAACATATCAATATTATAGAATTTTCATACAAGTGACGTCAGAGAAGGGTTTACTAACTCTTAAGACAAACCCCATGGCCTTATAGGCTTTATCAACCGTACATGTAATGTGTTCTGAGTAGTCTAATTTAGATGTCAACGTTATACCCAAATCTTTGATGCAGTTAGTTCTGTTTATTAAATTATTATTTTCTTTATAAGTATAATTGAAGGGGTTTCTTTTTCGGTGCCATGTAAGGATTTCATTAATATATAATAATTACACCTTTTGAAAGACCAACTTTGCAGGGCATATAATTAAAAATCATAATTATGCTGCTATTAATCGCACCATAAAACTAAGCGAATCGTAAAACCTGAGAATTTACTGAAAATGCCCGTAGCTCCCAAACTACAATCAGGGTATATAAATAGGTACCTACTTAATAATAATTTAATTACTTAGGTACATACTGATTTTTTTTCTCTAATCTTATTTGTGGGTTCTATCGGTAGATTGACGTCCCCTGCCCTACCACTAGACTTCCGTTGATCCATCAGTTATCAATCATAGATATAGTAGGATGTAGGATCTATGCTATGTTATCAATTCCTAAATTCAAAATTTCGTTTTTATTTATCATTTCTCTTTTGACATGACGCTGGCAAAAATGTAAAAACCATAGCCATAAAAAAATAAAATAAAAACTTTGTTCTGATTGAATGCCTATTTAAATAACCTTAGCAAAGCTTGGATTTAGGCAACTCTGAATAAAATTGTGATGTGATTGAAGCAGATCATTTGCCTAAATAGTGATTTCTTTTACTGTGCCTTATATTTACAAAGCAAATCTCAGCCTTACTCCATACAGCGTAGAACACAAAATGTGTTTTTAATGGGAAGGTAGACCTCGTGAATTTCGGCCTCCTGGACAATTTCAGGAAATGTAAAGCAGTCCGAGACCACTCAGCGTGATGGGATTATATGATTATGTGATGTGTTTTTCATGTCCCCATTTTATTCTTGTGTACGGTCGGTATACTTTATCGGCGTTCATCGTGTAGATAAATTTTTGGCCTTACCTTGCGAAAGGGTGCCTTGTCGTTTGATGTAAATGTATGCAATCTGTCCTATTTTGGGATCACGTTTTGGATGTTAAATCGATTGTGTTCCTTCATGATTTTGGGATGGATTTAATAAATGTATTGACTTTTGGAGGTAATATTTACATATTTTATTGAAGTATAATTATTAGTTAAAGTTATGACAGTGGTTAGGAAATATAATCGGTTGTTTTTGAGATCTGGGGGCGTACCGTGAGCTCTTAGCGCGATTCAAAACAGAGCCTATATTGGATCGCTTTGTTTTTTTGTATGGGGATTTTGACAAGCGATCCAGTGTAGGCTCTGTTTTGAATCGCGCTAAGAGTTCACGGTACGCCCCCTGGTAGGCGTTAACAATGAATTGGATTTAAAATATCCGTACCTAATTATTTCGATTGTTAAAGCGATCAAATGATGGGCCGTTACAATATTTATTGTGTTGGTATACCTAAAGTTGTATAAAATATTATTATTTACCTAGTAATTATAAAATAACCGGTTATTAATTCCCTAGTAATGTACCCTATATGTTTTATCCTGCTTCCTATCCTCATGGCGATGAAGATTGTTTCGTGCGTTATGCCTATTAGAATGTGTACTAATTACTATATTAATTAATTATATCTAGCACTTACCTTTCGACGACCATGTTCCAAGATAGGAGATCTTCTCGTTTGTGTAAGCCTATAGATTTTCAAAAGGAGTAAATGAAGGGATGTTGGGAAAAGGTTAATAAAACAACTGAGTCTTTTTCTGTCCAAACTATTTATTTCGATGCCCAATTACCCGCTCTCGATAGGGTAAAGTGGTACGTATCATCAGGTAACTCGCCCCACTGTGTGGCGCTGTAAAAGGTTGATGGAAACCAACAGCATTATATAGCTCAGCTAAAGGCTAGTATCTACATCGTGTGGTCCCAGTTTGCGAATAGGACCACCCCATAATATCTCTTCCCGTGGGTGCCGTAAAGAACCAGCTAAAGAAAATGTCCAGCGAATGGGCCGCAGCATTCTCCTCGGTGCATTAAAATCTTCAGCGATAAGCAAACCGCCTGTCATCGCTATGACAGGCGGTTTGCTTATCGCTGAAGAGATATTATGGGGTGGTCCTATTCGCAAACTGGGACCACACGATGTAGATACTAGCCTTTAGCTGGGCTATATAATCCTGCGCTCAGGAATTAAAGCAAATTCCCCTCCTGTGATAAGCGTCCAAAGTGGCGATTTATGGGGCCTATGTTCAGCAGTGCACGTCTTCCGGCTGATGTATGGAAAGGTTAGTATTCTACCCACTAGCTAGCCTGGTGATCGAACCACATCTTTATTTTCTCTTCAAAATCTGTACTAGAGCTGAAACTGGGGCCCAAATGCGGTGAGATCGAGCAGCGCCAAAATAGTTTGTGCCTAGACCACTCCAGTGAAATTTAGGTTTGATCTTTCGAGAAACATGAAGCTTTAACATTTTGGCGCTTTAGATAATTAATAATGGGCAATGCATTTTGAATTCCTGACAGTAGGTACTATCACTGTCAAACATTCAAAATACCTACGTAGTTAGGTACCCATTTACATACCTTAAGGTGGAACGTTACCGGCAAATTCAAATTTTCTTGCGTTCTTTTGCCAATAATAGCTTAATTACTCAACGTGATTATATGAAAACTAATTTTGCGAAAATAAATAGAATGTATCAACAAATTACGATTAAAAGTATCTCCTAGATATCAATATTGGTTTAGCGACAAATGGCAATAAACAATTTTCTTCTTAGTTTTTCAGTCTATTGCCATTTGTCGCTAAACCAATGATATGTAGGTGGTTCTTTTAATTGTTATTTATTGATACATTATATTTATTTGCGCAAAATTAGTTTACATGTAATCACGTTGAGTAATTAAGCTATTATTGGCAAAAGAACGCAAGAAAATTTGAATTTGCCGCGCGAGTGTAACGTTCCACCTTAAGAACCTATCTTCTTAAGAGGAAAAATAATAGCTACGTTCTTGACAATCTAAATTCTAAATAGGTAGATGCCAGGCATCTACCTATTTAGAATTTAGATTGTCAAGTCAGGGTATTATAAAGCAAGACCATGTTTTCTACATAAAATATTACCAGACAGGAACATTATGTACGTTTGTTATTTTACGTCCTGCGGCGTTCTGTGCCAATGTCCTTATCATTGAGAATATTGAGCTTACCCTAAATAAAATCATCGGATCTTCTTGCATATGCTTAGGTAGTACTTACCTATACTTGGTCCATTATCTTCTTCACATTTCTTTACTTACCATCTGTAACCACTTACAAGTCATTCAGAATTGCAGCTAACTGGTCCTATAACCGTATCCTCACCAACCTAAAAGTTTATTCTACTGCATCTGCAGAAGACCTGCCCTTACCTCCTTGTGGAAAGAACTGTGAATAAATAAGCTTGAAGGTGTCTTCTTTGACGACTCCCGTGGGGCATTCCGCCTTGAACCCCCGGTAAAGGCGCTTGAGCTCGGGCTCCGTGAAACGAGTGGCCCGCCGGAGAGCCGCTATGGAGTCCGGACGGTACCTGGGCAGCTGCTCACCCAACTCCTCGAGCTCCGAATCTGGAACAAAGAGAATAGATTGGCTTAGAAAGTTCTAAGCGACTTCATGTACAAAGGAGCAGGTATGCCAAGAATTTTTAAAGACCTCGTCAAGTTCTGAAAAATTCAGTTCGACAACGGGCCAATTTTAAAGGCAATAATTAGTTGACAGATCTGAAACTCTCCAAATTGTTGTTCTTGTCAGTTAAACGGCAATGTAAGAGATGGCTATATTTTTAGTAAGTTATAAACTGTCAAATAAAACCTTCAAAATTGGGCATAGTGTATTGAAGTTACGATTAAATGTCGCCGTAACTTTGACCCGATCCTATGTTCTCAGTCTGAATAGCCCGTCCTCATCGCCTGTCTTTCAATGAGAGACACAATCTAATTAGATCGGTAGGTATACCTATTATAATTAAGATCGATATTATGTGGGTGAAACTCGGTAAGTTCAAAAAGTCAGCCAGGAATATATACCTACTTATATAAGCTGAACAATCAATGAGGAGTTTTATTTAAAAAAAGAAATGGTGTTTTATGTATGACCCAATAGATGGCGCCAGTTGTGGTTTTACCAAAATCTGTCACTGTCACTGTTTCAAACATAGACCACAGGTTATAGGAAATGTGTCACGATATTGACTGACAACTCTAAACTGTTTCGTTTGTTTTATTTTCGTTGCGCGATAGCTCAGCTTAATTTTGGATCATAATATTAACGTTTATCTGTCTCGCAGTTCTGCTGTACTTCAATTTACTTAAGAAGAATGCACCACAGACTACTTAAGAGATACTATACAGATAATGTACTCGTGGTCCACTGGTTTGAAAGGTTTAAACTATGGACTTACAGCGCCATCTAGAAAAGAAGCGGAACTAGCGTTTTTTTTTAATATAAAAAGCCTCATATTAGCCGTGGGAAGTTAATATGACTGTAACCTTTAGACTTTTGTTCAACCTACTTCATTTTACACAAAGGTATAACCTCTTCTATCTATGTGTTAGTGTATATAAGAGCATCAAAGCGCACACTGTAATAAATAGATAATACTTGATAATGAACGGTTTTACCATACTACTCTTTTTTGCTGGTTCTGGATCATTGCTTTGTAAGGTAGGTATTAGTATAGGTACGTACAGATCGTGTGATACCTGTACCTACACACCTACTTAGGTATACACCTATCAGTTTTAAGTAGGTAGATACTAGGTACCTAATGCCAAATCCTAGGTTAATGGGTACGATAAAGATTACTATGTACTAGTTTATATCCAATGTACTCGTACCTATAGGTAGTGTAACTCTCCTTGACATTTGGCGGGGTAAGGCTATTAATTATTACCTTGCGTCACCGTACGTGGATTTATGTATATTATACATAAGTATACAAGTACAGGTACTCAGTTGAGTTTCAAGAGTGTTTCGTAATGAGCGTGGGTGACGAAGCAGAACGCGTCTGATAAATGAATTTAACCAATAATCAGCACTTTGATCGCATGATTCGTCATTCAGATTCCGGCTTATGTGTAGATACCTAAAACTTCATCTCAATACCTAATTTTGTAATGTAGGATTCAACTAAAAGAAATGTTATGGATAAAATAAGCCATCATCATCTTCCAGTCTATAATTTTACTTGGGCATGTCTTTTTCTTCCATTTTTTTCTTTCAGCTTATCATTTCATACATTTCTTTTTAATTATCGGCCCTTACAAAATCCATCCATCGACATTCATAATCATCACTTTCTTGGTTATATAATCTGTTTCATTCTTTCATAATATGCCCACACCAAGTCCACACCAAGCCAATCGCATCCCTTTTGACTTTTCTGTCATAGGTGCCACTTTTAAACATTTTTCTATTAAGGATGGTGCTCTGCACCTATATAAAGAAATAAGGGTAGGCAGATGATAGTGCTCATCATCTGCCTACACTTATCGCATTTAAATGGGGTCAGTGCATGTTTTTTTCTTCCACTCATTTCTTTCAGACGTCATCTCAACATTCACTCCTTATAGCGCACACATCATTGTTCACACAGTCCAATCACAGTTTTTTCGGTCTTCCCACAGGAAGACCGTCAACATTAATATTCTAAACTCTCATGGTCACATGGCTCAATATGGCATGGTGGCATGGCATTCCTCCGCTTGACATGACCATACCACGCTAGCCTATTGCTTTTCAACTTTTCCGTCACCGGTGCAACTTTCAAGCTTAAAAGTTTATTTATTTATTTATTTATTAACTAAATCATAACACCATTATAGTTTCCCAATGCGATGTTATAACATAGAATTTATCTTAAAATATTATTTACGATATATCGTTATTTTCAATACACCTTTCGATACTTCAGTGAATTCCGTCAGGTTACAACTAAATAAGTCTACGCCCTGAGCGATTAAGCCACCAACGTATCGCACGTGACAGGGGAGAATATTTGAGCAGCTGGGTTAGCATGGACGGTAGACAAAATTGTCTTTCCCCGTGTTACGTCACTTTCTTCATACTTGCTTGGAGTAAAACAGGGGAAAGACAGTTTTGTCTACCGGCCGTGCTAGCCCTACAGGTTCGCCCGAGGTGTGATCACGGCGAGTGTGGCGGGGCGACGGCGCGCGCCCACGTACTCGTCAGGCGCGCACAGCCGCAGCGCCGCTAGCACCTCCGGGTGGTGCACCTCCCCGCGCAGCACGCGCCACACAATACTTCACGAGCGAGAAGTTGAAAAGCAATCATCATTCATCCATTCATCCATTCAGGAATTCATCCACCCTTCCTGAATGATGATAAATGGCATGATTTGTAAAATAAGAAATGGGTATGTAATTAGTTTCCTGAGAAGGATATCTATTCAACTCGAAGACTATCTACTGAACCAGTTTATTAATTCTATCACTTACACCCTCACAAAAAGCAGTGCCTTCGGTTTTGACGCTCAGATTAGGGTGAATTGATAGTCGAGTCGGTAACAGAGCCCATTGTAGCTCATTGTACGGATCACTGATAGAGCACGGAACCCTGGAACAAGAAACGGTTACCGTTTCCGTCCGGTGGGAAGCGGTTATGAATGGAGTTTTAGAGTTTATCGTAAGTGTATGAAGGATCATTTGCGTTTGGGGTGCCGTGCCGTAGCTTAGTTAAAGGTATATGCCTAACTCTCTCAAAATTGCGCAACGAATGGAGAGAACTATGCTCAGTGTTTCCCTGCGAGATAAGATCTGGAATCCTCATTCCAGATCTTATCTCACAGGATCCGCAGGAGAACTAAAGTGACCGATATAGCTCTTAGAATTGGCAAGTTGAAATGGCGATGGGCAGGTCACATCGCTCGTAGAACTGACAACCGATGGAGAAGAAAGGTTCTCGAGTGGCAGCCGCAGTATAGGCTGGCCCCCCACAGGTGGACCTATGATCTGGTGTAAACTGTGGGGAGCCGATGCATGCAGGATTCAGAGAGCAGTGGACGTCTTCAGGCTTTTTATGATGATGATGATAATTACCTACTCTTTTGATATTTAAGTGGTCTAAAATGGGTAACCTCAAAAAAACCTTTTTTTTTTGGTGCTTTAGTCAGGGTTGAGATTCCAGATTACTTTCGCAAGCATCATCCATTACTTGCCTACTTATAAGAACTATAATATTTTGTCCCAATATAGCCAAGTCGTCGGCATCCGGGGACGAATAAATTTAGGTACCTAGTTGTTATTTATATTTATGAAGGTTGAATAGCTAGAATGTTTATTGATGTCTGAAGCCAGTTTATCAGTTTGCAACATGCAGTCCTTCCCAGGTAGCAAATATTCATCATAAAGACGTCTTTATCAGGTCATTCTGTGACGTAAAGACGTCCTACAATGAAGTCTGGGAGTACCAGAAAAGTACGTACATTTGTCATAGCCTCAAGACGTCATCTTAGGACGTGAAAACGACGACTATTGAAAACGGACTGATGACGTCTTCGCATGTCGTGTTTTTGACGTTCCTAAAAGACGTGCTGTGGTCATTATATCAAGACTTAATTATAACGATTATTGAATGATGATAATTTTATATTATTGTTATTATGACATTCCAAAAAGACCAGAGGATCCCATTTTAGGGGAGAGGGGGGTTGCAATAGGCAATTAAGCAGCAGGAAGGAATGTTACTTTGTAATCGTAAGTAAATCTATTGATTTCGAGTTAATATGGATTTACTTTCGTTTACAGAGAACGTAAAGTTCCTGCAGGTGCAGGCCTCTGCACAGATCAGTAATATGTAGCTAGCTAGGCCTCTGCCTGCCTGGTGGTATTGGCATTGAGACGACAGCAATAAGACGATATGTGTGCGTGAAACGTTTGCGTGTGCTAACTTGCATCCTGGCGTCATCTAGTTGTTTTGTGGATAGTTCCATCATTTGAAACTAGATGGCATGTTTAACAATAAACTTAAATGACCTTAAAAGGACGACATTGCGACGTACACATGCGACGAGTTCCGCACGTCCTTGAAAGACCTTAAAATTACGACATTATGACGTACACATTCGCCGAATTCCGTACCGACCCTAAAATGACCTTAAAATGACGTCTTTTTTCGTCAATGACGACATTTTGCTACCTGTGTTGTCGTGCAAGCGTGTGCTGTTGCAAGTGCACCTCCCAATATTTGAATTAGAGTAAGTATTATAATTATGTGTGTGTGTGTATCTCCGCAGTGCGGTATAAACTACTCTGCAAGTAATATGCAAGTATAATGGGTTAATCCCTGAAAGCAACGAGAGCGAGGTAAGTTTAGAGTCGCCTGGTGCATGTTTGATGCCCACCATTTTTTTTAAATTTTCTACTGCCAACTTTACCTTTTTTTCTAGATTATTTTGACCATAAATAATTATTTGTCTAAAAAAATTCTAAACAATGGGAGACTCAAACTCAAACTCAAATTCTTTATTGCAAATAGGCTATTTTTAGCACTTTTACAAGTCAAAACTAGATAATGTATTTATAAATAATAAAAATGAAATTATTGTACATATTAAGCAAGCATAATTAAACAAACTTACACAGTGCTTAATGTCAAAAATGTCAAAATAAATGTTAAAATTATAACAAGCCTATTACATTACGAGTTTGAAGAAAAAAAAGTTCTCTTTCTCACTACAGGTGCAAGCAATCCGGCACAATGTCGAATTGAAAACTCCAAACCGTAGCTTCGATTACATCTGTAAAGAAGAAGCTACAAGAAACTTTACAGTGACATTTTTTGTTCCATTTTTAAATTTGTTAACAACATTTATATTTTGTTACAATTGAGAGTTCGTCAATCCTTTGCCGTCATGCTTAAGCATACGAGTTATATGAGTAGGTAGCCAATATGAGTCTAAAATTACTTCAATTAATTGTAAGTATTTTATTTATTTTTATTTTTTAAGCAAGCATGATTATGCTTGCCCTCACAGATATAGACTAGAGGATTCTCTAGTCTATATCTGTGAGGGGTGCCGGGCAGCGTAGCGTTATAGACTACGCCAACAGCAACGTAGCATAAGCGCTACGCAGCCTACGTGGCATCGCGTCGTAGACAATCGTAGTTTGCATCACACTTTTTAATAGTTTACCTGGTTACAATAAGGGATGATGGTTATCATCATCATCATCAACAGCCTGAAGACGTCCTTTGCTGAACATAGGCCTTCCCCTACAGAGCGCCGCTTTGAGCAGCTGTCGCCTCCTGCATCCTTCGGCTCCCAGCAGTTTTCACCAGATCGTCGGTCCACCGAGTGGGGGGCCGGCCTACGCTGCGTCTTTTGGTTCGAGGTCATCGCTTGTCAGTTCTACGAGCGCTGTGGCCTGTTAAAAAAAAAAATGCTGATTCTAAGAGCTATATCGGTCACTTTAGTTCTCCTGCGGGTCTCCTCGTTATGGATCTTATCTTGCAGGGAAACACCGAGCATAGCTCTCTCCATATGGTGGTTATGAGTAATTATAATTAAATTCTATTTAGGTACTTACTTAAATGTGCACCATGCTAAGTACCTACTTATGTATAAACTTTTACTAGCTGCTATAAAATGCCTAAACGAAAGTGTATTATCAGTAGAACCTTTGTTTCACAACGACCTACAAATAACACCAAACAAAATACAAAACTAAGACTAGAGCCAATACAATTACAATGTATTAATACATTAGCAGATGTTCAGTCTACCAAAACCAATCGATTGATATTGGTCTGAGAACTGGACCTCTGGGACCCATAAAATATTTGACTATAGCAAACACATTAAGCGATTAGTTTTGTCTGTGTAAATGGTATTGTTTTAGGAAACGACACATCGGGATTGAGTTTAAGTTTGGATTATTAAAAGGATTTTGGTTTTACAGAATTTATATTACTATATTATTTTAATCTATTTTGATTCTCAGGTCTAGCCTGGTTTAAGGCGTCTTGTCTTGATTAATAGTTATTAGTTATACTAGGCTGCAAAGTTGGTTTTTGGCGCGAGTACTTGAATTGAAACCTGAGCAAGCGAAGGGTCCTAGGATTGAACCACGAGCGTAGCGAGTGGTTCAAATGAAGAATCCTGAGCGTAGCGAAGGTTTCAAAGGTACGAGATGCAGAAAAACTTTGCTGCCGAGTGCAACACACAACTTTTTACCTCACTACAGCGAGGAAAATGTAAGAAAAACAGCTAAAGGCTAAGAAAACATTAGTTTTTAGCTTATTAATTTAGTTTAGTTCCTTTGTTTTTGAATCATGTGTATTGTTGTACTTTGGTGTTCAATAAAGTATTTTTGTATTGTATTGTATTGTATGGGTGGCGGTAACGCTTGACATCAGGTAAACGACTAGCTCGTCACGTGACTCATGGAAAATTAAAGAAAAAGTGTTTTTCATCCATTTTCCATGCAGTCGCCGTGCTGGATAGCGTATTGGTTTTATACTCTTTGGTGCTGGACAGTGCGATTATTCTAAAAATGAGGTTGGTGAACGAGAAAAAGATGGTATCTTTTAGGAGGTAGTCTGTGGTATTAATGAGTTTTCAGTGAACTGGCGATATGAAGAAGGTTAAATTCGGACAGATCTGTCATTAAATCCTCAATTCTTGACAAGAAAATTATTGAATAGAAACGTTCGAATTTTAAAAACACTTTCCACGCTAGCGAGCAAAATGCGGTTTTGCGCCCAGATTTTGAATGACAAAGAGAACCTTTCCGAGCTAGTGAGGTGAAAAATATAATGATTCATTTCTTACAACAATAATTGTATACATTATTAGGTAGGAACTGTTGTTATTGTAGTTTATGCGAGTTAATGATGATAGTCATACATTATGACTATACTGAATATTATACTTCTTGGGTACGAGACCCAAGTGTCGCAATCTCATGCGCGAGCGTCAGCGGTCAGTCTTTACGTCAATTAACTCTTTGAGTCTCACTAAAGCTGTTGACCAGAGTGGACGTGTCCGCGTCTCTGAGACAGTGTCGGATACTCAACCTATACTACAGTCACCATTATTTTTATCAATAAATTATATTATTACGTGGTCTGCATTCAGTATATCTACTACCTACCTACCGGTAGGTACACTTGAATGAAACTAGATGGCGTGAGTGTGTCACGAACGAATTTCTGAATCGCGGTAGTGAATTGTCAGCAGGCACTTTGATTAGCTTGCATGTAAATAATTTACGGCGTCACCCATCTAAAGTAATGACTAAGTATTTTTAAAGATAGCAATCGTATTGATACGATGAAAGCTATGCAAAAATCATAGAAAGCTGGCAGCATAGCCAAAGTAGGCCTATAACTTAAAACGATCGCAGTTCATTGGTAGCGGCTTCATGGATTTATCATCATCATCAACAGCCTGAAGACATCCACTGCTGAACATAGGCCTCCCCCAGAGCGCGCCACCTTGAGCGGCTGCTCGCCTCCTACATCCATCGGCTCCCCGCGGCTTTCACCAGATCGTCGGTCCACCGAGTGGGGGGTCGGCCTACGCTGCGTCTTCCGGTTCGTGGTCACCACTCGAGAACCTTTCCCCATTGGTTGTCAGTTCTACGAGCGAAAGAAAGGTATAGGTAGGTTCCATATTTTGGGGGGTCTTACCGCATACTCTAGGTACCTACATAACATACCTTAAGAGAAAATTGCCGTGATGTATTTACAAGTAGTTTTTGTTTTATATTATTATACTTATTGAGTTACAGGGTTACATTTGTAAACCAAAATGATTCTGACAATATGCTTTATAAAGAACGACGCCTTTAAGATTTTTTCTGAAAGTTCCAAAACATCATTTCATTGAATTTTAACCACAGAGCAAAGAACAACAGATGGTTACAACATGCCGTACGGGATTGCTATAAGTAACGCTAACGCACACATTGACTGCAATAGGGTTGTACGAGCGCCATTTATGGCATTTTCACGGCACTCTGGAGTGTCAAACGCAGCGCAGTTGATATTCATGAGTGCGGTTGGCACGCGGCGCACGTACCAGCCCTGACTTAATTCAGTTGGCGCCAGGGACGGTACTTTGAAATACTTAGTTTATGTTCGATCTTGTGTTACTGGTTTGAAGCTGTTACAGATTAGCAAGTTGGAGAAATGCAGGAAGTTAGCTCCATGTTCTAACTTTGTAGGAATTCATAACAAAGTATAGGTAGATACCTATCTATTATTGAAGACCTTATAAGCCATGATAGTGAAATTACAGGGCAAATGAGACTATATGGCCTGATCTCACAGTCTAGTAATCTAATCACCCTCTGCACTGATGTCTCAGTGCAGAGTGCAGTATATCACGCAAAGCTTATTTATATATTTGAGTTCCGAGTGGCACTGCAACTGACGAAATTTCTGGCCAACCATTAGAGCATCTAAGATCAATATTGGCTATGTATTTTAATATTTTTAGGTCATGATTTGCCACGAAATTAATTTGAGTTCAAGTTTTAACTTTGTAGTACATAGCACCCCTGGCACAGGCTGTGCAAGACAATAATCTCCGTGCGACTCGTGCAACTGTGGACTGACACACAAATTGCCTTCTAACTCGTGACTAATGTCGTTTAGATACGTTCTGAGATTCCGGAATATTCTTGGCTGAAAAATTCTTCTTTCTTTTTATAAATAATACTAGCTCTTCCCGCGGGTGCCGTAAAAGCTGGCAAAAAGAATATCCAGGGCAGCAGCATTCTCCTCGGTACATTTTTTTTTTACTCTGAATGAACTATCCGATGGAATACTTACGATCATATTTTTTATTTATTTGACACAAACTTTAACTACTTATTTCACCTCTTGTAAGGGTTGGATTTCTAAATAACTATAAAGTACGTTTTCATTTATCTTATACTTGTTTGTATGTGCCAAGTTTCACAGCTATACAGTACGAAATGTAAGTCTATCATACAAATACTTTTTACCCGTTCATCCCATTGGGGGTTGTATTTTCAAAAACTCTTTCGTAATTCAATCCTAAGTCATAGAATCAATGTATCTTCGACTTTCTTTTTCTATAGCTTTAGCGGTTTGGCCTGTGCGAACGTCTCACGACGGGACTGTTTCTGTATTTTTAACCTCTTAGGCGATGAAATTCAAAAATTCTCGCGACCCGTATCTATTTATTTTGTATGTTCTTCACAAATTTCGAATTTCAGTATAATACGGACATTTTTTTAAATTTTCATACAAACTTCAATTTTTTTTACCTCTTTAAATGTTGAATTTTGAAAAACTAAAACGTACGATTTCTTTTATTTTTATACTTGTTTGTATGTGTTAAGTTTCAAAACGATACGCCACGAAATGTAGGTTTCATTCAAACGTTTTTTACCCCTTGTACCCACTTAGGGGTTGAATTTTCAAAAAAAAAATTCTTAGCACGCCCTTAAGTTATAAAAGGAAGCCACTCTTCAAATTTCAAGTCTATACGTCCAGCGGTTTGGGCTGTGCGTTGTCTGTCAGTCAGTCAGGACAAAGCCTTTTATATAATAGATTTTATAGTTACAGAAAGTACCTACGTCTTGAAGGTTTCTATAAGTAATTAGTAGACAAAATGTTTGAGTACAACCTACTTCTGATTTATGTTTGCTTAGAAAACATTTTTTAAATTATGTTTTACTAGGGAATGTGGACATAAACAAGTTAATGTTTTGCCAAATAAGTATCCTATATTTTGCCTCTCTTTATCATTATACAGAGAAGCTTTTGCACCTTTAATAGAAATGAGAGTAAAATTAAATTTTGGTGGGCAGGGATTTGAAGCGGGTCAGGCGTAGGTACGTGGTTTGGCTCCAAAATTGCCTAATTTCGGAATCCTCGTGTCCTTCCTGCGTAAATTTTATTATTCTAATCACGGATTGTAATCTGCACCAATCCTGTATTTTATTGTTAAGCCAAATCTGTGCTGATTATTATTCGATTCTAGAATTTAATTAACATAAAGCTGTGGAATTCGATTCGATATACAATTAACAAAAGGAAAATTACGATATGAGTATACCTACATTTCGTGAGGGTTGTCTTTTCATTTATCTACTTACTATCTACTTACTATCCACTTACTATCTACTTATATTTAATTACTATTTACTTACTATCTACTTACATCTACTTAATATTCACTTACTAACCGTAATAGGGATATACCTACGTTCATAATGCGTATCGTTGAATAGATTTTCAAAATAAAAGCTTCCTACACCATTTTTTTACTTTTATCACAAAATGAAAGACGGCACCCCTAGAAAAGTTGCCAAAGCCGCAAGAGCGCCTGCGAAAGTGGTTAAAATAAGGACCGTTTAATGATTTCTTAGCTTACGTTACCCAAGTAAAACTGGCTGGCATATTCCGGCCTAATTTATAGTCGTAAGTACCTACTATAAATCACTTTAGTTTTGAACGCGTCTGACCACTTATCTTTCGGCTGACTATTGATAACGAATATTCGATTATTAGCATAGTTTAAAATAATAGATAATATTACAGTAATGAGCTCTTAGAGTTTATTGCCATTTAGCCTTTTTTCTTTGAACAATAAGTGCTCATCATTAATGCAATTATAACGTTGGTACGAGATTAATAACTCTAGAAAATCAATAGAACGCAGTTTATCAACGTCATTATTATTCATCACCGGAAAGTTAGTCTTACTTAAGTAATGGGGAACTGATCAAAAAATTACAAGTGTTTGTACAGAACAGAGTAAAATTACTTGTAAAACTGCAAGTTAAACAAAATTGTTTGTTTATAGAACAGAGTATAATTTCTTGTAAAACTGCAAGTTATCTATACATATAATAAAATTGTAGAGATAAAAAAATCTGTAATTGCAAGATATCAAGAAAAAATGACACAGGTTGGCTTAAAATTAGCCGCTGATCACGTTAAGCCACTTTTTAAACACTTTGTCTGTTTGTTTGTTTGTTTGTTTGTTTGTTTGTTTGTTTGTTTGTTTGTTATGACTGAACTCCTAAAATACTGAATGGATTTTCATGCGGTTTTCACTAATATGCTTAGAAATAACCGGCGCTTAACATAGGATATAGTAAAATTGATATATCGTTAAAAAAATTGATGACAATTATTGAGATTTCATTACGAAACGAATCGGAGTTTTAAACAACATGGCCGATTGATTTTTTTAATTGTTTTCAAACTGGAAGGCACCTGTGAAGCTTATGTAATGTCATCTGTCACATGTCAAAAAACAATTTTAGTGATGTGTAGGCCAATATTCGGTTCGATAAGTAACGATTATTTTAGATACATAATACCGATTAACGATTATTTTTAGACACATATCATATAATCATGATATCTATCTTAGGTAGACCTACCTACCTTAGAGTGCGTGGTAAATAATATATTATTCCCATTGTTGAAATTAGAGGAAACACAATTACACGTGGGTGGGGTATAAAACGTAGGTGTCGATTTAGATGATAAGAATTTATTGAGGAAATCAAACCCTTGACGTATTGTCATCGGAATTGTGTATCAAGTATCGTCAAGATTCGCTGAAAACTATGACCTGTACGCGAGTCGTACATCCAATTCCGGACAGACGAAAGCAAAAGTTGCGAGTTGAAACCAGACTAGCAATGGATGAGTGCTTATTTGTGGAAATTCGATCTCACGGTATCTTTTTTTATTTCAAACTATCGATTTTTCTTTTAAAAACCGATTTTTCAGGTAATTTTTGCCGAATATTTTTATTACGGTTGGCAACACCGTATTTTGTGCCCACGCTATTTAGCAATAAAAGTAATCCAAACGATTTATCATTTTGTTTTCGATTATTCTTCGATCGTAGTTATCGTTGATGTCCCGCCCCTATGGTCAAGTGTCATTATTCAACAGTAGAACGTAATTTTGCAAGCAACGAATTTAATATTTTATTTATATCTTTTTTATTGAAAAGTGAGTTTAAAAGCGAATTAATTGCCTTCATTCCATTTCTTGTATATTTTACTGTTCCTTTTAGTAATTTTTCTTAAACATTAGCATTAAATTTTTCCCACAAAATAGAAATGTTTAATGTTTTGTATGACGTCACCTGTTTTGCTTACATAACAATTTACGTTCTATCAACCTGTCACAAGTTAAATAGATACATATACCAACAAATATTAAATAGTGTGAAAGCAGATTTTTTTTTTATTTTGGCATTAGCGACATTTGTATTTAGCCAATGATACGAAATATTTTATGAAAAATGTTTTAAAAGGGTACTTAGATGTAGGTATGTATAGCTATACATTAGGATAGGACAATATATAGGATAGGTAAGATCCTCGAATTAGCAACATGGCCGTGTAACGTTCAGTTTGGATTTCTTCTTCTTTTACGTAGGTAAATGATTTTTAAAGGTTTTAATAGTTAAAATATTTTAGGTCTGTGGGCTTCTCAATGAACAAACTGAGCGGTTATATTCTCTTTAGGACAAACTACAGGTTAGAGCAAAATATTATTGGTTACTCGATTGCTCCAAGAAGGTTAATTATTAAAAGGTCTTTGAAAGTGGGCGTCTTCAGGATGTCGTTGTTGATGATGATGATGATGACAACCGTATTTGAGTTAATTGATCATAGATATCAATTTCAGCTTAATTCTTTCCGTTATTTCTAAAATAAGTAATGGTCTCGACAGATTCTTAGAAAGACAAACACACGGACAACAAAGTGATCTTACCTATAAGTGTTCTTTTATTTCAAAACTGTTACGGAACCCTAAAAATGAAACGTTCTTTGCAAAAGCGAATCTGATTAGAGCTTTGTACACATGTTATTTTCTCACTCTCACCACTATGTTGAAAGTGCAGTGGGAATGAGACAACCTGAAAAATAGCGGCCGTAATATAAATGTCGACTCTTTTTACAGTGGCGTACGTAAGTATTTGTGATTTCTAATTAGTATTAACAAAATTAATTATGTACGCATCGTATAGGTAAATGCAATACTCCAGCTATAAAGTATGTCTTTATAAACTTATTGTTGACACTAGCTAAATACTCAATTCGTATGGACCATACTTAAGAATGTAAAAAAAAAATGTGGCGAATGCAACAAAGATACTCTTTGGGAAGAACGAAAAGCGCGCGGATATAAAAAAATTACCAATGTGTGTTTGTTTTGTATCTTTCTAAACTGCCTAAATAATAGGTATGGTACTTATGTAGGTATACTTACTACCTAAACAAAATTCACTAGAACCTCTTATGAAGACTTGAACGGTTTTTATGGTGAATACACAAGAACATCTGTTGAAGTGAAAATGACAAGGAAAAGATCGACCGTATCACTGGTATGTAGGTATACCATATTATAGAACTTTTATTAGTTAGATGCCTAGACCTATCGTATATTTAAAAAAACTAACGTCTAAGTATAAGGTAGGTCCAAGTAGGTACATATTTAATTAAATATTGTACCTATGATTTGCAGTTTCTAACCCACTATTTTATCAATGTGTAGGTAATCTGATGACACGTGAAAAGCCATACTTACCTACTACCCAAACAACATTTTTACACGTGTGCTACCTAATCTTCCAATACGTGCTGAGCTCCGAAAAGATTTAGTGGATTTTGTTGTTTGGTATATAGGAACTGCATGAACTAAGCTATTATTAGACTACCTAAACGTAGAAATAACACAATACAAGCGTGCGAAGCCGCGGGCAAAAGCTAGTACATAATTACTTGTTTATAGAACAGAGTATAATTTCTTGTAAAACTGCAAGTTATACATAATTATTTGTTTGTAGAACAGAGTATAATTTCTTGTAAAACTGCAAGTTATACATAATTATTTGTTTATAGAACAGAGTATAATTTCTTGTAAAACTGCAAGTTATACATAATTATTTGTTTATAGAACAGAGTATAATTTCTTGTAAAACTGCAAGTTATACATAATTATTTGTTTATAGAACAGAGTATAATTTCTTGTAAAACTGCAAGTTATACATAATTATTTGTTTATAGAAGAGAGTATAATTTCTTGTAAAACTACAAGGAATACAAAATTGTTTGTTTATTGTTTGTTTGTTTAAACAGCGCAGGTATAATTTCTTGTTAAGCTACAACCTATGCAAAACTAATATTAGTACTAATAACGTGTACAAAATGCGCTTTCAATAGGTTGCTTAGTAGAAGTATTCTGATAGCATTCTGGCATAAAATATCTTGGCTGGATTTTGGTTGGCCATTATACTGATTCCCTTCGATGTTCCGAACTCTAAATGGCTTTTAGAATTCAGATTTCAGCTACAAAGCTTTTTGTCATGATTTAACAATTACAGTAGAGTTCTGTAAAGTTTCATTTCCAAAGCGATATCAGCGTCAGGTGCGAGCAATCAGCTGGTGCCAAGTTCGTAGCTATGCATACTGTAATAGTAGTTACCTACTTATACCTACGTACCCATTATACCTACGCAGGTATAAGTAGGCAACCAACTTTTAAAAAAACACTGAAATTATGAGATCTTCTTCTTCAGAGATTATCTTGTTTGAAAGTCCACTAAATAGATATACTTAAGACATTTCAAAGTTAAATTGTAATTAAATTCAAAACTCATGAAAATAAATTACTGGTTTGTTGTCCACTTTACATTCTGTTAGTAACATAATAGAGCTTTTTTTATAATAATGAATGACGTTATGAGCTAATCGTTCACCTGATGTTAAGCGACACAGGCGCCCCATAACAGTTGCGCTGCTATTCGGACCTCTAAAATATAAAGTTTCACGTGACACTGCACAGCGCACGTCATCCTGAGACATAAAAATCATCTCAAGTCAAAAGTCTCATTTGGCCAGAAACACTAACTACAGTGCCCTTCAGACCGGAACATAGTAGTGCTTGGGTACTGCTTGGCGGCAGAATAACTGGCAAAGCGAAGGTAAATGAGCATTGCAGAAAAGTTCTACCAGCTAGTAAAGTTAAAATGTCCAACTACTCAGAAACCGTACAAGCTTTAAAAGTGTCAAAGTTGAAGTCATTTTTTAAAATTACAAATAGGCTATTTTTAGCACTTTTACAGGTCAACTATTTAGGTATATTATCTAAGATTATTAGGATGAAGTATAAATAAAAAACAACATCTTGCATGTAAATTACATTCATATTGCTATAATATAATTTTGTGTGTTATAGACTGAAATAAAAATATTTGAATTTGAATTTGAATTTGTCCAACTCACACTTGGCCGTTTATATTCTAAATGTTATTCTGAAAAATTAGCTATAACCATACCAAATTTTAACGAAATCCGTTCAGTAGTTTCAGCGTGATGCGTGTTCAAAGGGGCAGACAGACATACAAACAAAAAATTCAAAAAAAACTGTTTTCACTTTTAGATCAAAAAAATAAAAAAAACAGGAAGGGAAAATAGGAAGTACTATGTGGAAATTAACAGTATCGTCAACAGATGCGAGCTAGCAACGAAATCTCACTTAGTGCACATGAAACGAGGAGTTCCACAAGGCTCTATTTTGGGACCGATACTTTTTGTGATATTCATGAATGACCTAATTAAATATGTAAGTGACATTGTATCTGATTTACAAGTAATTGTCTATGCGGATGACACGAATGCAATAATATCGGCAAATAATATCCAGCAATTAGAAACAAAAGTTAACTTTGCTCTTACATCCTTTCATGATTGGTTCCTTGCCAACAACTTAAAATTGAACACAAAGAAGACACAAGTTATTCTCTTTAAATCAACAGTACACAATAATCAGACGATGGATATAGCACTCCAAGGAGATAATATTAGTACTGTGGAGTGTGTCAAATTCCTTGGAGTTCACATTGACCAATTTTTGAACTGGAAGGGTGAACTGGGGTCTATTGATAGTTATATTAGCTCAGCATGTTACGCTCTCAGAAGCCTACGCGATGCAGTTAGCATCAAACAACTTAAAACAGTCTACTTTGCTCTTGTAGAGTCCAAGTTGAGATATAGCATCCGATGTTGGGGTAGTAGCTACGACTATAATATCAAAAGGGCGTTTATTTTACAGAAGCGTGCCATTCGTACTATGGTGGGCATACCACCGTGGGAGTCCTGCAGAGAAAAGTTTAGAGAACTGCAAATCTTGACGGTCCCTAGTTTGTATGTTATGGTCTTGCTCACAGATGTGATTAAGTTTAGACATAAATATGAGACAGCGGAACAGAAAAACATTAGATTAGAAACACGAAGAAAAGACCTAAAATGTGCTCTTTTGCCAAAATTGAATATTGCTAAACACTGTTCCAGGTACCAGGCTGTCAAGTTATTTAATTGTTTGCCCATGGAGATGAAATCAATCGATAGTCTCTCTATTTTTCGAGTAAGACTGAAAAGACTTTTGTTGGAAGAGTGTTTTTACTCCGTACAGGATTTTATTGACAAGAACGGCTATGTTTGATTATCGTTTTTTGTTATTTGTATGTACATGTTAACTGGAATTAGGAAATCATTCTTTAAATATTGAATTATACTGTTGATTTATATTTAATTATAGGTGATTAGAGTTTTAGGTGAATTTCAAACACAATGTAAAAATTGTTATTGAATAAATAAATTATGAATTATGAATTATGAATTATGATCGATAAAAAACTGTAACGCAATCAAAAATTTGAAAAAATATTTGATGCACTGATTTTTCCAGTTACCGTTTTATCACATATGTATAATGTAGCATAATATTATAGGTATCATTACAAAGTGCCTAATACCAAATCCGTGTAGGTGCACTCCATCACAGGCTAGCATACAGTAATTTCCTAACTTGTTATTCTACGAGCGCATCGCTTCTTTGTACGTTACAATGTCAGAAACGGAGCAGTTGTTCTTGATAGCGGTTGTAACATTCGCTACTAACTTTAGCAAACTTTAGACGTAAAAGGTAAAACGTGTGTTTCTTTGTTGTTCTTTATTCTAACCTTTTTATTAAAATGTATCCACTAAACGTACACTCCACTTCAACCACGTACGTACGTCCACTTAATGTATCTTTTTATTGAATGTATGTGTGTTTGTAATGTATCTTTTGAATAAATATGTATCCGACTGTTACTCACGAATAGTGTAGATCAGGTTTCGAGCATTTCCGATGCTCTTCCTCCGGATGAGTACACGCAGCAAGATCGCGGCGGTGATGTAGCTTTTGAATTCGACAATTCCTTCTCTTCTTCTTTCTGGTCTTTTGAAGACCTTCTATTCAAATTTCAAAATGCCGGCACAGTAGGTAAGTACAGCGTGTGACTTGAACATTTTTCGTTCACTGATAAATATATAGGTACTATTCAGTTCTCAGCTTTGTATGTACAGTATTCATTGACAAAACTTGTGTAATTTTAATGGTGGATTCACAGAATAGCCTAGTGTCCTGCTATTAAAAAATAACAGCTTAATATTATTTTCGTAAAGTTGGTTAAAAATGAATGCAATAATTGAAAAAAATAGTAAAATCGCTAAATAAATCACAGAGTAATAAGCTTTTAAAGTTTCTGGAGAGGGCATCGCTTGTCCTTTTCTCGCAAAACAGAGCTTCCCCACAGTTACTATGAAAACGCATGTTGTGAACGCACATGCCAAACAGGTTGTATGTAAAACTACCACAGGTGAAAGAACTGACGTCACTGCACGTTTGAACTGTCTCTTTCTATTCCTGTATTTTAAAATGCTTGTAGCTTTGTAATTTTTTGAGATATTTGATTTTTGTATTCACGACAGTTTATTTTTTGAGCAATGTAATTAATTTGTGCAATAAAAAAATAGCACAACACATGCCTATTCGCCCATACACATTACATAGGTCAAGTCTATGGGCGGATCATTAACCATTTACATTTTACGTGAACAATGAAAAACAAATCATACGAAGGCAAAAAACGACATTAGGTATGTATTCTTTCTTAAGCTTCTTTTGTAGATAGTATTAAGAAACTACTCGTACTCATAAGTATTATTGTAGATTTATTAAAGTACCTGTTTAAATGGTACTTTTGATGATAACTACTAACATTCAATCTACAGTATATATAATTATCTTGTACCAACAAACATTTCAAAGAGGTGGCGCGAAGAATCCAACTCGGCTGGGCAGCGTTCGGGAAGCTTCGTCCTATCTTTTCGTCTAAAATACCGCAGAGCCTGAAAACGAAAGTTTTCAATCAGTGTGTGTTGCCAGTGATGACTTATGGAACTGAGACATGGTTTCTTACTGTTGGCCTCATTAGTAAGCTCAAAGTCGCGCAGCGAGCTATGGAGCGAGCTATGCTCGGTGTTTCCCTGCGGGATAAGCTCCGGAACGAGGAGATCCGCAGGAGAACTAAAGTGACCGATATAGCTCTTAGAGTTAGTAAGTTGAAGTGGCAATGGGCAGGCCACATCGCTCGTAGAACTGACAACCGATGGGGAAGAAAGGTTCTCGAGTGGCGACCACGAACCGGAAGACGCAGCGTAGGCCGGCCCCCCACTCGGTGGACCGACGACCTGGTGAAAGCCGCGGGGAGCCGATGGATGCAGGAGGCGAGCAGCCGCTCAAGGTGGCGTGCTCTGGGGGAGGCCTATGTTCAGCAGTGGACGTCTTCAGGCTGTTAATGGTGATGATGATGAACAAACATTTCATACAAAATAACTACAGCACTTACGATATTAGTAAAAAAAAACAAAACTAAAAACCTATGTAAAGCTCTCAAACTCATTCCAGGTGGATGTGTTGTATAAACAAAACAATTTAGAATCGGTAACCCTTATATATTCTTGTCTAAGAGATTCATAGGTACCGCTCTAAGTACACGCAATCTTTTTATCCCCTTTTCCGGAAAAAGAGCACGGTTTTCCCCACACCAAAACCCAGGACTACGCGAAATTACACACAGAGACATCAAAAAGTTAAAGTAGGTACTATTTACCTAAGAAATTCTTAGGATTTACATTTTTTACCTTATGTATAGGCTCATCCATTTTCCTCGTATACTTAGGTATTATTTCTTTTTTTTTATAAAAGACATACCAATATACCAATAAGTCAGATTAGGTAATTAGATCTAAAGTCAAGCTAAAGTTACGTATACGACGAAAGACGTCACCAAGCCGCTGTGATATGCTGTGATCTTTCGCGAGCCTTCGACACTGCGGACAGAGTCTTGCTCCAGAAGAAGCTTGAGCATTATGGTGTGCGGGGTCCCGCCTCCAGTCTTATGGCTGACTTCGTGACAAACAGACGTCAGGTTGTAGTGGGAGATGCAGGGAAAGTCATATCAGAAGGAGTGTCCGACCTTGGGGTTCCCCAAGGATCATGCTTATCCAACACCACTTTTTCCCTGCTGCTCAATGACCTCCCAGCGTACATAAAAAACGCTGACGTCTATATGTTCGCGGATGACGTTGCAGCCGTGGTAACCGCCCCGGATGTACAAGCTCTCAAAGATCGGCTGAGTGTGGTTGCTCACCAGTTGCACGAATGGTTTCGTGTCAATGGTATGGCCTTGAATTTAGACAAGACTTGTTTTGTGCACTTTAATCTAGCCAACAAAAAGCAGACTGCCTTAGCAGTGGACGTGGGTGGAGCCACGTTGCAGCAGGTCTCGCAGGTTAAACTACTGGGCTTCCACATTGATAGTGCACTCAAGTGGGAGTGGCACATAGACCGTCTTTGTTCCCGGCTGGGCCGAGCCTGTTTTGCGCTAAGTCGGCTTGCTAAGTCAGCACCTAGACATGCGGTACGAAGTTGCTATTTTGCCACAGTTCACTCCATACTTGCGTACGGTACGGAGCTGTGGGGAGATGCAGCAGAGTGCCAGCGTGCCCTCATTTTACAAAAGCGAGCTATTCGTGCAATTGTTCGCATACCGTGGGACGAGTCTGCCAAACCGCATTTCACTGAACTGGGTATATTAACTGTACCTTCGATACTCATCTATCAGGTAAGCATTTTTGTACGCATGAACCCACATAAGTTCGTGAAGTTGGGAGCAGCACATGAGTACAACACGCGTTACAAAAACAAGTATAGGACACCAGCCCATAGACTGACGAAATCAGGGAAATCAGTTTACATTAAAGGTGCTCAAATTTATAACCATTTACCAGATTATATAACAAATGCTACTTCTGACAATATATTTAAAAACAAGCTTAAAATGTTGTTGATCGGTAAGGCTTACTACTCGGTCAATGAGTTTTTTATTGACAAAGATTTTACTGTATAGTATTTGTATACTTACATAGATATAATATGTACAATAATTAACGTATCTAAAATGTTTTTGACTTGTAAATTATTTTTTTACCAATAAATTCTGTATTCTGTATTCTGTATAGTCACTCCTTCACTGCACCTTAGCAACTTCGGATTAATGCTAGATGCAAGAACGCTGAATATGCACTTCTTCCAATCGTTAAAAAAGGTGATTTAAAACATTTCGAATAAATCAACTCGCAAAAGACGTATTAAGTATGAGTTTTGGCGGGAACGCGGAAAAATTCACGTTGCGGCATTGTATTATTCTTCAAAACTTGTGCTTTTTCCAGTGTTTGATGTTATTTTACGCGTTAAGTACTGAATTACGATCGTGAGTGTGCGCAAGTGATATAATGTGGTGAAACGTGGTTTTTCATGTTGCTTATCCAAAATTCCATAGAAGCTTCTAGTAAAGTTCCGCCACTTAGGGCATGACTTAGACTGCACTATGACTAAAACATTTAACCCAGACTGTGACGACTTGACTTTACGTGATAAATATTCTATAACATGATGAAAAATTAAAATACTCGACTCTGGCTAAATACCTATACTATATGTGGAGGCAAAACATAAGAAAAAAAGACGCATTAACTCCTCGCTGGACAAAAGAGCGGGAAATCTAGAAGAGTCAGGAGTGAGTAATGGCGCGAAAGTTTGCACATTTCAGGACTGAGATCGAACCTTGGACATTATTCAAGGGATATAATAAGTCCTGGTGGATTTATCGCTTTCACGACTGTGACAGATGCACCTTGTACATCTGTAAGATGTAGAAGGAGCTTACACCAGCGGTCCTTCCATAAAAAAAATGGTTTGACTTTAACTCCACTGGCCTGTTATCTCGTTGGTAGTAGCTCTGCCTTCTGAACTGGAGGTTGTGGGTTCGATTCCCACCCGGGACAGACATTTGTGTGATGATTGTTCTGTGTCTGGGTATTATATTGTATTCTATGTATGTATTACAAAACAAAAAAGTATCTAAGTATTGTATCAGTTATCTGGGCCCCATGATACAAGCTTGGCTTAGTTTAGGAGTTTAGGGCTAGGTAGCGCTGTGTGAAATGTCCACACATTTTGATTTATTCATTCAGTTGGATAGTCAAATAACTTTAATGATAAGATAAGTAAGGGTATAACCTAGCTGAACAAAAGTATATCTCTGCTTTAGGGGCGGATGGATGCTATTCTAAATCACGCTCGTGTTTTTTTCATTATTACTTCTGTGACTTAAAACTTAAAGTTTAGTGGTTAGTACTGTTCTGATAAGGAAGAAATGAAAAAGGCAGATATATTTATATGTTCAGGTAAATCGCGAGCATCGACTTGCTTACATACCTAATTATTGTGATCGAACTTCACTTGGTAATCTCCTAAATAAATACTCACTTTGCCATTTTTGCTGAAAAGGCGAAACTCACAGTAAAGCTTTTATTAACATTCACATATATCATTAAACATCCGACACGTCTTTTATAGTAGAGCATCGTGGAATACAGCCAAGTTAGTTCACAAGCCAGTTCTGATACTTCCGATCCGACACCGATACGAAGGTGTTTATCGGGCATTTGGCTGCCGGTCAATAGTTCATGCGACTTACAGGGAGAATGATACTTTAGATACATCATTTGTGGGCTTATGACTGTGTGACTGTGTCCAAGAGCTTAACGCTGATGGAGAATGCATTACGAACAACGCTTTGAAAAGGCTTTGAAATAAGAAAATGTCGCCTTCAATGACGTTTCTTATGTCTTCCTTCTCTTTTTTTAGAGTGTTTACTCTTTCCTTTTTCTTACGTTACCCGTAAGAAAGAGTAAAACATAAGAAGCTTTTTGAGTGTGCCTAAAGCTAATAGCAAAATGTAGCGAAACGATAGCGAGTTGCATGAAAGAAGCAAAGATTATTCTTGTTTTTCCAATGATAATATTATTACCTTATTATTTTATTTTAAAGTTCCAAGTGACACTACAACTGTTATGGGCGGCCGTGTCGCTTAACTTCAGGTGAACGAATAGCTCGTCACGTCATTCATTCTCATAACAAAAGATATAAATGTTCCTTTATAAAACAAAACTGTTAATAAGTACCTATATGCTAGATAGATACCGAATAACAAAGAGGTATATGTATACATAGAAGTCTTTGCCGAATAATGGGTTTTGTTGGAATAAATAAAAACTAAAGGTAATTTAAGTAGGTGCTTAAGTATCTAAAACCTTCAGTAGCAGCCCTCGATCAGCTAGGCGATCATGTAACTTGTTGGCAACCGATAGAAACACAAAAATGTATGGATTTGACAGTTGCAGTACGCAGCCTATGTACAGAGTTACTATGGAAATTTTCAAATTTGCATTGAAATTTCTTTTGTTGCATTGCTATCAAAGTTACATGATTACCCCGCAGGTATAAACTGGCTGACACTTATCATTATCATACACTTATCACAATAATTATTATATTTTACGGATTCATTCTCGCGATTCATAAAACTGAAGTATAAATTTTCGTTGTCCCATTTATTTACTCCAGTTCTGCGGTTTTAATTAAATTCAACTTGAAATTCCAAATTCCATTTCCCGAAATCTGAAAACTCGACACAGCAGTGTACGAATACTTTTTGGTGTGGATCGTATCTATCTGCAGAGGAAAATGACAGTACAACCAGTAAGGACAAACAAACCTAATTTGATTTAATTGGTGTTCTCAAACATGTTTTAATATTGTAGAGATTTACATATATTAAAAAAAACAATGTAGGTATTATGAAAAGCCCTATTATATTGCAGCAAAGAAAAAACGCATCTGTTGCGTGACGACAGAACACAAAACTCACGTCGTTGTCTGTTTATGATCTGATTTTCACGTATACACGACAATAAACACTTACCCCCTTACTAATAAACGTTGAGTAGCGGAAGAATAGTTATGTAGTGTTTTGTCTTTCTCTGTTGAGTTTGGAATGAGCAAAGACAAAATAGGAGAAAATAACGAGTATTCCACTGTTATGCAGTGTTTATTGGTGAGGGGGTTAACGGTTAATTACACAATTATTAAGCATGAGTTGGGCGTTTCTGTCACGGGACGTCACCCGAGAACGATATCAGCGCTGTAGTAGCGGTGGAGAAACGCCAAGGTGCTGGTAGTCGTCAATACTAACTTTGGGAATGTTAAGCTCTAGAGTACCTAAGTTAACCTTAAATTCTTTAAAAAAATCACAGGCGTATTTTCTGTCAAAATGCTCAAGAGTGTTAACAACGGAGAGTCCATACTGTTTAATAAGATCGACAGTGATAGTGACAAATCTAGGCGAAGTGCCTTCGGATTGCATTCACGTCGTGGCTTCGAGCCGATTATACGATATGAGACTCGGAATTGAATTCGGGAAGTCTTCCTGGGTAAGAGCGACGAATTGCAGCACCGCGACGCTTTGTCGTGAACAACTTTGTGGTCGACAACTTTGTGGCTGACTTGTCACTACTGGATTTGTGTGTTCGACTGATGACAGGAACTTTGTAGCTGGGTGTAGTTTGTGGAGCGGCTCGAACCGAATCGAACTGAATAGTTTTTAAGTGGATTAAGGTTTGTGAGTACAAAGTAACGTAGGTACAGATGAAATTGAAAACGGGATTGGATCTGTAAAAGTAGTGCATGCAGGCGGTCGCGTTACATAATTTTTAATAATAGTAATAGGCTGTTCGCTGTTCGTACCCAACTAGGTATCTTGTCCTACGATATAATCATGACAAAAGGCAAGAGATGATGCCTTAAACTATTTTTAAAAAGCGATGCTCTTGTATTGTGGTATATGTTGTTAAATTTACATGCACATAACAGGATACGTTTTGTTCCCGATAATTTGAAATTTCTAAGGGAAAATGGAAAATGTGGTTGACACTTCGGGACTTTCAGTGTGCAAATACAACCCTTTCATGAAAATAGCTCATCACATGGAAAGTATCAACCCTTCTTGAATCAAACCTTTTTAAAATCAGATTAAACCTTATGTTGGCTAATACGGCAGTATCCGTGTCTAGTGGTATAAGGTCTACCAGAATCTGATGGCAAATAGGGAAAATAAAATTTGTAGTAGGCAGCACCGGATATAAATGGATTAATAAGTCTTGATACTTCCTTCACTTCCGGCCGTCTTGGCAACTAAGTTTCGCAACTTTATCAACTTTTAAGTCATATATTTCTGTTATTCATTGGATCAAAACAAAAGGCAGTGAAAACAAAAGTAAATTTTATAAACATTATTATTGTGAGTATAGTAGTGTTTACTTTTTCAGCTCATATCGTCTCGAATCTTTTTCATGACGAAAAGCATATTGATCATGTACCACCATATCCAATATCAAAGTGTAAAATACTATTTTTGCGGCTTTTAAATCTTATTCCGTAAGTGAATGTGATGTTAAAAACATACTAACTCGAACAAATACACGTATCACAGCAAATTTCACACAACTAGTCTCATTTTCAAAGTGTCATCTTGTACATCCTAAGTCTATATATGGTTTTGCGTGACAATGCACTGCGCACGTCATGTTACAGAAACAATATACAGTTTTTATTATGATCTATAAGTAAAAATAAGACCATCATGAATGTAGGTACAGCTACTTTAACTTTTCGTTATTTTTTTTCCTTTTTTTTTATTTCTGAACACGAAAATTATTTGCTTTCATCAGATGATGATGAAGATTTAAAGAGGCATTTATACTACAGAAGTTATCTATAATATTCCAATTAATCCGTCTAAGTTGATTTTCTTCTTCACCCATTCCTCTTTCACAGGGGTAGAAAAAAGCACACCATTTTATGACGTACCTTTACCTTTAATTTACCCATAAAGTGGTAGGTACTAAAAATTCAAAAGATCACGTAGTAGTTTGTAGCTAGGGAAATAACTGGGTAAATGAGACTTTATGATCTAATCACACAGTGTAGTACCTAATCTTATTACTATACTGTGTGAAGTCTCAGGATGACGTGCGCAGTGCAGTGTCACGCTGAAAACTATATTAATTTGGAGTTCCGAGTGATACTGCAATCTGTTTTGGGCAGCCGTGACGCTTAACATCAGGCGAATGACTAGCTCGTCACGTCATTCATTTACATAAAAAAAATATCCTCTACTTGGTCTACGGAACAAAAAACCGAAAGTATCAAAACAACGTAGTCAGTTGTCAAATTGATTTGAAAGGTGACAATTTGGTATTGCCGTATGAAAATCCATTTTCTTTTTTTTTAATTTTGTGCCATGAGATTCTGGTAGACCTATCCTTATTTCTTTATAATATAATAGGTTTACACAAAAGTGTACCTCCGTAAACTTAATGCTAAATAGCATCTACCACGTGGTTTTTTGGTGCGAAATTCTTTTTTGTGCGTATTGTAATTTGTAATTAATAAATGAAAAAAACAGTTCTTTAGGTCGTGTAAGATAAATGTGGGAGTGTGGCGCTTAATTGTGTTGGGGATTAAAAAATTCATACCATAGAGCCAACTAACCTACACGAGTAGAAAAAAAGAAAAAAGAGAAAGGTATAGATCTGTTCAAACAAATTACCTATAAAATATATAAATAAATATTTGTGGACATTTTCACACAGTGCAATCTAAGCCCCAATCTAAGCAAAGCTTGTACTATGGGAACCAGATAACTGATAGAATACTTATATACTTTTTTGTTTGTAAATACATACATAGAATACAATATAACCCCCCAGACACAGAACAAAATATCGATGTTCATCACACAAATGATTGTCCTGAGTGGAAATCGAACCCACAACCTACAGATCAGAAGGCAGGGTTACTACCAACTGAGCTATCAGGCTAGTCAACAACATAATCTATACATATAATAAAACTGTAGAGATAAAAAAATCTGTAATTGCAAGATATCAAGAAAAAAATGACACAGGTTGGCTTAAAATTAGCCGCTGATCACGTTAAGCCACTTTTTAAACACTTTGTCTGTTTGTTTGTTTGTTTGTTTGTTTGTTTGTTTGTTATGACTGAACTCCTAAAATACTGAATGGATTTTCATGCGGTTTTCACTAATATGCTTAGAAATAACCGGCGCTTAACATAGGATATATTAAAATTGATATATCGTTAAAAAAAATTGATGACAATTATTGAGATTTCATTACGAAACGAATCGGAGTTTTAAACAACATGGCCGATTGATTTTTAATTGTTTTCAAACTGGAAGGCACCTGTGAAGCTTATGTAATGTCATCTGTCACATGTCAAAAAAACAATTTTAGTGATGTGTAGGCCAATATTCGGTTCGATAATTAACGATTATTTTAGATACATAATACCGATTAACGATTATTTTTAGACACATATCATATAATCATGATATCTATCTTAGGTAGACCTACCTACCTTAGAGTGCATGGTAAATAATATATTATTCCCATTGTTGAAATTAGAGGAAACACAAGTACACGTGGGTGGGGTATAAAACGTAGGTGTCGATTTAGATGATAAGAATTTATTGAGGAAATCAAACCCTTGACGTATTGTCATCGGAATTGTGTATCAAGTATCGTCAAGATTCGCTGAAAACTATGACCTGTACGCGAGTCGTACATCCAATTCCGGACAGACGAAAGCAAAAGTTGCGAGTTGAAACCAGACTAGCAATGGATGAGTGCTTATTTGTGGAAATTCGATCTCACGATATCTTTTTAAATTTCAAACCATCGATTTTTCTTTTAAAAACCGATTTTTCAGGTAATTTTTGCCGAATATTTTTATTACGGTTGGCAACACCGTATTTTGTGCCCACGCTATCTATACATATAATAAAACTGTAGAGATAAAAAAGTCTGTAATTGCAAGATATCAAAAAAATAATCACACAGGTTGGCTTAAAATTATCCGCTGATCACGTTAAGCCACTTTTTATACACTTTGTCTGTTTGTTTGTTTGTTTGTTTGTTATAACTCCTAAAATACTGAATGGATTTTCATGCGGTTTTCACTAATATGCTTAGAAATAGCCGGCGCTTAAAATAGGATATATTAAAATTGAAATATCGTTAATTTTTTTTATGGGAATTATTAAGATTTCATTACGAAACGAATCAGAGTTTTAAACAACATGGCCGATTGGTGATTTTTTTTGGCTACTTACGGTAAGTTACGATATGTCACAGATGAGAGCAAAAAACCATTGACTACACTCTGTGCCACACACACAGGTCTGTGGTGCTACATGTTTATCTGGAGGCACAGATTAAAGAAAAAAGTCTCTGTGAAGAATGTATATGACCAAAGAGTAATATTATTAGGTATGATACTATAAGGCGTGATTTTTCAATCATCAGATAAAAGTTGTTCATTAGATAAAACAAAACACTAAAAATAAAACCCAAAAGAAGGGTGTCGCGAAATGCGATTTTAATCGAGAGGTAAGTAAGTGAATCGATTCTGAGTTTTAGGTTATCTGTGCTGGTAACATTCTATTGTATGAGAGAAAAAAGGCGGGAGTGGTGCCTTGCCTTGGTTTTATTTAGAAAAAGATAGCGAAGCGAGTATGAAGTAAAACGATATTAAGAAAATTTGGTGTAGCAATGAATAACCTCAACGAAACAATTACGAGAGGTAATTGTTAATAATCCTGGAACCTTAGGCAGGCATGATAGTGTGGAGACGTACTTGTCATGTCATGCCCAACTTCGCCACAAAGGGTTTCTTTATTTCAAAACTGTTACGGAACCCTAAAAATGAAATATTCTTTGCAAAAGCGATTCTGATTTGAGCTTTGTACACATGTTATTTCCTCACTCCCTCCACTATGTTGAAAGTGCAGTGAAATGAGACAACGTGGAAAATAGTGGACATATAAATGTCGACTCCTTTTACAGTGGTGTACTTAAGTATTTGTAATTTCTAAATAGTATTAACAAAATTAATTATGTACGCGTCGTATAGGTAAATGCATTTTACACGTGTGCTAATACGTGCTCAGCTCCGAAAAGATTTAGTGGATTTGTTGTTTGGTACATAGAAAATGCATGATCTATTATTAGAGTACCTAATCGTAGAAATAACACAATTCAAGCGTGCGAAGCCGCGGGCAAAAGCTAGTATATAATAAAGTCATCTAGCTGCCACGGTAAGATACCCCGTGTCTGTGGGAACTACTTCTCTTCGAGGAAGGAATAGTTTACAACAAGCATCGTAGCCATTTAATAGAAATATAATCAAGATAAAGCCTCAACAATGCAAAGCTGAAGTTATTCTGATAACCCCTTTCACAAACTCCCGGGTTGTCATATTTCAGGTCTAGACAATACAGGTAGTAATCAAGCCTTTAGTGACTAGGGACAGGGGTTTTGCGGCTTAGGTACATACTTCTTAATCCTACTTAATCTTACTAAGTAGTATTATAACATAATATATATATACAAAAGTTTGGTAGTGGATGTGCTTATGTGAGCTGATAATAACCATGTTAGCATATTTGACAGAACTGTAAATAAATAACTCTGTGCTGATGTCGTTATGTCCATAGGCTACGGGGACCACTTTCAAACAGGTGGGCCCACAGATTCGTCATCATCATCAACAGCCTGAAGACGTCCACTGCTGAACATAGGCCTCTCCCAAAGCGCGCCACCTTGAGCGGCTGCTCGCCTCCTGCATACGTCGGCTCCCCGCGGCTTTCACCAGATCATCGGTCCACCGAGTGGGTGACCGGCCTACGCTGCGTCTTCCGATTCGCGGTCGCCACTCGAGAACCTTTCTTCCCCATCGGTTGTCAGTTCTACGAGCGATGTGGCCTGCCCATTTCAACTTGCTAATTCTAAGAGCTATATCGGTCACTCTAGTTCTCCTGCAGATCTCCTTATTCCGGAGTTTATTTCACAGGGAAACACCTAGCATAGCTCTCTCCATAGCTCTCTGTGCAACTTTGAGCTTACTAATGAGGCCAACAGTAAGAGACCATGTCTCAACATGGTCTCTTACTGTTGGCCTCATTGTTGGTGTTGCCAGTGATGACATATGGAACTGAGGTTCCATATGTCATCACTGGCAACACACACTGATTGAAAACTTTCTGAAAAACTGGCGACGGAGCATCGTTCTATAACACCGGCCTTAATAAGTTTTAGGTACATGTTGCCCTGCAAAAGACGCAGAGTTTGCGTTCAATTTGCGGTCAGCAAATGGATGGAAAATTAGCAAACCTTTAGCGAGCGCTGACCACTTGCATACACGAGAAGAATAAGATAGAAGCGATCTGTAAAGAAAGGAAAGTCTTAGCTGATTCGAGCTAAGCTACAGAGTCGCTATGAAAGTTTAATATACAAGTTTCACTTGTACTAAGATATTGTAGTTCCTAAAAATGTTAGCAACCAGTGGGATTTGAATCCGTGCCCTTTAACTCCTAACCAACTCAGCTTTGGTCGCGTTCTGAATCAACTAAAATAGGGCTATAAAAAGGTCAAAACGGGTAGCCATGTAGGCAGGCCCAAAAGGCAAAAGAAGAAGAGTAAGGCCCCAAGAAAGATGGGCTGACGAGGTTGCTAAAGCAGCCGGCCACAAAAAATGGCTTACAGTAGCTAAGGACAGAAAAGCATTGGCTTGAAATGGTGGTGGCCTTTACCCAAAGACGGGTCCTTAATTAGAAATTCTTTTGTTATATTTAACAATTTTAGATTAAGATACCTTTTATTATTAACTAAGAAATAAACAGGCTTTTTATTTATTTATTTATTATATTTTGGTACCGACTAAGCATACGTGGCGCGGAGTAGCGATATAACAGTTGAGGCATCATAAGAAAGCAACGTAATGGTGCAGCTTGGCCGTGCCGCAGACAAATTAGGTAAACGAATGAACTTAGAACACTACTATGAAACATTGCACACAAAAGAATACTTGAAGCTAACTGCATGTTTTACAAGTACAGTAATTAAAGTCGTTTATTTATTCAGCTCACGACCGTGCAACGAGAACTAACCGTGATAGTTATTTCCGAGCTTGCATACTGCTCGGGGAAATATACTAAGGAAGCAGGAAAAATAATTGGTTTTACCCACTGAGACGTAAATTTTAGATCTTTTGGTGAATGCTGAAATAAAACTGAATTGACTCGAATTCGTCTTGGTAACAATTATTTATATTAAAACACAGGAACAAATGATCTCTATATTGTGTTATAATAAAAGTGTTTAATCACATGCCAATGAGGCGTTTTATTTAAAAAAAAACTAGTTCTGTTTCCTTTACTAGAGGGCACAGTAAGTACATAGTTTAAACCTTAGAGTATACATTGCTTATGTATACTCTAAGGTTTAAACCTTACAAACCACAAAGTAGTTTAAAAATAAGAAAATGCTTAGACTACCTACAAAGAAATGTCAAATTCAGTTGAATGGACCACGAGTACATTGTCTGTAGTATCTCCTAAGTAGTCTGTGGTGCATTCTTCTTATGTAAATTGAAGTACAGTAGAACTGCGAGATAGATAAACGTTAATATTAAGAACCAAAATAAAACCGAGCTATCGTGAAACGAAAATTAAAAAAATCGAAAGAGTTTAGAGTGGTCAGTCAGTACCGTGACACATTTCCTCTAACCTGTGGTCTATGCTTGAAACAGTGACAGTGACAGATTTTGGTAAAACTACAACTGGCGCCATCTATTGGGTCATACATAAAATACCTACAATTTCTTTTTTATTTAACAAAACGCCTCATTAATGTAAAGATTCGGTCGCGACCAGCTACCCGCCCCACCAGTTCAACTCTGACTGTTTAGTCTTCGCTCGTTATTGACAACAACAGAATATTATTGTAAAAAGCCTCAGAGCCTAGTGCAGGCGATATCCTTGGAGCTTTGCCAACATTTTTCAAGAGGCTGCGAATTAGATTCTTTAGAATTTCAACCCCATATTTCTTGTTTGGTGTTGCTTCCACACAAGTGGTGGTTTTGAGCTTTATTTAGAGTCTTGGCAAACAAATTATACCTACGTCTGGAAACAGCTTGAAAATTCTACCGCTTTTCCATACTAAAATTTCAGAACTTTTATTTCTTATGAAAAATAGAAAGTAAAAAGATTTCTAGCAAACTAATGTACCTATGGATAAAGTAGGTTTCACTTACCCAACTAGACCTTACTTAAGTAAGTTTATTTTAGTATCTATTTGATTTAGATCGAGTCATTCATTGTTTTTTAAGTTAGTTTCATTTTATCGAATTATGAATAATAAATGATTACATAACATGACTGGCCTGATAGCTCAGTTGGTAGTAGCTCTGCCTTCTGAACTATAGGTTGTGGGTTCGATTCCCACCTGGGACAAACATTTGTGTAATGAACATCAATGTTTGTTCTGTGTCTGGGTGTTATATTGTATTCTATGTATGTATTTACAAACAAAAAGTATCTAAGTATTGTATCAGTTATCTGGTTTCCATAGTACAAGCTATGCTTAGTTTGGGGCTAGATGGCGCTGTGTGAAATGTCCACACATATTTATTTATTAAAAAAAAAAAAAATAAAAAAAAAATAATAAAAAAAATAAATAATAATAAAAAAAATTAGCAGGCTTCTTAAAATGTGTACGTAGATTATCCTTTATCAATGTAACTGTTGGTGTTGAAAGCAACGAAGATGGCTAAATAATAGAATAAAACACCTAAACACCATGTAATATCAATGGAACACCCAAACCAATTTATCATGATTTCCACCAAGAGATAACTCCCGAGGCAGCGATTCCTCTCATTATTTATTTTCGCTTACACGTTTCTTTTGTTTTAGTAGTTATTCGAGTTAGGTAGGTATTATATTTACGTTATTAAGTAGGAACTTATCTGTTACCGTTACCTACTGCGGCAAATAAAAGGCTTAGGTAAACTTATCAACGACTTGAATTAGGTTCGCTTAAACTCTAGTTAATTTCGAAAAATATGAATAAATTAATAAATTCACGACAGGTTTTAGGTCATGAAAACACTAAGTACCTACGTCCTTGGTTCTGTTTGCGTAATCTTTTGTAACCTTTTATCCCACATACCGAGAAAAACCGTTTATTCCCGTTAGAAAACCAAGTTTGATAACTGGTTACCTAGTGGGAAGAAAATCCTGTTTTATAACTGGTTATGAATCTGGAATATATTTTCCCCATTAGAATACCAAGTTTCATAACTGGTCATCTAGTAAAAAAAAATCCTGCATTATTACTGGTTATGAATAAGGAATATATTTTTCACATTAGAATACCAAGTTTCATAACTGGGTATATTTGCAACTTTACTGCATGCACACCGCGGCAAATTTTTCCGGACACTTTTCTCTTCAGAGACCGCGGCAAGACTATGCTAGTGCCTGTGTCGTCAGGTAGGTGACTTAAAAAAATTGCTTACCTAATTTTTAAAGTTTTTGATTAAGTATCGATTATTCCTATAATGTGGTGTTACGACAAAGAGTTTTATCTATCCACCTATTTATCATTTCAAACAAACTCGCATCTTATCGAGATTAATATTATATTCTCGCACGACATGATTTGTGTGCGAGCTGTATTCGTCGAGACCACCCCAACTTTATCCCAAGCTGGGCTATAAGGAAAACATTTACGTAGTGTGAGAATAATTGAAACGTCATCACACATGGGGCCTCAGTTATTAGATAACTCGATTGTGTAGCTTGTATGGGTCTTATAAGTGATTTCTGGGCTATTTCGGCAACGATTGATCTCCGATTACTGTGATTATTTTGACGCGGATAGAGTTGAGAATTGCATGACTGCTGGTCAATGAATTTTTATTAGCACGTCTTGCTGTATGTATACTATGTATAGCTACTTATTAAGTACCCACATATTTTATGTTTAGAACTATCTATACTTATAATAAAACTGTAACAGGTCCAATTCTGTACATTTAAAAAACTTTGAATTTTTTTTATGGAAGCTCCCTATTATCGATGCTGAAGCCAAATCTATATTTCCTTTCATTTTTGTCTGTCTGTCTATATCTTTGCTGAGCATCATGCCATAACTACTGAATGGATTGAAATGAAACTTGGCATGATTTGAGTTCATATAACTAGGTAGGCTTAGTAGGATACTGATATCTCGGAATTCAGCACGGTTCGCTCGGGAGAAGGGATGAAAGTAAAAATATGACATCCAACCTTCGGTACTAGGTCTAAAGCCACTCCTATCTTGTACTACCTATGAGAAAGAGTAAAGAGAGGTGGGAAACGATAATGGAAAAGGATGAATGAATGATGTGAAAGGAGGCAGGCGCACCATTCACCGTTTCATCCTTTCATCTTTTTCCCTTATTTTTTCTCTTCGTCCTTTAGGCTGAGATAAGGCGTAAAACTAATTAACCCGTGCGAAGCCGGGGCGGGTCAGCTAGTTTAGCATAAGAATCACCGTAATACGTAGGTACCTAACATTGACATCTGACTAAACGTGATATAATCTGCTGACAATAGATTAAAATCTTATAGAATAAAGCACTGACATCGAGTCTCACGCCTAATCTGAAGTAACAAACCTTTCCAGTAGCATTTACGCTATCTATATTACTTCTCGAAAGGCGTTAGGAGCGAATTGGCAGAGTATCAAGGGAACACGCTTAGTAACTGCGCTTAGTTCAGTAAATTGCTTAAGTGACTGTTGGTTTCTTCGTTTATTCCTCCGTTGAGCTTAACAACATTGTCGCAGTTGGCAAATTGGACAGAAATGAGGAATGGGTTTCAGGGCGGGTTCAATAGGTAGTGCTGGCTGGCGGAAACTCTACTTGTGAATTGTTTCTTTCTACGAATAAAGATTATGTTCTTAGAATAAGTACCTGTAAAAGGTAAGTTTTTAAACAACGCCTTTTCAAAACGCATGCTACATTTTTTTTGGTGTTTTAGACGATTTAAGCAAGAAAATTCATAGCTTACCAGAGGAAAGTCACACCAGCACTCTTATGCTGCTCTTCTGATGTGTTGCGGCACGATTTCACCGCGCAATTGTCATTTAAAATAATTTTCTGAGAGCTCTAGAGACCGCTTGAACGTCCGTACGATGATGGCAAATAAATGGCGTAAATTTCGCAAATGTACTGGGGTTTTATAGATACCTATTCAAAGATTATGTTGGAACAAATCGGTGCGTTCTGGGAAGTGATCTGACAGCTAGCCGGATATCTAGGTATCAGTAACGTTAAAAGAAATGTTGGTAACTAGGTAAGTCCTAGATGTAATTGAAAACAACTGAAAGTCGCATTACTTGTAAATATTACAGGTACCTATATTGAATTATTATTCCGACAATAGATCCTCAAATTGCAGGAAAAGTATCACATAGGTAGCTCATCAATGGGTTGTTTGAAAGATTAGTCTAATCAATAAGATCATCCTTGGCGATACTTAGGTACTTAGATACCTAGGTTCTTTTAATATTCTTTGAAGATTTACTTTTATCGTGGTGTTTCAAAAAAGTGTTTCTATATAAAAGGAATAATTCGTTTGACTAAGTACTTAAAAATATATAAAACGAGAATTTATCTAGTTACCCATAACTACTTCAATGGATACACAACTAAATCTTAAATTCTCCCGATTTAAACACATAGTTTTTGTTTAATCGCGCTAAACACAGCATCGCCAGCATCTCCAGTCTACTCGTGACCACGGGCAATGCAACTTAGTTGAAACGTCGAGGTAAATAAATAATGTTTTTAGCGCGATTAAGTCCTGTGTTAAACAAAAACTATGGATATATACAATGGATATATATAACTATACAACTATTTCTAAACTATTTTTATTTGCATGTTTTCAATTTGCGTGTATCTTATTTTGTCACACAGAAAATTCACAAAAACGTGTTTATTTCACAACCGCAGAAATAGAAACTGAAATATTCATGTACTAACTTTATGGTTACAAGTGGCTTAGCGTCCATAAAGTTGCCAAGTTTTGAATATGCACGCGATTCTGTGGTAGAGATATTTTTCGACAAGAAGCCAACTCTGATGCATATATAGTTAAGGTCTTTACACACGAGACGGTTTCAACACGGTCCAGTTTCTAGCACGTCTTCTCTGCGTATATAAAAAACCGGTCATGTACGAGTCGGACTTGAGCACCGAGGGTTCCGTACACATATACTTACATTTGTGATCAAGCCAAATAAAATAGCTCCATAAATTTAGTAGTGGTTGAAAACCTCTATCGCAAGTCAAACTAGTACCAGGTTATAAATATTTGTTGTTTACAGGTATGCACTATTAATAATACCAAGTTTGAAAAATCCCTCTTAGTAAAGCAAAAAAAAGCCTTACGAGTTACAACCATGTCGGAGATGAGAAAAAGAGAAGATCGATCTCAATTTAACCAGCTTTTAACACAAAAAAATTAATTGAAATCACCCATCCAAGAGTCCAACAGTCCAAAACCATATATAGACTAGTATAGATATAAAAAAGACATACCCAGTAGCAAGTCGACACTTTCTGTGACTGACAACTTTAATTAATTCACTACTTTCGCTAGTTCGACATTTTCCTCGATTCGACACTCTCCTTACGGACACTACTATTTCGATACTTTGGTACCTACAGTCGTTGAAAAAATAACGTGTCGAGACACGCACATGGTAGAGTCAAACTTTAGAGGTTCAGTTATTTTTGCTCAGTCAACGATTAAAAATACAGAAGAGACAAGACTGATACTTTAACCCTGAAATGTCTATAGTAAGTGTAAGTGTACCACAAGTCCGCAATAAGCGTTTGGCTCAGTCATTCATAGTCCGAACGGCCAAGGAATGGAATGCTTTTCCAGCAACAGTGTTTTCTCCTGGGTATAACCTGGGTCTTTTCAAGTCAAGAGTGTATGGGCATCTCATGGACAAACGTGCTCCACCTTAGATAACTTCGTCACTTATCATCAGGTGAGTTGTTGTCAAACGTATGCCCATTATAGCATTAAAAAAGGTAAGTAAGTCTCAGTGTCAACCCATTAAAAAGTCAAAGCTACAGTGGTTCAGTTGGTGTTTAATCGGCACGTGATCGCGTGGCAACCTTGTCGCGGTTGTTTATCCACGAGACAGTTGACGTGCGATTCAAATGTAATAAAACACTAGCAACCCGACAGCTATTGAACCATGCAGACTTAAAGAAAGTGGTAGAAAAAGAAATCGTTTGTTTTTGTGCAAATATCGTGAGAAAGAACAATTTTTACCCTATTGTACCTACTATTTAAATGGTGATAGCATCGCTAGGAAATCGTAAACTTTAGACAGACATTTACATAGCAATTAGATATCGCGATTTTAGTGGTAGAATCAATGACTTCTATGTATACACCAGACAGGACATCTCTAACTTGCATTGTCAACCACTGCAAATATGCCAATGAGCATCTTCTCGCACATACGATGCTCACGCTCATACGATGCTCACGCTCAGCTCTCAAAGCGACTGCACGTGCAGCAGTGAATAGCAGTAAAAATTATGATCCGAATGTGCCATGGCACTAGCGCTGCGTGTTGTGATCGTTGGTTAGACGATTTAATCTCGTAAAGCGCTGTAGCGGATTTTAGTTTAATTATACAAAAAATGACAACTATTTGTGCTTTGAATAGCTTCTCTAGTACGTAGTACATATACCTCTTTGGGTAGAATAGGGTGATTGACCTCTACACACAATTTAGGGCTCTATCTCTTTGATAGGTATCATTCGAAAATGACTCACAGTTAGAGGTTATGTTTTTTTTTTTCAAAGACTTAAGCTGTTCCCCATAGTTTTCTAGTATAAAAAACCTACCTACTCAAAATAAAAATTCAATCTGAGTGTCCTTAAGTCCCAAATGAATAAGTTGGTATCTTCTAGAAAAGCACGCTCCGTCGAGAATCCGATCGTCATTTACCAGCAGGTGTGATATAGTGGTCAAACAACAAGTCGATTCTGTAAAATGAATTATTGATTTTAAAAAATATCACATTTAATATTAAAAACCGTTTTAGTGCCAAGTGGAAAGACACCCTCAAACTTACAGACTTACAATCCAAGTCGTAACCAGTTTCTTAATCTACCTTTAATATATTATACGAGTGTGGGCATGATGCATAGACTGTCAGACACAGTCAGTCAGTGACAGTCTTCAGAAATTAAACTAGCTCGTGTTTGCGTGGGACCGTCGCGTCGTCGTGATCGCTTGATACAAAGCATTTGAAGATGCAAATGCCGTTAAAAAATACATTAAAAATACAAGGTATTCTAACTTTGACGCGATAAGCGAAACCTCTGTGTCAACTCAGCGATAAAGTTGCCAAATGGTGAAGCCGCATGCGATCGCGTGGTGCCTCTTGACATTTCATTGTAGACAACTCAGTTAATAAAATGAGATGCAAATGGGAGCTTGTTAAAAAAAACATTATTTTCGTTACGTCTACAAAATAGTAATTTGTCTTGTTGTTTTTTTTAATGGGCAATGTGTTTTTACTCTTTAAACTAACTACTACACTACTAAAACTAGTAAACTAGCTACACTATCAACTATAAAGAACATTTAGACTGTATACTAGCCGCGATGGCCTATAGATAGTCCAAATGCTCCAGCTCACTACCGGTAGGTAGCGTACCCAACATGCTGGTTGTCGTTTATTAGGTGAATAAAATGAATAAGTTACAATTATATGCAAATTCTGTGTTATTCTGTGTTATTCTGTGTGGTTCCTTGTGGTTACTGTGTATAAGTACATTGCAGGTTTACCTAAGATTACGTTTAAAGTACGAGTAGGTACATGCAAGATACTGATACATTCTTACAATTTAAAAAATATACGTTATACTGCTTCTAATAAAAACACCACAAATAGAGGTCTCTTTTAAGAAACAAATCTTTTCTACGCGCCATCTTTTCTATATCTCAATTTGCAAGTCCTTAAAGCGCAATCTCTTTTGAAACCATAAAACGAAAGCAAATACTTTAAAAGGTTCATTTACCAGTCATGCTCTGTAGCTACTACCTCGAGTCAACTTTAAAAAATAATATCTTTAGTAAACTCCCAACGTATTCCCTGAGAAGAACGCCGCCGAGTCAGTTTTATATTTCTCAAACAATAAAAGACTGTTGGTTGGAAAATGAATAGCAAAAATGTTTTCTATAATGAGAATACAAGAACAGAAAACTGGCTGAAATGTTTCGTTTATAGTTTTCCAATTAAAGTTTTAAGATCATGTAGGTAATTATAATTTTGGTAATGTTTTTGTTTTTCTTTTACAATAGTTACCTAAGGAGAAGGTAATTTAACATACCAAAAATATACGACACAGTTTTTCTTGTAGCCTGATTTTTAAGATTGTTGAAAATGATTCTATTGCGGGAATAGCCAAGGTGACAGAACCATTTCTGTCACCTTAGCTATTCCCGCAATAGAAAAAATTTCAACAATCTTTAAAACACAAATACTTATTGTTTGGTTATAATATAATGTTACATCAAAGCATAATATGAACTACCTATTATAAATATTTCAGGTAGCTAACTACCTGCACTGTAATTATCTGCATTCCCTTTAATTTCCACCTACAATGTATAATAGCACCCTATGCACCGTACTTACAAGCTCTTAGCGCATAGCTTTGTTCTATAACTGCATAGCTTACGTTGCTCTTTGTTTCAGTAAAGTAGATGTAGGTAACACAACTCTTCTGTATTCTGTAAAACGTTATTATTACTTCTTTGTACTCGCGTTGCGAGCTCCATGTCGCCATGGCAACGGCGTCGATGGACGGGCGCGGGACCAAGAGGGGCGTGCGAGGGTGTGCGCCGGCGGCGACCGCGACCGACCGGCTCTGCGCAGCAATGCAGTACTTTAGTGGCTAAACAACGGTCGGAGTGCGCGCACGCTACTCGAGATCCCGCTCCGCGCCACGCGTCTGTGATTGTGAGTGAATAAACTGTGTGTATGAAAAAGAAATTTCCATCTTTGTGACTGAACCCCAGCACCTAAATCCTTTACAAAGTGGTCCTTCATTGCGGATCACGAAGATGGAAACACGCAGTCAGAAGAAGCGTCAGGAACTAGCAGGAGGTACGCCACGGCCTGTGGCGGTGTGTACGGAAGAAGAAGACCACCATCGTCACCGCCGTGACAGCGTCACTTCGCGGATGGAAACTCGATCCAGAACATCAGGATCGAGCCGCGCTAGCCGTGAAACTCTCCGACGTAGAGCTGAATATGAGGCGGAGGTACAACTAGCTCAAATCAAAACGAACCTAGTTCAGAAAAAACTAGCTCTTGATATAGCAGAAACAGAAGAGTGCGACGAGTTGCAAGAAATCCATGAAGACCGCTCAGGAAACGTCGTTGAGGAGTGGATGAGATCGAACCTGCAATCGAAAGATCTGGAAACGTCCATTGAAAACCCGGCGAACGTGGCGCCCCCGCCGCCGAGCGCGCCAATTCATCGTACGGATCCCGCGTCGGCTGAGCCACCGAGCGCGGGGGGCGACGTGCCTCCCCCGCGCCTCTCGACGACTGTGTGCGTTTCCGCCCGCGACGCCGCAGCCGCCGCTACCTCGGCTTCCGCCATGACTTCGAGCGGGGCCCGACCGAATTTTGCACCCGCGACGTGCACCGCCGTTGCACCCGTTCATTGTGTTGCGATGATGAAAAATTATGAACTTCCATCGTTCGGCGGTAACCCAGCTGATTGGCTACTATTTAAGAAAATGTTTAAGATGACAACGTCTACCTATCAGTTTACGGAATTGGAGAATATTACTCGTATCCAAGCAGCGTTATACGGAACAGCGAAAAGTTCAGTGGAAGACCTATTACGGTCTGGATCAGACTGCCAGACGATCATGAATGCATTGGATCAAGAATTCGGCCAGCCGAATTTATTATTGGAGTGTGCGATAAATAAAATAAAATTTCTTCCGCGGTTATCAGAAAGTGCACGGGACTTAGTAAAGTTTACATCGGTTGTTAGAAATAGCGTATCGCTGTTAAAGAACGTGAATGCGGATGGCTATATTAACAACCCACAGCTGGTAAACGAATTATTGGGTAAACTAACACCGATCCAGAGGTCACAGTACGGAGAATTTTTAATGAAGCAGGAAGGCAAGTACAGTGCCGATTTAAGAGTATCACCTAATCTTATCGTGTTAGTAGATTTCCTTAGCCACCTATCAAAAATATCTTCATATTATATTCCGCTAAATATCACACAACCGAGCACAACAACAACTTCGAACAACTTTAACCCGCCGAGTTCCAGCACACGTCGAGCCAATATATTTACGCCTGGTACTTTCAATACAAGGTGGAATAAAGGACAACGGTGGCATAAGGATCAACAGCGACCCCGAAGTCCAAGTCAACGTCCACTGGTGAAGCAGCGTGATCAAGTACACACCAGTATTGAAGTACAGTCGACGTCAAAAATAAAGTGTGTTTTGTGTGCGGAAAATCATGAATTACCGGAGTGCGTAATGTTTCGTAATAAAAGTAGTGATGAAAAATGGGACTTTATAAAAGAAAATAAGTTGTGCTTTAAGTGTTTTTCGAAAAATCATTCGAGATATCAGTGCCGCGAAAAACGATGCGAGAAATGCCGAGCGTCGCATCATACGCTGTTGCATACGCCGCGCGTGAATTATGCTGTGGACTGTACGGACACGCCGGCGCAGGTAAGCGCGCGTTTTGACACACCGCAGGCGCAGGGAAGCGCGCGTGTCGACACACTGCCAGCGCAGGGAAGTGGGCGGGACCGCCGCGCACTTCCAGCACGGGTAATGGACACTGAGTCAGTGACGAACATTGGTGAGCGATTTACAAAAACGTTACTTAAAGTGATTCCGATTATTATTTACGATGATTTCAATAATGAACATGTAACATATGCGTTGTTAGATGACGGAGCAACTGTATCGTTGATTGATGAATCCCTAGCTGGTAATTTAAGTGGCCCAACTTTCGCGCTTCGCATTGTTAGTGCGCGTGGGCAATATGTAACCGACGAAAACTCGCGTAGGGTGACCACACTTATTAGAGGACCTAGTGGCGAATGTCATAATGTCAGTTTTCGAACTATTCGGAATTTAAATCTGCCTCCTCAGAGCCTGCCCGCTAGTGTGATTCAAAATAATGTTCATTTGTGCGATTTAGATTTATGCGTGTATGAGAACGCCAAACCTATGGTACTGTTGGGACAAGATAATTGGGAAATTATAGTGAACCAAAGTATCAGTCGGGGTAAATCCGGACAGCCCGTAGCTTCTTGTACAAAACTGGGGTGGGTTGTTCATGGCCCGATGGGATCTGTTGGCGGCAGTGAGTCAGTGAATTTTATATCGGAAAGAGATGAGTTGCATGAATATGTTAAAGAACAATTCGAGTTAGAATCGATAGGTATTGTTGAAGTATCTCGGAAAAACGCGGAAACCGAACGGGCTCTCGAGATCCTGAATAGAACCAGCCGCCGCGTGGAAGGTGGCTGGGAGGTGGGGCTCCTCTGGGCGCGAGATACTATCGATTTGCCGGACAATTACAACCATGCGCTAAAACGTTTGCAAGGGATTGAGGCTAAGATGAAACGGGACGTTAACTTTGCAGATGCGTACACTAAGCAGGTAGATAGGCTGGTAGAAGAAAAGTATGCTAAGTTAGTCGATAAAATACCCGAAAAGCCCGTGTGGTATCTCCCTCATTTTGGTGTTACGAACCCTAATAAGCCTGGCAAATTGAGACTTGTGTTTGATGCGGCTGCAACGCATCGTGGGACATCGCTAAACGACAATCTGTTGACCGGCCCAGATTTGTTGAACTCGTTATTAGGCGTGTTATTTAGATTTAGGCTTGGACCCATTGCCTACACAGCTGATATAGCTGACATGTTTATGCGCGTGAAAATACGATCGGAAGACCAAGGTGCTCAGTTGTTCTTGTGGCGAGGACAGGATCGTGAAAGAGAACCCGACGTGTATGCAATGGATTCGATGATTTTTGGGGCTAAATCTTCGCCTACCTCTGCGATATTTATTCTGAATAAAAATGCGAGCGAGTTTGAGCAGACGAAACCTGATGCGGTACGAGCTATACGTGATAATCATTACGTTGATGATTATTTGGATAGTGTTCAGTCGTTCGAGCAAGCGCGTCAGCTGATCGAGGACGTAACCGCGATCCACGCCGCCGGTGGTTTTACGATAAGGGGGTGGATCACGAATTCTGCCGAATTACGCGCCGAACTACCAGCTTTCGTACCAGGTAAGGTATGTTTAGAGCGATCACCGTATAATACGGAACGAACGTTAGGAATGATGTGGATACCTGAAGATGACGTTCTTAAATTTGACCTATCTTTTAAGAAGTTACCGAGTGACGTCATTGCGAATAAAGTAGTACCAACTAAACGTCAGTATCTCAAGTTTATTATGAGTATCTTTGACCCGTTGGGTCTTTTATACCCCTACACCATAAGATCGAAGATCCTTCTCCAAAAGATATGGAAATCAGGTGTAGGATGGGACGAGAAGCTCAACGAGTCCGACGTAATTGAGTGGGAGCGCTGGCTGCATGAGGTAAAACGACTGGTGGACGTACAGGTTCCACGTTGGTGTGGTTGGGCCGAGCCTTGTAACTTAGATCTTCACGTGTTCGGAGACGCCAGTGACCAGGCGTATGCTGCAGTAGCATACTTGGTGGGCCGTACCACAGAAGGTCAATTGAAGGCGACGATGATTGTGGGAAAAGCACGCGTCGCCCCATTGAAAGTCATTTCAATCCCAAGGCTCGAACTACAAGCGGCAGTACTGGCATGTAGACTAGCCTGCACTGTTATTGAAGAACTTGGAGCGAGAATAACAGGTAAGTATTTGTGGACTGATTCGAAAACAGTTCTGAAGTGGATTAGGTCAGATCCTCGCGACTTTCAAAAGTTTGTGTCGCATCGTTTAGCCGAGATTGACAGAAAATCGAACACCAGTGATTGGCGGTGGGTGCCGACTGCTGAAAACCCCGCCGATGAAGCGACGAAACTTCACTGGCCGACTGACCCGAAGCTGTGGTTCACAGGTCCAGCTTTTCTCGTTGAACCTAAAGATAGATGGCCTGTGAACGAGTATGAAGATGATGCTGCAGTGGACGAGGAACGCGTTGAACGAGTCTGCGTTGTTCAACAGGAATCATCATTGGTTGACGTGAGTAGATTTTCTTCTTGGACGCGAGCAGTTAGAACGATGGCACGAGTACTACTGTTTATTCGAACATGCCGCAGAAAGCAACCCGAAGTGCTGTCAGCTGATATCCTCCAAGAAGCCGAGATGGTATTAATCAAGCAGTCTCAAGTCAAGTCATTTGCAGATGAGCTGAAAGCGATGACGGTTGGGAAACCGCTTCCAGCAGGCAGTAAGCTTCGTAACCTCGACCCTATTATATACGAGAATGATAACCTGCTTAGAGTAAGAGGCCGATTGAGTGCAGCGACGCAGCTAAGCTTCGATGAGAAGCACCCGATTATTTTGGATGGACGTAACGCTACTACGCAGTTACTGATAAGCCATTTCCACAAAAAAGCTTTGCATGCAAATGCTAGCACGGTCATGAATTGCATTAGAGAAAGATTTTGGATTACTAACCTTCGAGCAGCTGTGAAATCTGTAGCCCTGAAGTGCCAATTCTGTCGCGTGAAGTATGCTCTGCCGACGGAACCTAAAATGGGTGACTTACCGTCTGCAAGACTTGAGAACACCAGACGCGCATTTGTACACTGTGGAATAGATTATTTTGGTCCAGTAGAAGTAGCCATAGGAAGACGTAGAGAGAAAAGGTGGGGCGTACTCTTTACCTGTATGGTTACTCGCGCTGTTCATCTGGAGCTAGCATCATCGTTGTCATCGGATTCAGCCATAATGGCTATTCGCCGTTTCATAGCTCGACGTGGACAGCCATCAGTGATTTTAAGCGACCGAGGTACGAACTTCGTTGGAGCAGACGCTGAATTAAAAGCTGCGTTACGTACCTTGGATCATGACAGATTGCAAGAAGATGCAGTAGCTCGAGGTATCTCATGGCAGTTCAACCCTCCAGCTGCTCCTCACATGGGTGGTGCCTGGGAACGCTTAGTCAGGTCTGTAAAGACGGCGCTAAAAACCACACTTACTGAACGGACACCTAAAGAAGAAACTCTTTTTACATTATTCGCAGAAGTCGAGATGTTAATAAATAGTAGACCACTTACGTACGTTGCATCAGATCCCGCCGCGCCAGTTGTACTCACATCAAATCATTTATTGTTAGGAAACGCATCAGGGGTATCCACGCTAGGATCATTCGATGCGTTAGACCTAGATGCTAGAAGATTGTGGCGTAAAGCACAAGCGCTAGCGGACATGTTCTGGGGACGCTAGCTAAAAGAATATGTACCTACGCTTCAGAAGCGTCAGAAATGGGTTAATGCTTCACGTCCGGTAAAAGTAGGAGATGTCGTACTTATTTTTGACAAAAATCAACCGCGAAATACTTGGCCCAGAGGCGTAATAAGTGAGGTTTACCCTGGGCAAGATGGCCATATTAGAGTTGTTGATGTAAAAACTTGTAACGGAATTTTGAAAAGGCCTGTTGTGAAAATAGTTGTGTTGCCTACCGACGGTAGTGTTATCGGCTAGCCATAGCCTCAAACAAGGGGGTGGAATGTAGGTAACACAACTCTTCTGTATTCTGTAAAACGTTATTATTACTTCTTTGTACTCGCGTTGCGAGCTCCATGTCGCCATGGCAACGGCGTCGATGGACGGGCGCGGGACCAAGAGGGGCGTGCGGGGGTGTGCGCCGGCGGCGACCACGACCGACCGGCTCTGCGCAGCAATGCAGTACTTTAGTGGCTAAACAACGGTCGGAGTGCGCGCACGCTACTCGAGATCCCGCTCCGCGCCACGCGTCTGTGATTGTGAGTGAATAAACTGTGTGTATGAAAAAGAAATTTCCATCTTTGTGACTGAACCCCAGCACCTAAATCCTTTACAGTAGAGTTCATCAAAACATCACCGGGCATAATATTTTATGAGGCTTATATCTGGAAAGTTTTTATTACGAAATAATAATAAGAATACCGAAAACCGATGGGGAAGTATGGTTCTCGGGTAGTGACCACGATCTAGAAGACGCAACGATACGCTGGCCCTCCACCAGGTAGACGAACGGCCTGCTAGGTGATCAAGTAACTTGATTGCAACCGATGGAAACAATCATTTGTATGGGGCGCTACCGTGGTTCGGAGGGCACGTTAAGCCATCGGTCCCGGCTGTTGTCATAAGACTATAATTATATAATTAAGCCAAGTTAAGCAGCTTTAAAAATTTAAAGGTTTGGTCCGTTTTGGTATTTGAGAATGAAAGCTATACGGGATAACTTTACTATAGGTAGGACTTTTCTACAAAACTCGTCTAGGTAGGTACCACCGCTTTGCCAGTTATTCTGCTACCAAGCAGTAGTATGCAAGCACTACTGTGTTCCGGTTTTAAGGGCATTGTAGCTAGTGAAATTACTGGGCAAATAAGACTTTATGATCTGATCACACAGTCTAGTAATCTTATTACTATACTGTGTGAAGTCTCAGGATGACGTGCGCAGTGCAGTGTCACGCAAAACTATATTAATTTAGAGTTCCGAGTGATACTGCAATCTGTTATGGGCAGCCGTGACGCTTAAAATCAGGCGAACATCTAGGTATTGTCTTCTGAAATTGTGTTACTGAGTATTTGCAAAGAAATGCTTTATTGCCCTGGGCCTTTTCCACCTTGTAACAGTCCCGCAGTGTATACAGAAGTATCGTTCATCTACGCCGTTTGGTCGCATCGTAAACTGGCTGATTTACAGCCAATGGTGACGGCACCGTTCCATTTCACGACGTCTATAAACGTGTGATGGACCGATAGCTGCCATTGTTGCAGTGTAAAATGACATATTAGGTATGGGAAAAGTTTTTTCGTATTTTGTTCGAGAGCTCTACATAATGCACGAACCTAACTGAATTTTTGACGTTAAAAATTCTGGACTGGAAGCCCTTGCACCAAAGTTCTGCTATCCTCACTTAGGCACACTACTTTTGTCTATTAAATCTAGGCTGAAAAGTCAAAGTACCTGCACTAACTAATTACGGTCCACAATCGGAACACAAGATATCTTTATGTAACAATTTTTTATTGGAAAAACAAAGTGATAATTCCGGTTATAGTCACTGATTTTCAAAGACGGAACAAATAGAAATAGGGAGGTTATTTTACTTTTAAATATATTTATTGTAGTTATTACTTTAATTTGCCTTCTGATGAAATCCAATCCAGTCAGGTACAAAAGGTACAACCAAAGAAATACGATAACAAAATACGTACAGAATACGAGAAAACCATTTCCCCGATCTATTACGGAATTGTTGTAGTAGGTACTCGTTCGTAAAAAAAGCTAAACGGCTGAACTGGTTTTGATAAGATTGGCTTTTGCAGGCAGATGACATAAAAGAAAATTATTAGTCTCATGCTTCTTTCAAAATCTTTTACTATAATTTAAATGACGATAACTCTGAAGTGCTAATAGGGTCATAAATATGCCTATAACAAAAAGGCAATCTTGTTTTTATTTATAAATCCTAGGTCAGCTAAGTCCACAGACCTGGAATTTTTTTCGTTACTCCATGCCTAAGTCCTACAAAATGACCGATTTACTATTTTCACCGCTTAAATACCAGTGCGGCAGGCAATAACGGAAATATTGCGGGAACTTGAATATCGAGGTCGAATATTCACCCTAGGCCGATTTGGGTTGACATTTGCAAATAATGTTATTGGTAGTGTATTCTACTCCCTTGAGGTTACGAATTTACATATCGCAGGAAAATGAGTGAACGACGGGTTGGTGGAAACTGTCCAAGCTGTTGGATCGAAATTCTTTAAGACCCAACGCCGAAAGAAGACTCAAAAGCTCTCAGAAAAAACTCTTGAGCTAATGGCCGACCGGAGCGAAATGAAGCTGCAGTCTTCAGTTGATATGTCAGCCTACGGTGAACTCAATAGACGAATCTGGAGTTCCTTGCGACACGACTTGCGTGCTCTTAGTACTTCACGTATTGAGGCCGCAATTGAGCGGAACCAAGGCTATAAAGTGTTCGCAAAGGATTCGTCTATTGGGCAACACCAAATGACAAAACTGAAGACCGAAAATGGTAGCGTCATTTCATCCAAGCCTGAGATTCTGAGAGAGATCGAGAACTTCTATGGACAGTTATACACCTCGACACGTAAGCCCGCTACTAACACAGCTCAGGACATCAGAGCCAAGTTAGTCCGACACTATACCGAAGATATCCCGGACGTCAGCCTGTACGAGATTAGAATGGCCCTCAAACAGCTTAAAAACAACAAGGCACCAGGTGAAGATGGAATTACGACCGAACTTCTGAGAGCGGGTGGTAGACCGGTACTTTTAGTCCTCCAGAAGTTATTTAATTCTGTCATCCTTGAAGGTATAACGCCAGAGGCATGGCACAAGAGCGTGGTGGTGCTCTTCTTCAAAAAAGGCGATAACACCTTATTGAAGAACTATAGGCCCATCTCGCTCTTGAGTCATGTGTATAAGCTGTTTTCGAGAGTCATTACGAATCGTCTCGCACGCAGGTTTGATGAATTCCAGCCTCCCGAACAAGCCGGTTTCCGAAAAGGCTTTAGCACCATAGACCACATCCATACGCTGCGCCAGATTATACAGAAGACCGAAGAGTATAATCGGCCGTTATGCCTAGCGTTTGTGGACTATGAGAAAGCCTTCGATTCAATCGAGACTTGGGCGGTGCTGCAGTCCTTGCAGCGATGCCAAATTGACTATAGGTATATCGAAGTTTTGAAGTGTTTGTACAGTAAGGCCACTATGTCAGTCCGACTACAGGACCAGAGTACGGAAAAAATTCCATTGCAAAGAGGCGTGAGACAGGGAGACGTTATTTCTCCGAAACTGTTCACAAACGCATTGGAGGATGTTTTCAAGCTCTTGGAGTGGAAAAGATCTGGCATCAACATAAATGGCGAGTACATCACTAACCTTCGTTTTGCCGATGATATAGTCATAATGGCGGAATCGCTCGAGGACCTTAGCACCATGCTCAACGACCTCAGTAGAGTCTCCCAGCAGGTTGGTCTTAAGATGAATATGGACAAGACAAAGATCATGTCTAATGCTCATGTTCCACCTATACCGGTAATTGTTGGGAACGATACTCTCGAAGTTGTCGACAAGTATGTCTACCTAGGACAGATTGTACAATTAGGTAGGTCCAACTTCGACAAAGAGGTGGCGCGAAGAATCCAACTCGGCTGGGCAGCGTTCGGGAAGCTTCGTCCTATCTTTTCGTCCAAAATACCGCAGAGCCTGAAAACGAAAGTTTTCAATCAGTGTGTGTTGCCAGTGATGACTTATGGAACTGAGACATGGTCTCTTACTGTTGGCCTCATTAGTAAGCTCAAAGTCGCGCAGCGAGCTATGGAGCGAGCTATGCTCGGTGTTTCCCTGCGAGATAAGCTCCGGAACGAGGAGATCCGCAGGAGAACTAAAGTGACCGATATAGCTCTTAGAGTTAGTAAGTTGAAGTGGCAATGGGCAGGCCACATCGCTCGTAGAACTGACAACCGATGGGGAAGAAAGGTTCTCGAGTGGCGACCACGAACCGGAAGACGCAGCGTAGGCCGGCCCCCCACTCGGTGGACCGACGACCTGGTGAAAGCCGCGGGGAGCCGATGGATGCAGGAGGCGAGCAGCCGCTCAAGGTGGCGTGCTCTGGGGGAGGCCTATGTTCAGCAGTGGACGTCTTCAGGCTGTTGATGATGATGATGAGGAAAATGAGTATTGAAGAAATACTTATCATAATTTTATTTTGTAGTTCATTAAGTTCTAAGCATCACTGAATAAGTTCTAAGCATGGATCAAATCACAAGGAGCAGGTGAAAAATCATATGATTTCATTTTTCATAAATCACTCTGCTACTTTTTGTTAGACACTCTGCTACAAATCGCAGTGTGATAATCACACTCAATTGAATCATGGCTTCGGATTTCGTAACACGAGAGTAGCATATGCGGTGAATATCGAAACATAAATAACTTTATTTTGTGCTTCAGTAAACAAACTGAGACATAAAGAGTATAATTTTATTAACATTGTGGTGTAGCGGTGAACTTTAATCTTGTGTAACTTAAGAGAGTAGCGTTAGATTACTTGTAATCATTTGTAGCAGGTCGCAACTTCACTAGGTTGCTCCTGAATCACATCTCTTTTTCCATTTCATAAAGCACAGCTAATCACCATTGATCATAAATTCATTAGGCATATGAAAAATCACAGGCTATAAAAAAACACAGTGCCTAAAATAAATCATATGATGAAATGACAATGATTTTAAAGTAGCAATCATTTCCATGCCTAATAAGTTCTGAATCTACTTGAATTTATTTGTGAACGTACGGTCTTCAGGCTGTTGATGATGATGATGGTCGTCAGCCTAATACGTTCCCACTGCTGGGACACGGGCCTTCTCTCACATGAAGAGACTGTAGATCATAATTCACCACGCTGGCCAAGTGCGGGTTGGTGGACTTGGTGGTTAACACAATCGTGTTCTCGAAATTTGTGACTCTTGAACATGCTGGTTTCCTCACGAGGTTTTCCTTCACCGTTGGAGGAGCAGTGCAAATTCCACGCATTCCTTGAAAAGTCTTGGGTGCAGGGCCGGATTTGGACCTCGATGCATCGGTTTGAATGTCGCACGGGGTATCGTTGAACCACACATGTTTGTTTTGTATAAGTCAAACTTTTCCAAAAGTCTTTTACGAACTAAGGTAACAGACAACCGGTGTGTACTTCTTCATTATACTCTTCTGATAGACCTAATTTACTGATTGAGGAAAAGTCAACGGCAACGTGACGCTTGGACGCGAGTACTTCGTGGAATTAACCGGTTAATAAAGGTTTTCATAACGCTCTTTTAACGGTTTCACTCCGAACGGAATATACGCTTAAACCGGTTTTTACCGGTAAAAACCGGTAAATTGAAAACCGGTTCCAAGCCTTGAAAGGTTACTAATGATTTGGTCCAGATTGCCTAGCATGCGCACCGAGAGAAAACTTGTCGTCGCTGTTAGAGTGAGATACACTAGCACTACCACAGTCTTGTCACGGTCTCTCACGAGATAAAGTGTCGAGAGAATTTTGTCGCGATGCCCATACTAGCCGGAGTTTCATTAAATGAATCATTACATTATAGCTGAGATTTATAGGTATGAGCAGTTAAATAACAGCTTCGAAATCTGTCTCAGCTGTCGGCGACATGTCAACCTGTCCGCTGCCGCCTGTCCCTAAAGTCAGCACGTTCTGCCATGCGAGAAATTAAAGTAATTCTGACAAATTTTGTTCTGATTACTCTAATTTATTGCGAATAAATGTTATTTTTACAAGATTTTCAGCACGCTCTCTTCTATTTAATAATAAAATTTCGTTACTAAAAGTGTAAGCAAAATATAAAATGAAATGAATATTTTAAATTTAGTGAAAGTACTGGGCAAATGAGAATTTACTACCCGATCTCACAGTCTGGTAGGTAATCTTATTAGACTGGGCTGATGACTCAGGATTACGTGTGCAGTGCAGTTTAACTTTATTTTGGAGTTTCGAGTAGAGAGCGACTGCAGCTGTCATGGGCGGCTGAGATGCTTAACATCAACCGAACGACTAGATTGTCAAGTCATTTATTAACATAAAAAACCAATTAGAGACAATTTTTTTTATTGTTTATAGGCAAAGCATTTGACCACTGTCTCACCTGATGGAAAGCGATGACGCAGTCTACCATGAAAAAAAAAATAGAAAAGAGACATGAAAAAGAAAAGAGAGTTATAGAAAATGTACTTTTTTACAAATGAAGACTGGGACACTAGTGTTTTCTAATTTCTCAATAAGTACCTATTCGTGCAAAACTAAGATAAACAGTTCATTAAATTTTCTTACTTTGTTGGACCGAAGCTGACAGAAAAGGTCAGGCTTGCATGCAGTCAGTTAATAGGTTTCCAAAAATAGCCTATTGTCTCGATCTCGAAGCCATGTCGCTATGTCAACATGTTGCCGTGTATGCTGCCCGACGACGTTTTGCCTTGCGGGAAATTAAAAACTCTCAAAAAACATTGGAGTTTCATTTATTAAAAATGGGAGATCTTAGTTGATCGAGCGAGCATGAAGCATGAGCGAAGCCATAATAATAATAAATAATAAGTGTGGACGTTTCACATAGCACCATCTAGCCTCAAACTAACCATAGCTTGTACTAAGGGAACCAGATAACTGATACAATACTTATATAATTACTTTTTGTTTGTAAATACATACATAGAATACAATATAACACCCAGACACAGAACTAACACCTATGTTCATCACACAAATGTCTGTCGTGGATGAGAATCGAACCCACAACCTATAGTTCAGAAGGCAGAGCTACTATTAGGCCAGTCAAAAGTGTCTCAGTTTCAGCTTGCAGAGGCAATACTGATGTCGTATGTCAGTCTGAGGGATGTCCAGCAGTTTCCTCTACAGGTCGCATGTCTCAACAGATTTTCGTGAAATTTTGCGAGCATGTTCGATAATTATATAAATTTTTATATCGAATCAGTTTTCGGAAAATTTCCAAAATGGAGTCATTGTTGGGGTTGAAAACTTAAAAGTAAGTAGTTTTTCAGTTTTAAGCTATGCAAAGACCGACTTGTGAGGTCTACAGCTCACAGAGCTTCTAGTTATAATAACCAAATTGTATTAATTATAACTGTGTGGTCTCAGTGGCAAATAGAAGCACCCCATCTCTCCCCGTGTGTGCCGTAAGAGCCAGCTAAGGGAATATACAAGCAATTGTCAGCAGCATTCTCCTCAGTCTTCTTTATGATCTACTGCGATCACCAAGCCGCCTGCGTGGTGATTATGGCAAATCTCCCCTATGGTAAGCGTTCAAAGTGGCGTTTTGAGGGGGAGGCCTATGTTCAGTAGTGGAAGTCTTCCAGCTCTTGATATTTTTTATGTTAAAGGGAGCAAACAAGCACATGGGCCACCTGATGGGAAGTGGTCACCGTAGCCTATGGACATCTGTAATACCGGAGGCGTCACCAATGCGTTGCTGACACTTTAGGACTCTTTTAACCCTCCTTTTAAAGTACTCCACGTTATAGCTCTGCGGAAAGACCGCCGGCGGGAGCTCATTCCACATTTTGGAGGTGTACAGCAAGAAGGAACGCATGAGTCGAGTCGTATGAGATTTCCACGACTCATTATTATGTGTGTGATGTGATTAAATATATAAAATGAATCAATAGTGTATTTAGATTGTAAGTATAAGTGTAAATACAATTTTTTTAATTATACCAGTGTTTCTATAGCGTTACTATTATCTACACATTTGGAAACCTTTCCCACTCCTCGTCAAGATGTCAACTCGTCAGCACCTGTCCCCACCAGTCCCCGGTGACTCAACAACCCGGGAAATTAAAACCACTGTGACATACCCTAATGTGGAGAATTAACTTGCGGTCCCACTAATTTATTGCTTTCAGGTAGTGCGAAGTATTCCGAGCGAATGTGGAAGACTGAGTAGGTACCTACGTAATTTAGGTTTTGTGGTGCCTAAAAGTAAACGGAGACCCGGGGTAAGACTTTCGAATTAGGACGTTTCAATGAAAATTGAAAGGTTTGGCGGTTTTGTTGCCAGTTATTTGGTGGAGTCATATCACATCAGAGCACCAACCGGAAGTTATTCTTTCGATTTTTTTTCTTAAACGTTGAAAAGTTACCAATCCTAGACCACCCTTTAAAGCTTGTAAAGCCTTTTTGATAGATGTATTTAAATAAAAAATAATTTATGTTCTCTGTCTACTTTTGACACCTGCCTATGTACTGTACCTACGTCACTTGAATAGAAAACTTTACAGCATATACATAGTTGTTTTATATTTATCTTTTATTCTCTACTCCAATATTTAGATGTTATATATTGCTGCCACTTCCACACTCTACTGCGAGGGCCGTAACCCTAATATGCTATAAGTTTGGACCATATAAATAACTAGTCAAATGGATGAAATACACAAAAGAAAATAAAATGTATTTACTATTTTTTGCTTTAACATTTTGCTATTGTGTAATGCTTACCTACACTGTTCTGATGTCCCATCGACACACCCGGAAACAGCCTTCACCGTTCCTATATGAAGCAATTTGATATTGCAAATAGCCTTTTTCAAATACCTGTGCCCCATGTCGGTCACGTAAGTACCGGTCAAACAGGGCTGGCTCGTAAACGCGTTTACGGCTCTTTTCCACTCGCACCCAGGGCCGGATTGAACCGTAAAATAAATGTCAATAGCCCCTGAGTGGGGAGTGCTTTCAGATTTGAAGATTTACGGGTACCTACGTAAGAATATAAAGGGCTCAATTAGCTTTTGCGAAAAATGTGGGTTGTAATCGAAAAACTAAACCATGGTACAAAAATGTTGGGGTCACTATGCCTGTTACATTAGTCCGTTATTATTTTTGTAGAGTGCAGGGATAACTTAAAAATGTCACAGTAATTAAGATGAAATAATAGAGTTAAAAAAAATGACGATTTAAATTTTTTTTTGTGTAATTGAACATACATAGTATTGCATTCTGTATAAATCTATAAATAATAAATAACGCCCAACAATCCTGGACCGTAATAAATTGGATTCTCACTATCTAAGGGATCCAGGAACTATTGAGGACAGGAACCGCAACACCCAAATACAGAACAAGTATTTTCGTTCTTTTTCTGTACACAAATACAATATAATAGGTAATCATAGTGTAGACCTAACACGGATTGGTCAATCTGAATATTCTACTCTGCTCCCGATATTCATTAACGGATTCTAATGTTACGCGGCCTAGCAACAAAAGTAAAAATAAAATCGTAAAAATGTTGAATTACCCACTTCAGGGCGAACCAAGTCCTAAGTAAGCAAACAACCCTATATTAAAAGTGGCATCATAGTAGCAAGCTAGAAGCTCCAGCAAATACAGAATAATTATCCTATAACTGTGTTGTTATGAGTGACCGATATAGCTCTTAGAATTAGCAAGATGAAATGGCAATGGGCAGGCCACATCGCTCGTAGAACTGACAACTGATGGGGAAGAAAGGTTCTCGAGTGGCGACCACGAACCGGAAGACGCAGCGTAGGCCGGCCCCCCACTCGGTGGACCGACAACCTGGTGAAAGCCGCGGGGAGCTGATAGATGCATGAGGCGAGCAGCCGCTCAAGGAGGTGCGCTCTGAGGGAGGCCTATGATCAGCAGTGGACGTCTTCAAGCTGATGATGATGATGATGAACTGTGTTGTTATGACGTTAACAACTCCAATTTATTCGTAAGTATTCTTATCTGAAGCTTTTGCCCAACGATTGTACATTTTTCAATTTATTCAGCGCGCGTTTTGTTCATCTTACAAAAGCTACAAATGTACCGAGCTATTTCCCCGATGTGCGATGCAGCGTTATGAATCGCCGACGTGGCCAACTCCAAACCGGTTTCTGGCAATTTCACTATTTGTTTATTCGACTTGAATCTACTAGGCGATCATGTAACTCAATTGCAACCGATAGAAACACAAAGTACGGATTTGACAGTTTCAATATGCAGATTATGTGCACTGTAGAAATTTACAAAACAGGAATTAAATTTCTCCTGTTGTATTGCAATCAAAGCTACATGACCTCTCTGCTCTCACCATGGGATCATCCAAAATGGCCTGGTTGTCAGGCTACTACTATGGTTAAGAAAACCCGGAATTTCTTATTCAAAATTTTTTATTGTAAAGTAGTCGTTCGCCTGAAACTCTGAAGTATAATATTTTGCGTGACACTGCACTATACGCACGTCATCCTAGTAATAAGATTTAAGTCTCATTTGCTCAGTAATTTTCTAGTTGTAGTGCCCTTCATACCAGAATACAGTAGAGCTTACAAATTACTGTGCTTAGTAGCAGAATATCTAGCAAATCTGTGTTGTGTAAATGAAACAAAAATAAAATGCCGAAACAAAAGATAATATTGCAGAAGTCGATTCGAGAATGCGCAGTAGAGTGTGCAGCACACCCCAGGGACTTGTCTTTTGATTTCAATATTAATTTGCATTCAACTTTAGAGCTTTGTGACAAAAGACAATAGAAGTGCCTGCAATGCCTTAGCTTTAGCCTTAGATACTCGGCGCAGTGGAAAATTTATGACTTTTCCACGGCGCTCATTTCCTATAATATATACCACCACCATCATGTTATAGTCATTATGATAATGATTTGAGTGCTGCTAAATTCTCTAAGATATTCTATCAAACCCCGAACACAACCATCAGACACAGTTCTGAATTCACGAATACCATAAGGTAATAATCACCCACAATTCCAACACTATCCGAACGCGAGTATTATCACAGAATATTCGATCGCAATTAGGATTGCGGCACACTTGTTGCGTAAGTTCAGGCGCGGTTTTGGTGGAAATACATCAATGTAGAATTGATTTGATCTCAACCATTATTATGGATGTCTACAACGAAGAAAAACGTATGACAAAATTGGAGGAAATGTGTCATCCACGACACTTGCTGACTTGATTTATTGTGAGCTATTTTAACCTACTTGCATGCCTCATTGGCTGGATGTAGCGAACTAGCAATTTTGTAACACCTATACCACCTACTTTCGTAAGTAAATACATGAATTATGAATTATGAATTAATTATGAATTATGAATTATGAGTTCTTCTGCCTTTCTCTTATACTCCAACCAATTCACTAATTCCAAAGTGTTTATCCGAATGGGTTGGGCAAGAGTAAATTTTGTACACCTATGTATAAGGTCTATGACACATGACAATTCTCGAAAGTGTCCGAAGTTTTGGAGAGTGAATCGTAGTAGATGATCTTCCTCCGTTTCTTTAGTCTCTTTTTGGACTCTTAACTTGGGAATTAAAAAATTGGTGTAAGGACAAGGAGAGTATATCAATCTTCAAATACCGACGTCAAATTTGCGCAATTTTAAATACAAATAAGAGCGAAAAAAACGTGAATTTGATGTCGATGTAAAGTTTACTGAAGATCAGAATAGGGCTAGTTAGTGACTCCAACTCCAAAGTTCAACTTGTTTACACCCTTTGGTATATAAATGATGCGATAATGGTTCTCAAATTCGCTAAAAACCTCTGCGTCTCTCTCACATTTTGCATACATTTCTATAAAGCCTACAATTTCGGCCTGGAAATCCTTCCATAACATACTCTGTATTATACTGGTGAAGTCGTTATCTCCCTTGATTTATATCCGGACATTAAACCCGGATCTGCATAAAGGCTGCTCACACACGTTGTCGGCTGATTGCGGATTATTGAATGTAATTGACAAAATCGCAAATGGATTGTTAAATTCCTGGTAATGAAGACCTAATTATAGCTATAAAGCTGTTTATAAGTATGTTTGAGATAATCTCTGAAACCAAAATCATCTGATTTAATAGTTCTTTCAATAATAACAAAGCTACATGTTTCAGAAACACACAAGATGTACGTGATGAGTACGCAAGATGGCTTATCTGCAAATATGTACATTCGCTCCATCACCCCTGGATCTAGGATGACAACCAACGCGGGATAATTTTGACACCCAACCACAGACCTAGAATTTATTTTCCAACAACACGCCGAGTTAAACTGATAGCTTCAATACAGAATTTTGGAGATTTCACCAATCAAAGCGCAACGTTTTACTTTACTGCGTAGAAACAAAATATACTTAGTAAGCTATAGTATACTACCTATAAGTAGTAGGTACATTAGCTCTTATGTAAAGCACCAAAAGTCACAGTATTGCTGAATTTATGGTAAACACCTTGAAAAATGATTGATAAGTAAAGTATATAAGTTACATAATAGTTCATGACTGTAGGCTTAGCTTGAATTGGAATGCCCGCAGGATGGGAATCCTTGGTGGGGATTACACGGCTAATCAGCTTATATTTTTCTTTCGAAATAATATTCAATACGTGGCTATGAATATTTTTAACATTTTGCCGAGCTAGGCCGAACAGCCTGAATTATCGTTATTGTTGTTTATATAAAACCCTTTGGGCATTTGGACACGCATTATTACGTTTCGAATGTTTTTTTATGTAACGAGAGTGCTGGCCGTTGTCAGATAAAAATGGGTCTCATTTATGTCTAATTTATTTTGTAGGCGACTAAAACATTATTATTGTTATAATTACTTGTAACAGTGCTAAAATTATACTATGGATAAACTCAATCAAACTTCTTAAACATATTATAATGTCGGTGCATAAATACGGATAGTATATAATGACGATAAAGGTGTTATACACCAAGGACATAGCAAAAATGGGTATAATTTTTATAGACAATTCACACCCTTTTTTGTTCTATGTCTCTTAAAATAATGTTTGTGCAAGACGCCGTGCTCGCGTATTTTCTCATCGCCAAACCGCGTGAGAAATTCTCCGTCCACAAATATTTTCTGACACACTCACGGATGTAAGAAAACGATATCGGGGGATCAAATCCTTGAAATATTTGTAAAAAGCATGCAGAAAAGTAGTTGTCGAATATTTATTGTGTAAACCAGCTGCGCAGAGTACCGTAAATAAACGGCTATGAGTCCATTTGTTATGACCCCGTTGTTTCATATCCCCTGGGGCTCTTTAAGCACTTGATTCTGAACAGAACTTATATGAAAAGTTAAGAGCAAACGTAGCGCAGCATGATTGTGAAATCCAACTCCATAGAAAGAAAGAAAGAAAAAGAAAGAAACGCTTTATTTGCACAAACTGTACACAGTAACAAATAACAATAATAATTATGTATTTTTAGTGGCTTAGCCACTAAAAAAGGAAAATAAAACATATTTCTAATTCAAAAAGTTACACATAGCGAAGATAATTATAGGAAAACCCTTCACTGTAACTCCTTTTTAAAAACAAACAGATTATAATAGCAACATTTCATTTATTCTTCCTCCCAAAAGTAAGTCTGGCTACAGCCGCTTATATTTTCCTTGACCGAAATGAGCTATCTTTTACGTCGTTGCCAAACTTTTTATTCAGTTACAGTACAGAAAGTTATTCTCGAGACGGACTGCCTTATTAGCTTTATTTGTGGCATTGGTTTGTAACTTTTGAGCAGATATTGCCATTTTGATGAAACAAAAGTAGAAATACATATTTTCGCGAATTCTTCTAAAAAAAACGACCGAGAATTGTTTTGCATTTGTAAATCCTACAAATATTGTCGTTGTTCCAAAGCCTACCAATAGCAATTACAATACTAGCAACATGCGGCGTCCTTGTTAGGTCACGTACAAAACGCTTCGCACGTGAGAAGCATATTGCGCTTTTACTAATAAGATTAACGTTAGTCCACGTTTGGGAAAGAAATGGAGCCAGCACGCGGCGCTTATGAATAATTTAGATTTTTATACGTGTCAATTTCATAGAGGAATAAAATTTGCTGAGGCCGATCGACCTTTTGATGCGGAAAAGGGTACGGGCTTTTCTGAAAGTCTGTCTGGTCCAAATAGTAAATTGTGTCCTATAGTACTATGGAGTATCTGAAATACTTTTTCTATTACGATACTAAAATTTAATACTGTCGTATAGCTACTGAAAAGTTTTTAAGATTTGAAAAAATCGATGTGAGTGTAAGCAAGTATATACCTCCATTCTTCTCGTGTGGGAAAGTGCATCATTAAATGATCTGTCTGGCTTCGCTTAACGATTTTTATGTAACATCTACAACCGGTATAACAACAACTTATAGCGTGGTCTATGAAGCACGATACTGCTCAGTTCTAGGTGAATATATCATTTTTTTGATAGCAGTCTCCATCGTATAATGACATGGCTAATAGCTGGTAAGTACGTACTTACCTACACTAAATGTAGGTAGTAGGTTGATGTAATAAAAGTGTTAATTATTCCTCCTGCCACTGCAGAAGTGTTTTGCAGACATCTCTTGTTTAAAAATTCTGAGTGATATTGCTATTTCACCAAATCTGTTATTTTTTGTTCATTTTTGAAAATTACTTTTTTTACTAATACAAAAATCAATAGGCATAGAATATAGGATTACCTAAACGCGTCCACTTTTTAAGAATTTGGTAAAATTGGGTCTATTCGACTTAAGCGAAGAAGGTAGATATTATCGTAACACTCAAAAGTAATATCTGTTTTATCGTAGGCACTCAAAATCTCATCAGGGCTAATATTTTGCATTAATAAGATGAGACTTCCAGGTTTCAACTTTAGGTAAAACCTAAGTTTACGATCAATGAAATGACGCCATATAGGTACGCGTTGTGTGGAGTTTTGTCGGGGCGTAAAATACTTTTTTGCTATACATATTTATACACACCCACTTATTTGGTATTTTCTCAGCGGAAATTCTATGGAGAATCGACTATGACTATTTTACAATAAAAAAAACTAACAAAAAGAACAAAAATGAAAAAAATTCGAAACGACTCGACTCTTCTTTGTGGAAAATAGAAAATTCTGTCAGTATTTGTTTTTTTTAAAGTAATGGCATGATGAAGAAAAATTACAGCCCAGTGCAATCATCATTGTTGAAGGTAAAAACAAACTTTAAGGTGAACTCACCCAATTATCATTGGTTTCGCGACAAATGGCAATGACTGAAAAACTAAGAAGAAAATTGTTTATTGCCATTTGTCGCTAAACCAATGATATCTAGGAGATGCTTTTAATCGTAATTTGTTGATATATTCTATTTATTTGCGCAAAATTAGTTTTCATGTAATCACGTTGAGTTATTAAGCTATTATTGGCAAAAGAACGCAATAAAATTTGAATTTGCCGCGCTAGTGAACGTTCCACCTTAAGTTTGAATGTTTTGTCCCATGTTGAATTTCAATTAATAGTACGATAACTTTTTTATCACATGTCTTTATTGTGGAAAAACAAAACATTGATCAAATTTTATTTTGCCTTTTTATATTTAAAGATACGCGAAATAAGACATTGGCCAAATGAAAGTGGTAAATAAACTGGCGACGTGATGCATCCTAAACCCCAATCTTGTTCCTAGATCTCAAACGATGCACCCTTTGTGCAACGATATCAAAATGACGTTTGAATGTGACATTGTGACGTTGAGGGCTTTGGAGGGTCTATTTGGAACGCACTCTATATAATTATGAGCCTAGTTACATTGTTTAATAATAATTATGTAATCCATCAACTACCACTAGGTGGACCGACGACCTGGTCAGAACCGCGGGGAGCCGATGGATGCAGGAGGCAAGCAGCCGCTCAAAGCGGCGCTCTTTGGGGGAGGCCTATGTTCAGCAGTAGACGTCTTCAGGCTGATGATCATGATGAATCCATCAACTGTGCATGTGTATGTACTGAGCTAAGTTGATGCATGTACTGAGTTTCGATGTTTCGATTCGAAAACGGTCAAAGTTGTTCCTAGAAAATGTAAAAACTCGAGAACACAAGTGTTACTCTAGTTTACAGTTACTATTAACAAAAAGAGTTTTTTAAACGGGAAAAGTGCTTCTATTCTCTGAACTACTACAATTTCATCATCATCATCATTAACAGCCTGACGTCCACTGCTGAACATAGGCCTCCCCCAGAGCACGCCACCTTGAGCGGCTGCTCGCCTCCTGCATCCATCGGCTCCCCGCGGCTTTCACCAGGTCGTCGGTCCACCGAGTGGGGGGCCGGCCTACGCTGCGTCTTCCGGTTCGTGGTCGCCACTCGAGAACCTTTCTTCCCCATCGGTTGTCAGTTCTACGAGCGATGTGGCCTGCCCATTGCCACTTCAACTTACTAACTCTAAGAGCTATATCGGTCACTTTAGTTCTCCTGCGGATCTCCTCGTTCTGGAGCTTATCTCGCAGGGAAACACCGAGCATAGCTCGCTCCATAGCTCGCTGCGCGACTTTGAGCTTACTAATGAGGCCAACAGTAAGAGACCATGTCTCAGTTCCATAAGTCATCACTACAATTAACTACAATTTAACTACTGCTGAATGCAACTAGCTGTTACTTACACAAAACAATTTACACTGTAGGTATAAAGGCCATGCTGCCATTAAGGGTAGGGGTTTTTTATTCTTAGTTCAGGTAACCAATAGTTAAAAAGTCTAAGAAATTCTAACCAAAAGTCAACAGTACTTAACCGTTGGTTACCTTAACTACGGATCGAAAAACCCACCCTTAGGCCCCCATACACGTTCAATTTAATTGATCAATAAAATTGACGAGACCACTTCCGTCAATGTTTTCTCCAGACTGTAAACCGAAACACATTGACCAATAATACTAACCCTACACGATCAATAAAACTGATCAATTACAAAGATTGATCAATAAAATTGAACGTGTATGGGGGGCCTAAGTCAGTCCAGGCAAAGCAAGAGTTTGGAGTTGATACAATAGAATGAAATCGAGTCCCTTCCTTCAATTTTGATCGCCATCTCATCTGATGTAATCTTGATAACGCTATTATTTTCTTATTTTGTGTATATTTAACCTAGATGTATTTTTTGTTTTAGTTTAAGTTAATAGATAAATCACCAAAATAGTGGTTGGAGAAAAATGTATAATCGTTTTTCTTTCAATTAAAATGAATGAAGATAAAAATTCGGATAACTATAATCAGGATGTTTTTAAGAGGGGACTGAACAGGTTTCAAGGCAAGCATGCTACGTCGTCGACCTATCACTTTACACCAGGAGAAAAATAGGCGTTTGCAAGCTTATTTCGTATAAAAAATAATTGATTTTAAACATCTTTGTCGCGTATCTTTTCTTGCCAATACCAATACCAAAGCTAAGCCGCTTAATAATATCCTATCCAATCTTAAAAAGCGTTCTGAAATAACACTGATCGTAGATTCTTAGCTTTCTACACCGGCAAATATTATTTTATTGCGACCCATATTTTTATATTTCTGAGTGGAGATAAAACAATGAATGTTCCAGTACGACCCTAAACGTATTTTATGTACTTTTTACGAGCTTTTTCAATGATAAATCTGTGGTTCAAATTTTATAGAGTATGGATAAAATCGATAGGTAATGCGGTGGGAATATGCGGTGACGGCTATTTGCAGCCTTTTAGTCAGATGGGCGTCGTATGAATGAGCGGTTTATGAAAGCTTTTCAAGTATTATTAATATGTGTTTAAAACATAAATAATGATTCATAGCTAGAATATGGAGGTTTTCCTAAAAAGCCCCGATTTTAGGAGAACTGATAAGAAGAGCACCTGAAATATTACCAAAAGACTTTTTCTGTTCCATCGGCCCCGGCGAGCGTCGTTGTTGAGGCTACCGGGGAGGATGGCACTTTTATTCTCATCGTCCCCGGTAACGGGGCAGCGCCACCTGGGAGGATGGGACCAAGCCCCAAAACATGTTATATTCCGAACTGTACATATTTTTGCTTGAATATTCATCATGTTGTTAATGAAACATCTTGCTCGTCTCTAATTAAACTTTTTGCCCAGCAACAGCTAATATATTCATTGCTCCAAGTTCTACACGATGTCACATCCTCCAAAATTTAATTAAACCGTTTCTTCCCGGCGACACAAGACACGGGAAGTTTACTCGCAGACATTTGACGAGGGTGCCGTGTGGCTATCGCTCACTTCAACATTCAATCACTTTCACTTGTGCTAAAGTTTTTTCGGTGAGTTTAAGTGATTAAAAGTATTGGAGAAAGCACACCAAAGAAAAGCAAAAAACAATAATGAAAAATTACAATTTTATAGTTGCGTCTAGCCGTTATTAGCCCATCTACTTGGATGGGTGACCGCACTCCTAAAAGTGGTATTTACAGAGTGCTTCGGGGGGCACGTTAATCTATCAATCCCGGCTGTTGTCGTAAGACAACAGTCGTTACCGACGGTTGTGTTTATTTGTTGATTGTGTTAGTGTTTATTTTAATTCTAGATTCAGTAACAAAAATTTATTAATATTATATTGTGAAACAGCAAATAAACATTGTCATGACAAACTTTCACGGTAGAATATTACATCCCTGACAAGTGATCTCATAACCGAAATCCTTCCTTTTACAACCAACTTACGGGGGTGGTTATAACTTGACTACTTACATTTCAAATATTACTTTTGTCATACTATACCCTGGTTACTCGTACAACGCTCATTGGTTGCCTGTTGATCATTTATTTATTTCGTTCATTTATTTATAAGAGTAATCTTACACCATCGGTTGTCTTTAACAAATGAGCGTTCAGTATTTTTAAGTTGACATTAGTTTAACTTTAACAATCGTACGAGAAACCGAGGGTTAATGTTATACGAATGGAACAAATTTGGTTTTCACGTTTTTACCGTTTGATCACGTACACTTGTGTAATATTAGATAAGGAGCTTCTTACAGGCTTTAGCGATAAGGCACGTTTTATAAATCACAAGTGAGCGACAAAATGTATATAAACGTAAAAGTTTATTGGTAAAAGAAATATTAGCGGCATATTCTAAACCAAATTATTATTGGACCTGAATAACTAAAGGTTTTTTTAGAATAATAAATACTAGATGTAGGTATATTTAGACAATAAAAATTTGAATCATCTACATCTAAATTTTTTGTTTTATTCTGTTTTAGAAAACAAAGCTCCTGTTGAAAAACCCTTTACTAGGATCACAAAGAGTTTACGTGGCCCGCGATACAGGCACTGGAAACATAAATATGAACGCTGATTAAGTTATTATTATTTGACCACTAATATGATTCCGATTTATCACCTATTAGAAATTAATAATGTGGTAAACGATAAACGTGAAATCCAGAATCCCAACTATAAATCAACTTAAACCCCAATAGGGTGGATAAAATACTGAAATATCTCTCTAAAATAATAGTCCATATTGGGTAGAAGCCCCAATCAAGCCTCTTTTGTCTTCGTTAATCCGATGAAACTGGCGAACCTATCTACTTTTCGTTCATTTCGCCCAATAGTTTGTGTGGAGGAAAGTTATGTTTCCAGATAAATGAGGTTCTTGTGTGTTATACGTACTTTATACTTAAAAAAAAACTATAAGTAGATCTAATTATGTCAGATCACCGTGGTTATAGGGCTTGGTTATATTAGGATTTGGTTATTAGTTAGGTTATGTCTGTTCGCGGCCAGGCTCATATACATAGATGCTTCGGCTTTGCATAATCTTCAATTTTATTTTATAAATAAATGTTTTGTGATATCCATGGTACAAATCATAGATTATTTAAGATTTTAAACTTCCATGGTCACTACCATCACTGAAATATCTTATACCGCATAATATCGAAATATCGGCAACTCGAAACAAATAAATTACATGGTAAATATCCCGTTAATAAACAATATTTGCATAGATTAATAGTTTCAAATGAGTGTCATTATCGCTAGGACCAACTGTTTGGGCTTATTACTAACCTAAATTTTATTTTTGATTCAGATAAGTAGGTATACAATAATGTGTGTAAAGGATAAATTGGGTGGCAGCGGACTGAAGCATTTGGACTAGTATATTTATGTCACGACACGACAATGGTAAAAAGAAGTACTTTTTAATGTATGAATTTGAATGCCAAATGATTTTGGTACACAGCTTATCGTGTTTTATTGGATGAGTGCTGTTTCACTCATGATATAATAGGTAAAATATGTATCTTCAGTTTTACCACATGACTATAGCATAAAGGTGTTGTTGAAAACTAGACTTTACTTGTTTAAAGATGACATTGACATTTGCAGCATCACGCAGATTTTATACATAGAAGCTTCTAGTAAAGTTGCCACCACTTTACTAGGGCATGACTTTGACTGGACTATGACTACAATATTTGACCCAGACTGTGACTAAGACTTGACTTTACGTGAAATATTCTTCTATAACATGATGAAAATTATTGTACAATACTTGACACCGGCTTAATACACTGTGTGGAGCCAAATATAAAGAAAAAAAAAACTGGCACATTTTCAGCTACAACAGAATAAGGCAAAAAACTTTTTAAGATAGATTTAAAAAAAATATGTACTTACAATAAAATAAAAACAAGTAAATAACTCTGTAAACTTCTCTCCCATACTTTCGTAGCACAGCTCGTAGCACTTCGTAGCTCGTGCTATACGTCACAAGAGGTTAAATGGTGGTTAAATGGATCACGCCATCATAACCCTAGATTTAATAACCTTGTCTCACTCACTCGTCACCTAAAAGCGACTCCTTTCAACTTTGCCGCGTAATACCGTTAATTTTAAATGTCAGCTGACTTTGTAAGGAAATATTAATCTAACACTTTATGAGTTTGAGGCTGATACTGTGTCATTAAATATGAAAGAGATTAGACGGTAAAAGGATGCGCGTATATTTTAGAATAATTTTATTTTATTAAAATGTTGAGCTTTTGCTTTATGCTTAGAGCAGAGATTTTCAGGATAGCGTGAAAAATGTACTTTTATTATGGTCTACGCCGTAGTGCCTACGTTGGCGATGTTTATTTTGATGTGACTTTTTAATTGTCACCATACATGACTTTTGAAAAGAAACAATGATATAAATAAAAAAAAACATCAAAACTCACAAATAAAGGAAAGACAAAATCATTGTAGGAAGAATTTAAAGCCGACTTCATCTAAAAACAGATGCTATTGAAAACTGCATAAGTTTCTGGAGGGGGCATCGCCTGTCCCTTTTTCGCAAAACAGAGCTTCCCTACAGTTACAATGAAAACGCACGTTGTGAAGTCACATGCCAAAGAGATTGTATGTAAAGCTACCGCAGCTTATTAATGAGGTACTATTAAGGAGAACGTACTGACGTTACAGCACGTTTGAACTGTCTTTTTTTATTCCTGTATTTTGAAATGCTTGTAACTTTGTCATTTTTTGAGATATTTAATTTTTGTTTTGAAGACTGTTTATTTATTTGAGGAATATTATTAATATGTGCAATAAAAATAGCACGACACATGGTAACGGTAACTTCAGTACCGTCATGACGGTATAAGTAGTTTCGTCTCGTTTTACTACGTAACGTTTTACGAAAGTATGAATGCTAACAAAAAATGTTTATCATTTCATCTGGTTGAGTATGTCCGTTAGAGTGTATTCATAGACCAGACGGATTTTCCAAATTTTTTAAATAATAGACTTGTGTCGTGCTCTTTTTTATTGCACAAATTAATAAAATACCTCAAAAACTAAACAGTCGTGAAAACAAAAATTAAACATTTCAAAAAATCACAAATTTACAAGCATTTTAAAATACAGGAATAGAACACAGACAAAGACATCTAATACTAAACATTAAGTGCCACTGCACATTTGAACTGTCTCTTTCTATTGAAAGAAACAGTTCAAACGTGCAGTGACGTCAGTACGTTCACCTTCAAAGTACCTCATTACTAAGCTGTGGTAGCTTTACATACAATCTCTTTGGCATGTGACTTCACAACGTGCGTTTTCATAGTAACTGTGGGGAAGCTCTGTAATGCGAGAAAAGGAGAGGCAATGCCCCCTCCAGAAACTTTAAAAGCTTATTACCCGTGATTTATTTACCAATTTTACTAATTTTTTCAATTATTGCATTCATTTTTAACCTATTTTACGAAAATAATATCAAGTTGTTAATTTTTAATAGCAGGACACTAGCCTATAATATCTTTAATTTTCTGCTTGCAAAATGAACAACCTTCGTATGATATATATGTGTATGCAGTATCCGGTCTGTCTCATGTGATACACTGAGAGTACTTGAGATCACGAGAGGTTTAAGTGGACGTCTCAAGACGTCGCATGGTCGGGTAGGTAGCCTGATTCTGTGAGCTGGTATAAAATAAACTTTTGTTTTAGTGGCTTTGAGTAAAGGAACCTTTACACTAAGTCATGGTGCGTGATATTGTTGTTGCTGTGATGTGTGTGTGTTGAAATGTTAAGTTACAACAAAATATACCAAAATTTATAATTTGATCTTTCCTACTTCACAGTTAAAAACAATAATATTTTTAAAATCACTTACAGGATCTTTAAGCTCAATTCAGACAGAGCAGCAAAATGCTCGAGCACTTTTTAATTGCTATATGAATATTAACCTTAATCTATTTAGACAAAGCTAAAAACAGTATGCAACATTAAAATAGGTAAGATTTTAATGTTGCATACTATTTTCAGCTTTGCCTAAATGAAATAAGGTTGATATTCCAATAGCACTTAAAAAGTGCACGAGCATTTTGCAGCTCTATGACCCTTACCGTGATTAGAATCATATATGAGTTCTTGATATTTTGGCACAGTTAAATACACGCACAATGTTCACATAGTAAGCCAAGACGGAGACCCGGAGTAAGCATTATTATACAGCGTGGACCTGCAATGGCGACATTAAATGAACACACGTGTCCGGTATCGCGTTTTCAAATTTTGTATGATTGTTTTATTTATTAAACGTTATTATTTCTCAAATAATACTACGTTTCTCGAAAATGACATTTTAAAGCAACCTGTACGTAAAAATCTGTAGCGCAGAGGTCGTTAGCCAGGTACAATAATAACAACATTCTGTCAATGAAAGGAAAACGACAAAAAAATACTGTTAGAATGAGACACTACGAGAAACTGGGGGTTGTAAAATTGCGACGTTGCAAAAACAAAGACAAAAGCGTGTTTGGCGTGCTGCCCTGACAGGTGCATGAAAAGATAGCTAATGCTCCGCCCGTTCGTCCTTTGTCAGGATCGGGAGCAGCACAAGCGCAGCTAATTTCCCGTAGTACTGCTAGTAGTCTGTGGGCTAGAGTCCTTGACACACATATCGTAATCACGCGCCAAAACTCCCTAGTAATTCAAAACAAACAGTCGGTTTTCGCTAAACACTAGGTTACCTACCGGTTTAGTGATTAGTTTCGTTCTGCGACAAGGACGCTTTTGTTTGTGTCCTCTCTCTCTCTGTGTTTTGCGAAAAAGACGCTTACCTATTTTAGGTACTTACATACCTACTTACTTTTAGTTTTTAGTAATTAAGTAGGTTTAGATACTGCGACAAGGACGCTTTTCTTTGTGTGCTCTGTGTTTTGTGAAAAAGACGCTTCTTTATTGATATTTGTACTATCTGTTTGTGATTATTGACAAACTTAGGGCAACGGCTTCCAATAGAAAATTGACAAAAGTGAGGGTGAACATTAAACGTGGTTTACGTTTTCATTCGAAGGCATAGCGGTCATAATGAAAACTTAAAAATTTAATAAATTTGGTTTTGTTGTCATGAATTAATAATGAGGATAAGGAGTGATCCAGTGATTGTGAATGACGAATTTTCGACAAGTAGGATCCAGGTCGTTCGGTTTCGTTTGAAGTGCTGCCCTTCCCGCGTCATCGTCAAAAGATTCCGCCGCCACCCGCCCCCCTAGGACCGCGTGACCGCACTGTACTGTACCTATGTGTGCGAGTGCGGCGTTGCCGTTTTTACGAATGAGTAGTAAAAGTGGTAAGCAGCTGCATGAATGAATCTTTTGTCAGGGTGCTACAAATTTTGTTTCGTTATTTATTATTTAGTTTGTTCAGAAATGTCAATCTTTCAATTATGGATTATTTTACTAGGATTTTTTTAAATTATTGCTGACCACTAGCCCTACCCGTGTGTTCATTTAATGTCGCCATTGCTGATCCACGTTGTATACTACCTGCGCCCTGCGGTTTAACCTGCAGCTAAAAAGTAGCCTGTGTTAATCCATTTCATAAGCTATCTCTATTCCGAATTTCATCTAAATCTGTCCAGCCGTTTAAGCGTGAAGGAGTTGCAAACATACACACATACACCCATACAAACTTTCGCCTTTATAATATTAGTGTGACGTAGTGAACGATTATAAAAGTGTAAAATAGTGTAAAAGACCTAAATCTGAATTCAAAATGACTAATTAAGTTGAGTACTATTATGTATTCTGTACTGAAACTGTCTGGCAGAGACAGCAGTGACGTCACTCGAGTGCGCTAGAGATGTCTCTCGGCAACGTCAGCATCAGAGCTTTGGTTTCTGCGGCGTTTACGTTATATTAATTACAGACTCGACACAACCTTGTGAGAACAAATTTAGTATTCATTAAAACACTTAAGTACTAATACTACTGTTTTGTCAAGTCCATCCGTGTCCGACTGATGTACAATGTATGGATTTAACAGTTTTAATACACAAACTACTATGGATTTTTTAAATTAAAAAAAGGATTTTGCCGGTTGCATTTGCAATAGGTGGTATGTTGTTGTATTGTATGTGGTCGAGTGGCAACTATGAACCGGAAGACTAAGCTAAGGCCACTGGCCTCCCACTGGGTAGACCTACAATCTGACCAAAACTGCGGAGAACCAATGGATGTAAGAGCCAGGCAACCGCTCTAAGTGCCACTCTGTGGAGGAGGCCTATGTTCAGCAGTGAACATTTTCAGGCTATTGGTGATGTAAAGTTTACTTAAATCACGTAGGTTATCAAATCTTTGCTACTAACAACATGAGAAGGATCACGTTGCTTTTTCAAACGAAATTGTGGGTTTTGGACAGAGCGTGAACGTACCCTTGTCGGCTTTGTTCTTTTTCGATAATACCGTATTATACGCAAATGAAAAGCAAATCATACAAGAAATAACTGTGACGTTTTGTGTTCTCTCTAAGCGCCACGCCACCGGTAAAGTCGTTTCAAGCAATGTTCCTACCATCGAAGAGTATGTAATACTACCCTAAGAATATCAACCGTTTTACAAGGTCATTTCTGCCACACACCTGCAATATGTGGAATGAGCTTTCAGCTGAGGTTTTTCCGCCGAGTTACAGTATGGTGCACTTCAAAAGGCGGGTAGAAAGAGTCTTAAAGGGTAGGCAACGCATCGGTAGCGCCCCTGGTGCTACAGGTGTCCCCATCATCATCAACAGCCTGAAGACGTCCAGACTGCTGAACATAGGCAGAACAGGTGCCCATAGGCGACGGTAACTTCTTCCCATCAGGCGGGCCGTCAGCTTGTTTAGCTTTAGCTTTCAGCTTGTTCCATGTTATAAGAAAAAAAGTGGCGCACAGCATACTTTCACCCAATACTTGAAGTTGGTGGTTATTATGATAACCACCAACTTCAATATAGTAGTTCAAAATATAGTCTATGGACTAGTAGCCGATGGATGCAGGAGGCGAACAGCCACTCAAGGTGGCGCGCTCTGGGGGAGGCCTATCTTCAGTAGTGGACGTCTTCAGGCTATTGTTGATGATGATGATGATGATGATAGACTAGTATTGTATAATGTGGTTATTAAATAGCTGTGAAATAGGTAATGTAATATCCCTACCATGATTTTCACGATTTGACATATGACTAGAGAAAATAACAGTTTAAAAAGACAAATGAAAATACAGAACGTCAATAACATAATATAAAAAAATAAACCGTGGACTGCCAGCACAAAAAAAGCAGCGAAAGGCATGCTCTTTCGCATGAGTGCTGTCGACGAGCCAATGCACACGGATTCCAATTTGTAAATTTTTTGTGTTGTAGTGAATGCCTCAGAACGAATTTAATGGAAAACCTATACGTGGATGCTTTATGTTGGCAGGTTTCAGTCTGAAATGAAGGTTTTCCCCAATTTTCTGACGGTAACGAGTAACTATTATTAAATAAGTAGGTATCTCATAATGAACTCAATAGTATTAACAATCTTTGTGCCTTTCATCCAAATCGGTTCAAGCACTTTGGTATGACAGCCATAAACAAACCAATTCATAAAAAACGTTTTAGTCAAATTGAAGGTGATTTTGAGGCAAATTGTAAAGTCCCTTCATATACAAATAATGCAAAATGCTAAACGTAGTTAGACTCTAAAACTAGTACAGTTCTTGTTATTTCCACCAATATGAAAGAGACAACAATATTTATAGATTTCTTTAATCAGTGTTAGTATAGTGTTCACTCTATAGGTCCTGATTGGTCGAAACAATTATTACAGCCAATCATAACACATCCATACTTTTTGTTCAAATATAGAACCCCCTGTGGTAATTATAAACAGGGTGCAACTTACACTATAAAGTTTAACTATATTCTCCTAAAAACTATCACTGTCCAAGTGACAAAGTCTGCTGTCCGGCAAATCACTTAAGTCGTTTACTTAATTGCCGGGACCGGTTAACTTTATTCGGTAAGTTCTCGAGCTAAGTTGCCGGCTTGAGTTGACGGCTTTTCTGGAGCGCATCTGCTTAATCGTTTCATTGAACAATACTGTATGGTACCTATAGTTACATTTAACAGTTAGTGTGTACTTTTTATATTTCGCCGATTTTTTGTTATCATAGCTCGATAAGAATTATTAAGGTTACATAATGCCAAAATTACAATGTCACGAATACTATGATAATAATGAATGATAAGAAGAGTTAGAAAGAGAGAAGTAGTGTTATTTGACAATAACTTACCAAGTCAGATATCTGATACTATACAGTAAGCAGACCTAACATTATCTTCACATTACATAGGCGAGAATAAATAAAATATCCATTACTTTCGCCCTTAATAAAATTTGATAATTTTATTTCTTTCCTTTTCGTTGTTGCAACACTTATGAACCCATGTACAAAAAGGAATGCGTGCCCAAAATGCAATCTAATTATCATGGAAACAAGTCACAGAAGTGATATGGCGTCATAAATAGACAACGTGCGGCCTATTTCTTTTATGCAATATATTTGTGTTATAATTGATATTAAGTGCTACAAACACTAAAATAAAATGGTAAAATGTAGGGTGTCTTTGTGCAGCAATGTTTCATATAGGAAAAGACCTGAATTATCTTTTCACCAGTAAGTTTTGATGTGCATGTCACTGTGTGCGTGAGATTTGCATGTTGTAAAAAGTGGCACGCAATATTTCTCTTATGTTAAGTCTGCTTACTGTATAAGTGTATAGTAAGATGTCTGTGGTCCACGTGCTTTCAAACCAACTTGGCTAGAGAATAGTTGAAATCTTTTTATTCAAAGGATTTCATCATCATCATCATCATCAACAGCCTGAAGACGTCCACTGCTGAACATAGGCCTCCCCCAGAGCACGCCACCTTGAGCGGCTGCTCGCCTCCTGCATCCATCGGCTCCCCGCGGCTTTCACCAGGTCGTCGGTCCACCGAGTGGGGGGCCGGCCTACGCTGCGTCTTCCGGTTCGTGGTCGCCACTCGAGAACCTTTCTTCCCCATCGGTTGTCAGTTCTACGAGCGATGTGGCCTGCCCATTGCCACTTCAACTTACTAACTCTAAGAGCTATATCGGTCACTTTAGTTCTCCTGCGGATCTCCTCGTTCCGGAGCTTATCTCGCAGGGATCTCTCAAAGGATTTATTTAAATGAAACTGTCCAAACGATAGAACCAAGAAAACGCAGACACGGCACGTTCGTAATATTTTACGGGAGGCCGAATTTTCACATTCAGTCGGCCGAAAGCTCTCGCTTCCTGTCCACAAAATTGTACCAATCCTCTTTCGACATTCGCTGCAATTTATCAGGCTAAAATGAATGCGCAGATTTTTTTACTCACAAATTGTGAGATGGTATCTCGCGACGGAATGAGAAAAGTGATGAATCGAATGGTATAAATAATTTGGTCTATTATGTCGAGATGATTTTCCTTGATGCTCTTTTTCTTGGGACGAAAATGATTATGAGCGCCCGTTTATCATTTTGTAGAAATAATTAAGTCCATCACATAAAATGCGTGCATCATTTCTCTTATGATTAAGCTATGTTTGGTAAATGTACGGTTTATTAGCTAACTAGTTTTGCCCCATGGTTTTACTCAAATGGAAAATGATCGCACTATCCTTCAGGCACCAAGCAATTTTCTGGGATGAAAACTACCTTATACTGCGTGACCTTACGTATCTACATGCACACAACACAAAACATCAAAGTTCGTTTTATCAGTCATGGTGGCGTTTCATCATAGTTCACCAGCTTCAGGCCTTGAATTCAATTGAAAAGCGAGCAAAAAAGCTCATAATGGTGAGTGCTAGGCTCCAGAGCTTAGAGCACCGTCGTAAAATTGCCAGCCTTGCAGTGTTCTACGGGTTATACCTATTTCGGTGAGTATGCTGCGGAGCAACACAATCTAATTCCACCATCTCCATTTCACCATCGGACGACAAGATGTACAGCTACACGCCATCAGTGTATGGTTTATATTCCTTCGATACGCACAAAGCGGTTTGACTCGACATTTATAATCCGAGCAGCGAAGGAATGGAACACTTTACCAGCGCCTTTGTTTGCCGATAAGTACAATCTGGAGCTCTTCGAGACGTGAGTGAGCGTAGACCGCGTCGTAACTTTCCATCACAGAGTACCTTTTGCTTCCATCAGGTGAGATTGCGGTCAAATGCGGACCTATTTAGTTATAAAAAAATGACAATACGTACCTACAGCTGAAGTCAGTGTCACATAGTGTAGCCATTTCAGCGTTGGTGATGTGATAACGCAGATCGGTCTTTGAAGAAAATCCGACAATGGCAGTTGTGAATTTTGAACTTTTTACCAAAATCTGTGTATTTTTGAATTTTAATGTGTAATAAGGGTGGATTATTATTCCTTAAGTGTTCGTGAACGTGCATGAGTGTTGGCAAATGGTTCCAAGTTTATGTAACCATACATTTTTCGTTTTCTCTTCAACGGCTTTTTAGAGCCTTCAGTAAAATATCCACCATCATACTGATGGCATTTTGACTGACAAAATAGGACTTTGATATGATATAACCGTACAAATTTTTACTCACTTGACATTGGCAGAATTATTGCTAAAAAGCGATAGAAAGCCATAAACAAAGAAAAAGAAGAAGAATAACGCAGATCTGTGGTGATAACATACTGTAGAAGATAAGAACAGTGCACAGCTGCGAAGAGTATAAAAGCGGGTGCAAGCAGGCGCCCGGGCCTCTTTTCGCTGCGAACCTTCGTCGAGAAAACATCGTCCCGCTCGCCATACGTCTAAAAATTATTTATTTCTTTAATATCGAATTGCTGTCCGTTTGTGGTTTTCTTTTTAACTTTTTTGTGTTTAAAATTATTTTTAACTGAGGTTGTACCTATATTGTAATTTTTTAAATAAATTTTGTTGAAATTGCCAACATCAGAAGTGGGATAGTATCTACGTCTTCCACGTGATTCTATCTTTCCACTTTACGTGCCCACTTTGCTTTTGTTTGTTTTTTATAATGTCTGACAGCAATCGGCGTCGCGGTCGTAATAGTCATGCGCGACGACACAGTAGGTACCGAGATCGTACACCAGATGACGGTGGACTTAGGCGCGAAATGGTGGTGATGCTAGCCAGGTTAGCAGCGTTGGAAGAACGGACTACAGCACGACCAGCATGGTCGTCCGAACGACACGCTTCACAGCGCAGCCGAGCGTCGCCGTCATCTCGGCGCCAGCTCACTCCACTGTACCAACGACAGACGTCCACTTCGCCGCCTAGGCGCATGACGTCACCGTCGTCACCTATGCGGCTTGCGTCGCGGCCGTTTTCACATCTTTTACAGGCTCCTGCCATGCCGCCGATGCCGAAGGTGCCACTACCCGTGACACCACGTGAGCGTCCAGGGGCATTGTGCTGATCGGACTGCGGGACCCGACTCGAGACAAATGACCAGTTACGCAATGCAAGTGTTGCTGCGCCGAGCTAGCTGACCTGTGCCGTCGACTCATGCGGTGCAAGTCTGAACCTGTCTGTGCCGCGTTCGGGCACGATGCAATCTACTGCGGACATGGTTGTAAGTGAAGTAACCGAGAAGCTCGTGAGTGCTATTGATGCCATGCCGGTAAGATTGAACCATGTATTTATTTCGAATTTCGATCCATCTGCATAGTTTTGATGTGTGGTGTAGTGAGATTGATCATGTGTGCAGGCTAAATAGATGGGACGACGTGAGCGTTTAGCACGCATAGGTAATTGAGCAGTGATCATAGCCCCTGATAGTCGAATTTCAAGTGTGAGTTCAATAATTGTGATCGCAACGCGTAGATATTGCAAATCTTTTGTTCGATGTTATGAAACCGATTCAAGTCTAACGCCAAGCTGTAGGCGGACAAATTTATGAGTTTTCTGTCCATTTATATCAAACCTGCTCAGATTACACAAGTTCAAACTCATGATTTTCGTAAAGGTGGTGCTGTGCAATAAAACTCGCGGAACGCGAGCACAGTGATTATAGGAACAGTGAACAATGTTATACTTGTAAGGGTTCCGATCATAAGCGGTATTTGCCCTTATAAACGTGCAAGGCTAGACTAACCAGTTGGTGATAATGTAGTTTCGAATTCATTTAGGTCGATGCCTAGATCACAGCAGATCTTGTATTGCAAAACGATAGGTCATAAGGCAGGTGACTGTTTTGCCAAGCAGCGTGCTGAGTTACGCAGTAAAGTCTAACGTTACTCACTAGGTGGTAGGACTTTTCAGCAAAGTTTGTCTAGGTAGTTACCACCGCATTGCCAGTTATTCTGCCGCCATGCAGTAGTGTGCAAGAGCTACTGTGTTTTGATTTGAAGGGTGCTGTGACTGGTGGGGTTGCTGGGCAAATGGGACTTTATGACCTGATCACACAGTTTCGTCATCTTATTACTAGACTGTGTGGTGTCTCGGGATGGCGTGCGCGGTGCAGTGTCGCGCGAGACTTTATTATTATGAAGTTCCGAGAGATACTGCATTTGTTATGGGCGGCCGTGTCGCTTTGCATCGGGTGAACAACTAGCTCGTCACGTCATTTATCCTCGTAAAAACAAAAAGTCAATATTTGTCGAGAAACTTGATGACACGATTTCGTAACCGCGGTGATCCAGGGAGTTCGTATTGTTTATCATTCTGATAGCTGTTCAACTAATTCACTGATATCCGAGTGTCGCTTAGCACTGGTGGTACGACTGGTGGTACCATGGTTACCGAACGGGAATTTTCAATACGCTTAGACGCCATCGTTTCGTGTTTTACGCGGTAGAAGCGTCTTACTTTACTACTTTAACGGTTGAGTTTTCTAAGATTACCCTCAAAGTTGATTATCATGTTGTCTCCGACTGCTTTACCTACGCCGGGTATTGTTAGCACTGATTGGATAGGGATGAGGTAACGTATACTCGGGCACGAGGTGAGCAGCGACTAACGCGAGTTGACAATGTTCTTGAAGTAAAGTAGACGAACGATTACCGATCATCACACCGTTCCTGTTCTATTGGTAGAACAGATGGTAACACTACCCTTGGTAGGTGAGGTTAGCACATTCATGTTCCTTACAACTGAAGTAGATACTTACGTCGTACTATTTCTTGATGGTCAGGTTAGACCGAACGATCACGAAGTTGAGGCCTTAGATAACATACGAGAGATGTCGAGTGACATAAGTCTTTAGGACCCAGTAAGAGTAGGAGGGTCTTTAGGTCGCAGTATGAACTTTATATTTTTGTTGTAACATCTGTTTTATGACCTGTGTATCACAAAATAAATGATTTGATTTGATTTGATTTGAGGACTCGTTTATTTTTAATACATAGGGAGTTTACAAAGATGTTAACGAGTAGGTAACTCGTGAGTCCGTATTGGCAATATTTGACACTGACTGATATGACTGAAGTGCATAATGTTTGTCAGCTTTGCTCCGTGATCTCAGTCTTTACGTTCTTGTTATTTCCTACTCCCTATAAAGTCAACCTCTAAAAGTATAGCACGCAGGTGGTTACAACGATGTAATAGGTTTGAAAAAAAGTATTTTGGTTTGGTGTAGTATTTTTTGAGTGTAGGTACTGATGATGATGCTTCTCTGCAAGTGACGCAATATGATTTGCGCCTTCTCGCTGCAGGCTGCGCGCAACAGAGTACCTCACCACTGCATACTGTGCGATGTCTCCTGATGTAGCTGGCGCCGTGCGCTTGGCTTGGTCTCAGTGCGCATATCGCTAGTGCTTTTGGTACTTAAGTGTGTGCCTCAGCTCTGTAGGCAACGAGTAACTGTGCTGTGACCTTACCGGTGCAGCTGACACACTGTTTTGATTACTTTGTGTGGTATCGTCGGCAATGTATGACGTGTTAGTGAGTACCATGTCAAACAGTTGCCTCTTCCGTCCTTTCTGCGCTGCGTGACGTGGTTAGTGAGTACCGTGTCACACAGTTGGTATTTTCTTTCATGTCATTGCTGTTTTATTTTGCATTGCGTGATGTGGTTGGTGAGTAGCGTGTCACACAGTTGCCGTTTTCGATGCTGGAATTGTTGTTTTTCTGTTTGTTTAGAAAAGGAGTTCAGTTAACAACGCTATGTTTGCATAGCAGATTCATGCGAACGTCGCAGCTCCAGCTGATGCACGACGTTATGCCTTGCCGCTGCAGCCAGCGTCCTGGAGCCCAGTGGTGTGAGCCTCATTGGTGCAGCCGGTGTCTTGGTGTGTACTTCGCTGGCACCTTGATGTTCACCGTACTGGCGCCCTTGTGTGCGCCTCATAAGTGCCGCTGGTGCCTTGATGTGGGCGTCATGGTATGCGCTTTGCCGGTGCGTCTAGCGCTCTGGTGTTGGCGCGCTAGTGTGTGCCTTGCTGGTGCCTTGGCGCCCTGTTGCGCGCCTGGCTGCTGGTGGTACCTTGGCGCCTTGATGCGCACCATGCTGCTGCTGGTGGTGCCTTGGTGTCTTGATGCGTGCCGTGCTGCTGATGCCTTGATGTGCACCATGCTGCTGGTGCCTTGATGCGCGCCATGCTGCTGGTGCCTTTGCGCCTTGATGTGCACCATGCTGCTGGTGCCTTGATGCGCGCCATGCTGCTGGTGCCTTTGCGCCTTGATGTGCACCATGCTGCTGGTGCCTTGATGTGCGCCATGCTGCTGGTGCCTTGATGCGCGCAATGCTGCTGGTGCCTTGACGCGCGCCATGCTGCTGGTGCCTTCGTACCTTGATGTGCGCGGATGGTGCCTTGGTGTGCGCCATGCAGGCGCCAATGGTGCCTTTGTGTGCGCCCTGCAGGCGCCGATGGTGTCTTGGTGTCCGCCTTGCAGGCGCCGATGGTGCCTCTGTGTGTGCCCTGCTAAGCGCCGATGGTCTAGGTGTTTGCCTCCTTGGCGCGGTGCGTTTACGCGCGCCTTAGCGTTATAGTTGTGGGAATAAGCGTCACGTAGTGCTTCTAATTCCTATAACTGTGTTGGGTTATGCGTCACGTAGTGCCTCTAACCACTGTCGATAAAATATGTCTTAGTTACAATTTGGGTTATGCTTCACGTAGTGCCTCTAACCACTGTCGATAAAGTATGTCTGAGTTACAATTTGGGTTATGCTTCACGTAGTGCCTCTAACCACTGTCGATAAAGTATGTCTGAGTTACAATTTGGGTTATGCTTCACGTAGTGCCTCTAACCACTGTTGATAAAATATGTCCCCGATGTGCTTCTGTTTTATGCAGGTTGAGTTATGCTTCACGAAGTGCCTCTGACTAGCCTATGGTCGAGATACGCGTCACGTAGTGCTTCTTTTCTCGATCTTGTTTTTGTGTGTGCTTAATATTTCATCGGTTTGTATGCGGGCATACAAACGGGTGTGTGTGTGTTTTTATGTTTTGTGCAGAAGCAGATTTAGAGGAACAGGAGTCTACAGCTGCCACTGCCGAGCCACTGCCCCAAGCCGAGGAGTCAGTACCCAGAACTCCGAGGGTTTCTGCAAGTGACAAGCAGCAACCCAGCACGTCTGGCATACAGAAGCCTGCTGAGCGACGTGCCAACGCTTCAGACACGTGTGTGACTCGCGAGACGCCTGACTGTGCCCCGCCTCACGCGCAACCTAAGCAGGGCGTCTATGCCACTGCTGGAGACCAATGATAGAAACTAAGGGAGTCCGAGGACGGCCTCCTGTCAGGAAAGGCCGTGTAGAAGATAAGAACAGTGCACAGCTGCGAAGAGTATAAAAGCGGGTGCAAGCAGGCGCCCGGGCCTCTTTTTGCTGCGAACCTTCGTCGAGAAAACATCGTCCCGCTCGCCATACGTCTAAAAATTATTTATTTCTTTAATATCGAATTGCTGTCCGTTTGTGGTTTTCTTTTTAACTTTTTTGTGTTTAAAATTATTTTTAACTGAGGTAGATAGATAGATAGATAAACTCTTTATTGTACACACCAAACATTAAAATAAAAAGTTACAAAGAATAAATTGATTCACAAAAAGTGGGGAACAATGGGCGACCTTATCGCTAAGAGCGATCTCTTCCAGGCAACCTTTGGATGGAGAGGATTGATCAAATTCGTAAAGGACGGGGTGCACATTAACTATCTGCATACCTACTAATAAGGTAATTAGGCCTTACCATATTACTAACTAAATAATGAATAAACATACACATACCTACATACTAATTCCTATATCGCAATAATATACCTACATAAACTACATATAACAATGTTATATAATAACTACATACACTATATGTATATACATATACCTAAATAATTAATATAATTATAATAAAATAACAAAAGCTTACGGAGTAATAGCGTTGCTAAATCCGTGATACATAGTAATAGTATCTATAGTGATCGATAAAGTTGAGCTACCCTGACAAATACAACTCCTTTACTTGATCTCTGAAACTGTGCAATGACGGTGCCCGTCTCGCAGTGACAGGTAAAGCGTTCCAGAGGCGGACAGCTTGAACGGTAAAAGATCTATCATAGAAGGTGCTGCGGTGTAAAGGCATCCTAAGAGTCAGGTTTTCCGATGACCTAAGAGACAATACGTTCGAACTGTACATGTTAAAGCGTTCCTTAAGATAGCGCGGAGTGGAGGGGTTTAACAATACATTGTATAACAGGGAAAGGATATGGGCATTCCGGCGAAGTCGTATGGGCAGCCACTTGAGCTTTGAGGTTGTACCTACATTGTAATTTTTTTAATAAATTTTGTTGAAATTGCCAACAATACATACAAACATATACCTACACACACACCGAGAGATGAATAAAGCTTTTTTACTGGAACCCATCATTGTTTTATCGATTGAATGTAGCGATAATCGTCACTTAAAAATCATTAAATTAGTCGTTATATGATTTTCCGTGTCTCTAAATTCTAAGTTATGGTTGCACAACGCTCTACACCAACTCTAGACTTTCTAGTCTTCTATATCTGTCCATTTTTTAAGGTTCCGTAACCAAAGGGTAAACGGACCCTATTACTAAGGCTCCGCTGTCCGTCCGTCTGTCTGTCTGTCACCAGGGTGTATCTCATGAACCATGATAGTTAAACAGTTGAAACTTTTACAGATGATGTATTTCTGTTGCCGCTATAACAATAAATACTAAAAATCAGAATAAAATAAATATCTTTTTTTTTTTTTTTTTTTTTTTTTTTTATGTGATTGAATGACGTGACGAGCTAGTCGTTCACCTGATGTTAAGTGACACGGCCGCCCATAACAGTTGCAGTGTCACCCGGAACTTTAAAACAATAGTTTCGCGCGACACTGCACTGCGCACGTCATCCTGAGACATCACCCAGTCTAATAATCAGATTACTAGACTGAGTGATCAGATCATAAAGTCTCATTTGCCCAGTAATTTCACTAGCTACAATGCCCTTCAAACCGAAACACAGTAGTGCTTGCACACTACTGCTTGGCGGCAGAATAACTGGCAAAGCGGTGGTACCTACCTAGACGAACTTTGCAGAAAAGTCCTACCACCTAGTAAACATCTAAGAGGGGTACCATAAAACAAACGTGATTTTTTTGCTCGCTTATCAGATGAGTCATAGATGACGCTGCTTTAAATAGTACTGCTACACAACACTTTGATTTTTTTGCCGTTTTTATATTTAATTGTACGGAATCCTTCGTGCGCGATTCCGACTCGCACTTGGCCGGTTATTTTCTAATACAAGATAGTTTTGTTTTTGACCACATTCCTCCTGTATTGACCATACAGTTGTCAATGTAACACGCTCGCCTATAAGAAACACATTCACTCTACTCTTGAAAATATCCAAATTATTGCTAGCTATTCGGAAATAGACGCTGATAAAGAGTTCCACTCCTTAGCCGTTCGCATTATAAAGGTCGAATCAAAACGTTTCACGCATCCATTCTCAGCTTCGGTCAAATGCAAAGATCCTTTGTGAGGACTTATCTATAGACCTCCGCACGTTAAACGTTTAAGTCCTGTAGGGTTAGCACGGCCGGTAGACAAAACTGTCTTTCCCCTGTTTTACTCCAAACAAGTATGAAGAAAGTGACGTAAAACGGGGAAAGACAATTTTGTCTACCGTCCGTGCTAACCCAGCTGGGCTGGGTCATCTTCTAATAGGGTACGAATGATTACGGCTAAATATAACGAGAAATATTTTACCACTTACTACGGGCAACGTCACTTTAGTAATAATCTTCCAGATCTACATATAGATGATTGAGTAAAAAGTTGTTTGGTTTTCATTAATTCCCTGATATTCCCCTTCTCAACTAGAAAAGAACCAATGATGAACTTGAAAACAATAATATCCATCTACACAACACTATTACATCAATAATTGAATCAATTGATCAATAATTGACACTATTACATAATTTACATACTAACTAATAAAAGTAATAAATAGTTCAAAGTTTTTATTATTGTTGTTGCCGATGGATGCAGGAGGCAAATAGCCGCTCAAAGTGGCGCTCTCTGGGGGAAGCCTATTTTCAACAGTGGACGTCTTCAGGCTGTTATGATGATGATGATTATTGTAGTAGTTAGTTTGAGTAATAAAGGCATATTGCTATTTAAAAAAAACGAATAAAAGTTGATGCACATCACATCATCATGTCAATAGTTGAAAGACGGTCCACTCTGGTTCTTACAGAATCCGCGGAAAAAGATAGAAGAAAAAAGGCTTATTTGTATTATTTTTTGTATTGTAATTCATATTTGTTTACCTTATTTTTTTTCTTTGAATAGCTTACGTTTCACCATTGTCTTATTTGATGGTAAGTGACAACGCGATCTATACGATAGAGCATGCTTGCCTAGAAGATAGCAAATTCTTTAAAACCTTCCAAATTGTACTTAGTCGTAGTTAACGCTCCAACATTAAAAAAAAACGCGGGAAAACCGTTGTTTTACTGGCAAAATGTCTCTAACTACTACAGTAATACAAATAGCTACCACGATCTACTACAAAATATATATTTGGACTGTTAACTTGTACTTTGCTAGTTTATTCCCTTTGGAATACAGGACGCTTTTAGTAATAGAGAAGTCAAATAAAATATAGACGAGAATAATAAAATAAATGCTCTAATATAATAATAATCCAAAAAATAATATAATAGAATAAATAAAAAAAAAAAAAATAGATAATAATAAATAATATATTAATCTAATATAATAGTAATCCTGATATTCCCCGGTTTAATTTAATCTTGGTGCAGACAGATTGCATTCTTGTCTGGCTCGGTAGCTGCGACCTCGTTTAGACGGCTTTACCTCGTAATCTCGGATGGTTGGAACATTTCAACAACGAAGTGCATATTTTAGTTATTTATTCAATATGAAACTGGTACTTATTTTATATTTGTGCTTAAGTAATAATAAGCATTGTAATTCAACGAGGTAATGTTGCCAGCATGTTGGGTACGCTACCAACAGGTAGTGGGCTGGAGCATTTGGACTGTCTAGGTCATCGCGGCTAGTACCTATATAAGTAGTCCAAATATATTTCTTGTAGTAGGTAGTGTTGTTAGTATTATTAAGTGGTACTTAGTGGTTATATTGTTGTAGTAATAATAGATTGTGACTGTTTGATATTTTTGGGAATTGTGGAATAATATACACACATCAAAAAAGTCTAAGCAACATGCATGATATTACAAATTTACTATTTATATTAATTAATTTCTAAGTATTTACTCACTCAAAGTGCGTAGGTAAGTAAACTTTTTTGTTATTGATGACACACTGGCTGGGTGTAAAAAAAAAAATCGATTATGTTTTGTTTTTTCATAAAATTCAAATGACTGCGAATTTGTTTGAATTTAAGTGCGTTTTATTTATTTATTTATTTATTTATTTATCTTTAATTGTTTTGTGCACTTACAGCTAAAACCAAAACGTGCAACAAACCAGACACTTATAAATCACTTAAAAAACTAATACATAGGGCGACAAATACATTTAAATTGGTAAAAAATAAATCAACTTCTGGTTTCTGAGCAATAACAGCGTTGAGTAGATTACATTTTAATTGACATGTTTATTCTTGATTTTATAATTTTACCAACCATTTAAATAAAGTTAGCGACAAAATTGAATCGTTAGATATTCTTCACGTCATGGAGCGACGTCATTTGACGGCAGATGAAATGCAAAGAGTTGTAGGGATGTTGCAAGCGGGAAGTAATCAATCTCAGGTATCTCGACATTTTGGCATTCGTAGAAGTGTTATTGATGTGTGTATTTATTTATTTATTTATTTATGCACAAAACAAACAACAATCGTAAAATAATATGTATGGTACAAAACTTAAATAAATGTAACATAATCTTATTTTAAATCATTAATTAGTGAAACCATTTCTTACAATTTTATGTCTACGGCCTATAACTACTTTTTTTTTTAAATTATTTTAGTTTACATTGAAACCTGATCAATGATCAATATTATTAAAAGTTAATATTGTTTTGTGCCTACAATATTTCTGGATGCTTTAAGTTATTCCAAATTTTTAATTTTACATTTTTTACTTTTTAGGTTATTTCCGATTTCATTTGAGACTCGTCATTGTTATGATTATGTAGGTAAGCAGTCTGCGCCCATAATTGTGCTAACATATTCATATTATTATATTCCTATATTATTAAATTACTATATTATATAATAATAATGTAAGCTCAAAGTCGCGCAGCGAGCTATGGAGCGAGCTATGCTCGGTGTTTCCCTGCGAGATAAGCTCCGGAACGAGGAGATCCGCAGGAGAACTAAGGTGACCGATATAGCTCTTAGAGTTAGTAAGTTGAAGTGGCAATGGGCAGGCCACATCGCTCGTAAAACTGACAACCGATGGGGAAGAAAGGTTCTCGAATGGAGACCACGAACCGGAAGACGCAGCGTAGGACGGCCCCCCACTCGGTGGACCGACGACCTGGTGAAAGCCGCGGGGAGCCGATGGATGCAGGAGACGAGCAGCCGCTCAAGGTGGCGTGCTCTGGGGGAGGCCTATGTTCAGTAGTGAACGTCTTCGGGCTGTTAATGATAAGAAACAAAATGATGATAGTAATAATGTAGATTGTATTCATAGTAATCATCGTCATCAGACGGAAGATGTTCGCTGCTGAACATAGGCCTCCCCATAGAGCACCACTTTGAACAGCTACTTGCCTCTTGCATCCAATGGCTGCCAGCGGTTCCGACAGTGAGGGGCCAGACTGCGCTGCATCTTCTGCTTTGGTTTCTTCCTTATCTATGCTAGTGACATTTGTCCTAAGCATTGCTATTTCAATTAGCTAATTCTAAGAGCTATATCGGTGTCTTTATTTCTCCTGCGGATGACAGACGGAGTAAGTGCTTGACGGAAAACTGGAGTAGTGTTCTCATGAAGGATAGCGCAGCCGTGGTCAGACAATGGACAAAAAACACAGGTCAATGACATCTAGGATCATTTTTTCAAAATATGAATTACTGGTGTTAAAAGAACTCCTGTCTTTCACGCCAGTAATGGATGTTTTTATCGTGACGTGCAATATAGATGGAAAGGATGAAAATTAAGTACCTAATTAAAGTACATTTAAGAACCATTTATTTTTCCAAAATTTCTAGCTATTATAAATGATTAAGAACAAAATAAATTCAGTTTTTTCCTGAAACCAGTTCACTTTGTTTCTTCTATGCCAACATCCCTTTAGAGAAATGCCTTTAAAAATATCCGAACTCTAGCCCAATAATCACTACGCACGACCGCACAGCATTATCTTTGTACTCCTTTGAAGCCCTTTGATCGAGCTTTCGGTGTTTCATCGGAATTCCGAATCGGGACACGTACGAAGTGCTTCCGGGACGTCAATACGAGGGCCTCAAACAATTCTATGTAATTTGAGGAAAAAGTTAAGCTAAATTTTTGTGTTCTTGTCGAACTATCGGAGCTATTGAAATTACCCCATTAATAATTTTATAAAAGACTTCTAATAATAGAGCCCAACTCGGCTGGGCAGCTTTCGAGAAGCTTTGACCTATCTATTCGTCTAAAATACCGCAAAGCCTGAAAACGAAAGTTTTCAACCAGCATCATCATTATTATTTTGTGGACATTTCACACAGCGCTATCTAGCCCTAACTTGTCATCATCATCATTAACAGCCTGAAGACGTCCACTGCTGAACATAGGCCTCCCCCAGAGCACGCCACCTTGAGCGGCTGCTCGCCTCCTGCATTCATCGGCTCCCCGCGGCTTTCACCAGGTCGTCGGTCCACCGAGTGGGGGGCCGGCCTACGCTGCGTCTTCCGGTTCGTGGTCGCCACTCGAGAACCTTTCTTCCCCATCGGTTGTCAGCCCTAACTTGTACTATAGGATAACTCATAGAAATACTTAGATAATTGTTTTGTTTGTAAATACATACATAGAATACAATATAACATCCAGACACAGAACAAACATCGATGTTTATCACACAAATGTTTGTCCTGGACGGGAATCGATACAGCAGAGACACTACCAACTGAGCTAACAGGCCAGTCAATATCTTCATTTCATTATTTCAATAAAAATTGTAATATTATTCTTAAAAATAAATAAATAAATGGATGAGTAAAAGCACTGACAACTCAACGCAACAAATCGTAGCGCTTTGCTCCATCGCGATTGTTTTAAATCACATACCGACTTGTTCCACCTTGCTCGCTTATTCGCCGTTGAATTAAACATTACCCTGAGTGCAGTATGTACCTTCCTGAGAGCCGATGCATCGGAAATGTGTCTTGTTTCCGGACATTTCAAGGGATTTTAGATTTGTAGAGCGCGTTTGTTACGCATACATTTTTTAAGTAGGTATAACTCCTCCTTCTTGTATAGGAAAGTGACTGATTTGTGCAAGTGGTGTAAGAGAGAACAGCGGGGTGATCATGTAACTTTGATAGCAATGCAACAAAAGAAATTTCAATCCAAATTTGAAAATTTCCATAGTAACTCTGTACATAAGCTGCGTACTGCAACTGTCAAATCCATACATTTTTGTGTTTCTATCGGTTGCCAACAAGTTACATGATCGCCTAGCTGTAGTATTTGCTTTACGGTTTCAGGTTTGTTGCGATCACTAATGGTCTACAGTCTACACTTTGTATGATAAAAAAAAATGTCATAATATATACTGAGCACTATAACAACAATTTAATTCTATCGAGATAGGCCAGTAAAACTTTGAAGAATTAAGATATACTAGTTGCGCCCCACGGTTTGACCCGCAGATTAAAGGTATCTTATGAATAAAGCCCTATTCGAACTGGCGCGTTATTCGCTACCGCTGTGGGTAGCAGTAAATACCGCGCGAGATTCCGCGTGGTATTTTTATTTTTATTTTGTATGAAGTTCCGCGGCTAGACTGAAACTTCATACAAAATACCCGGGTGGAATCCCGCGCTGTATACCGCTACCCACAGCGGTAGGGAATAACGTGCTGGTTTGAATAGGCCTATAATCCAACGTAGGTAGGCAGAAGTTACCAAAATTCAAAATTTCATCAAAAAAAAAATTAAAAGAAAAAATTAATTTCATTTTTTTTATTTCAAATTTCATTCAAAATTTGATCGAAGTCAGTTCAGTAGTCACGGAGATTAACGGTAACAAATATTCACACACAAACTTTAGTACTTACATTATTGGTAGGATTTAGTCACATAATATGCTCTTATGTTTGATTAGGCCAAAATAGACTCAAAATTTGAAATGAAACATGTTAACTAAAAAAATATTTCTTCAAATTTTTACCGAGCTGCAGATAATTTCTAGCAACAAATAAGGGAAAGCGGCTGGTAATGACTGGATGGAAAGAGCTGAACACCGACCTCAGTGGCAATGCTATTGGAGAGCCTACGTCCAGGGCCATCATTCTGTATGAAAACACAGATTCCACACGATACGAAACCACGTCGTTATCGTGTCTTGTTCAAATTGTGTCACAGCATTAAAAATACCTTCACTTTACATTAAAGTTATTTTTATTTCGAATAAATATTGACATAAGTGGTGGTAACTTTTCACTAACATAGAAGTCTTTGTTCACGTGTTGATGTTTCGGAACGCGCCTCAGTGGAACATGATTTTTGACAGTTCAAATCGCGCCAAATCCACATTCGTTTCGTTTCGTTTTCATTTCATAGAGAATAGATTTTTGCAGATTTCTTATGTAAGACAAGGAGTTCGCGTGGTTTCGAAGTAACGATTCGTAAAGTGGTCATACAGAATTAGGGCCTAGCAGTGAACGAGGAAAGGCTGATGATGAAATTATTAATGAATGATAAGTGACAAAACGTGAGACTGTGGTTGACTACACACACACAAACAGCTGAAATGGGATTTCCTAAACTGTAATTTTAGAAGCAATGCTGTGAAATTGTTTCGTGAACGATTTCAGTTTCCCCAAATGGTTTTGGTAACATGACACACCTGGCTGTTGCCGTGCTGGTGAAGCTCGAATGTTTTTAATTCTGACAGAACTGCAAATAGGAAGGCATGAAAGCGTGACTGAAATACACACAGGTATCGAGTACAGTTTGTGTAAATGTTACGTGGGAAACTAGTAATACGCTACTAGGCTTTGCATCTTTGTGAACTTTTTTGGTGCTGATTTTATAGTGGTTATGTCTGGATTGAATAATATAGGGTGTTAGGAAGGTCGATGCAAAATTCAACGACATTGGACTAAGGTAATCTAGCCTAGATAGATGCCTAACGAGATAACCTCAAAAGGGGAGGCCCCTTTCACGGCTTTGCATCGACCTTCCTAACGACCTGTATAATGTGAGAAATCTATAAGTGTATGGTAGCATTCATGTATTTATTAGCTATAGTAGAGTCCCCACAAGGTGAACCGAGTATCTGGTCAAAACCGCGGGGAGCCGATGGATGCAGGAGGCAAGCAGCCGCTCAAAGTGGCGCTCTCTGGGGGAGACCTATGTTCGGCAGTTGACGTCTTCAGGCTGATGATGATGATAGTAGAGTAGGGCAGGGTAATGTGGAACATATTGTGCCTTCTTTGCATTAGCGAGAGTAGTTTGAAGGTTTATGCAATATGATGAGCCTGAAATTAAACTACCTACTTGAATTCAAATTAATAGTCAATGGAAACCATATATCCCAGCCATGCCGGCACAGTTGTCGCGGTACAAAAGCCGCGGCGCGGCGCATTGTTCCGTCGCCATTTCGAGTCCATCGCCACTTCCGCTTCCGATCGCTCGCAACTCGCTCTAAATTGTATATCCCTGGAGATAAATTCAAGCATCGCGACTCAAAATGATAGTTCATAACAGTACAAAGTGTTATATTATCCTTACTCTTTAGTGTAAAAGTGAAGTTGTCTGTTTGTTTATATGTTTTTATGTTTCATTGTGTGGTTTTTACGCCAAAACGCCTATTGGTTAGTGTAATCAACAGATTCATTTTCGTGTGATGGAAAAATTTTAATGACGAATCGCATCCCATTCAGAATTTAAATATTTCCTTTATATTAAAAGTTATCTAACACGTTTGGCTGATTTTTGCATATAGATTGCTGACTAACAAGACCAATATTTATGGTATAATGTTCCGACGAATTATTAGTTCTCGCGGGAAAACAGGTAAAACAAAAAAATGCAGGTAAAATCGTGAGTTAATTGCTAATTTCAGTAAATCATCTTGTAGGAAATCTAAAGTGCTGCTAATCTTGGATTTCCTGCATGCTGCATTTATGCACTAATGCAAGTAAAAGCTCGCGCACACTATAGCCGCAACGGGCCGCAGTGCATCGCATAGCAAAATTGCGCCAAAGCGCATAAGTCTCATCAGGCCGCACAGCAACGAAATATTGAATCAGTCAGCCGCTGGCAATCCAAAGCGACACGTCTGCCTTCCAACGCACACTGAGGCGGGACGCATCGCAACGCACCATCGCCGCAAAAATACGCCTAACAAGCTTCGATCAGGTATACAAAGGAGCTGTTATTTCCCGAGACGGCTTTTTTGCGCCGACACGATATGTAAGGTATCGATAGCTATGGATCATATATACCTGATCGAAGCGATCCGCCAGTGCGTTGCGATGCAGCCCATTGCGACTCGCCTGTAGTGTGCGCGAGCCTTTACTGTCATTTCCGATTATTCGCACCCGACTTTTTCTTTCGTAATCCCGTAGAGGAGATAAACCCAAACATCGTGATACGTGACGCTTACAGGGTGGAATGAGCACGTGAAATATTAATAAATAGAGTGCTATATCTGCTACTTTTCACCCATGTCACCCTATAAATGTAAGTAGAAGAGACACTCACATAAATACATAAACATGTCTGATTATAAACATATATGTTTGCTCTAACTTGGAATTTGATTTGATTATATCTGATTTTTAATCAATTATAGCTGAATTTAATTTGATTTTGTCTGAACAATGTTCTATCGATTATGCTTTAGTAACAAATATAGATAGTTTCTTTTAGAGAAAACAGTACGAAATATATGGTTCTACAGACATGCGCCTAACTAATCGTATATTATGTGACACAAATAAACCGTCTAAAACCATTTCCTCAAAACTCTTGCTAAATACGTCTGAGCACTCTCGTGGCGACAATTCGAGAGAGTTCTAAAAAGCTGGAAGATTTACGTGAAAAACTCCAAACTGCGATCCGGGATGCCAGATCATTAGTTTACAACTGTGGAAGGTCATTCTTGAAGTCTACCCTGAAGTTGGCGTCATAAAAGTTTGTTATGAAGTTGACGTTGAAGTTTATTGTGAAGATGAATGGACGAAAGTTTGAGCTGCGATTCGTCAACTATTCGCGCAGGCAAGTTGGCAGAGAAAGTTAAGGAGCAAGGCTAGAAGAGAGCCGTATTTCAATTTCAAGTTTTATAGAATAGTTTTAAGTTTTCAAAATAATAAAATAGACAGACAGACGGACAGCGGAGCCTTGAAGGCCTTCTGTCTGTCTGTGCGTCTGTCATCAGGCTGTATCCCATGAACGGTGATAGTTAGACAGAAGAAATTTTCAAAAAATGATGTATTTTTGTTGCCGCTATGTACAACAGCAAACACTAAACAACAAAATAAAATAAACATTTAAGAGAGCTCCCATACAATAAGCGTGTTTTTTTGCTTGTTTTTATAGATAATGGTACGGAACCCTTCGTGCGCGAGTCCGACTCCCACTTGGCCAGTTTTTACGGTTGAAAGTACTGAACAATATTTTCACACCCATTTAGTTCACAAGGTCTAACGACGCGTGATTTAGTTGACGTTGATGTGCCCTGAAAACACACATCCTTAAATAAGTCCAGCCATTGCGGCCTGATGAGGGACAAAAGCAAACCAACTTTCTGTTAATTGTTATATTGTGTCGTTTAAGTATCATCATAATTATCATCAACAGCCTGAAGACGTCCACTGGTAAACATAGGCCTGCCCCAGAGAGCGCCATTTTGAGCGACTGCTCGCCTCTTGCATCCATCGGCTCCCCGCGTTTAAGATAGAATGTTTCACTAGCGCGGCAAATTAAAATTATCTTGCGTTAGTTTGCCATTAATAGCTTAATTACTCAACGTGATTACATGAAAACTAATTTTGCGTAAATAAATAGAATGTATCAACAAATTACGATTAAAACTATCTCCTAGATATCATTGGTTTAGCGACAAATGGCAATAAACAAATTTCGTCTTAGTTTTTCAGTATATTGCCATTTGTCGCTAAACCAATGATATGTAGGTAATAGTTTTAATTGTAATTTATTAATAAATTCTATTTATTTGCGCTAAATTAGTTTTCATGTAATGACGTTGAGTAATTAAGCTATTATTGGCAAAAGAACGCAATAAAATATAAATTTGCCGCGCAAGTGAAACGCCATCTTAAGTCAATCACAAAATTTGTAAACAAAATTAGCATCATCAAAACGTAAATACTATGCGAATGCGAGGTCATTTCCCCCACGAACAATCAACATAATCATATATTCAGGAACCGCCGATTAGTTCATAATGACATTTACTTCCGGATCGGTTTATTCATAGTTCGGAAATGTATGCAATTTTTAATTGCCCCTAGTGGTTAATTAAAATTTAAATTTAGGGGTTACCTGTTACCCCAAAGGTGCTGTCGTTGCGGTGACTATTTTGTCTCACAAGGTGAAAACACCCTAGTAATAATTAAATAATATGTGAGGCGGAATTTTTTCAAATTACTTATCAATAATCAATTCTTTATCATTAATTAATAATTTTGTGCAATCGCGTTGTAATATATTTTATATGGCTTTGACTAATATGATTATTGTGCTCAAGGTTTAGATTTAGGTATATTTATATTTTTCTTTTCACCTGGTTTTTATATATCACCGTTATCTGTTAGGACACTGTAAACTTTGTAATCTCTATAACTACAAGCGGAAACTATTTAAGGCTTTCTCTTTTGTTTATGATCATTATTTATTAGCTTCTAAGCAGCTGTTAGTTTTCCATGTAAAATAAAAATAAAATAAAATAAAATAAATAATATGTGGAAAAGGAAGAAGGGCCAGTCGAGTAACACCAGTGTTGTCTACAAATTATGCAATACTTCACACATAAACAAGTTAACACCTAAATAGCAATATTAGCATAGATTTTATTTGTCACAGTGAATTAAAAAGTCTATATTCACTTGTATAGTTTAGAAATTGAATTGATTATTATAGTTGAGATATATTGTCATAATAATTATTGTAACTAATTACAGTTATTTATTTCTACAGATTGACTATATTATACTAAATCTACTTTCAACTATCTTTAGTACTCACTTAGCAATTTCACTAGCTCACGTTTGCTGCTCATTTTGAATAGTATATCACATAGTTTTTAACCACAACAGATATCAACCAAATTATTCATATTTACATAGAAAAGACACATCAAAATTAAATTAGTAAGTTTAGCGCCCTTTAACAAACGTAGGTACAATAATTTTACATTTTGTCTTAGTGGCTAATTCGCCATGCTATTGTCATTCGTTATATTATAGAACCACAGACGAGTGCTCTGTCTGACAAACGAGTCTAGTACTTAAATCAGCCTAGAATTAGCTAGGTTGGCTTAGGAATTGCTTTGTAAAATTTTAATAAGCCCCCTTAATGAGGCACATTTCACGATAAGCTCGTCCACTATTCACGCGAGCCACGTTATGTAGGTAGCAGTTAAAGTGGGATTACTAAAGACGCTTAACGAAAAAACACAGCATATTCTTTTACCATTTCGCCGTAAAGAAAGAATCCCGTTAAGAATTTCATTACAGTTTCGTATTGGTTTGAAAAGATTTCATTTTAGTTTACGTTCTTTTGTGGTTTAAATGCATCTCATTAAAATTTTAATTACACTTTTTGAATGGATAAAATGCACATGTTTTACAAAAATTTATGAATGTCAGAATCTATAGGTAATTTAAAGTTTTGTAGTGAAATACTTTTACAGTAGCTTATTTATAACTTGCCTATTTAAAAAGACAATTATGTTTCTATTCTGAAAAAAATGGAGGAGGCTTGTGTTCAGCAGTGGACATCATCAGGTTGATGAGGGTGAATGATGACTCCAAAAAAATATTTATCGGCATAGGCCTCCCACAGGGATGTACCTCATCTTTTTCCAAAGAATGTTTTGTTTTGAAAGGTTTTATAGTAAATTAAATACATCTATCATCGTAAAAACTATGCTATCTATATTATGTAGTAATTATTCTTCGAATAATTCACGCTAGTGCAGAAGTCAGCAGAAACAATGGTACTATCTTGTAGTATTAAAGTTAATATCGCAGTGAATCGCTAAACTTAAATTAGCTCATACCACAGACCACAGTCACCAGAGTAAGCGCACTCAAAAGAAATGAAAATCTTAAAAATTGTTCAGATTTTATTGCGACGTGCGACGTCTGGATTATTACTTCAAAATAACTGGCAAATAGTAAAATGCTTACGGTTTTTATGTTTTAGTAATTTTGACTACTTTCGTCAAAATATCAAGACCATTTCTGGGTATTTCCCTCTAAATCATTTGCATCTATTTCATAGAGGAAACTGTGAAAGACATGTAGTATTTTAGCCTAAAATAGGTGAATTCAGTAGAGAACACCCTGAAATAGATGCATTAAAGGTCCTTATCACCGAAACTAGTTTCTTTTAGACATTGACATACATATTACTATGTTTTTAGACCACTAGTGAATGGAGTGAAACTATTCTGGTATTCCTATTTTTTAATACACCAAAAATTAAAGGTGAGAGGTTTACATAGGGCCTTATAGGTTGTGTGGTGTAGGTACTCAAAGTCCCAGGAGTTAAGTCGTCCTAAAGTTTGGTGTCTGACAACACAGTGCTTTTACAAAGGCTGTATCTGCAACATTTGTATCTTAAATAGCTTTAGTTGCTTAAGACTAGATAGTAATTAAAAGAAACTATGCCTAGGTCTTTTCGTCCAAAATACCGCACAGCCTGAAAACGTAGGTTTTCAATCAATGTGTGTTGCCAGTGATAACTTATGGAACTGAGACATGGTCTCTTACTGTTGGCCTCATTAGTAAGCTCAAAGTTGCGCAACGAGCTATGGAGAGCTATGCTCGGTGTTTCCCTGCGAGATAAGCTCCGGATTGAGAAGATCCGCAGAAGACATAAAGTGACTGATATAGCTCTTAGAATTAGCAAGTTGAAATGACAATGGGCAGGCCACATCACTCGTAGAACTGACAACCGATGGAGAAGAAAGGTTCTCGAGTAGGGACCACGAACTGGAAGACGCAGTGTAGGCCAGCCCCTCACTCGGTGGACCGACGATCTGGTGAAAGCCGCTGGGAGCCAATGAATGCAGGAGGTGAGCAGCCGCTCAAAGTGGCGCTCTCTGGGGGAGGCCTATGTTCAGCAGTGGACGACTTCAGGCTGTTGATGATGATGATGATGATGCTTAGGTACTCTTAAATCATACAAGTACTACCAAAACGGTTAATTGGCGCGTATGTTAAATAAAAAATGTATGTCATAATAATGGTAGGTACCCAAATCATCAGCCAAAGCTTGTAAAGTTATTATAATAATATCTTACTGTTACTATGCTGCTGATATTTTTTACTTCAACTGCAAACAGCTCCAGGACTAAAGTAATATTATAAATGTCTCAACAAAAAGTGGCGAAATGTTTCTTTGTAACGCTTTGTAAGATCATCAGAATAATTTCTCTAGAGTCCTATTTGGTAAGCGCTTTGAAAACATGGACCGTTTTGCGGCGTGCATTTCAAAGTAGGGAAATTCCATGTTACGCTGTTGTTTACTTTCAAAAAGGTTTTCTTTAAAATAATTGGTAAAAAGACCGTTCAAGATAGAATAATAAAAAAGAAACAAAAAACACCAGAACACCAAACCCTGATATACCCTTTTTTGAAGTCAGTTATATTTCTCATCATCATCATCAATAGCCTGAAAGATGTTCACTGCTGAACATAGGCCTCTCCTATAAAGCGCCACTTTAAGCGGCTGCTTGCTTCCTGCATCCATTGACTCTCCGTGGTTTTGACCAGATCGTCGGTCCACCTATAGTGGGGGGCTGGTTTACGCTGCGTCTTCCGGTTCGTGGTCGCTACTCGAGAACCTTTCTCTCCCAGTTCAGTCATTAAAAATTTAGAACGGGGTATTGAGGTGTCATGGACTTTAGATTAACGTATTGTACCTATTATTAGCATCATAAACATAGACTTAAGAAGATTCAGATACATCCAAGAAAAAAGTTTAATAAACTGTCAATATAAACGGTCCTTCGGGCGGGAACAACTGATGAAGAGATAAAGGCAGTTCTCTCTAACGCTATCTTTTTTAAAGCAAAAGAGAACGTTGGAAAATAATATCTACACAATCATCCCATAAAAGCGTTTTCACGAATAACAAAGTTCTATAAAAAGATCCCTAGGGATGGGATGTGTTCGTAACGAGAACCTACACAAATAAATTTTATGATAATATTTTCGAAAACCAACGCTCGCTGAATTTTATAACCTTATAATTGAAAAACAAATGTTATTTTTACTCATTTTAATTTTATTCTTGGTATCACATATATATAAATGTTATTCTTTTAAAGTGTTTTTGCATGCAGTGATGCTAATAAGAGATAAAAAAATGTAGACTAAAACTAACACGACGTGGAAATAAATGTTTGAATTATTAATTGTTTCCTTTTTAGGATTCCTTACCCAAAGGGTAACCCAATTACTAAGGCTCCGCTGTCTGCCTGTCCGTTTCTGTTGCCGCTATATCAACGAATACTAAAAAACAAATTAAAATAAATATTTAAGGGGGCTCCCATACAACAAACGTGATTTTTTTGCTTGTTTTTATAGATAATGGTACGGAACCCATCGTGCGCGAGTCCGACTCGCACTTGGCCGGTTTTTATTTATTTAAAACAACCAATACAAGTGATAATAACTCAAGTGGTATCGATAAATTGTCATGGAATAGATTTCAATGTGTTTAACCACACTACTGGACCACCATAGTTTAGTTGACAAAGTGTACTTTATCGATAAATTGACGTTTCTCTAAATTCACATCCCTACAGAGCTCTAGCATTGCTTCAAAGGAAATTATGAGTTCTTCATTAGCTTTTGTATTCCCTCAGTGAGTCTTACATTGTCATTTAACAAAGCTTATTAAATATCCGTGGCGTTTGTATCAAAATATGCAAATAAATGTTACATTAAAGATATTATTAGATCAATGGATAAGTCTTTGTTCTTAGATTTTTGGATCTAATGGTTTTCTCTGAAAACTGGGTCAGATTATCTTTATTGCGTCACTTTAGTAGTGCATCATACTATTACTATTATATTTATTGTTATAGTAATTGTGTTAAACTAGATTTTAATAATATTTCTAAAGTTATATTTTAGGTGCTTCTTAATTCTTAATACAAAAACAGCAAGCTTTTCATCACCATCATCATCAGCCTGAAGACGTCCACTGCTAAACATAGCCCTCCCTAATAGAGTGCTGCCACTTTGGGCGGTTGCTTGCCTTCTGCATCCATCGGCTCTCCGCGACTTTCACCAGATCGTCGATTCACCGAGTGGGGGGCCGGCCTACGCTGCGTCTTCCGGTTCGAGCTCGCCACTCGAAAACCTTTCTTCCCTATCCGTTGTCAGTTGTACGAGCAATGTGGCCTGCCCATTGCCATTTCAAATTGCTAATTCTAAGAGCTTTATCGGCTATGTCAACTAATTAATGTAGATATACTATAATATTCCTGGAAATGGGTCCGTACTGTATTTTTTGTAAAGTATTTTTTTTTCACTCCACGTAATTGCCGTGTCCCAGAATGAGGTTAATTAGTAGGTATTCGTTTTATTCATATTCATTAGCACAGTTGTGTATGTCACTCAAGCTGAACTGTCTGTCTACAATAGATATTCGCACATAAAAGCAGGTCAATTTGATTCCGACGTCTCATCTAGTCGTAAAATTTGGGCGGATTATGTAATCATTAAAGGCGGAATTGCCCATCATTCTAAAACAATGTTATTCTATCAAAAGCAAAGTAAAATTTGTCGTAAAGAAAAGCGATGTAACTTTACTGATTAAAAGTTACATTAGATCTAGAAATAAGTTAGATTGTCTAAAGAGTAAGAGAGTAAGAGTTTGAAGTGGTTACTTCAACTTTATATTATAGGAACATGCAACAACACATTTTATATTGATCACCTTCTCTTCAAATTCGTCAGTAGATTTAATGCCTGTCTGCACTAAACTTTTTTAAGATCGTTAGTTTGTACTTATCTCTCAAGTAGCTGACCCGCCCCGGCTTTGCACGGGTTAATTAGTCTCACGCCTTATCTCAGTCTAAAGGAAGAGAGAAGAAAGAGGGAAAAATATAAGGGAAAAGGATGAATAGGTGAAGGTGAAAGGAAGCAGGTGCGCCACACCGCTCTATCCCATAGTACAGAAAGAGGCTTTGGACCTAATACTGAAAGTTGGATGTCTGTAATATCTGAACCACAAAACTGACGACCAAGAAATATTTACGGGACAATATATAAAGTACTCCCTTTCTATAAAAAAAAAGAATGAATGAAATCGGACCACGCATTAATGAATTATATAAATAAGTACATATTTTTTAATTTCATCCCCTCTCCCGCGGGAACCGTGCTGAATTTCGGGATTAAAAGTATCCTATAGCCTACCTTGTAATTTGAACTCAAATCATGCTAAGTTTCATCTGAATCTATTCAGTATATAGTTTCGGCGTGATTTTCAGCCAAGATACAGACAGGCAGCCAAAAAAAAAAGATTTGACTTCGGCATCGATAATTAAAAAAAAAATTCAAAATATCTTCAGTGTACAGAATTGGACCGGTTACAATTTTATTATATGTATAGATATAGATGACGGGCTCGTCATCTATAAACACAGTAGACTTACTGCGACGCATTTGGGTACGTACGTCCTAGACTCTAGGATAGATATAACATAAAGCGCTACCGTCGAACTTTGGTGCAGACATTTTGGCTAAACCTATAATAGTTTTGTGTATCTTAGTTATTGCCCTTTCAAAATCTGTTTATGACGTTTATTAGATATTAATATAGCCTAGTACTTACCATTAATTTAATAACGTTTAAGTAGATCCAGCCACGCGCGCCGAGCTGTAAGCAGACACTACCACAAACATTATAATTACTTTCACGTACACAACTAGATTTGTATGTTACTACGCATACACTTGTGGTTTCAAGTCGCTTGATAACACTACGTCATGCGATCACTAGGGAGGGTGTGTCTGAATAAAATATCGATAAATATAACGAAACACTCGATAAACGAGGACACTTATTTGCGTATCGATATTTATATTTCACGGCATCTATTTATAAGTTTCTATTGAGGTCAGCAAAAGCGATAAGATTTGATTTAAACTTGCGGAGCGTTTCAGTTTACAGTCATCAAAAACACTTGGAATATAGACTTTAACACTCAAATAATACAGCTGCGAATCTACTAAAGATAACTACAAAAGTGCTGTCCACTTTTTTAGTCGCAAATACCGAAACTAAGGTAAATTGAGAATCATTCGAAAAGGTCATGAAGTGAGGAATTGGGGGTCCGAATTCGACAGTTCTCACCGGAAACGGGTGCTTAGAAAGTTACTTCGAATGTACTTAGGTTGTTCCGAAAACGTGACCGCTCTCTACCGCCAATATTGGAAGCCTACGAGACTGCGTAGGTGGAAGGTCAACATATCGATTTGCAAGTAAGTGTATTAGAAAATAGTAATTTGCGTTAATGTATACTATAGTCTGACCTCTGACTAATTGAGTGGTTCTATTGTACAAAACACTGAACTAAACTTAATCTGACATTTCTAAAAATCATTGCTATCCTTATCATTTCGATTTATGGGAAAGGAACAGCAACATATTTAGAGATGCCTAATTGAATAAGTCTAAGATTTTGCACAACAGAACCGACGCCAGTATAGACTCAGTACTGAAAACTATAAAATCAAGTAAAAAAAAGGAACATGAAACCTCAACAACATACCATCCCGATACGAATACGTCTTTGAACTCTATTTCAGTCTAATAATTAGACGCACGCTCCCTATCGTCGTTCAATACAAACCGAATGGTATGGTTTTGAGATTTCGTATTCCATTTTTCGGGTTTCCTTTCTTGTTCTGAGCGCTAAGTCTACATTTTCTTTTAGTTTGGAAGTCTAATTGAAAAAGTATGTGTGATGCTAAATAATGAGTCAGAATGTATAATAAGTAAGTATGTGTGAAGTTATGGATTTGAACTAAAGCTGGGTTAGCACGGATGGTAGACAAATTGTCTTTCCCCGTTTTATGACACTTTCTTCATACTTGCTTACTTTTCAAGTGGAATAAGACAGGGGAAAGACAATTTTGTCTACCGTCTGTGCTAGGGCAGCTGAGTTACATGCGTAGTTTGGATTCTGGCTTACTTTCTGACTGCTCTGTGAGACCTGGGAAATATAGCAACGTGTTAGTACATAGCTAAAGCTAAGCTGGTATGTATCGTTCAGATATTTTACAGTAAGAATGAAAGTGTGAGCCTGCGGGATTATTAAGAAGTAGGTACCTATAAAGTTCAAAGCAAATTACAGTTAGTTTTCTAATGATGAAATATTTATACTGGTGAGCGTTTAATATTTAACGTACTTGTGCATAGTAATGTGCAAGTTTTAGCATTAAAAATAATAATTATGATAGTAAGATAACCGGCCAAGTGCGAGTCGGACTCGCGCAGGAAGGGTTCCGCACCATTATCTATAAAAACGAGCAAAAAAAAATCACCTTTGTTGTATGGGAGCCCCTTTAAATATTTATTTTATTCTGTTTTTTGTATTTGTTGTAATAGCGGCAACAGAAATACGTCGAAATACAGCGGAGCCTTAGTAATAGGGTCCGTTTTACCCTTTTGGTACGGAACCCTAAAAAACGAGACAACCGCACAAGCAAAATTCTTCATCGTAAAACGTTCACATCATGATTACTCCATACGTTCCCACTGAAAATAAGGGTCATATTCACCATGCTGGTCAAGTGTTATTGGTGGATGACAGATGTCATCTAATTTTGTTTCCACGATGTTTTCCTTTACCGCTGTAGGAGCGATTGCGAATTCTGCTAATAACTTGAAAGTCACAAAGCCAAGCGGTATTAAAACCTGGGTGCGCCGTTTTTAAAATCGCACGGGCTTACGCGGATTCACTCTTGCTCTAAACGTTGAAACGGATATTAATATTTAATCATAAAACAGTTAGGCAGACAAAGAGGAACGCTCATCTACGTAAGGTAAACAACCTAATGGATCACAGAGCAGCGTTAACCCCGTTGTTTGTGCAAAGAATCTTACAGAAATAAACAGGACGAGCGTAGTTTACAGCAAATTGATTACTCTACATCAGTCAACCGTATCTGGCGTAAGGGGCATAATCGGAGGGCAGCGGTGAAATATTACTGTGGCAACAATGAAATAAGAAATATCTTTCAACGTGTACAATCAATCACGTTCCGTGTCGTGTTATGAATCAATAGATCAAATTGCTCCATAGAGTATGGCAAAACCGTACAAACTTAAGCGATGAGGTCGACTGCAGACTACCCCACAATCGATAGAAGATATCTGCTATTTTCAATTTTAATCAGCACTGGTGACGTAACGCTTTATAAAAGACGGTATTCTTGGCTTTGTCGTCAAAATGTTCTTCATATATATAATATATTTAGTGAACTGGCTGTAAATGGCAAACCTGAACGTTCTACTCAACCCAAATTGACTGACCTGATAGCTCTGTCGGCAGTAGCTCTTCCTTCTGCACTATATGTTGTGAGCTCGATTCCCACCCGGGACAAACATATTTGTGTGATGAACATTGATGTTTGATCTGTGTCTGGGTGTTATATTGTATTCTATGTATGTATTTACAAACAAAAAGTATCTATCACAGTAGTGTGCAAGCACTACTGTGTTCTGGTTTGATGGGCATTGTAGCTAGTGAAATTACTGGGCAAATGAGACTTTATGATCTGATCACTCAGTCTAGTAATCTGATTACTAAACTGGGTGATGTCTCAGGATGACGTGCGCAGTGCAGTGTCGCGCGAAACTTTATTGTTGTAAAGTTCCGGGTGACACTGCAACTGTTATGGGCGGCCGTGTCACTTAACATCAGGTGAATGACTAGCTCGTTACGTCATTCAATCACATAAAAAAAAGCTATCAGTTATCTAGTTTCCATAGTACAAGCTATGCTTAGTTTGGGGCAGATGGAGCAGTGTGAAATGTATACACATATTTTTTTAGACCGCCTTTTGTACCTAACTTATTATGTGATTCTCATATTTTCTACATGTTTTTATTATACTGGTGTCAATAAAGAGTTATTGTATAATATTGTATTGTATTGTATTGTATTGTATTGTGCTGTACTGTACTGTACTGTACTGTACTGTACTTTACTGTACTGTACTGTACTGTACTGTACTGTACTGTACTGTACTGTACTGTACTGTACTGTACTGTACTGTACTGTACTGTACTGTGCTATACTGTATTGGACCGTACTGTATTTTATTGTATTGTGGTGTATTTACTTATATTTATTTAAGTACCACATATTCAACTTTTGTAGTCGTTAGATCTACCTACTCGACTACAATATTATATTCGACGACTACAGTTGTTAAATAATATATTGTAGTTGATTAGATTGTTTAGGTGTGCCATTTACAGCCAGTTCATGGCCAGTCCATTAATCATAAGTACGAGGGACATTTTTGTGTGTAATTAAAAACACCTGTCAGTGGAGTGGACAGCGGTGAACTGTGAGGGCTCCTGATGTAGTCTCCATGGCTGCGGTCGTTTTGTCAGGCATTTTTGTAATTAATTGAAGCTTTTAAATTTCATACGTTAAAAGGTCAAAATGTTAATCTAAAACATAATAGCCTATCTATAGCATAATACCTGTAGGATACAAACACAGTGTTACTATAAGATTATCACTGTTAGCAATTCTAAAATAGTGTTTGAAATATTGCTAACTCGAAACAATTGAATTATAATCGTAGATATCCCGTTAACAAACAATATTTAAGAAATATACAGTAAGTATACGATAGTACAGTGTTCCCGTAATCTGACTTACTTATATTATAAAATTCCAGCATTTGTAAATAATTACATCTTCATTATAAACACTCACAAAATATGTACCTACTGATAAATAACAATAGATAAAGCCCCTTTAAGCAATAGTTTCTCTAATTACACGCCTTAACGAATGGGTCTAGCCGTGAGAAGAAATAATTAACGCCGCTCTATAAGAAAACCCAAAGATAATAAGAAGTAGCCGTGACCATTTTTCGCGATAAACATAGTTTGAACAGTCTTGTCGTATTTGTGTACTTTAGATACAAATATATTTTTCTTTGATATTCATTACATATTCATTATTATTTGTTCCCATAACACCTTTTATGAGCAAGTGCATTCTGTGTCACAATTAGAGAAATATCGTTTATCTTAGCTAGCTAAATGTGCAAACGGCGCCGTTGCGTGCTGAGCACGTTTAATCTGTTTGGCTGGCGTAGCGCTCATAGCGAAGCACGATTAGCCGTTTCTTACCGATCGGCAAAGTTAAACAACGTTCGCTGCGATCACTACTTTGATGGGTGACCGCTACAGCAAAAAGTGGTATTTACAACTGATCGCTACCGTGCTTCAGAGAGCACGTTAAGCCGTTGGTCCCGGCTGTTGTCGTAAGACAATAGTCGTTAAGCCAAGTCAGAAGCCTTTTGGCGACCTAAAAATTCTGGCACCAGGGTTGACCACTTGCCTACACGAGAAGAAAAAGAAGAAGAAGATTCATTATTATTTTCCTAAATTTAGTTAATTTGTTCCAGTGGTTTATTCGAGAAAAGCGGTAATAAACAAATTGAGAGTTGGAAGCAGGAAGGCTAATGTTACAAAAATAACATTATTCAAATTCCTATATTTAAAAAAACTCTTGAAGTTATTCGTAAGTAGGTTCTTCCATACATATGAAGAAGGGAACTCCTGACCCACCCTTTGTGGCCCATCGTGACTTATCACATTCAGCCCGCTCGGCCCTATTTTCCTTTTCTTTGTGTACGATTTACGATATTCGAGTAAGGGCCCCTTAATAAAATATTTATAGGCGAATAAAATAATGGAGTTTCTTTGCACACAGTTCGAGATTTTAACGATAGAGCGTTTACAACAAGGCGAAAAGGATTTTTTAAATTTAAAATCCTACCTTGCCAAATATTAAAACTGCTTCTCTCAATTGATTAGAAGTAATAACGTAGTAAAATTGGTGTATCACAAGTTTATAATGCAGCCCAATAATCTATATAATAAAACTGTAACTGGGCTAAATCTGTACATTCAATATTTTATGAAAATTTTGATTGCATTACACTTTTATGAAATGGAAACAAATTTTTTGAATTTTATATCTGTCTGTTTATCTGTCTGTCTCTTCGAGCATGCATCACGCTAGAACTACTGAATGGATTCTGCTGAAATTTGGTATGGTTATAGTTAATTTTTCAAAATAATATTTAGGATTCCTTTTGTTATCTAAAATGGCCAAGTGCGGATTGCACGAAGAAACATGTACTTTTTATGCAAGATTTTTTTGGGTGTATTATTTTTTATTTATTTTTTTATTTATACTCATTCTATCGAAGGGAAGATGGAAGGGAAAGCCGCTTCGCCAGCTTCCCTTCTATTGCCGTCCCATCTATTCATCATTTTCCCCATCCTTTTCCCCTTTCGTTTCCCTCTTACCCATAAAGAGGGGTAAGGCGTAAAACTAATTAACCCATGCGAAGCCGGGGCGGGTCAACTAGTAGAGCCTGAAATGATTTCCACGATTTATATTTTCCAAAAGTACATCGCAGTTTGTTTTTGTTTAACCTATAAATACTTCAATAGGAGTCAAAAAGGAAGCTCTAATATAATATTGACTAATATATTGCGGAAGGGGTGAATGACAATTCGGGTGCTACGGGTTAATATCTGTCTCGGAAATGATGCGTTTGTTTTTGTAACGTATTAAATGATGGTGCGATAAAAAGGGCAAACGTTTGAGTTTTATTAACGTTATATGGTGAGAAAGATGAGTATGATATCTAAAATTTCATGAATTTTGACACACAGTCATTGCAACCGAGTTTACGTTTATCAGATAAACTGATCGTCGCTTAGATAGATATGGAAAGTTTTGATGTTTCTCTGAAGGATCGAATCAGGAATGAAATGATATTGCTGTGAACCAAGGTCACTGACATCATCATAAACATAGTATGAAGACGTCCACTGCTGAACATAGACCTCCACAGAGTACCACTTTGACTGTCTGCTTGCCTTCTGCATCCATCAGTTCCCCGCGGTTTTACATAGATCGTCAGTTCACCTAGTGAGAGGCTGGCCTAAGCTGCGTCTTCCTATTCGTGGTTGCCACTCTAAAACCTTTCAATGACATAGCCCACCGAAAAGCAAACTGAATTGGCTGAGCTGACATTTGCCCCCAAAATCGACAACCATAGTCCTTGTTGGAGTGCTTCCTAACACGGCAGTCAACCTTCGACGGAAAGCGACAATTTTCAGTGGCTAGCAACAACTGGATGAGAAAACCCGAAGATCTTGGGAGACGCGTAGAGCCAGCTACGACCTAATACAGGCTTATAATGATGATGATGATAATGAATATTAATAATAACGCCAATCAATGTTTCCAGTATACTCTGCATTTGAAGCGAGATCCAAGAACTGCGAAGACTGTGCTGGTACATCCAGAATGTGATTTTACTTTCTAGACTGGACATCTTTATGAATAAGAATAAGTCAAATTCTGCTAGAAAAAGGCCAGTTTAACTGGAACAGTTTTAAACAATTAAATTTATTCGATCACGAGCCGCCCGGCTCTACAGTACTAATTGACCAAAGTTAATCCATTATCATTATTACATTCATGAACTTACAGAAGTCATGTTTTTGGTGTCATATCTTTAATGTAATAAATGTATATTTGAAAAAAATTCAACGCCGTGGAAGTGATGCCGCCATGACGTCCTGACATTGTATAAATTTACAACAATTTTCAAAATAGATATATTATTCAAAACATTGACTTAATTATGGTAAAATATGCTGCCTTTTCAATTACACTTACCGGAGTAGTTAGCACAAACTTTTACAGCTCAACTAGGCATGCTTTCTTTGTAGGCACTCGACCGATCTCGTCTAACTTACATCATAGACTGAGTGCTAGTGAAGGCCAATCTGTGAATTTGGCTCCCACTTTGAAGCGATGTTATAACCTGTCATCAGGCCTGTTCGTACGAAGTAATATATTATACATAATTATGTCAATGATTGTTTGATATTTCTCTTCTGCGATAATTTGTAATAGTAGGTACCTATTAGGTATCTAACATTCTGAAATTCTGTAGGTTCTATCTTGAGGGCTAGACTAGTTTAGTATAGACTGATGATGATCAGCAGGTGGCGATCTGTGTTGTGTGGTCACCAACCCCTAGACCCAGAATACATCATAATACTCCGTACCCCTACGGGCCTACATATAGGTAGATGTAGGCTTGGCCTACTATTATGTATAACATAAAAACCCTACATTTTAAAACACTTAAGAAACACCTCAATTAATTATGATTAATATTCCATAAAAAGCCTTTTAAATACCAAAATCCATTTAAAAATTTATATTTTAGAGACGATCAAAGCAAGGAAAAGCGCCTCCGGCTAACTCCCGGGAAGGTCCGAAGCAAATTACTAATGAAACAGTGATAAATTTACGGTTTTCAATTAAGAAATATTTTCATTCGTTCTCGTTGACTTAATGGGCATTCAATTTTACGTAAAGGTCAAAAGGTTTGCGGGAATTATGGGTATCTTATTAGGGAACTTTTGGAATCCGAACGTGATTAGGGCTATTAGAGAATTTCATAAATTCCTGTGTAGGCAAGTGTTTAACCTTAGTGCTTAGTACCAGTTTTAGCCGCCCTGACTAGGTTCAAAGTTGAAATCTTAGGACTTGTGACTATTGTCTGATCTGTTATGGCGTTAAAGCCACATAAACAAACAAAAAGATTCTAAAGATTTTTTTGATACCCCCTAAAACACAATTATATAAGTTTCATTGATTTAGGTAGCAAGTAGGTAGCTAGGTAGTTTGTATTCATAAAGGTGTACTTATTGCCTACTGTAAAAGCTGTTGTAACTTGGAAGGAACCAACATAAAATTCAGAATTTTAGGTACTCCTCATTTTACAAAACGCAATGGGTTGCTGTAGAATTGGAAACCTTAAATCGTCTCTTATTAGAGTTTTTTGTTGTTCACGGTAAACAGATTTTGAGAACGTTAATTTTGGAGAGATTCAAATATTTGTAGTAAAGAAATTCCCTGAAGCCTTGATTATTGTACAAAATAAAGGAAAGCCATCTCGCAGTGGAAATACAGAGAAACAAATTCCTGCAAATCCGAGCTGAGAATTGAGATGTGAGATGGAATAGCTTGTGAGTAATTTCCCCGGATTGCTGTGAACACCGAAACACAAATAAAGAGATCTCACGAACTAATTCTAAAAAGGTTCTTTAATTTGTGACTGAATTTACATTAAAAAAATTGCCGGTCATTATGCGCAGAGTAGCTTTTTATAAACCGAAAGTCATAATTATGCGGTTTAAGCCTCGTGAACGAGACAAAGCCAATGATAGATTGATAGCAAAATCTGCATTTGTTATTGTGTAGAAAAAAGTAAACCACAGATAGTTCAACATCACACAGATAATAATGCTTTAACAAACTGACTAAAATATAACTCATCATGGCTTTTAAAGAAACTAGGCTGTTAATTTGCCAGTCCAGTCAGAAATTTAACAGAGTAAAATGAGTTATGCACCCTAACAAATCGGCTTGCACCGCATCGTTTCACAGGTTTCTGTGTCATTTGCCACTTACACGCGATTTAAGAAAGACCTAGTCAGCCTTTCCGATTCATTTACTACGACTGGGTTTCAAACGCATTAAATTTGTAAGCTTGTAAGTTTATAACTTATCGAATATTTCATTTCTTAGCCATTGAATAGTACTAAGATTATTCGCTCTGTAATTATTGTGGTAATCACGCTCACGCCCAGATAGAGGTGCCTTGGTCTACGTTTAATTTTCATACGTTCCAGTCGCGTTTAGAATAAAACCTCTATTATTTACGCAGGCAACCAGAGTACGTATTGTTTTGACATTAGTGTATAATTATGCTCAGCGTCTATCACAGATCTATGGTGCCTATTATGTTCGGCGCTTGGCCATTGACCTAAGTTTAAGTGTTCGACACTTGTTCCTACTCAATGGCGGTAGTAGATTAGATTTCACTGCGTAGTATACACCTACGAGTAAATATCATAATGTTAAATTAAGAGAATATAATGCTGAAGTATGGTCATGTGTGACTTAATAATCATTTTGTAAAACAACCCCTAAAAAGGTTCTAAATATAAAACACCTTTTCTACCGCTTTTAGAGAGGTGAAAATAGTGAGTAGTAGAGGTTTCACAAATACTGCCTGACATGTAAAAACAGCCATTCGTGGTGCACTCAATGTGATTGTGAACCAGTGAACGTTAGAATTGAGAATGCATGAGAAACCTTATTACTTAAACTAGATTGTGTGATGTCTCAGGATGACGTGCGCAGTGCATTAGTGTCACGCGGAACTTTATTTTGAGTTCCGAGTGATACTAATGTAATCTGTATCTATTATGGGCAGCCGTGACGCTAAACACCAGGTGAACGACTAGCTCGTCACGTCATTTGTTTACATAAAAAAACAGACGTGTTTTTTATTTGTGTTTATATCGATTTTGTCGTTGCTATCTACGCTTGGATGTCTACGACGTACAATTTTCCCTTTTGAAACTTCAGATGCGACATATACAAAATGTGTCTTATTATACCTAGGTAACAGAGTTAATTTTAAGATTAGAACACGATTATCGCGTGGCCTATGACAATGAACAGTCCGCCACGGGCAGCAATAAGCCGCGTAAGCCATAAGACGCGTGGTTAGGCCGCTCTGTTGTAGCCCTGGTCCTTTCAAACCTTTAGAAAGGTCTATCCGCACAACGAAATACGTATCTGATCTTCGGAAATAAAAAATTAGTCCAAGAGCCCTGAATGTTTCCCAAAATAAATATTTTTGATATTTCACCCAACGCCATCCAGCCCCTAATATAGAGAGCATCACCGTGATTTTGAGGCACGCTGTATAGGTTGTTCTCATAAGATCGCTGTCATTAAACTATTTCAGTAACTATGAGCATGGAACAAGGAGGAGAGGAATACTAACACACCAAGAAAACAGCGTAGATCAAAAATATGCCTAAAACTAGATGGCGTTGCAAAATGAGCGCGTTGAATGAGTTGAGCGCAGATCGCAGAGATATGCCAAAAAACCATTTTAAACCTAGCCCGCCGTAGCTACCCGTATAGCTCGCTCATTTTGCAGTGCCATCCAGGTTTAAAACGGTTTCTAAAACAAAGAGCTCTTATGTACAATCTATTGGTTCTTATATTTACAGTAAAAGCCTTTAGGGTAATAAAAGTTTATGAAACTTTTACAGTAAGAGTTACAAAAGAGAACTAAAGGAGAATCTTGAAAAACCTTTTTCTGTGCAGAAGGAGCTTTTAAAAACTAAATGCATGCTTGTTTTGTTTTTTAAACAACTTTATGAAGAAACTGTTTTTTCTTTCTAGTGTCAGTTTCAAAGGAAGGTGTAAGATGTCCCAAGATTGTTTAAACTATGAGCTAGCTAATATTGGAGTATCTTGAAATAAGTACCTATTTGGGTTTTTTGATCCGCAGTAGGTAACGCATCGTAGGCCGGTCCCCTACTAGGTGGACCGACGATCTAGTCAAAACCATTGGGAGGCGATGGATACAAGAGGTAAGCAGCCGCTCAAAGTGGCGCTCTATATGGAGGCCTATGTTTAACAGTGGAAGTGTTCAGGCTATTGATGATGATGCTGAAATACTTTGAGAAAGTGTTACTTAGTCGATTTTTTCCAACGAAGCATAGTAATATACCTAATGACTAAAAAGTGCTGTATTACTTATTTTCAATTACCCTTATCGTCTGCCTTTAGGCTACTAACTCACCGAGATGCCATAGTGACGTCGCCGGCTACGTATCCAAACAATTCATATTGAAATGTATGGCAGTTGACTCACTTGGCAACGGTTCGGCAACATACATTTCAATACGAATTGTTTGGATACGTAGCCGGCGACGTCGCCATGGCATCTCGGTGAGTTAGTGGCCTTACTTTTATAAGGAATTTATTTATATACAGCTGTGGTTACTTGTAGTACTACGGACCCCTAAAAACAGTAACAGCGCCCATGAATATGAATAGTACAGCGAACGTGCAATAACGTTCAAAACGGACGGCGGTCTTCGTTAAATAAAATAGCCTTTCAACTGGACAGTCGCTGTCGTTGCAACTGGCAGTATATTGCGTTCTGCAGACCTTATTACCAATATTAAGCCGACGAGGGGTTAACTGTCGTGTTAGGGTGTTCTCACATGTCACGCGGTCTTATAAAGCCATGGCAGAAAAGGTCGGCTATTTCGCGTAGTAAAAATTACGGAGAAAGTTTGTTTATTGTCAGTTCGTAGAAATAAACAAAGTGGAAGTATTTTTAGGGTTTTGTGAAATTGTAACACCACTAGCTGGTTATTTTAAAAAAACATTTTGTTGAAGATTTTTTGAAATCTTTTATTTATATCTTGAGTCGTTTTGCGACTATGCCGGCACCTTTATGTACATTCGTTATCTTAACCCTTAATTAAAATAAGGCATCAAACATAAAGAGATAAGAGATAAACTCTTTACTGACACCAAGATAACAAAAAATAAAACAGAAAACATAAAAAAACATGTGTGGGCACAGCGCCATCTAGCCCCAAAATAAGCATAGCTTGTACTAGGGGAACCAGATAACTGATAGAATACTTAGATACTTTTTTGTTTGTAAATACATACATAGAATACAATATAACGGTCAGACACAGATCAAACATCGATGTTCATCACACAAATGTATGTCCTGGATGGGAATCGAACCCACAACCTATAGTTGAGAAGGCAAAGCTACTACTAACTGAGCTAACAGGCCAGTTAAAATGTTGATGAGAGAGTCGAGTCGACATAGTTTCGCATTACCCATTAAGTAGGAATATTACCATGTTGTGATATTTAAAATTAAAACCATGTACTATACAGCATTCCCTCCGAATAAGATACCTATGATAAGACATCGATATTTGCAAAAACCATTTAGACTATTTAGTTGTCGAATCACAGCAGTGCACCAAAGCACCGACGAATCAACGCAGTGCGCATATCACACTAATACGATTGATGTAGTCTATAAGAGACACAATTGCTAGCACTCCACTAGGTTAGGTTTTTTTAAATATTTTATTGAATGACGTGACGAGCCAGTCGCTCACCTTATGTCAAGCATTACGGCCGCCCATAACAGACAGCAGTATGACTAGGAACTTTAATTTCATACAGTTTAGCGAGACACTGCGCTATGCACGTCATCCTGAGACTTCAAATAGTATAGTAATAAGATTACTAAATCATAAAGTCTCATTTGTCCAGTATTTTCAATTTACAATGCTATCAAACCGAAACACAGTAGTGTTTGCACATGACTGCTTGGCGGCAGAATAACTGGCAAGCCGGTGATACCTAGACGATCTTTGCAGAAAAGTCCTAGTACCTAGTAGTTCATATTCATATTCATATTCATTTATTGTGCTCACATATAATAATACAGACTAGATGTACATGTCAGGTTGTCTTCAGGATCAATATATGTGCCCTGTAAGGGCGCTGCACATTTACATTTACATTTTGAGTGGTTTTTACAATTATATAAGTTTATTGGTACATGTCAATGCTGTTATTATTTAATTCTAATTTTATTATTTACGTCAACTCTAATTACTACTATTATTATAATTAAATTCTTATTAGTCAGGAGATTACAAAGCATTTCAAAAGATTATCATTAATTATTTACTATCCACACCCTATTCCTTCATGCGCAGGATTACACACCACCATTATACCTATTATCATATCTACCTACATACCACAGTCAATCCACAAGTTTATTTAATTTATATTATGCTAATTGGTTTATTCAATTTACTAACATTATATTCTACATTTAAATAAATAAAATTTAAATTATCCGAAATACATTACCTACGCATCTATTTTATCGTTTTTAAACTCTTGTACAGTATAATAGGCTTTTTTTATTAAGAATGATTTTAACTTATTACAAAATATATGATCTTTAGTCTCTAGTTTCATTGATTCTGGAAGTTTGTTATAAATTATTATTTATCTATGATAAGGGCTATTTCCCACAGCCTTCAATCTCGTCATAGGTAAGACTAGCTTATCTTTGTTTCGTCGGTTATATTGCGAGTTGATTTCTATGTAAGATTTGAATAGGTTTCTATATTTTCGAACAAACAAGGCCATTTGTAAAACATATATACATGGCAGGGTAAGGATATCTCGTTGTACCACAGAATAGAGTACTAGTTAAGTATTACTTCATAAAAACGCATCTGAAATCTTTTAAGTTTCGTATACTTATGTTTTCCCTTTCTAGTCACAGCTAAATATACAAGCTCGACTAACTCTCATCAACATTTTAATCTCTCTTCCCAAAATTTTAATCAAGTGTCTCCAGATAAAGTCGCCCAATTTACATAAACTTGCGTCGGCGACCGATATTTCTTCTCTGAATTCTAATGAGATGCCGCTTTGCGCCGTTCATTTACAGTTCAAGTAACAACAGCAGTTAGAGGGAATCTGAAGAAAATGTAATTTAAATGTATGCAGTTTCAAAGGGAGTTTAGTTCACTTTTGTAATTTAAAGCTCAGCATTACAGCGAAACTTAATATCAAAACGTATCTTTGTTAATGCAATTTCTTATAAACGTAATAGGTGCCCTGCAGTGTCAACTGCTTATTACGCCTTTTCTTGCGGGAGCTCTTAATTTTACAGGATAAAACTATTTTATGTTGATATCGGTAATATTAGCCATCTTTGTAAAGAATAAGCTTTTTAAGTTCAGCAGTTTTGGTGTGGAAAGCACATACACAATAAAGTTTTCACTCTTATAATATAAAATAAAGTTAATAAGGTACTATAATGGAAAAGTAAACATCATTATAATGTGAACGAATATGACAAGCTGATTTACTCAAAATGTCATGCCTTTAAAAGGTTCGTCTCTCTGGAGATATTTAGCCCAATAAAACAAAGCAAACTTTGAAAATATTTCGAAAAAGTAATATACGATTTTGCTTTGATATTTTATATATGATAAATTGGTAAGAACCTATGTTGTTTGGTTAATTGGCCCACTAAATATCTTACGGCAAGCTGTCTCGTCTACCTCAGCAATAAATTATAATAAGACCCAAACTGCAGAGCAGCGTATTTTAGTGAATCGAAACGCCTTGTCGGCAAATACAGCGACTGAGTGGGGGCAACTCCCGCATTGAAATTTCCATTGAAGGCAAAATGAAGGGTGCTTCGCGAAACCGATGACGTGTAAAAAGCTGATAGAGCCATCGGGGCTCATTTAAATGACGGGAACAAGACAAGAATCTCTTAAGCATCCCATTTAATGTCGGATAATCGCAAGCTATCCATTGTCTCGGCTCAGTTTTAAAGAATTGCTTATTAAAAGATTGTTTCAATGGTTACATTAGAAATGACGCTGTTTTATTTCTAACGAGCTTTATTTTTGGTGAGCTGTCCTTTTTAAAGTTAATGAGTTTCGTTTCCATTTAGTTAGGCATTTTCGTCGTCTTTTGCCACTGTAATTAGGTCTATGGATTTCATACTTTACAGTACTAACGTTTTGGGACATTTAAATGGTCAGGGCTTTTAGGACTTAAATATTTTCACAGAGCTTTGATATAATTCACTAATTTCGAATTTTCCTATTGTAACGATACAGGCTGTCTCGTGACGTCACAAATATTATAAATTTTACCTAAAGTATAAAAATACTGAAATAATTTGATCAAAGCATTTTACGCACAAAGAATAGTCCAAAAATAAAGGAAATAGTCGTTGGCATCGCATTAACTGATAGAGAAAATGTAGAGATAGGTGTAAAAGTGGTTATCCGTGGTAAAATAAGGTAACAGTAAAAGAAATCAAACCTTCTTTATATTTAGTTTTACTTTTTTTACCTTTCTACCTTTAAAGTGTTTTTGATATAATAGGATTTTGAGATCTGTCAAGCTGGCAAACGCAGTCAGTTATAAAAGGTTTTCACGGGGTTCGCAAGTCGAAACCTGGTAATAAAAATGCACATGAAATTTTCGGTTAAATTCTTAGATAAATTCGCCCTTTCAATTAATTCTGGATCTGGGGGGAAGTATGCCTCGGGTCCAGGAACTCAGTAAGAGATAAGTTGAAACATTGCAACGAAGCTTGTCTTCCCTTATTTTGCTTAGGGTATGCAGTTCGCGTGTTATGTGGAGACCTGCACCAGATTTTGCCTCCGTTATAGGATCTGGATCCACCTTTTTGGTTTGGTTTGCATTCTGGCTGAAAGGAGGGCTGAAAAGATTAACTGTCCCGTCTTCGTGTATACGATACCCGGATCCTAAATGCAAATTAAGCTGAACTGTCCCAAGTGATAGGGTTTTGTCTTGTATGCTGCCCATGGACCCCGGTCCCGCATGCAAGATAAAAATTAGGTGGCAACAGGTTTTAGCTTTGAAGAGCTTTTGTCACAGCTCGTTCTCTCATAGGGTTAGATCAGGTATGTTCTCATTGCACACACCGAGAACAGACATGCACGTTTAAAAGTAAATGTGAGATTTGTAGCAATCTCTAGTGTTTGGGGGTACACACTAATGTATAGGGAAAAGCTATAAGTCGAGGAATACACACGTAGGAGGGGAAAGTTAGGGTTAAAATATTAAAATTCGCGAAAAAATAATAATGTTAGGGAAATAGATAAAATTCAATAAATAAATAAATAAATTTAAAGCGGTATAAAATACATCTAAAGATAAATTCATTATAATAAAATACTTACTAATAAATAAAAGTGCAAATACAATACGTAAATTATCAAAGTTATAAAATTATAATCCAGGTTTTCTCGAAGGTTGAAGCTGTGGGTGTTTATTGTAGAGCTAGTTGTCGTGGACCTTGCTTTTGACGGAAAGCTGGGTGATCACAGAAGGATTTAATGTACAGAGAGCAACGCTGCAAAGGTATAAGTAGGTATTTTCTATAGCTGGCACAAGCTTTTGTGAAACTACAGTAGAGATAGAAAGGGGAATGTGTTTGAATACGATTCATCACATTAGTTTTCGTGACTTAGTCTCAACTGAAAAATTATTGTCGTTAATGTTGCGGATCATATTAGTATAAATACGTAATTCTGTAAATCTATTTTGTGGTAAAAGTACGTTCTACTATATATCTATTCTGTGGTATAGGAAGGTATTTCTTTAGCTGGTTTTGCGATGTTCTACGGAGGATATGAGAAAGGTTCTATTCCTACACGGTTATTACAATATGCATAAAAAGATAGGTATTTTCTTAGCGGATTCTAGGCGGAATTTTACTTAGCAGAGTTGGAGGGATCATATTCCTACAAGGAAACGAACGTTTTGCTTTCTAGTTGCGAAATAGGTAATGCTTGTACAATAGTTAAGTAACTACCGGGAATTTATTCATAGTTTAGGGTTGTTCGTGTTTGTTTATAGATCAATTTAGTGGAATTCAGAGTTGGGTTTGTTTGGTTGATTTTTCAATAAGAGTTTTACTATTTATTCAATAAAAACATTTAATGTACTAGTGATAAGAAATTGTCCTTCGTGTCTTGGGTCAAGCACAGCAGTACCTGTTAGTGATCTCCTTACCAAACGGATAGGGGTAGCTAATTTAAAGATTCGAATGAGAATATCTTGTTGTTAGGAAATAGCATCAAAAATCTATAATATTATTTGAAGGAAACATGTCCTTATCGTATTTCATAATAATGAAACATAATACCTAAATTATATAAACGGGTTTTAGGTTACTTTTCAATACAAGTTCTAGAAAATAGAGACAACCTGAATATCACTAACAGATCATTGAATTCGAATAAATATTTATAGTTAAAATTAATACTACTGTTTATTCCACCGCATGCTGTTGATATAGGATCTACGATAATATTGATAATCTTAGACGGAAGCTAGGAGATTTAAAAGTTTGAGCTATTTTTAGAGTCTGTCATATACCGAATGTAGTAAGTATTAGATAGACTCACAATTAACTAAGGTGATGTCTATTTTGTTAGGATTTGGAAAAAATAATGTCCTCTTGTCCCTTGCACCTTTTGGAGTCCAAACTAGATAAGGAGATAAGAATAGGTAGATGGGGTACCTGACGTACTGACTTGGGATAAATAGAACAAAATTTAGTAAAATCAAATTTCTCTTAGTGTGGGGGAATTTCACACACGGTACCTCCGTGTGGGAAATTTCAAGCACTAAATAGTGGAGGGTTAACCAGCCAGGTAGTCGAGACCCACAGCATTGGAGCGGTGGCGGGGCTCCTATGCCAGAGTTATGATAAACAAATAGAGTTTACTATGACTTTGCTATATAACAAACTCAAACTCAGTTAGCAATATACTTACTTACGTTTTACCTATGTTTCACTTTCTTGTCTTGTTAATTTCAACATACGTTCATCATGAAGCTTTAATTTACCTTCAGTTTTGGCTAGGACTAGGAACTATAATGTTCTATTTTTGCAGGAAAAAAAATATTCATTCCTACAATTGAAACCTTTCGAAAGTATAGTAGGAAATATATTGATTGGTGCATAATATGATTTTATGTGGAAATTTCAGTTCGGTTACTCAGAGTATAGGAATAGTGTTCATCAGGGGGTTAAATTGCAGTTATTTGTAGGATGATGGATATTTTAAATTAATTTAATATTATTAAATAGGTTAGATGTTAGTTAGGTATTGTCTCATTACTTTAAAAGGATTTGGATTACTACACTATCACAACGTACGGTTCCATCATTTGTAGGAGACGATTCACAAGGCCATAAACATTAAATTAAGTAGTCCAAAATATTCAACAAACTTTGATAACTTTTTAGCGTCGTAAGATTAATTTAGAAGATTCGGTGATTTGAGGTAAATTTATTAATGTAATGTATTATTTAATTAGATTAAGATAGGGGTTCTTTTACAATTTGGTTACGTGACCAGGATTGACATTTGACCAGGATCTCAATTGACCAGGATCTCAAATGACCAGAATTTTACATGACCAGGATTGACATTTGACTAGGATCTCAAATGACCAGGATCTCAAGTGACCAGGATTGACATTTGCCTAGGATCTCAAATGACCAGGATCTCAATTGACCAGGATTGACATTTGACTAGAATCTCAAATGACCAGGATCTCAATTGACCAGTATCTTAATTGACCAGGATCTCAAATGAACAGGATTTCACTTGACTAGGATTTTCGTGCGTTTTTTTTTCGTTATCAGGTTGATTTATTTTAGAGATTTACATTAGTGATAGTTTTCGATTAGAATGAGGATGTTGATTGTTTTGGATTTGATATTATTTTTAAGTAGCGATGGTATTTATTTACTATCGCACAATTTGCTGTCCGTGGAAAAGGAAAGGTTTTGAGACAATTATGTAGGGGCGGTTTTAGATTTTAATAAATTAAATGAAAATTAGTTATAATTTATCTCATAGCTAAAAGAAGGACTCAATCTTTTAAGAGTTTTAATCGTTACTTTATTAGTTATTTACAATTTCTCGGGGCTATAATGTTCATGATATCATCGTTAGAATATCGTAGAAGATGGATTAATTAGATGGTGAAGAGGAAGAGATAAACGGGATTCGAACTATTCATACAAACATTGGTTTATTTGATTTACGAATAATATGGTTGGCATTAAATAGATACAAATTTAAAATAGGCCGCGTTGCAATAAACTCAACAGAATTTAAATAAATTCAACATTAGAATGTTTCATTACGATCATGGAAATTTGTTGTAGTAGGTTGGAAAGGAGTAGTAGTTTATTAATCAGATATGCACGTATACATCTGCCTGATTAATTTTAAAATTTATTGATGCACATAATAAGGGTGAGCTTTCATTTTGGAAAGACGTGGGGAATTTATCATCATCCAATTTAGGAAAACCGACAGAGTCAATTTTCATAAATATAGGAAAATGTTAGGGTAAATAATTTAGATTTCTTTTCTGTGTTTGGAACTAGGAAAGGTTTGAAATTGGCTAAAATTATAAAACTATAGGGGGCGTTTTACAGTTCAAAATATTAAATAATTTTATTAGTGGTAGTTGATACGGTGGATAGATTAAGTTCCGATTATGGCTATTGTACGATACACAATAATCTAAACAACATAAAATTATTAAAAAAATAAATTATTTAATTTTCAAAATAGTGGTATTTCGGTTTGGTAGTTTTGCGCGTAATTCTACCTCAAGTTCGGGATTTTTGAGAATGAATATACTTACTTATTGATTAAATTTTCAAATAAAATATTGCGTTTTAAAATTCATACATTAATAACGATATTATATTTAAAACGTAACAAAAGAAATTATTTTTAGTAGAGTTTAGATCAGTTCGCGAAAATTAATATTCATTAATTATTGTTGTTATAATTTACCTATAATGAATAAATGGTTTCAGCCTTGACGTTAAATAAAATTTTGAACGAAATTTATTAAATCATATAATTATTTTTATTGTAGAAATGAAATTGAAATAAAATTAAATATTTTATTTTAATATCACGATACGTATTAAGCAATAACTTCAAAGAAGCCTTAAATCTATTGGGAATTGCTAGCCGTTAAGATAGCGAATAAGTTAGTTGACAGGGGTCAAATGTGGATTAATGAATTGTTATGTTGTTGTTTTTGCTTAAGAAAGGGATTTGATTTTATGTAAGCAAGTGTCTTTGTATGGACATGGTCAGAGGTATTAACAGTGCAGGAGGATCTTAGTGGCTTAGCAAGATCTACGGTTTAAGGGATTTGTTGACGGGTGGTTTTGGACTTACACGACTCAACAAATGGGTTGATATAATTTAAGGCCAGGTGCTAGGTTAAAAGAGAAAGCCTAAGTTTAAACAAAACTGTTATAACAACCCCGTACTCTACAAGGTAGGAACATCCGATCTGCTACACTCTACATCCGAAATAATAGCGAATTACGGAGTGGGAAATATATGCGAAATATTGCTGAAGTCATAGACAAATCTATATTTTGAACTATTAAAGTTGACCTGGTTATCGAAGGGTTTTGTGGGAGGCAGCTCGGAACGAAAACATGGTTCTTAGGGGTACCTTCTACTTAAAGTTATTAGGACTGACCAGCCTCACAACCTGGTTTCTTTTGGTGGCTAGGTTAGCCTTGGGATAAGTGACTTTTGGGTATGATTGATGCGATGAAATTTTGGATATTGACTCATAAAATAATTCACTGTTGTTACGGCTTAAGAGGGCGCTTAAAATAGAGTAGTAATTATGGTTTGTTTTCAAGGATGGATTCAATAGTATATTAAAAATAAAAATATTATCATTGACAACATTAAACATTCGAAAATAAATTACTTAATATATGTAATATTTGATATTTTTCAAATGAATAACAAATTAATACGCAGTATGCTGCATATTAAACAAATTGAAAATACAAGTGTATTTTTGTTTTGCAAAATACTTGCTATCGAGTTGATTATTTTTAGGTGCTCTCTTAAATAAAATTTAACGGTTAGGAACACTACAGAACTATAAACACATTTTAAGTTTGGAGCCAAACGTTAACAAATTATAATTGCTTAAGTGAGGTGGTAGAGTTATAATTATTATTTAAATTATTTTTATTATAGTTTTGCTAATATTTGTAAATGTATTTTAAAGAATAAAATTTTACTTCGGCTTTAAATTTAAAACGCCTGCGCAAATATTTTAGGGGCGATTGTAACGATACAGGCTGTCTCGTGACGTCACAAATATTATAAATTTTACCTAAAGTATAAAAATACTGAAATAATTTGATCAAAGCATTTTACGCACAAAGAATAGTCCAAAAATAAAGGAAATAGTCGTTGGCATCGCATTAACTGATAGAGAAAATGTAGAGATAGGTGTAAAAGTGGTTATCCGTGGTAAAATAAGGTAACAGTAAAAGAAATCAAACCTTCTTTATATTTAGTTTTACTTTTTTTACCTTTCTACCTTTAAAGTGTTTTTGATATAATAGGATTTTGAGATCTGTCAAGCTGGCAAACGCAGTCAGTTATAAAAGGTTTTCACGGGGTTCGCAAGTCGAAACCTGGTAATAAAAATGCACATGAAATTTTCGGTTAAATTCTTAGATAAATTCGCCCTTTCAATTAATTCTGGATCTAGGGGGAAGTATGCCTCGGGTCCAGGAACTCAGTAAGAGATAAGTTGAAACATTGCAACGAAGCTTGTCTTCCCTTATTTTGCTTAGGGTATGCAGTTCGCGTGTTATGTGGAGACCTGCACCAGATTTTGCCTCCGTTATAGGATCTGGATCCACCTTTTTGGTTTGGTTTGCATTCTGGCTGAAAGGAGGGCTGAAAAGATTAACTGTCCCGTCTTCGTGTATACGATACCCGGATCCTAAATGCAAATTAAGCTGAACTGTCCCAAGTGATAGGGTTTTGTCTTGTATGCTGCCCATGGACCCCGGTCCCGCATGCAAGATAAAAATTAGGTGGCAACAGGTTTTAGCTTTGAAGAGCTTTTGTCACAGCTCGTTCTCTCATAGGGTTAGATCAGGTATGTTCTCATTGCACACACCGAGAACAGACATGCACGTTTAAAAGTAAATGTGAGATTTGTAGCAATCTCTAGTGTTTGGGGGTACACACTAATGTATAGGGAAAAGCTATAAGTCGAGGAATACACACGTAGGAGGGGAAAGTTAGGGTTAAAATATTAAAATTCGCGAAAAAATAATAATGTTAGGGAAATAGATAAAATTCAATAAATAAATAAATAAATTTAAAGCGGTATAAAATACATCTAAAGATAAATTCATTATAATAAAATACTTACTAATAAATAAAAGTGCAAATACAATACGTAAATTATCAAAGTTATAAAATTATAATCCAGGTTTTCTCGAAGGTTGAAGCTGTGGGTGTTTATTGTAGAGCTAGTTGTCCTGGACCTTGCTTTTGACGGAAAGCTGGGTGATCACAGAAGGATTTAATGTACAGAGAGCAACGCTGCAAAGGTATAAGTAGGTATTTTCTATAGCTGGCACAAGCTTTTGTGAAACTACAGTAGAGATAGAAAGGGGAATGTGTTTGAATACGATTCATCACATTAGTTTTCGTGACTTAGTCTCAACTGAAAAATTATTGTCGTTAATGTTGCGGATCATATTAGTATAAATACGTAATTCTGTAAATCTATTTTGTGGTAAAAGTACGTTCTACTATATATCTATTCTGTGGTATAGGAAGGTATTTCTTTAGCTGGTTTTGCGATGTTCTACGGAGGATATGAGAAAGGTTCTATTCCTACACGGTTATTACAATATGCATAAAAAGATAGGTATTTTCTTAGCGGATTCTAGGCGGAATTTTACTTAGCAGAGTTGGAGGGATCATATTCCTACAAGGAAACGAACGTTTTGCTTTCTAGTTGCGAAATAGGTAATGCTTGTACAATAGTTAAGTAACTACCGGGAATTTATTCATAGTTTAGGGTTGTTCGTGTTTGTTTATAGATCAATTTAGTGGAATTCAGAGTTGGGTTTGTTTGGTTGATTTTTCAATAAGAGTTTTACTATTTATTCAATAAAAACATTTAATGCACTAGTGATAAGAAATTGTCCTTCGTGTCTTGGGTCAAGCACAGCAGTACCTGTTAGTGATCTCCTTACCAAACGGATAGGGGTAGCTAATTTAAAGATTCGAATGAGAATATCTTGTTGTTAGGAAATAGCATCAAAAATCTATAATATTATTTGAAGGAAACATGTCCTTATCGTATTTCATAATAATGAAACATAATACCTAAATTATATAAACGGGTTTTAGGTTACTTTTCAATACAAGTTCTAGAAAATAGAGACAACCTGAATATCACTAACAGATCATTGAATTCAAATAAATATTTATAGTTAAAATTAATACTACTGTTTATTCCACCGCATGCTGTTGATATAGGATCTACGATAATATTGATAATCTTAGACGGAAGCTAGGAGATTTAAAAGTTTGAGCTATTTTTAGAGTCTGTCATATACCGAATGTAGTAAGTATTAGATAGACTCACAATTAACTAAGGTGATGTCTATTTTGTTAGGATTTGGAAAAAATAATGTCCTCTTGTCCCTTGCACCTTTTGGAGTCCAAACTAGATAAGGAGATAAGAATAGGTAGATGGGGTACCTGACGTACTGACTTGGGATAAATAGAACAAAATTTAGTAAAATCAAATTTCTCTTAGTGTGGGGGAATTTCACACACGGTACCTCCGTGTGGGAAATTTCAAGCACTAAATAGTGGAGGGTTAACCAGCCAGGTAGTCGAGACCCACAGCATTGGAGCGGTGGCGGGGCTCCTATGCCAGAGTTATGATAAACAAATAGAGTTTACTATGACTTTGCTATATAACAAACTCAAACTCAGTTAGCAATATACTTACTTACGTTTTACCTATGTTTCACTTTCTTGTCTTGTTAATTTCAACATACGTTCATCATGAAGCTTTAATTTACCTTCAGTTTTGGCTAGGACTAGGAACTATAATGTTCTATTTTTGCAGGAAAAAAAATATTCATTCCTACAATTGAAACCTTTCGAAAGTATAGTAGGAAATATATTGATTGGTGCATAATATGATTTTATGTGGAAATTTCAGTTCGGTTACTCAGAGTATAGGAATAGTGTTCATCAGGGGGTTAAATTGCAGTTATTTGTAGGATGATGGATATTTTAAATTAATTTAATATTATTAAATAGGTTAGATGTTAGTTAGGTATTGTCTCATTACTTTAAAAGGATTTGGATTACTACACTATCACAACGTACGGTTCCATCATTTGTAGGAGACGATTCACAAGGCCATAAACATTAAATTAAGTAGTCCAAAATATTCAACAAACTTTGATAACTTTTTAGCGTCGTAAGATTAATTTAGAAGATTCGGTGATTTGAGGTAAATTTATTAATGTAATGTATTATTTAATTAGATTAAGATAGGGGTTCTTTTACAATTTGGTTACGTGACCAGGATTGACATTTGACCAGGATCTCAATTGACCAGGATCTCAAATGACCAGAATTTTACATGACCAGGATTGACATTTGACTAGGATCTCAAATGACCAGGATCTCAAGTGACCAGGATTGACATTTGCCTAGGATCTCAAATGACCAGGATCTCAATTGACCAGGATTGACATTTGACTAGAATCTCAAATGACCAGGATCTCAATTGACCAGTATCTTAATTGACCAGGATCTCAAATGAACAGGATTTCACTTGACTAGGATTTTCGTGCGTTTTTTTTTCGTTATCAGGTTGATTTATTTTAGAGATTTACATTAGTGATAGTTTTCGATTAGAATGAGGATGTTGATTGTTTTGGATTTGATATTATTTTTAAGTAGCGATGGTATTTATTTACTATCGCACAATTTGCTGTCCGTGGAAAAGGAAAGGTTTTGAGACAATTATGTAGGGGCGGTTTTAGATTTTAATAAATTAAATGAAAATTAGTTATAATTTATCTCATAGCTAAAAGAAGGACTCAATCTTTTAAGAGTTTTAATCGTTACTTTATTAGTTATTTACAATTTCTCGGGGCTATAATGTTCATGATATCATCGTTAGAATATCGTAGAAGATGGATTAATTAGATGGTGAAGAGGAAGAGATAAACGGGATTCGAACTATTCATACAAACATTGGTTTATTTGATTTACGAATAATATGGTTGGCATTAAATAGATACAAATTTAAAATAGGCCGCGTTGCAATAAACTCAACAGAATTTAAATAAATTCAACATTAGAATGTTTCATTACGATCATGGAAATTTGTTGTAGTAGGTTGGAAAGGAGTAGTAGTTTATTAATCAGATATGCACGTATACATCTGCCTGATTAATTTTAAAATTTATTGATGCACATAATAAGGGTGAGCTTTCATTTTGGAAAGACGTGGGGAATTTATCATCATCCAATTTAGGAAAACCGACAGAGTCAATTTTCATAAATATAGGAAAATGTTAGGGTAAATAATTTAGATTTCTTTTCTGTGTTTGGAACTAGGAAAGGTTTGAAATTGGCTAAAATTATAAAACTATAGGGGGCGTTTTACAGTTCAAAATATTAAATAATTTTATTAGTGGTAGTTGATACGGTGGATAGATTAAGTTCCGATTATGGCTATTGTACGATACACAATAATCTAAACAACATAAAATTATTAAAAAAATAAATTATTTAATTTTCAAAATAGTGGTATTTCGGTTTGGTAGTTTTGCGCGTAATTCTACCTCAAGTTCGGGATTTTTGAGAATGAATATACTTACTTATTGATTAAATTTTCAAATAAAATATTGCGTTTTAAAATTCATACATTAATAACGATATTATATTTAAAACGTAACAAAAGAAATTATTTTTAGTAGAGTTTAGATCAGTTCGCGAAAATTAATATTCATTAATTATTGTTGTTATAATTTACCTATAATGAATAAATGGTTTCAGCCTCGACGTTAAATAAAATTTTGAACGAAATTTATTAAATCATATAATTATTTTTATTGTAGAAATGAAATTGAAATAAAATTAAATATTTTATTTTAATATCACGATACGTATTAAGCAATAACTTCAAAGAAGCCTTAAATCTATTGGGAATTGCTAGCCGTTAAGATAGCGAATAAGTTAGTTGACAGGGGTCAAATGTGGATTAATGAATTGTTATGTTGTTGTTTTTGCTTAAGAAAGGGATTTGATTTTATGTAAGCAAGTGTCTTTGTATGGACATGGTCAGAGGTATTAACAGTGCAGGAGGATCTTAGTGGCTTAGCAAGATCTACGGTTTAAGGGATTTGTTGACGGGTGGTTTTGGACTTACACGACTCAACAAATGGGTTGATATAATTTAAGGCCAGGTGCTAGGTTAAAAGAGAAAGCCTAAGTTTAAACAAAACTGTTATAACAACCCCGTACTCTACAAGGTAGGAACATCCGATCTGCTACACTCTACATCCGAAATAATAGCGAATTACGGAGTGGGAAATATATGCGAAATATTGCTGAAGTCATAGACAAATCTATATTTTGAACTATTAAAGTTGACCTGGTTATCGAAGGGTTTTGTGGGAGGCAGCTCGGAACGAAAACATGGTTCTTAGGGGTACCTTCTACTTAAAGTTATTAGGACTGACCAGCCTCACAACCTGGTTTCTTTTGGTGGCTAGGTTAGCCTTGGGATAAGTGACTTTTGGGTATGATTGATGCGATGAAATTTTGGATATTGACTCATAAAATAATTCACTGTTGTTACGGCTTAAGAGGGCGCTTAAAATAGAGTAGTAATTATGGTTTGTTTTCAAGGATGGATTCAATAGTATATTAAAAATAAAAATATTATCATTGACAACATTAAACATTCGAAAATAAATTACTTAATATATGTAATATTTGATATTTTTCAAATGAATAACAAATTAATACGCAGTATGCTGCATATTAAACAAATTGAAAATACAAGTGTATTTTTGTTTTGCAAAATACTTGCTATCGAGTTGATTATTTTTAGGTGCTCTCTTAAATAAAATTTAACGGTTAGGAACACTACAGAACTATAAACACATTTTAAGTTTGGAGCCAAACGTTAACAAATTATAATTGCTTAAGTGAGGTGGTAGAGTTATAATTATTATTTAAATTATTTTTATTATAGTTTTGCTAATATTTGTGAATGTATTTTAAAGAATAAAATTTTACTTCGGCTTTAAATTTAAAACGCCTGCGCAAATATTTTAGGGGCGATTGTAACGATACAGGCTGTCTCGTGACGTCACAAATATTATAAATTTTACCTAAAGTATAAAAATACTGAAATAATTTGATCAAAGCATTTTACGCACAAAGAATAGTCCAAAAATAAAGGAAATAGTCGTTGGCATCGCATTAACTGATAGAGAAAATGTAGAGATAGGTGTAAAAGTGGTTATCCGTGGTAAAATAAGGTAACAGTAAAAGAAATCAAACCTTCTTTATATTTAGTTTTACTTTTTTTACCTTTCTACCTTTAAAGTGTTTTTGATATAATAGGATTTTGAGATCTGTCAAGCTGGCAAACGCAGTCAGTTATAAAAGGTTTTCACGGGGTTCGCAAGTCGAAACCTGGTAATAAAAATGCACATGAAATTTTCGGTTAAATTCTTAGATAAATTCGCCCTTTCAATTAATTCTGGATCTAGGGGGAAGTATGCCTCGGGTCCAGGAACTCAGTAAGAGATAAGTTGAAACATTGCAACGAAGCTTGTCTTCCCTTATTTTGCTTAGGGTATGCAGTTCGCGTGTTATGTGGAGACCTGCACCAGATTTTGCCTCCGTTATAGGATCTGGATCCACCTTTTTGGTTTGGTTTGCATTCTGGCTGAAAGGAGGGCTGAAAAGATTAACTGTCCCGTCTTCGTGTATACGATACCCGGATCCTAAATGCAAATTAAGCTGAACTGTCCCAAGTGATAGGGTTTTGTCTTGTATGCTGCCCATGGACCCCGGTCCCGCATGCAAGATAAAAATTAGGTGGCAACAGGTTTTAGCTTTGAAGAGCTTTTGTCACAGCTCGTTCTCTCATAGGGTTAGATCAGGTATGTTCTCATTGCACACACCGAGAACAGACATGCACGTTTAAAAGTAAATGTGAGATTTGTAGCAATCTCTAGTGTTTGGGGGTACACACTAATGTATAGGGAAAAGCTATAAGTCGAGGAATACACACGTAGGAGGGGAAAGTTAGGGTTAAAATATTAAAATTCGCGAAAAAATAATAATGTTAGGGAAATAGATAAAATTCAATAAATAAATAAATAAATTTAAAGCGGTATAAAATACATCTAAAGATAAATTCATTATAATAAAATACTTACTAATAAATAAAAGTGCAAATACAATACGTAAATTATCAAAGTTATAAAATTATAATCCAGGTTTTCTCGAAGGTTGAAGCTGTGGGTGGCACTGGCACAAGCTTTTGTGAAACTACAGTAGAGATAGAAAGGGGAATGTGTTTGAATACGATTCATCACATTAGTTTTCGTGACTTAGTCTCAACTGAAAAATTATTGTCGTTAATGTTGCGGATCATATTAGTATAAATACGTAATTCTGTAAATCTATTTTGTGGTAAAAGTACGTTCTACTATATATCTATTCTGTGGTATAGGAAGGTATTTCTTTAGCTGGTTTTGCGATGTTCTACGGAGGATATGAGAAAGGTTCTATTCCTACACGGTTATTACAATATGCATAAAAAGATAGGTATTTTCTTAGCGGATTCTAGGCGGAATTTTACTTAGCAGAGTTGGAGGGATCATATTCCTACAAGGAAACGAACGTTTTGCTTTCTAGTTGCGAAATAGGTAATGCTTGTACAATAGTTAAGTAACTACCGGGAATTTATTCATAGTTTAGGGTTGTTCGTGTTTGTTTATAGATCAATTTAGTGGAATTCAGAGTTGGGTTTGTTTGGTTGATTTTTCAATAAGAGTTTTACTATTTATTCAATAAAAACATTTAATGCACTAGTGATAAGAAATTGTCCTTCGTGTCTTGGGTCAAGCACAGCAGTACCTGTTAGTGATCTCCTTACCAAACGGATAGGGGTAGCTAATTTAAAGATTCGAATGAGAATATCTTGTTGTTAGGAAATAGCATCAAAAATCTATAATATTATTTGAAGGAAACATGTCCTTATCGTATTTCATAATAATGAAACATAATACCTAAATTATATAAACGGGTTTTAGGTTACTTTTCAATACAAGTTCTAGAAAATAGAGACAACCTGAATATCACTAACAGATCATTGAATTCAAATAAATATTTATAGTTAAAATTAATACTACTGTTTATTCCACCGCATGCTGTTGATATAGGATCTACGATAATATTGATAATCTTAGACGCAAGCTAGGAGATTTAAAAGTTTGAGCTATTTTTAGAGTCTGTCATATACCGAATGTAGTAAGTATTAGATAGACTCACAATTAACTAAGGTGATGTCTATTTTGTTAGGATTTGGAAAAAATAATGTCCTCTTGTCCCTTGCACCTTTTGGAGTCCAAACTAGATAAGGAGATAAGAATAGGTAAATGGGGTACCTGACGTACTGACTTGGGATAAATAGAACAAAATTTACTAAAATCAAATTTCTCTTAGTGTGGGGGAATTTCACACACGGTACCTCCGTGTGGGAAATTTCAAGCACTAAATAGTGGAGGGTTAACCAGCCAGGTAGTCGAGACCCACAGCATTGGAGCGGTGGCGGGGCTCCTATGCCAGAGTTATGATAAACAAATAGAGTTTACTATGACTTTGCTATATAACAAACTCAAACTCAGTTAGCAATATACTTACTTACGTTTTACCTATGTTTCACTTTCTTGTCTTGTTAATTTCAACATACGTTCATCATGAAGCTTTAATTTACCTTCAGTTTTGGCTAGGACTAGGAACTATAATGTTCTATTTTTTGCAGGAAAAAAAATATTCATTCCTACAATTGAAACCTTTCGAAAGTATAGTAGGAAATATATTGATTGGTGCATAATATGATTTTATGTGGAAATTTCAGTTCGGTTACTCAGAGTATAGGAATAGTGTTCATCAGGGGGTTAAATTGCAGTTATTTGTAGGATGATGGATATTTTAAATTAATTTAATATTATTAAATAGGTTAGATGTTAGTTAGGTATTGTCTCATTACTTTAACAAGGATTTGGATTACTACACTATCACAACGTACGGTTCCATCATTTGTAGGAGACGATTCACAAGGCCATAAACATTAAATTAAGTAGTCCAAAATATTCAACAAACTTTGATAACTTTTTAGCGTCGTAAGATTAATTTAGAAGATTCGGTGATTTGAGGTAAATTTATTAATGTAATGTATTATTTAATTAGATTAAGATAGGGGTTCTTTTACACTGTTTTATTGTGTTATTCGGCCTATCAAAAGTGAACTGTCACGCATATAGGTAAGGCATACAAATTATGGTTATGATTATTACGTCGTGCGTTTCAAATGCGGTAGAATCACAGAGTAGATACTGCTTTCTGTGCCTGTACATATTAATAATTTATGATGGTTGACTTCTCTACAAAATTTAGCAAATAATAATAACGAATGGCAGGTATAACATTATTATATTTACTTATCCCTACACCACCGCAAGATTTTGTTTCCGCCTGTTATAACCGGAAACATTTTCCTCTCGGAAATGTATAAAAACAAACGTAATGCGAACAATTTACACAGGTTATAATTTTCTTTGCTCCCTGTAATAAGGCCCACCCATATACAGCGTAGCAAGCAATAACGCGAGCTCTATTATTTACAGTCGTTTCAGTGAATGTATTCATTTACAAATATTGACTGAGAAGCGTGGGAGGAAGTTGGACCAATTTCTCGCAGGCCAGAACTTTTCTTGAAGACGTCGATCGCGCTACTTCTGGATGTGACTTTATGAAAAGGTAATATAAAGTTATGAGTATTCACCAATATGTAGATTGATTTAAGATGAACATACTTAATTCAACTTTGTGTGAATAATGCAAACAAAAGAGTAGGTCTTGTTTAGGAAATAAAGCCTCCTGCACACATATGAGTTAAAAAAACTATTAACTCTGCATCCGCCTGATTGGCTGTGTGGGCCCGTGCTCTGCGATCATTCTTAATTTATAAACGAAAGGTTCATATATTTGACACCTGGGGTTAAAACAAAAAAAAAGTTGTGTAGAGCATATCTAGACACAGCTGCAGCGATGATTGTGTCAAAGCAAGTTTTACTCACTCATACTCCCAGTCGGTATATTCGATTTGCCGAAGACCACGTACCCTCAAATTGTGTCACAGCTTGTACTATTTCCGACACTGTTACTTTCGTTATTATTGTTACAATGTGACCCTTTTACGATAGAACTGATACTTGTTTAGCGAAACAATACACCGAGAAATGGCGATATGAAACTCTCGAACTGCCGATCTGCTATCTTTGTAACACATTTGATAACAGTAATTTTAGATTTAATCTCAATTCCATAGGGTTCAAATTAGATATAACATAATGTTTTGTGAAGCGTACTTACTTAAGATTGTACGATGCTAGAATGTTAGTTTACTTTAGTACCACTGCCAATAATGTTGCTAACACTTAATGTAAGAAATTTACATTTTAGCTACTTAGTTGCTCATGTTAATAAAGTTTATGATTGCTTAAACAAAGTGGAAATGTATTTCTATTTTGTAACGTGTGATGTTAAAATACTCTTGTGAGCTACATAGTTGTTCACACTATAAGTTCGAAACTTTATGTGATTATTATTGAAAGTAGTTTGCACGTCATAGACTACTGCAATACAGAAGGGTATTTGTATGTACATACGAGAATGTTAAAGGCAACTTTATGAAATTAACTTTTGAAACTGAAACAGAAAATGTCTTATTAATATGCTGGGTGTTGTTTTGCATCCTCTCCATATTTGAAGGGTTCGTTGCAATACATACACTGAATCACCTAATAATGTAATTCTAATTCTACACTTAATTAGTAGCCGAATATTTAATAAATAATTTTTATGATGAACCACAAGTAGCCCCGAAGGAAGCCTTTGTGTGGGTGTGTGGTGCGGAAAGGAACGCTTATCAGACAAGGTGATTTCACAATTTTCACAAAAATCATCTTGTGTTTTAAATGAGCTCTCACACACGTACGGTTTTATTTCTAGATTTTTTTATAAAGTGTAATTTTTAGGTATTTATTTTTTCATTGATTCTTGTTCTATAAGTGCAGTAGATCAACCTCTGTAAATATTGCGGGGTTGCAAATCAACAAACATCTTTATCGATACAAAAGTGGAAACATTTTTTTGAATTTTTTGGTCTGTCTATACATTATAGCTAATTTTCCAGAATAACATTTAGGATACTTTTTGGTTTCTAAAACGGCCAAGTGCGGGTTGCACAAAGAAACATGTATGTAATTTTTATGCAAGATTTTTTTAAGTATACTCATCCTGTTGAAGGGAAGATGGAAGGGTCAAAGCCGTGTGAAGCCGGGTGGGTGAAGTTAGTTAGACATAAAACCAGTATGAAAATGTTATAACAGTCGTATATACGTGGCAGAATTTTAGCGTATTCCATCAACATTCACGGCAAAGTTTAAGTACCCTCCCTTAATTTTATTGTGGAACCTCCACGTTCAGTATAAAATAAAACGGGTAAATATATTTCTACTTTAGTATTTCCCGAGTACAGACAATAGGGACACGTTGAAGACACGGTGGCGTACCCCTATCACGGGCTAAAGCCGGAAAAGCCGTCTGTGGCGTACAGTCAGCCGGACAGTGTAGGAGCTGTATGAAGCAGCTTTGTACTGGATATACTCTGAAAGTAACGTGGCCTTAGACGCCGTACTTAGCTTTGCCGCACAAAGTTGTCTTTATAAGCTGTAAAACGACGCTACTCGTTACTTAGTGGACGACCGTAATTTGCAGAGAAGCAGCGAGAAAATAGGGAATGTTATTTCTCCTAAAAGTCATAAGAAACCTGATTATAGGGGTTGCTTCATTTTAGTTTAACGTTTAATTTTAAAAATGGTTTTAACTTATCATTAAGTTTTTTATATCAGACAAGCTAGCATTTGACCACATTACATCTATTGTGTGGCACGCGGCAGATAACGGTGGACTGAATTACCCATTTATTCCCATTAAAATACCAAGATTCAAACTGGTTTTCAAATAGAAAAAATATTTACTGTTTCCAGCACTCACTGAAAAAATCTTGCTTACGGAAATTTTATCAAGTCAAAAATACTTCTTGTCGTCATCAGCCGAAAGATGTTCTCTGCTGAACATAGACCTCTCTAATAGGGAGCCACTTTGAGCAAGGCAGAGGCAAGCCCTCTTGCATCCATTGGAGAGCAGTGAGGCAAGAATATAAGGGCATAAAAGATATTTATTTTTTAAGATTAAATGAGCATTCCATGTAAACCTCACTTCAGATAGTTTGTGCAATGAAAAAACTATGACGTGTCGAAAATACGTGTCGCCGACAAACCAAACTTCATGGCAATTTATAGTAGATCCGTAAAGAACTCGTGAACACACAAATCGATTTCCACTGTCAGATGAATAACATTTTGATTTGTGGCTGCAACGATTCGCCTCGACCCAAACGTTTGTAAACATTCACGCAAGAACAGTGACTAATGTAATCGATTTCCGAAATTCCGCTCGTTTTCCCCGTCCGTCTTTGATGTTAGAACAAAACGACTACTTTTATCGGCAAAAGTAAACATAGAGGAATGAGAGAAAATGTTGAATTGTTAGACAGGTTTTTTACACCTGACTTACAAAAAGGTCAACGAAACGCTGTTCTGAAATTAGGCACTCCGAAAAGGCCTGCACGTAGTGTGCTTCGAATTTAATGGTGGCTGTGAATGTATTGAAATTTTTTGCTGTTGGTCTCTACGGACCTTTACAGCGTCCAGGTGGGAAGTCTGGAAAGGCTGCCTAGTAGCATAAATATGGATGTGCGCAGGCGCGAGGAGCTTGCGAACGCATTTTTAAAGATGTGTTAATTGTATAAGAAAAGAAGAAAAATTACACATAATAGAGAACATCATTTGTCTACTCTCATCTAATTGAAATTGAAAATACAAAACATTAAATTATGCTTGCTAAATCTACCTATTCACTCTTTCCTTGAACACGCCCGTCTAAATCAGCCGGAAAAACTGACAGAGCATTCACTCCTCACTCCACTCCTAAGCTGTTCTATTAAACAGGTCATACCTATGCCTATATAACCTTTTAAGTAAGAAAAGATGTTAAGCTAAAGTAGGGTAAGTGAAAAATACTGTCGTACATAGTTTAATCACTTTTAGTATAACTTGCTTACTCGAGCACGTATTCCAATTTAGCGATGTTTATGATCTTGCCACGAGTTGGCGCGCTGCTAAATTAAAACTCGCAAGCGCTGCTAGAAGCATTCTTTCCTGTTTTCTTTTTAACCTGACACCAACCGGTTTGGAAAATATGCTATAATTTCTATCGGTGGGACGTTACGATATAGACACAGTATCGATTAGTTTAGAATTCAAAAATATTTTTTTATTGCAAATAGGCTATTTTTAGCACCTTTCCAAGTCAGAGTTAGATAAGATATTTAAAAATATTAAAATTTGATTATTGTACACACTAAGCAAGCATAATTATAGGCAACGTGACGTAGTGCTTAATATCAAAATATTATATAGCTAGCCTATTAAAATACGAGTTTCAAAAACGTTTTCTTTCCCACAACAGTTGCCATTACCAAAGACTAAACTTTACTGAAAATTCTCAAGGATTGTAGCTTCCTTATTAAACACGTGGAAGCCTTAGATCAGTCAGACCACCTTTTGTCTTTTTTTATCGAATTACCCAATAACAAAATAGACAAAATAACTTGAGTAACTAATCCGAAACTAGTACGTGTTTATTAATAAAGTCGTTAATAATCAAAAAAGAGGAGTCACAATGCTTACCGCTAAGCAAAAGTCACCTGCTACTGATGTAGCTTTAGCCATCCAAAGTTTTTTTAGTCAGTCCAATCTGCATATTCGCCACAGATTAGAGAAAAAAACAAGTGATTGTTTGTGTTTTTTGTTGTTTGTTTTTTTTCTTCATATTTTGGCTCCACACATAGTGTATTTTAGCAAGTATTGTAATTTTTCATCGTATTATGGAATATTTCACGTAAGTCAAGTCTTAGTTACAGTCAGTCAGGGAAGTCATACTTCAGTCTAAGTCAGGTAGTCCTAATCTAGTCGTAAGTCATGCACTAGTAAAGTGGTGGCAACATTACTAGAGGCTTCTATGGAACTTTGGAAGCAACATGAAAAACCACGTTTCACTACATTATATCACTTGCTTACACTCATGCTCGTAATTCACCACTTAATGCGTAAAACGCCACCAATTTTAAACATTAACTCTGGAAAGAGCATAAGTTTTGTAAAATAATACAATGGAATAGTGTTGAGTAGGACATACGTGATGTACTTCATTTGTCACATTCATTCACTCAAAAATGTCCCGGTCCTCACATTCAATCCATGTCACACTTCAAAATTTTTGTCACACTCCTCGCCGTCGCGCGTCGGTGATGCATTCGAAGAATGAAGTGAGTGAGCGAAGCACAGCGTAGAGTAGAGTAGATTCATGTAGAGGTGAGGTGAGATGAGGTGAGGTAGTAAATGAGGCGAGAAGAACGACATGACGTTGGAGTTTATGTATTTTCACGCAGATTATTTAAAGCGGAAGAGTAGGGTAATCAAGGTATTTTTTGGCAGGTGTCCTGGCGTAATTAGAGCATGTGGTCTAAATTCATTTCATTAAGTCTTTTGTGATTACCGCAAATACAAGATTAATAAATATAGCTCTACAGAAAAAAATCGCAAACCTCCTTAAAAATTTTGAATGTTTAATTTTACTGAGTTTCTATCGAATATATTTTTACAAAAAAAAATATTTGTGTATTCCCAACAAACATACACATTTTGTGATGACTTCATAATTTAGACAAAATACTATTATAAACACAGATATTAATTAAAAACCGTCAAAATCAGCCATTCCGTGTGTTGCCTTTGTCGTAAGTGCCGCGCTTAAGTGCAGACTGAATTGGTATTTTAAGACTGCGATGTTAAGGCCGATGTTTCTTTGAACGAATTTAGACCTGCTTATCTGGCCCTACCCTTCACCTTAAGTAACTGAGATATACAGTATAATATTTTACCGTGATACTTAGAATAACTAGTTATTCCAAGCTGTAATATCATTATGATACTTTTGATTTCGGAAAGTTAAGATGTCCCACCACGACTTATCTTCGACTGTAGTGCGATTTAACATCAGTTTTCACAAAGTACTTTTCTACATAAGGAAACAGTTGAGTGTGGTCAAGCGCTTGTCAGTCCTACATGATTTAATTCAGCTAAGTTCCGAGTAACACTGCAGCTGTTATGGGTGGCCGTGTCGCTTAACATAAGGTGAACGCCCAGCACAACATGTCATTTCATATCATTAAAAAAAATTATCCACTGCCAACCTAGATACATAATAAGAAAAGGTAAATCAATAGCTTAAGCTGTGTAACATACAATCAAGTCTAACATACAAAGTAAGGCCTCTTTCATCCACCCGCCTCAATCCATGTATTCATGCGTGACCCGATGCACTGATCAAGACTGCGTCCAGCTCTTGTTACAAAATTGTACTGTATGACAAATGAAGAAAATGAGGTATCAGTACCTCACAACATGACATGACATTTGAGGCATGACATTGTCACACCTCACGAAATAGAATGAGGGGCTCATACAAACTCATTTTGAAACCTTGTCCTACCCAACACTACATGGAACGACGTGAACTTTTTCGCGTTCCCGCCAAAACTCCACTCGCCAACGTTGGACACTGTTCTATATTATAATCACAGATTAACGATTGTCTTTTCTCTAATCTGTGATTATTATAATAATAATAATTCTTTATTTTCAGACACGAGCTCCTATATAACCTGACAGCAATAAAAATTATATCTACAGTCACTTGTTTTTCACCCATGCAAAACTTGCGCATGGTTATTATCGATACGCGCAGTCACGGCACGGCCCATACTGTTATAGCAAAAGCTAGGAGTGTCACGTCGCATCGCAAACCAATTAAAAACCTGACCGGAGTCATACAGGACACTAGAGGGCAATTTTCAGACACCTAACACTTATTTTTCGCTTTGCCCCGCCCTGACGGCCATTTCAATTACGGATGAGTGAAACTTGACGTTAGGTATTTTCAGCTATTTTCGGCTTGACCGCTTTGGAGAACCTTTAACGAGCCACTGATGCGTTATAACAGCGTTATGTAGGCTGAGAGTTTGAGTGATTTATTTTGTGCGCTGTTTTGTTTTAAACCCATTTGTGTTAAGCGGAATAAGTTTTTATTGGATTGGTAGTTACTTTGAAAGGCTGAGTATCCGAATTCGGAAAGAACTTAATTAAAGCTAAAAAAATTATTTACCGTTTGTTTCGCAGTAAGCTTTTAGTAACCGCTTGAATTGTAGATTTATAAAACTGAGCCAAATTAAAAGCCTCCGGGCGCCTATCTAAAAAGTCTGATATAAAGGCTGAAACTTGAAGACACAATAAGAAGAAAAAGCCTTAGAAAATGATCTAGGTTTGCGTAGATGAACTAAAAGTAGACTTGTTTGTGTAGGTAGTTCTTAAAGATAAAAGCACCATCATCATCATCATCATCAACAGCCTGAAGACGTCCACTGCTTAACATAGGCCTCCCCCAGAGCGCGCCACCTTGAGCGGCTGCTCGCCTCCTGCATCCATCGGCTCCCCGCGGCTTTCATCAGATCGTCGGTCCACGGAGTGGGGGCCGGCCTACGCTGCGTCTTCCGGCTCGTAAAAGCACCATTATACAAAATTAAAATATTTCTAGGTTGTCTGGAAGAGATTGCTTTCAGCGATAAGACCGCCCATTGTGTCACTTAATTATAAGATTTACTAAATTTTCATGTAATATGGTGTTTCCAATAAAGAGTATATATATCTATCCATATAAATATTTCATTGCAAATAGGCTAATTTTGGCATTTTTACAAGTCAAAATCAGGATACTAAAAATATTTAAGTTATTATTTAAAAAAAAAAAAAACACAAAGTTCAAAAAAAATACTACAAAAAAATATCACAAAGTGCTTTATGTCAATCCCATCGATCTAAAGATCTTACGGGAAGCGTGGCGTTTCCATTAATTCCGATCAGCTCCCAAATCACTGAGAATTAGGGATTATTTACGCTTTCATTTTCGCAACGAGCTCATGGGGCTTGTTGTACCCTTGTCTCGACTTAGGCAAGGTTAATCTAAAACCGGAGTTAGGTATAATTTTGGAGATTCCGTACAATTACGCGTAGTAAACCGGCTTATATGTTTATAACTGGGATAATTTTTTAGTAAAAAAATTCAAGTGACTCGGCCCTTCACACGATGGATTCAGTTATGCAATAAAAAATATTTTATTTATTACAAATTTATGTAAAAGAAGGACTTAATGCTATAAAACTTTTATCTATCACTTAACCTAGATGTGCAAGAAAAATGGTAGAGGTACAGTAAATAAAAGGTAAAAATATAATTACAGTAAAATACGTTTGAGTAAATATGAATATCAAAGTCCTGCAACGAGCTATGGAGAGAGCTATGCTCGGCGTTTCCCTGCGAGATAAGCTCCGTAATGAGGAGATCCGCAAGAGAACTAAAGTGGTCAATATAGCTCTTAGAAGTAGCAAGTTGAAATGGGCAGGCCACGTCGCTCATTAAACTGACAACCGATGGGGAAGAAAGTTTCTCAAGTGGCGACCACGAACCGGAAGACGCAGCGTGGGCCAGCCCCCACTCGATGGACCGACGATCTGGTGAAAGCCTCGGGGAGGCGATGGATACAGGAGGCGAGCAGCTGCTCAAAGTGGTGCTCTCTGGGGGAGGCCTATGTTCAGCAGTGGGCATCTTCAGGCTGTTGATGATGATGATGATGATGAAAGATGAATAAAAATATGAATATTATAAAATACATAGGTCATAATAATGCTTACAGTTGCACCATGTTTTAAGGCGAGTCACCGAGGCGAAATGAAAAAATAAACCGATTTGCTAGATCAACGTGACATACACAAACTGAATTCCAGTCATTCTTGTATTTTACATGCATGTGCTGTTTTAGGGAGAAATAGGTGGGTAAAACCCCGCAAATATTTCACACTAAACGTTTCGTGTTAATATATTTCGGTTCCGGCTGACACTCTCAAACAAATTCGATCAAACCCCGACCGTGGAAGTTTCCGTAATAAAACCCACGTTTATTAGTCGCAACTAAAACAACAGCCATCCAACAACGGAAACAGTTCGAGGCGGGAATCCATAATCAAGTCTCAACAAAAGTTGGGCCACATTCCATCTAGTTTCACTGCGTCTTGCGATGCAGAGCTCGCACGTTCCTCTTCCTTCCAACCAGTGACGCATTAGTGCCTATTTGGGTAACTATAGATTCCTATTTTACGAGTTCCACCGGGATTCAATTCCCTCGAAACCTAGATTCTTCAAATATTTTATTGTCAAGCAAAAGCATTGGAACAAAGTCTACATTAATTTATTCGACACCTAACGCTGTTTATTCTCTCAATTTTTGTGGAAAACTATATCATCATCAACAACCTGAAGACGTTCACTGCTAAACATAGGCCTCTGCCAGAGAGCGCCACTTTGAGCGGCTGCTCGCCTCTTGCACCCATCGGCTCCCCGCAGCTTTAAAACCATATAATAAACTAAAACTATATAATATGATCTTATATCTACGTGACCCACAGACGTTATCCTATCAAATTTTCCATACGAAAATTCGATGGAAAAAGAACGTTTTCCCGAATTTGTAAATGATCCGGGAAACTTTTCCAACTTTTCTTTCATAAAAACTATATAAGTTAACATAAAATAACCAAATACGGTTCAGCCATTTCTAAGTGATGCGCTTACTAACGAACAGCATCTTATTCAAATTTAATTATTTCTTGCGAAAAAATTTACGTTGCTTACATTACCTACTAGTCCTCAAGGTTGTGTAAGAGAAGAGAATAGCTTGTAGAACATTATTATTAACTACATTAATGGCATATTATATAGGTCAAGTTTTGTTACGTATATACATTAGGATTTTGTATGATTCTCTAAAAGAGCCAAACGAAGATAAAGTTACAATAATTAGCTCAAAGTAGCTCAATTTGCATCAAAATTATTTTAACATATACTTTAAGATATTTCAGTTTTTTTTTATTGTAATGAATGACGTGACGAGCTAGTCGTTCACCTGATGTTAAGCGACACGGCTGCCCATAACAGTTGCAGTGTCACTCGGAACTTTAAAACAATAAAGTTTCGCGTGATACTGCACTGCGCACGTCATCCTGAGACATCCCACAGTCTAGTAATAGTCAGTTGAAATATGACGCCAAATTGAATACCAATGTTTATACCACCCTATAAAAACGTAGGGACCGACAAAAGTGCTACGAATACTTCCTTATTTAGAGATATGTATGTACGTAAACCTCTATAGTTTTATATTTTCCTCGAGTTTCAGTAAGACTGTCCCAACAACAAAGTAAAAATCCTGGACACAGTATTCCGTCGAAAGGTAGACGAAATATCCGATCAAATGTGCCCGTCCTACATTGATCAGTTTTGGATCTAGGGCAGGACGTTCTACGGGTGTATTGACATTGTTCTAGAAGCGGTGGGCTGATGGAGTTTGCTTGGGCAACTGTGTACCAGTTTATGCCTAGGTAAGGCAGGCAAGACTATTAATCGGTAGCTTGACTATGTTTGTTTTGAAACTGCCTATATTACTTTCCAATCGTAATCTATATAAAGGGTTAGAATGGAGATAAGAAGAGGTAGTTTGTAAAAGAAACTGTAAGTAACTGTAAATAAACGTTTATTTAAATATGTCTAACACATATATATATACACAAAAATGTTATATAAATCAATAAAAAAAAATCATAACATTTGACAGCGTCTGTAGTGTGGTGGTTGTGCAGGTCGGCTCATTACCCGGAGGCGGCAGGTTCGATTCCCGCGACAGGGTAAGTATTTATGCACATGAAAAAAAAGCGTAAATACTGGTCCCTAGATACAGGAAATCTTAGTTAGGGTCCAGGATCTATGCATGTGATCATAGGGCGTTATTTATTTATTTATTTATTTCCAGTTGTAGAACTATTTTACGTTATTAGCACAAAAACGCATTTTGAAATTCAAAGATAAACAAAGAAAAAAAACAATTGGCAATATCTTTTCAATCACATTAAACACCAGCAGTTTAATACCCATTCGGAATTAACATTAAATTAATTTGGGAGAAATTGGGGCGTCCTCGATAATTTATTCATCAATTCCTCACTCGCGATCGGCTCGAGGAGTAGAGGATCGCTCGCTTTAATGCGTCTCGGTGACATAGTTTCAACCAAGTGGGTTATTGAATTTCGTATCACCTACTCACGTAGGAACGTATCATCATCATCATCATCAGCCTGAAGACGTCCACTGCTGAACATAGGCCTCCCCCAGAGAGCGCCACTATGAGCGGCTGCTCGCCTCCTGTATCCATCGGCTCCCCGCGGCTTTCACCAGATCGTCAGTCTACCTAGTGGGGGGCCGGCCTACGCTGCGTCTTCCAGTTCGTGGTCACCATTCGAGAAACTTTCTTCTCCATCGGTTGTCAGAACGTACACGGGCGCATTATTACAGCTTGAGTTATTTATTAGAATGTCATGTCAAGTTATGCTTACTATATTTATCGTACGTTACGAAAATTAAAGTATCTATAATGAAAAAAAAATGAGGTTAGTTTTGAATTCTAAATATCAAGGTCTTCACCCCACTTAGGTGGACAGAAAACCTGGTCAAAACCGTGGGGAGGCATTGGATGTCAGAGGTGAGCAGCCGCTCGAAGTGGCGCTCTATGGGAGGCCTATGTCCAGCAGCGAACGTCTTCAGGCTGTTAATGAAGTTAATTCGCGGCAGTCGTTTATAACTTAGGTAACATGTTTTTGTAAAAAAGTGTCCTGCCTGCAATAAGTCCATTTAGGTGATCAAAAAAATGAGAATATCTAAAGTGATTTAAGCGGTGGTCGCGTCGTCGGTGGGACTTAGTAATCGTAAGCACGCTGCATAATCATGGATTTATGAATGAAAACTGTCTTAAATTAAAAAGTATAACATTGCGGTGAGACAAATGAGACTTTATGATCTGATTTCACAGTCCAGTCCAGAGATCCAGAGGTTAGAAATGGGAATCTTGGATTTATGAAATTGGAGGGTAGCTGTTCCTAATCTAGGGGTCACCTAGCATCATCGACCTTAATGAGAACTAACCCTAACCTAAATACCTATTTTTACCAAGCTTAATAATATAAACTGTTCCACAGGCTATTTTGAAAGAAAACGCATTGGTGCTTTCGTTTCTTTCATTTACGACCAAAAAAAAATCTACGAGAGCCCCAATTCTGTATGACCACTTTACGGTTCCCTATATACTTCGAAACTACGCAAATTCCATATCTTACATAAAAATCATGATGCTCTACTGAGACGTGTTCCGAAACATCAACGCGTAAAAAGTTACCACCACTTATGTCAAATTTATTCAAAATAAAAATAACTTTAATGTAAAGTGAAGGTATTTTTAATGCTGTGACACGATTTGAACAAGACACGATAACGACGATGTGATACGAAACCAAACCCCCTAAACTCTAAACACAATACAAACTCATTCTAACAAATTGTCGACGCAGTCCCTAATAGATGGCGCTAGGTCAGCAATACAACTGATTTGTAAGCCCAGCAGGCTCTCGGCATTCCTACCGAATTCAAATGACTAGCGGCTCGCTCTTGGGATTACTGTGACCTAATGGAACTTTCCAAGCCCTGTTGGAAAAGTTCGTAGTTTAATTTTTCTTTGAAAACATGCGTTTTTGAAAGCGCAAAGATTCCTAAAACTAAGTTCAAGGCTTTACATGGCATGTAGAGGCTTTCAGATGTCAGGAGTAGAATCAAAAACAACAGCTAAAATATTTCGCTATTAAAAAATAAATACCTATTTAACACATTATGCATATATTTTTTGGCTGACAAAAGCTACATTTAACTTTGGAAAGTACTTTTTATCTTTATGGAATAGATTTTAAAGTGGCACAAGAAATTATACATAGGTAACGCTAAGTAGGTATAAAATTGTAGTCCTAAAGATTTTCGCAGCCACTGGGGAATGCAACGATAGCTTAGTTGGCAGAGCATCTATTTCGGTGACTTGAAAGCCACCGTTTCAAATTCCGTGCAGGTTGTTAAAATTTCATATAAGTCTACTACACAGTCTCTATGAAAATCAAACCTCAAAAGTGTCTCCGCGCCAATGCTTACTTATACAGATACCTCTCCAGCTAATATAAAATAGTCCACAAGCGGTTGTTTCATTATAATAATGAATAATAGCACCCTGTAAATCATTATAAAACAATAATATGCGAGTTACATCACTTTCATTCGGCACGGCCACACGCGAATGAGAGCAAAAACAAGGCATATCCCTTGTTTGACGGTGCCGTTTTCGAGGTGGCGATCGGAGGTCTACCCTATATTTAACCGCAGATATAATTTTTTTTTTCTATATATATATATTTATATATATATACCTTTTACCATTCTTGAAGGTCTTTATAATCAAACTAGCAGCTCTTCCCAGATTTGCATAGGTATAATAGTTTTCGCAGCGCACGCGATTTTAAAGTATATTTTAGGTAATTTTTTTACCTTGGGTTACATTATTGGAGAGTAAGGATTTTTTTGAAAATATATTATAGCCTATGTCACCCGGGGATAGTGTAGCTTCCCAAAAGTGAAAGAATTTTTCAATTTAGTTCAGTAGTTTCGGAGCCTATTAAATGCAAACAAACAAACAATCAAATCTTTCCTGTTTATAATATTGTTATAGATGTTATATATTTATGTAGATCACTATTATCCGAATAAACTTGTTCCAAAAACAAAATAGGAGCCGTGAATATAAATAGTACAATCTATCATAGAATTCGCAGTTTGTCTGTCTACAAGGGCCAGCCTCCGACCGATAACTCTGGCTCCCTCGACAGTAAAGAGATAGTGGTCAGGAAACCTTTCCAGGAAGGTTGAATGATATTGACAGTACCTCAGTTCACGAAACCCAATGATAACACACTAACAAGGCGTTCAAAAAATCTATGTAGGTAAACGTTGACGCAATTTTTGTTATCCCTAGTGTACTCTAACAACCGATAAGGAAGAAAGGTTCTCGAGTGGTGACCATGAAGACGGAAGACGCAGCGTAGGCCGGCCCCCACTCAGTGGACCGACCTGGTGAAAACTGCGGGAGCCGATGGATGCAGGAAACAAGCAGCTGCTCAAACTGGCGCTCTCTGGGAGAGGTCTATGTTCAGCAGTGGACGTCTTCAGGCTGTTGATGATAAATGTACTCTAAAGAAAACGCTTTGAATGAGTCATGTTATATTAGATGGTTTTTGTATGTAGTTTAGGCTCTGTTTATCAATTGAAAGAAGCCTCAAGGGTGTATTGCTTAGAAACATGGAAAGTCTGAATTATTTACAGGCCAAACAATCAGAAAAATAGGCTTTCGCTCAGGCCTTTCCACATATAGAAGATTGACTTTCTTTAATATTAAAAATTGAATGAAAGAAACCGCTTTTTTTTTAATTTTACGCAATTTAGACGTGTTTTAGCAGCCGGGCAGCGTTCGGAAAGTTTCGACCTATCTTTTCGTCCAAAATACCGCAGAGCCTGAAAATGAAGATTTTCAATCAGTATTGCCAGTGATGACTTCTGGAACTGAGATATAGTCTCTTACTGTTGGCCTAATGAGTAAGCTCAAAGTCGCGCAACGAGCTATGGAGAGGGCTATGCTTGGTATTTCCCTGCGTGATAAGATCCGAAATGAGGAGATCCGCAGGAAAACTAAAGTGACCGATATATCTCTTAGAATTAGCAAGTTGAAATGGCAATGGGCAGGCTACGTCGCTCGTAGAACTGGCAACCGATGGGAAAGAAAGGTACTCGAGTGGCGACCACGAACCGGAAGACGTAGCGTAGGCCAGCCCCCCACTAGGTGGATCGACGATCAGCTGATAGCTGCAGGGAGCCAATAGATGCAGGAGGCGAGCAGCCGCTCAAAGTGGCCCCCTGGGGAGCTAGATTAAACAGTGGACGTCTTCAGGCTGTTGATTATGATGATGATGATGACGAATATGTGTTTTTATAGAAATATTCCTAAACAGTTTAAAGTCGACGTTGTGGTTGTAACAAAACGCTTTATGGTCTGAAAACACATTTTCAGATAAATAAACATGCATTACGACTGTCTATAATTTTACGTTCTATAAATGGTACGCAATTAATTATTCCACCGAGAATACTTAATTAAATTGAGATGTAACACAAACATCTTGCAGCGTTAGAAACGGAAGTGCGGAAACATATGAATATTTATGTTCCTTCAGTTCTAAGCTGTGTTTATAATTGAATCGTGCAGTCGCGATGTGGGCTACGCTATTTGCCAAGCAAAGTTTGCGGCTTGGTAAATCACGACCCTAGTTTGCCAGCTTGTGATCATTAAACGTTTATGCTGGAGAATGTTAGGTGCTGCCTTATGCATGTAAGATAAATTAAAGTAAGTGACAGTGTGCTTTAGACTAGCGGTGTACGCACAGTTCTTGCTGTTGAATCGATGCGTATGCATTTATGCACTCTAGAAAAGCTACACTTACGTGTTGTTAGCTTACAGTAAATAGTATAAAGGCAATATTCGAAAACATATCTGTTGAAAATAGGGAATAAAAATATGTAGATTGGGCTACAACAATGAATTCTCTTTTATTTAGTCAAACGCTAACGTTTAGCATAACAATCATTAAAAGCTTTAGTTATATAGGTACTGCTATCCGTATACACCAACGTCCGACATTCTTGGATTAAAATCGATTAAAATTAAACTTCGTAATACCAATAATAGACCCCAAACAGCTAAACAATCTTCTTCATAACAAATAATTTCTATCCACAAAAGAAATCCAAAGTGCCAATAACAACACCCCAATTGAGGAATAAGATTTCTATTAAATATGCAACAGTATTTACTCGGAAGCTTTTAGCAAAATCGAGTTTATTTATGCAAACCCATTCCATAATTCATTCCTACCCGACTACGGCCGATTGTAACGTCAAATCATTCGAACGAGACAATGGTGTATTGTCCGTGCTCATTAATAAACCTCAAGATTTGGCCTAATTTCTAAATCCTGAGTATCTCTCGTTTAACAAAAGGTTAAATGTAACGAAAGGTTTTCAAGGGTGGTCCGATGGTCTTGACAAACAAGACACTTGGTGCGAAGTGTTCGCTGCTTGCGAGCCTGGTTGGGACGTGGACTCGAGCACAATGGCTGTCTTGAGCGTCTGAATGACACCTTCATTATAGGCGCTGACGGTTCACAAATATAATACCCAGCGCAAGTTATACCCCCGCCCTAGCCCTCGAGTGGTGTGAAAAGTAAGTCGTCGAGTCTAATGGTCTCCCAAGTTTGCTCCCGCGGCGAGACCTTCAAACTTTTCAAGAACAATATGTAAATATTGAGCTTACGTTACAAGAATTTGAATATTGTAACTATGTTGAAAAAGTTACGAGAAAATATCACTCTTTTTCACCTTTGATTTGATTTTGCTCTTGCCGTCATAAAAAACATTCGCCGCGTGATACGATTTACATAGCAATTCAGTTTTCAAATTATACCACTATGTAATGTTATTAATCACATTTTATTTTTATACATTTTTAGTTTTACCTACCACTATAGTCTCTATTTTGTACGTTATTAGAGCAATCCATCATACGACTTATGAGTTGAAACCGTTTGTTAACTTATGAATCCTATTACAACGTATAAATACTGGAGTATAAACCCTTCCAGTCCTAACTTGAGCACACATGGCAAGAGAGAAATCCTAATCCTTACGTTAAGCCCAAAAATAACCTGTTAGTAATACATGCTACTTATCTCAACGCCAATTAAATCTTTTCACATTACACAAGGAAAATAAATTACAGTGAAAATTTTTGAGACAATTTAAAAAGCACTCACTCGCTATTTGCTTCAGTGCTGTCACAGCCGACTTGAGCGTATTCAAGGTGCGCCTTCTCAAATTTTTTTTCCGCGAAAACGTTTCCATATCAATGTTCACCGACATTGTGTTTTGAGTTTTATCACAAAGCACTAAGAATGTGTTTACGTTGGCTTGATAACGACGCGGGTGTGTGTTCCTTTTGTTTCGGAAGCCGGGAATATACTGTGGGTAAATGCATATCAGTAGCAGTCAGTCGACGTTCGACGTTCGAAATCTTCATAATGTGAAATGTATGGAGATGAAATATTTAATCCATAAAAAGATACTAAAAGCAGAAAAATAAATTGTATTTGGGAGTAAAATAGTGTAAGGATTTTAATATGCAAACCACACCCATACCTATATTTTTTTTGTGGTACTAAGTATTTTTTCTGTGTTGAGTCTGAGTCAAGATAAACTCGAGTCAATGACCCCGATCACCACAAACTTTAGGGACTCGCTGATAAAATACTTTATATTTGAAAACAATTTGGCATATTGTAATATATTGATTTTTCTGATATCTATAATTTTAAAACTATTATTTAAGTTTGAATCTTTTAGTTTTATTTTTGTACCTAGTGTCAGTAATCGCAATATAGGTGTGGCAGAGCCTTAATTTAAAAGGCTAGTAACGTCCTTAGTTTTAAATTTATTATAAGTATGTTATCATGTTTGTGTAGCTAAAATAACACAGCTGCACTAGAGCAAACATTCACTTTAACATTTCTATCTAAATCGCAGTCAACACTTTGTCAGACTGTTTACGTTTTCGATTAGGAAATGGTAGACAAATGGTAGATATCAAGAGAACGGAAAACATCTAGAAATATCGCCTTCCGGCCGAAATCACTCGATCAGTTTCACCGAGGATATTAACGCTTTCGGAAACCATTTTTTTGACCGCATTAATGACCGTGTACTTTTAGAAACTTTGAGCTATTTGTTTTTGAAGAATAATTTATTTCATTACAAATATAAGCAAAGCATTAAACATTAATAATCATTATTGTTATTTGTACGATAGTAACGCTTTTTTATTGTTAACTATTACTATTATTATGCAAACTAATGACATCTAACGGGATTGTTGTGAAAAGAAAATGACTTCAGACTGGTGTAAAAGGTGGGAGGTGTGTGCGTGTGTGTGTTTTTAAATTAAAATGATCATGTGGATGAGATGTAACTTACTTTTTGACCTGAAGAAAGGTCTCTTCAAACTAATGCTGGGAGACCAATCCGTTTCTTGGCTGCTCGGATGATGAAATGACTCAGAAAACGATTACTACCAAAAGGGTGAAAATTTTGCAATAAGTATTCAAAAGTGATCCAACGTTTTCCTATTAGAACTCTAGTAAATAATCTAAGCTCTGAATAATGTCCGTTCTAACTTTGTTTTAGTGTAGTCACAAGTTATCAAAGCATCCTACAGTGTTTAAAGACATGACAAAATGTTTCGTCCGTTTATCGACCAGTAAGGTCAGCCCAAAGGAAAATAATAAGAATCCGCAAACAAGTCACGACGTACCAGCACGAACACTGGTGAAAGGTTATGTTTATAGTAACTAACTTTGTGAAATTGTATAAATATACGTTTAGTCTATTTTCAAGAAGGTTTTATATAGTCTGTAAATGTTATCATCGTAGTTTTGAATGTCTCAATTTGTTATTTTGAAACATATTTTTGTTGGTTTTGTTCGTTCTGTTGTGAAAAATCCTAAACTAAACTTAATTTGCCAGTGCTAAAACTATTGCAGTGCTTGTCATTTTGAACTTTATGAAAGGGACAGAATCCTTTTAAAAAAACTTTTGGAATATAAAATTTTGTAATAGGTTTGGCACAATACATCACAATCAAATTTTTCGATGCAACATTCAAACATTGAAAGTAGCAGAAAACATGCCAGCATGCGAAAAAAGCCAGGAAATGGAAATGGCCATCGTACAAATACAAATATAAAAGTAGTTAATTGAACACCTAAGCGCAATAATGCACAGAATACAAAACAAAGAATGGTCGAACGACGGGTGGCTTTATCGCATAAAGTGATTTCTTCCATGCTATCTTTACATGGGCAGGAATAAAACAATCTAAGAAATGCGGTTGGTGCTGTTTCAACTAATAACAATTAGATTATATATGATATAGTGGTATTTGTAATGTTTAATATGAAACATTACAAATACCACTATACTAATACCATACATAGGTATATATATATATATTGAATACCACAACATGTAAATGTATCTACCTAAATATATACTTTCATGTCGTAATGAGAGGAAATTCAGGAAGTAGGTATATGTAGGCACCTTCAGTTGTAACACGCAAGTAATTCATCGCATTAACAGCTTATAAATCCAAGTCTTACTCAGGCTGATTCTTACGCGAGCTGTAAACACTTCTATTCTTGGATCGGGTATATCTGAAGCACTATTCTTGTGAAGATCAGGTTCATTAACAAAAGCCGTGTTAACAACGCTTGGTTTTTGAAACAAGTGGGTTTACGAGCAGACGCATGGTTTCCGTCAGTTTCACACATGTGCTATCGCATTCAAAGGAAACTTTGGACAGGAACGGCATGATATGACACAGTCTCAAACTGTGGGATAGGTTTAGGTAGAAAGCAGATGAGATAGCGTAGACGTCTCCATACATTATTTAACCCTTGCTCTGAATTGCAAAGACGTGCGGGTTGTCTAGGTTTTCAACCTAAAATGAGATGTCAATACGAATCCAGACTCCTTGTTGACCTGCTACATAAAGTGATATTTACAACTGTGCATTAAAAAGCTGAAACCGATCCCAGTTGTTTATAAGTGTTGAGTTAAATATTTGATTAACATTATCAATATTTAGATTCACAACGTTCAATAAATTCAGATTCAGTGTCAATAGATTTCACGTCCGCAAATAATGCTTCACTTTGTTTGACAATGAGCTAAATTTAATTTATTGCGAAATATACGTAACTGATGCCGTTGAATACTGATGGCTTGTCAATTGATTTTGAACTGTATGTGTTAATTTTTAAGACAGAAAGTTTCATGCATTTTTAAATGAGCCATAAAGTTAAATCTCTTTTGTTACACGTAAATGCATTGTAAATCTATTTTATTCTGTTTTCTCGTGCAGATTATTCACACATGTAGGGTTTTAATTGATTTTTGGGTAGTTGTTATTGTTATAATATATTGTTATTGCAGTGTTTATCGTTAAAAATTTACGTTCCGTACTGAAATCTAAAAACGACGCACCATAGAATCAAGCGTAGGTTAGTTTGATACTACATTTTAAATTGGCCAAACTGCTCAAAGAAGAGATTATTTAAGTACGCTACGTTATACAAATGTAGCGTACTAGTATTATAGAGTTACTACGAGTTAGTGAGTTAGTTAATGGTTATTGTTATTTTGAAATATACAGGGACTTGGCAAAACTTTTGGTGGAGACGACAAGTGACCAGAAGGCTGGCTCTTATTTTGCCCAAAAAAATCAGCATTGCCATACATCGTGGCAACGCAGCCAGCCGTCTGGGAACATTCCCCTCCACCAAGGGTCTTTTTGATAGTTTTTGAATATAAACTTTTGTTTAATAATTGAAACGTTGTAATGAGACGTTGTGATGTTAAATAAAGGGTGTAAATACAAAAAAATAATACGACTACATTTATTTATCATTTATTTATCTATTTGGATAATCCAACAGCGTGAAAAATAAAATATACAGTAACAAATTTACAAACTTAAAAGGAGGCCAAACAGGGGTATACAAATTAACAGCTATTATAAAACAAAAAGTGTGTTTTACTAGCTTGTAGTAGACAACAATAGTATGAAGGGTTTGTTTATACGTAATGTGTAGAGTGTACCTATAAGTGAATATCATATTGCGCATATAATTATATGTGTTCGGGTGTGTACATTAAATATTATTCTCTTAAATGGAAAATAGTTTTTCATTAAATAAGTAAGGTACTTATAGTTCGCTCCAGTAATTTAACAATAACTTTTTCCCACTAGACAACCAGTAATCAAACTTGGAATTCAATGGGAATAAACGCTATATATTTACTGTACTATGGAGAATAAAACTTTAACCTTATCACACAATATCTTTAAAGCACTACATGTGTCTCACTGCTATCTTAAAAGATCTCTACTTTGAGCAGTTTGATTGATACTCTACCTACTCTAATATAGTTTAGACCTTAATGTTAAACAAGTTAGTTATACACCTGATATAATTATCTGATATGATTATAATAATTAATTAAGTAATTTGATTATGATGATTATAATAATATATAATAATACCTGATATGGGTATAAAAGTTACAAGGCCACTTGGAACTCTAAAATACAGGATTTCACGTTACATTGCCTACACTGCGCACCGTCAGAACAGTCTAGCGATTTAAATACTTACTAGACTGTGAGATCAAGTCAATTAGAAACCTTAATAACCTGTACTAAATTCTGTCTGTATTATCTGGCTAGAAATTTCTAGAGATCGATCAGCTTTCATCCAGCATTTATCAGTATTTGGCTAACCCATCAGATGCTTGTCTTGGAATCCTGAGCTAAACCACACACATATCAATGTCGCAGAGAATTTCTGTGTAACCGCTGTCAGTCTGTAGATATCTATACCTATATCGATAGGTACCTTATTATATAGATAGGTATTGCACCTTTATCTTTTCGGTTCTGCAAATGGTATAGGAGTTTAACAGGCTTGCAAGAAAAAGCTATGTTTCTTTATTCGTAATTGTAACAAGGAATCATGGGTCTCCAAAACGGCGGGCGGCGCGCGATGGCTAGTAATTCCAAGTTTACTAGGTGGTAGGACTTTTCTGCAAAGTTCGTCTAGGTAGGTACCACCGCTTTGCCAGTTATTCTGCCGCCAAGCAGTAGTGTGCAAGCACTACTGTGTTCCGGTTTGAAGGGCATTGTAGCTAGTGAAATTACTGGGCAAATGAGACTATGATCTGATCACTCAGTCTAGTAATCTGATTACTAAACTGGGTGATGTCTCAGGATGACGTGCGCAGTGCAGTGTCGCGCAAAATTTTATTGTTGTAAAGTTCCGGGTGACACTGCAACTGTTATGGGCGGCCGTGTCACTTAACATCAGGTGAACGACTAGCTCGTCACGTCATTCAATCACGTAAAAAAAAAATTGTTTTTGTCAGTAAGCATCTAAAGCAAGTCTGCCATGCTTTTTTCCTTCATTTTATTTTGTAGTAAAACGCCTCGTGGTGTTACTACTATTTTGCCATTTTTTGCGAGAACTTTGTAACGGTTTTGAGCCCAAATGCCCAACGAAAAAAAAAGTTTGCTACTGGCGTTTTGTAGTTTTAAAGGTGCACGCAATATCGGTTACTAATAGTGTGTATATAGATGCGACATGATCGCTTATGAAAATATCAACTAAAAACTTAACAAGTTTCACCATTGGAACATTTTGTAAGGGCAGCTTTAACGAGCGGCGCGACAACGTTGGTGTTTCCATTTCCCCCGGTATCGAGGGCGGATATTGGAAGGGCCCGATTTGCCTTCACAGACGAACTTATAATAGGTGCTTCGAACTTCGATGATTAATTCGAATTCTTTGTTTCGGATCGCTATCGAGTATTAGGGACTGTTTGGAAATTATCTAAAACTTAATTTGCTTGTAATTACGATATTGTTTATAATTTTGTAATTACCTTTCAGAGCGATATTTACTGAAAAGTGTTTGGATGGTATTATCGTATATATTTTTTCCAGTTATTTTGATTTTAATAGCTTTTCCTTTCTTTTTGGTTTTTATAGATATACCTGAAGTGTGGTTTACACTTTGAAAATCAATTCATGATGGTTTAATAGCAAAGTACCACCGGCTTTGATAGAATTTCTATATGTCTATACTATAAAGTGTCTGATATTCTAAAATCAGTTTGTCAAATACAATGTCAATTACCGTTCTCTAGGCGTGTAATTACAATTTAGTCAATGTAGTGATTAGACAGACTCTAATTGACCAAGGATTGGTAATTAATCGTGACAAAGGCACTACGCTTGATGTATTAATTGCTACTAGTTCCAAGATGGAACTCTGTCAAAGAGCACCTAACTATTTGCATTAAATTATGCACAAAATGTTATATTTTATTTTTCGTTTTATTTTATTAATCACAAAGCAGATTACAAACACTTATCACAACAATAGTTTCATACTTACAAATAGTTCGGAGCTAGCTTGTAACTCTAAATTATGTGAATACAACAGCACTATGTAGTTTTACATTATTTTAACAGGAAATCTATGATTTTTTTGTTTCATTTAAAATAATTATGTACATACAGTGAAGAAAAGAAAATGCTAATAAAATTGTTAAGTATGATTTACATTCACATGAGAAAACTGTGTTGCCCTAATACACTTTACAAACCTCCCAAGATTGGGGTCAAATATGTCTATGATTTTGTTCTTTAATGCCAACTCATTATAAAGACGACACATTCTTGTAAGCGGATTATAAAACGATGTATTGTTTTAATATACTTTTAATGCAAATGATGGAGGACTGCGTCTCCTATAGTTTATGTTAATGTTAAGAGAGAATAAAAGCGGGCGGCAATCTATTTTAGAGTGCAATATTTTATGAAGATGTATAAGGTCTATGTGCTGCCTACGTGTTGATGGTGATGAAAGTTTGAATTTAGCCAGCCTTTTCTCATATCCAGATAGAGATGGACCTATGTGGTGCCTATATGATAAAATTTTGAGACATTTTTTCTGTATGCCCTCAATTCTATCCGAGTGTACGGAATAATATGGTGACCAAATTGGGCATCCGTACTCCAGGTTGGGCCTAATAATACTTTGAAAAAGGTATTTTAGACTATTAGGACTTTTGAAGCTTTTAGTGGCTCTGGTGATAAATCCCAACAAGCGACAACTCTTACTGACAATATAGTTATAGTGATCTTTAAAAGTTAGTTGTTCATCAAAAAATATGCCAAGATCTTTAGCTGTTGATTTACGTTCAAGAGATTTACCTAAAATGTTATAATTAAACAAGATTTTGTGATGTTTTTTAATAAAAGATGTAACAAAGCACTTTTCTATATTGAGATGCATTTGATTGCGCAAACACCATTCGAATATAGTATTCATGTCATCCTGCAATATCACACAGTCGTTGGCATTGTCAACTCTAGTAAATACCTTTAGGTCATCAGCGTATAGAAGACATGGACACGTGAGGGATTCCGCAAGGTCATTGCATTGTTCGCTCGTAGAACTGACAACCGATAGGGAAGAAGGGTTCTTGAGTGGCGACCATGAACCGGAAGACGCAGTGTAGGCCGGGCCCCCACTCGGTGGGTTGATGACCTGGTGAAATCCGCAGGGAGCCGATGGATGCAGCAAGCAAGCAGCCGCTCAAAGTGGCGCTCTGTGGGGAGGCCTATGTTCAGCAGTGGACGTTTTCTGTCTGTTGATGATGATGATGATGATGATGATGATGATGCATAAAATTAATAACAAAAGTAAGTGACTTATATTTTCTTATGGGAAAGAAAAAGAAAATTATTTCGGATAAAACATCAAACCAATCAGACCAAAAACAAATTACCTCGCCATAATTCCAAAAACAAAATAAATTGCTTACAAAACGCTCAGCAGACAGTCGTAATAATAAATTAAGAAAGTAATTTACCTAGCCAGTGTAAAAATGATTTAGGAGGACATTACGTTTCGCTAATTCAGAAGTATTGTACCATAAATTAACACCTTTTAGCTGTTTTGACAAGATAAGGTTTTGTATGGTGCAAATTTGTAGTTAAGTATTATTTTTTGGCACTTAACCCATTGCTTGCTCAATTTTTTATTTAAAAAATGTATATCATTTTTGTCTGGGACGCATAAAGGGTTTGCTTAGTTTAGAGCTAGATGGCGCTGTGCGAAATTCCACAAACAGTTGTGAACTAATGTTAGTGAACAAGAGGCAATGGTCACATGCCATGCCTATAAACTATAAAAAAAACACTATTTGTGGAATTTACTACCGACATAGTAAAACCCACAGACATCTAATACTATAGTAAGCAGACTTAACATAAGAAATATATTGCGTGCCACTTTTTACAACAGGCAAATGTCACGCACACAGTGACTTGCACATCAAAACGTAAAAACTTACTGGTGTAAAGATAATTCGGGTGTGTTCCTATATGGAACGTTGCCCCACAACGATATGTTTCCATGGTAACATGATTGCATTTTGGGCACGCGTTCTTTTTTGTCCATGGGTGCGTAAGTGTCGCATCAGCAAAAAGCAAAGAGATAAAGTTATCAAATTTTAATAAGAGCGATAGTAATGGATATATCATTTATTCTCGTCTCATCATCATCAACAGCCTGAAGACGTCCACTGCTGAACATAGGCCTCCCCCAGAGCACGCCACCTTGAGCGGCTGCTCGCCTCCTGCATCCATCGGCTCCCCGCGGCTTTCACCAGGTCGTCGGTCCACCGAGTGGGGGGCCGGCCTACGCTGCGTCTTCCGGTTCGTGGTCGCCACTCGAGAACCTTTCTTCCCCATCGGTTGTCAGTTCTACGAGCGATGTGGCCTGCCCATTGCCACTTCAACTTACTAACTCTAAGAGCTATATCGGTCACTTTAGTTCTCCTGCGGATCTCCTCGTTCCGGAGCTTATCTCGCAGGGAAACACCGAGCATAGCTCGCTCCATAGCTCGCTGCGCGACTTTGAGCTTACTAATGAGGCCAACAGTAAGAGACCATGTCTCAGTTCCATAAGTCATCACTGGCAACACACACTGATTGAAAACTTTCGTTTTCAGGCTCTGCGGTATTTTGGACGAAAAGATAGGACGAAGCTTCCCGAACGCTGCCCAGCCGAGTTGGATTCTTCGCGCCACCTCTTTGTCGAAGTTGGACCTACCTAATTGGACAATCTGTCCTAGGTAGACATACTTGTCGACAACTTCGAGAGTATCGTTCCCAACAATTACCGGTATAGGTGGAACATGAGCATTAGACATGATCTTTGTCTTGTCCATATTCATCTTAAGACCAACCTGCTGGGAGACTCTACTGAGGTCGTTGAGCATGGTGCTAAGGTCCTCGAGCGATTCCGCCATTATGACTATATCATCGGCAAAACGAAGGTTAGTGATGTACTCGCCATTTATGTTGATGCCAGATCTTTTCCACTCCAAGAGCTTGAAAACATCCTCCAATGCGTTTGTGAACAGTTTCGGAGAAATAACGTCTCCCTGTCTCACGCCTCTTTGCAATGGAATTTGTTCCGTACTCTGGTCCTGTAGTCGGACTGACATAGTGGCCTTACTGTACAAACACTTCAAAACTTCGATATACCTATTCTCGTCTATGTAGTAGTAAAGATAGTGTTAGGTCTGCTTACTGTATAGTATTAGATGTCTGTGGTAAAACCACACAAAGACATAGACTTTTTCAGTAAAATAATTTCATGTAATGTTATGTGTGTTTCTACGTATATTTTGATTTCACATACTAACACCTTGTTAAATATATGAGTTCAGAAGCATTTTAAAATGACACTGTCTCACTGTGATATCAACTAAGTATTTAGGTATTAGGTAATGGTAGATGCTGTCTTAGACGTTCTATTTTAAGGTGAAGCTGAGTAGAAAAATATCATCACTTAAGTCCACTTTTAATACAGAAAAATGTGAGTGCTGACCATTAGCTCAGACTTCGTTCTCGTGTGAGTAACAAATCTCAACTCGTAAGTATAACACGTACTGAGAATCGTTAAAGGGATCGTTTTCAGAGGGAGACACTTTCGCAGACGTGAAGGTGCCTTGAAATGTTCGTAAGTTCGACGTTGATAGGTACTTTTATTAAGTGTGAAAACGCTCTTATTAATAAAGTTAAGAGAACAACTCTCTGACCTTAAATGTTTTTTAACATGTCACGATATCTAAACATTATAATATGCTTTTAAATAAATAAAGGGTAAAACTAACTTCAGTCACCTTAATTTCGTACTTAGATAATATTATTAAAAAAAAGAATTATTTTGATTAAAAAACCAAATTACTAAACCGATTTTAATGAAATTTCAATGGAACCAATTTGAAAGTATTTATTTTCAAATTAAAATATTCACTTTCTAAATTGGATTATAAATGACGGAGAAATTAAACATAACAAAGTAAAAAAAAACCGAACTGTAAACCGCCTCCTATTTTGAAGTCGGTTAAAAATAATATTCGAATCAAATACAAAGTGCAGATTTAACATCTGTAACTCTTTTTACACTTCGTGCCAAAGTTCAGGACTCGATAAACTAATTACTTATAGCTTTCAAATACTCTGCCTATCCATAAATAGTGTATTGAATACTCGACCATACAAAACGATACAATAAACCGACTGGCTAATAATTACAAGGAAACCCCGACCAATTCGGGGAGTCAACTGAGGGAAATTTCTATGAATTGCGAACTCTATATCCCTGTATAGACATTTTTCCCTAAATGGCCACGAGTCACAAGGGTCTATATACGTGACCAGTACAGTTAGAAAATAAAGTTAAATATTTTGTGTCTCGTCAAAGAAAATGAGGTTGTGGACCCAAAAATAAAGAAGGTTGTTAATAGAAATGGTACTTTTATTGACTGTTTTTTTTATATATATTTGTTGACAGATATTTTATATAACTTCATCTCCAATTGAAAATAAAGTAAAATTAAAGTGACTTTAGAGTAATATTAACGTTAAAATAGAAGATTTGGCTGGAACATAAAAACGTTGTCGGCTTGATATTGTTTGCCAAAACATGCGTAATTTTGTAAATTATGCGTAATAATAGTGGATTATAAGTATTAGTGAACGTGCACATGTCACAAGAAAATGTCTTTTTGTGTTCTCTCCAGAACATAAGCATTTACTAAAGTATTCACCGCTTTACTGGAGCTTGACTTTGATTTGACGATAAAATTAATCTAGCTTTGAATACTTGAACAGTGCTTCTAACTATAAATAAATAAATAAACAAATAAACTAGAATAAAGTCTAAACTTGACACTGACTAAGCCAACATAAGAAAAAATGCTTAAAATAGATTAAAAATACTTCTAAAAGTTTAATTTGTTTAACACACATTGAACGGGGTCACAGATGGCCAAAAAGTCCAGTCGATTATTAGACAGAAATAGCTATCTCAATCGAAAGGAACCCAAAGATAAATAGCACGAATTACGCAGACGATCGTCGGCCTTTATTCAATGACCACAAGTCACGAGGCTCCCAAGAGTGACCATTACAATCAGTTTTTATCGAGTGGACAACCTCGAATTTATGAACAGAATGATATCAAATCTCTTACGAAATGTACCCTAATAGAACAAGAGATTCAGAAATCTGCGTCGTAGCCCAAAACAAGGCGGCAGATTTGAATCATATAAAAACCTTTTTTACGTTTTAGGTTTGTTATATTATATATCATACGCGTTTAGCAGAGGCATTTGAGTTTTGGATTTTTTAAATATAGGGGTGTAAGATACAGGGCAGTAGTGATTTTAGGATATTGTATTTTCATGCTAGAAAAATGTCACTTGATATGTGAGGCATGTTAAAAATTATTGGTAAATTTGTGAACCTTTGCACAAACATCACTGAAATATTCTGTCTCCGGAATTAACTTATTGTGTAATAACTATGTCTGACGATCTATGAGGGACGGACCGGACCTGCCGTACTGAAATAGCGATAGAGCGAAGTCGACCCGCAATTTACGTCGACTACAGAAGCCCTCGAGAATTGAAATGGCTCAATTTGGGTGACGTGAAAAATGAGACATGCCGTACATACCCGCATTACTGTATAGACACTTAGACAGTACTTCATATCGATAAAATAAAATTCCTGTCCATCCCACACGTTTTTTTTTCAAAAATACATAATTATACCGCATTTTGCGCAATGTTCATTGTATATCGAGTGGTTTACTTCGCTAGTTATCCATCGTATGTGTAGATGCGTGCGTACAATGATAATATTTGCTTTACAAACTTAACTTTGCGTATTTTATGAACCTTCTTGTACCAGTCAGTGAGTTAGGTCACTGTTTCGCTCTATAGTGTTGCTTATTCATATCCACAAGGAATATTTCGATACAGTAATAAATTGTGTTATAAAAAATAATATGCTAGACATTGAATTACAATGTAATGAGACGTATACAGCTATTTCACGTCTGTTTTATTCAGCAATACATATTACATACTTTTTATTGACTTAATTTAGATTAGTTATTTCGAACATTTTTGTTTCTAAGTTAATTTTATATTGAGTTAAAGGCTCTACGTGGTTTTCCGCACTTTTAACCCGGGAAATCTTAATTTCCTGGGAAAAAAGTATCTACGTTGATCTTGATATTTAGCAACCCGAGTGGAAAATTTCGTTCAAATCTGTTTAGCTGTTTTGGCGTGAAAGTACATACACAAAGAAGCAGACAAACCTTAGTCCGTATCCCTTCTCGTAGGTTCCATAAGAGCCGGCTAATAGAATAACCACGGAATAGGCAGCAGCATTCTCCTCTGTACATTAAAATCTGCGATCACCAAACCGCCTAAAGCGGGTTTTTTGATGTTACTGAATTGGTACGCATTTGACTGCATTCTCACCTGATGGAAAGTGACAACGCGGTCTATGATGGCACATGCTTGCCTAGAACATACTATTTACTCGTGACTTGAAAAGCTCCAGATTGAAGGTGATTATGGCAACCCCCATCCTTTGATAAGCGTCTAAAGTGGCGTTTTATGGGGAAGACTATGAGAATGCCTATTCTGCATTAGTCTTCTTCCAGCTGATGATATGTAAAATGTGATATTTATTAGTAGGGAAGCCTTTTATAATATTTTTCTTAATGTAAGCGACAATAAATGACCGAAGGTAGTGCCAAGCTATACACGCCTTTATTGGGAGCTAATTCACATAAATGATGCTCCTAGAAGACACTGTTAGATGAAGAGAGCTTTAGAAGTTGATCTACGCGTGCTATGGTTTCAACACGATCTCTCTTTCTTCCTTCTTTCTTTCTTCCCGAAAGCTCAACCGTTCCAGTTTATTGCACTATTTGACCTACATCGTAAGTCACCGTCGGGCCATCATTGTAAGATCAATATTATGTACTTATATGACGTTTTCATTATAATACTGAGCAGCCGCTCTCATGTTACAACGTTGCTCAGTTTTCTCCAATATCGCAGAAACTTACATTAATCTAACATGTCTCGCGAATTTTCCGGACAAGGAAGTTTAGTGTTGCCATTTTATGGAAACGCTCGTTACAGTGTTATTCGTCATAAAATTAAATGTCAGTCGTATCGCGATGTTTATTCGGCTTCTAATTTCAGTTTTATGTTGTAAACGCGAAATGGCATTTGTTATGTTATATTAATTTAATGTCTCGGTAATTAAACGTTTTGTTTGCTTAAGATTACTAGAATAGACGGCCTAGATAAGACAAAATATCACAATTACGTCTCACAAAACAGTACATAAAACGAACCTTTGGTCCATTTAGATACTTAACCATTTTTCATTTGTATTCAGAGCCGACGAAATTTAAACACAGAAGAGTATTACAAAATTATCCCCAGTCGAGAAAAACCAAAGCCAAATTCGAGTAAAACAATGTTCAAACAATAAAAGCAGACTTACTCTTACTTAACGCTGTCTTCACTGTGCTCGTACAGCTCCAAAGAAAGCGGAAAAAGCGCTGTAAGCGATCACACAAGGAATCCCTTGGTCGCTGTTCGTCTAAAAACCTCACTCTTTTCTTGCACCTCCCTTTAAATATCCTCGCTTTTTTCGCTTTTGCTAAGCTAGACTTTCCCACTTTTACTTCACTTAGAACTGCATCTTGCCGTTTCTCATTTTCTATGATACACGAGTTCACTACATTTTTAACCGTTTGTTTTTGTTCATTCACCAATGTTAGCTTCACATTGCTTGCTTCGAAGTCTTTTAGCTCCGTACTTGAAAAATTACACACAGATATTTGAAATCCATATTCGATTGTTTATGTAATTTTTTTTCTATTCAGTGTTGTTTACATGAGACACAATGTGACACAGAGAACGCACTTACTGTTATGACGCATATGATTTGCAACTCGCCAACGGGACTATGCGACAGTTGGCTTTGTTTCAAATATCGAGTAAGAAAACGTTAAAATAACAGATAAATACGACGAACGCTGTAAATTAATCGTAATCTATAAACTGATGGTAGTAATGTATGCGTTTTACAGCCTTATTAACTGCCACAGGTCACATTTACTAGTAGTCAGGTAATTCTAGCTTGCGTTACAGTATCTCTTATAGTTTTTTTTTTAACTGGCCCGCATTTGACCGCAAGCTCATCTGATGGAAAGTGACGACGCAGTCTACGGTGGCACATGCTTGCCTAGAAGATCACACTCACTCGTGACTAGAAGAGCTTCAGATTGTTGTTGTTTTTGCTTTTGTTATCCCATTTAAAATTCATGAGTATTGATTAAATCAATATAATGCAGCGTAGCTTTTAAACAAGAAAACTGTTTCAGAAATGCGCAACACTTCTCTTGTTTACTCTTGATGCTAGAAAAATAAATTGAATAACAAACTAATCCAACTAACAAATAAAATAAAAATCACCACTTTGTGACATAACGGGACCAAATGATGTTCACTTGTTAAAGTACTAAAAATAGACTATTTGCAACAAATTCATTTGTCTTTGACTTCGACTTTGAATATCTTGTTTCAATTTATTTTCATTCACAATAAAATTTTAACATGCTACGTTGTTTGTAACAAACATTGAAGAGTAAACTATGTTGGTTCTTTATTAATATAGGTACTATGTTTCAAAAACTCATACATTGACCTTTGAGTAGATTGCAGCTACTCTCAACCTATTTTTTGGTGGGTCGCTTTATATTTTCAAATCCACTAAGAAACTCTGACATTGAAACATGCCGAACAGGTTTAGCGCCACTGATTGACCTTGTCTCGTACACTTACTTGTACCACAAAACGCGGTAAATGCGTAAACGACAGTAAAACGATGCATAATTGTATTGAAAGCGATAATGTCGCTTTTTTCGGGGCCAACATAATACTGGGGGAGCAATGGACGAGTTTCTCAGGGGATTTGAAACATACGTATGGTTCATTAATAAGTAGGTTGTGTGACTTTTTAACGGACGCACCCTGGTTCAAATCTCGCTCTAACTTGCACTTTTAAAGTTTTTATGTGGAATTTGTACTCGCTCTTACAAATTTTATGAAAAAAAAAACTGTTACGAAACCGGCGTCGACATTAAAAACAGAGGAAATGTCGTTTTCACCTACCCGCACTTGGCCAGCGTGTTGGATTATATCCTTTACTGTCTATTTGTGAAAGAAGGCCTGTATCCCAGCGGTGGGAAAGTAAGGTATGATGATTTTACATCCAATCATCATCATCATCATCATCAACAGCCTGAAGACATCCACTGCTGAACATAGGCCTCCTCTAGAGAGCGCCACTTTGAGTGGCTGCTTGCCTTCTGCATCCATCAGCTCCCCACGGCTTTACCCAGATTATCGGTCCACCTAGCCGGCCTACACTGCGTCTTCTGGCTCGTGGTCATCCAATACTACAGTGAAAAAATAAGGTCATAGGCCCAGAATGTAAGTCAGTAGATGATTGGTGCAGAGCCAAGATGTTATTAAAAGATAATTTAGGTACGAGCCAATAATAAACTAGTCTTAATTGCAGTGTAATTACACACAGTCGGAAATAATGTTTGTTCGCATTCGATAGCATCACATGATAAATACGCAACTATTTTGGCCAGAATATTCAATTTTCATTGTATAATTAGTCTTGTTCATGTGCTGTACATTTATCTAATTTAACTTTAGCTATTTGTATCAATTAGAACTTAATTTGAAATAATGATAAAATATATACGTTTCACTCCCACGCGTATGAATATTGTACAAATAGTATACTTATCTCTTTCTTTCGTTTTTAAAACTAACCTTACTCTCCTATAGGTCTCAGTGACCCTGTTCGGCGGCATTTGTTTTCGATCCACATTTTTCACTCCCCAAAAAGGTAGGTGTAAAATATAATATTACCAGTTGCGCTCCGCGGTTGCACCCGTAGATAAAAAGTGTTAATCTAGCGTATAAGCTATCTCCATTTCAAAATCAAATTTGGTTAGTGGTTACGGAGATTAGTGGCCGAAAGATGCAGATTTTAATAAAGCCAAATCCTGAGGAGGTGCAATCATTACATATATGGGGGTCAAAGTAAAAAAAATGTATAAAGCAACGCGAGTAAAAATGCGGTTGCTTCTATCTATTAGCTATCTCAAAGCAATCAATTTCTTTCCACGGGAACTCTACATTTTTTTGGAATAAAAAGTATACTAAAATTATATCCAAATTAGGTCAGCTTCAGCGCAAAAGCTACACAAATAAGCAGACAAACAGACAACGTCATACATATTATTATATCGTCGCTTGTTTGACTAAGTGGCGTATCTGACATTTTATGTACAAATACGTTGATTAAATAACTGTACCGTTACTGGAACCTTATATTGAGAATAGCATTTCCGTTTCCGTCGATTTCCTGCCAGTTTTTCCGTATTTTTATACCTCGTTTCCTGTAAAGTGGCGCCACCTGGCGGAGGCGCAGCATTTTAGTTTACTTGGAAAAGTGCAGCGCCATATTGGATCATTGGCGTTTGAGTTCCCGTCGTAGCAACTTGTGCGCAGCAGCTCTGGCTCTGCGTGAGTTGCAAAGTTATTAAGTGTATTTTCTATATGCTTTACTTCACATTATTATTTAATTATATTATAGTGAAAGTGAATATGTGAGTAAATTGTAAAAGTAAGTGGTACCCACACTTGGTAAGTAAACCAATTATAAACGGCTTTTGCCGTTCGATACTTACAGTTTAAATTTTAAATAGCCAGTGTATATATCTTTCGTAGTGCTTACAGTAGTTTTATTATGGACTTGAAGTTACAGAGCACACGGATCACGAAAGCAGGCTGCCATTCAAGCCCTGCTAAAGAGCGGCACCGAAGCAGATCTAGCTGCAGCAGCAGCGACAGCAGCTCTTCAGGTTTGTCGTCCTCAGGCAACAAACAGAGGCGAAGGTTCCAGCCACAGAATTACAAGCGTTCCAGCCATACGAAGCAGGGGTGAGCTTTATAACAATTTTCTTATTTTCTTACTACAAGTACCTCGGTAGGTTTTATAGATCATGCATGTCATGTCATCTCAAGTTATACTAGAGGATATCGATTTTGAAGATAATTTCGTAATCCTAAGAGTGACAGTCATAGTCATTATGAATTATTAATAATGTTGAATTGTCCCTATGCAAAACGTCAGCATTTGACTACGTAAAAATATTAACCGATCTCAGCGACTGGGTAGTGCTCTTGTTCAAACATCAGTCGAGGAAGTATATAAATATGACACCTTTCGTCACCTAATCTATAATAATAATAAAATATTAAGAGTTATATCAAAACCAAGATACCATTAAGTCTCTCTGACACTGATCACCATAATAATGGATTGTATAGATGTTTTGGCAGATTGCGTGTTACACTACGGTAGACAGAATTCCACCTTTAGCGACTTGCAATCAAAAGCCTGTCGTTCCATCGCATGGAACTGGATATTTGTTACTGCTATGAACAAAATTTGTCATTTACAAATTTACCAATTACGATGAGCCATCCTCGCGGGATGCAATCACATGATATGAGCAAAGTATGCCGTTTTCAATCATGCAATGATCCATCCTCGCGGGATGTTATTACATGCTATGAACAAAGTTTATCTTTTAAAATCCTACAAGGGGCCATCCTCGCAGGATGTTATACATACATGCTATGAACAAACTTTGTCTTTTAAAACTTACAATGAGCCATCCTCGCAGGATGCTATCACATACTGTGAATTAAAGTTTGTCTTTTAAAACTTACAATGAGTCATCCTCGCAGGATGCTATCACATACTATGAATTAAAGTTTATCTTTCAAAACTTCCACTGAGCCATCCTCGCAGGATGCTATCACATACTATGAATTAAAGTTTGTCTTTTAAAACTTACAATGAGCCATCCTCGCAGGATGCTATCACATACTGTGAATTAAAGTTTGTCTTTTAAAACTTAGAATGAGCCATCCTCGCAGGATGCTATCACATACTATGAATTAAAGTTTGTCTTTTAAAACTTACAATGAGCCATCCTCGCAGGATGCTATCACATACTATGAATTAAAGTTTGTCTTTTAAAACTTACAATGAGCCATCCTCGCAGGATGCTATCACATACTGTGAATTAAAGTCTGTCTTTTAAAACTTACAATGAGCCATCCTCGCAGGATGCTATCACATACTGTGAATTAAAGTAAAGTTTGTCTAAAATTGAATAGCCATCCTCACGGGATGTTATCACATGCAATGAACAAAATTTGTCATAACAAACTTACAATAATCTATCCTCGCAGGATATTGTATCACAGGAACTGCCCTCTCTGAGGTCAATCCTCAAATAGCCATTGTAACTGGCACTGGGCTAGGCTCACAACCGGGGCTCGCAGCCCGCTCGTAAAAGTAGCAAAGAGCGTACAAATGCTCAGACGCTCCTTCAGAGAGAAGTAATAGCTCAAACATTTCCAATTCAGCCAAGGTATGAAATGAGCAGAATTGTGCAGAATTGTGCAGAAATGAGCACACCTATGAGGTGATCATGGAACTTTGATTGCAATGCAACAAGAGTATTTTAATTCCTAATTTGGAAAACTTCCTTAGTAATTATACACGTAAACCATTTATTGAAACTGTCAAATCCAAACAAATTGGGGTTTCTATAGATTGTAATCAAAGTTTCGTGATCACCTAGCAGGAATGATTTTGAAGTTAAAATTAAAGAGCATCAAATACAATTCTTTGATACACGTGCATATGCATTTAATCCATACATAAATTTATTTTCTCAGAGCAACTGTCTGTAATTGTTCATAAAATCTATAAAAATAAAGGGCATTCCAAAAGTAGCAGATAACCTTCTTTAGTTGCCTCTCCTCTCATTTTCAAATAACAAAGTTGGATAGATCAGTCCGTCCGCTATAATTACCTACAACCTTAAAGCGTTAATATAATGGCCGCACCATTTCACCTGATATACATGAATTGTATTCCATACTTCTTGCAACCAAATCAGGACTGGGTGTGAGAGTAAGTTTATGTTGAGCATCCCTTTGAAAATGTACAGTTTTATACAGACAGGCCTTTTGCACCTTGTGAACTGTTAGAGGTGACCTTCTTGCCATTGTGTCTGAGCACAGCACCAAAAGAACTTTGATTCTTACAATTGGGTAGCTCAATTATTGCAAGAAAAATGGGACATAGTAGTTTTGCTATTTATCTCGACTATATATATTTTTTCTGAAATGAATACATGAACACTGCGGTTCGTCAGAATAGTAAACATTTTGCGCTGATCCTTGTCAGCAAAGAAATATTACTATAAATAAATAGTAATAAATAGTCGGGTACTTAGAAAAATAAATATTGCCTGTTGTGGTAGGTACCTCGTGTTTTGTTTAACCGTAAATAAACGTTGAGGAACCTTTAACTACCGAAAGATATTCTTAACGATTTGAGTGGTCTATGAACTGCAAGCGAGCAACGCCCTTGCCCCAGTGAGTCGGAAATATAGAGACATTACAGTCGAACCACACTGCTTTAAAAACTAACTAGAAGCCACCTATACATACCTACGTATGTTTATTATGAAGTTTATGGAGTATGGAGAGTATATACGCCAGTGTTGTTAGAAAGAGACAAGAATGCAATTTTCGTTACGACGTTTATCAGCATATTTTTATCAAATTGGCGGCGATGTGTTGCCGGACACTCGGAGTGCAAGACTGGTAGTGATGACGGCACGGCAGGGAGAAATAGCCTGAACTCTTCTTGTTAGTTTTGGCGGGCGTACAACATACCTACAGGTGAGATATCATTGCCTTGCCCCGGCCCAGTAAATTTGAGCCAGTTCAGTCTCCAATAAAAGCGACAAGCGACAACAAAACTGCCAGGTCGCCCAATAATGGAACTATAGAGATGCTAAATAAACTTTTGCAAGTATTAGATCAGCATCAAATACACTCATGTCATACGTCCATTCATGCTGAATGCAAGTCATGCCGATCATCTATCGCTGCATCGCCATCCTCCAGAGTGGCACCTGCTAATAATACTGGCCAGTGTAGAAATAATGAAATTAAAAACAACGGTTTTGTTTAATTCGGACTAGGTACTGGTAAGTATAGTGCGCCCTAGTATTGTATGGTTATATAGTTATATCTATGGTTGGGAGTTCAGAGCAGCCCGTCTTGTGTTAAACTTTCTGACACGAAATGTGAGAACCGATAATCCCTATTTTTGCGTCCCATATCAGTATACGTAGTATCCACTACCTGGTTTGTGAGTATATAATACGTTAGTATCGCTATCTAGTTTCTGTCTTTATCAGTGTTAAACAGAACTATCTACTCACATGGGCGCTTCCATGACCATTTTTCGAGTCCTGACCTGACTCACCAACATCGGCCAAATGACGTGTTTGTGATGTTTAAGCCCACAGAGATGTGAAAACTTGGAAATCTCAATGCCCGAGCATTTGAAGCATGGTTGATCTTGAACGACTTATGAATCATAAACAGTTGGAGCATTCAGCTCACGAAATTTGAAAATACGGGGTGGCCCAAAGTGACGGAACCGTAGATTCCTAACTTAAACTAAAAAATTATGGTTTCCTTAAGTTTGTGACGTAAAACCGCATGTCATAGCTCGGAAATTTACATAGCAACTCACTCTTCGCCAGCGTGGTGGATCGTGACCTGCACCCTCTCCTTGACAGGGAAGGCCAGCTTTGGAAGAGTATTAACCGTAATTACGCTAGAACCATTTTTTAATCTGTCGTAGGCATATCGTTTTCACCTTGCATTTGCAAAACTAAAAAAGTCCACCAGCCACCACCTATCATAGTTGATGGAATAAAAGACTATCAAGGTTTTTACGACTGTCTGATAGACATCCAAGCAGCTGACACTTTCAGTATCAAAATGATGAGTGGGGAATCTCTTAAAGTAAACGCCTTAAGTGACGATTCTTACAGGGCAATTACAAAAGCCCTAACTCATAACAACTGCCTCTGGCACTCCTACGAAAATAAACAAGAAAGGCCAGTGAGAGTGATGATTAAAAAACTGCACCATACATGCCAGCCAGAGAGAATCGTGGAAGATCTAAAACAGAAGGGCTTCAAAATTATAGAAGCAGTGAACAAATTGAGTTGGAAAACTAAGGAGCCACTCAATATGTTTATGCTCTCTTTTGAAAACGACGAGGATATAAACAAAATTTTTGCCATTAGAACAGTACTGGGATATCAAATAGAGATGCAGTCTATGAGAACCACTAAACTAGTCCCTCAGTGTAAAAGATGCCAGGCTTACGGACACACACAAAAGTACTGCTCCAAAGAACCGAGGTGCGTCAAATGTACAGGCAAACACTGGACTAAGGACTGCGAAAAACCTTCGGGGGAAAAGCCTAAATGCGTCCATTGCGGAGCTCCACATCCAGCTAATTATAGAGGTTGTACTATAGCCAAAGAAATACAGTCAATACGAAACAAGACTTCAAAAAATTCTTCAGTAACACGACAGCAAAACGTGCTTAAGCACTGTGATTCAAACCACAATAAATCAAGTGCAGGATTGCCTACCCGTACAACATCTAAAAATGTATCATACGCTCAAGCAGCTGCAAGAGGTACAGCTAAAGTACCTCTGGTTTCTCACGAAGCTGTAACTAATGATAAGAAGTTAGATAATATATTAAGGCTCATGATGTCGTTTGATGAACGACTAAAAAAGATAGAAAATAGCGCCAAAACAGCTACTACTAAGACGAAAAAATGAATAAAAAACTTAAAATTATGGCTTGGAACTCAAACGGGTTACAAAAACACCAAAATGAATTACAAGTAGTCTTGGATATAGAGAATGTCGATGTGTGTCTTATTTCTGAAACACATTTTACAAAACAATCGCACATTAAATTCAAAGGATACAAAATTTACCATGCACTTCACCCTGACAATACAGCAAGAGGTGGAAGTGCTGTCATAGTCAAAGAAAACTTGCAACACTACGAAGATTTCAAACATGAAGAGAAAGAGATACAAGCTGTAGCGATAAGACTTAAAACAACAAGATATACTCTTACTGTTTCAGCCATACTTTCACTTATACTGTCCTCCTCGATATGCGCTAAAGAAAGAGCACTATATAAGCTTCCTGAAGCTTCTTGGTAGCAGATTTGTCTTAGGAGGTGATTTTAACGCGAAAAACACGTACTGGGGCTCTAGATTGTCTACAACCAAGGGCAAAGAACTGCTGTCAGCAATCAGAGAGATGAAATGTGACGTTACGTCTACAGGTATGCCTACTTACTGGCCAACAGATCCACATAAACTACCTGACCTAATAGATTTTTTTATTTTTAAGAATATTTCATCTAGTTATATAAAAACAGAGCAGAGCTATGACATGAATTCAGATCACTCCCCAATATATCTGGAAATATGTGAGAATATCTTGTACATAGAAAAACCACTCACACTAGTTAATAAATATACCGACTGGGAAAATTTCAAGACAGACCTAGAAAATCTTATAGATCTCAAAGTTCCGTTGAAATCACCGGAGCACCTGAACACAGAATTGGAAACTCTTATAAATAATATACAACTAGCTGCTTGGAAAAACACTCCGAAAATGAAAGCGGCAACCAAAGGGCACACATACCCCCTACAAATAAAACAGTTGATATATGAAAAGAGAAAACAGCGTAATATATGGCATCAATCCAGGAGGCCTGGAGATAAAAGAAAGTTAAACAACCTAACCAAAAAAATTAAGAGGCAAATTCAAAACTTTAATGATGATTCAAGTAACAAGTATCTTCAGAAGCTAACCAATGACCGAAGTACTGATTACTCTCTATGGAAGGTTACTAAGAACTTAAAACGGCCCATTATCCAAATTCCTCCAATAAAAGATGAAAATGGAAAATGGGCAGTGAATAACGAACAAAAAGCCAAACGATTCGCTGAGTACTTGGAAAACATATTTCAACCTAATGACAGTGAAGAAGCTATTCATATGGATGAAATGACATTGAAACAAGATGAAGAAGAGATAAAACTTGTCACACCGAGAGAAGTCTTGCGCGAGATTAAAATTAATATTAACCCTAGAAAATCTCCTGGATACGACTTAATATCCGGAGAAGTTCTTCACAATCTGCCAAGAAAGGCAATTGTGAAACTTACAACGCTTATTAATGCCACCTTTAGATTGAAGTTCATACCAGATCTATGGAAAGTTGCTGAAGTTATAATGATAGCAAAGCCAGGGAAACCTCTCCACAAAACAACATCATACAGGCCGATCTCCCTGCTGCCCATAATGTCAAAGTTAATGGAAAAGTTGCTACTGAAAAGGCTAAAACCTATAATAGATGGCTTAAACATAATACCTGAACACCAGTTTGGATTCCGAGAAAAGCACTCAACAATAGATCAAGTGCACCGAATTACAAATGTTATTGAAAAATCACTTGAAGATAAAAAAGTTTGTTCTACTGTATTCTTAGATGTGGCGCAAGCTTTTGATAAAGTGTGGCATGACGGCCTTATATACAAACTGAGGACACTTATTCCAAAATCGTTTGCCGATATACTAGAATCTTATATTTCTAAGAGAGTATTTAGAATAAGGCAAGAAGATGCCTACTCAGATCTGAAGGAAATAAAAGCTGGTGTACCACAAGGTAGTGTTCTAGGGCCGGTCCTGTACCTACTATATACCTGTGACATACCAGAGTTAAAAAATAACACCATTGCGACCTTTGCTGATGACACTGCAATAATGGCCTTGGGAAATACCCACAAAGAAGCAGTAGAAAAGGTGCAAATGGCTGTCAATCAAGTTTACGATTGGACTAAGAAATGGAGGATTAAGTTAAACGAATCCAAATCGATTCACATTGACTTCAGTAACAAAATCCATCAGTATTCTCCTATTTATATCAACAACCAACTGATTCCATATGAGAATACGGCCAAGTATCTGGGTATGACTCTTGATGTGAAGCTCCGCTGGAAAGCCCACGTCAAGAAAAAAAAAGAAGAACTCGATTTACGTTATAAAAGAATGTATTGGCTGCTTGGAAGACACTCTACTCTGTCGATACACAACAAAGTATTATTATACAAGCAAGTCCTAATGCCAGTATGGACTTATGGTATACAGCTGTGGGGCTGTACTAAACAGAACAATATATTAACCATTCAGCGGTTCCAAAATAAAGTACTAAGGGAAATTGTGAATGCACCTTGGTATATACGAAACGACGACCTCCATCGGGATCTTAAAATAGAGTTCGTCCACAATATTATTAAAAAGCATGCAGAAAGTCATCAACATAGACTTCACCATCACGTGAATGTTGAGGCAATCCAGCTCCTCGACCACACGAATCTAGTTAGAAGACTAAAAAGAACAAAACCTTTTGAGTTAGTTTAGTTAATGTAGTGTTAAAGTGTATTAATTACGTGATAGTCTAATGTGGTGCAGTGTAAGTGCTACTTGAAAAGAACACAAGAACAATGTGCCTTCACCTTAATAGAGACAATAAGAAACGTGTTATTGGACACATTCTTAATAATATTTATTAGAAGTTTAGGTTAAATTAAAATTACTCATTAGCCAAATCGATGGCTAGATTGTAATATAATTAGAATGCTTAATTTTAATTGGGTACTCTAACAATAGTAAAAAAAAAAAAAAAAAAAAAACCTTGCATTGTATCTCGAAAGATCCAGTCAGTAAGCTCTCACGCTCTTTTTTAGGCTTATCCAAAAGCCTTGAGGTACTATGATGATGGAATGCCAGCTGATTTATATGGTTGTACCTATTAGACAAAAGCAATTGATTTCAGGCATCGCATCATACTGCAATTACTACTTTGTTCTGAAAATATCAGACAAAGCATGTTGAGAGAAGATTTTAATCATTGTGTAAGGTTGAAGTCTGTCGAATATATAATATTTATATTTTTACTTTAGATAGGCATGTAAACAGTAAAAATCTTAATGCTTGATTCTGGATAGAAAGCACCAAATATAAAACGTTAGGTTTTATTTCATCAGAGGAAGGTATTGCAAAACCACCCCGCACACAGCAGTATCTGGCTGAGATAATACTCTGTTTGAAGAGGCTGGCATCAAACCACATCTTCAAAGTATAAGCAGTAGTATTAAAATGTTTAGACAATGTCTCTCTCAATCAAGTTATGGCACAGGGCAATTAGCAAGCAGCTAAATACATTTCATCAGGTCTACCGACATGAAGTGGTAATAACATATACAATGATTTACAATCTGTAACACAATTCATAAAGCTGAATTGACAATCTAAATTGCCTTAGTGTGAATATTATTCACTGCACTTCTTGTTATGTAATATATAATTATATTTGAATGTTCATAATAGAAAACCACACCTATCTACTGTGTTTCACATAAAAGCCACATCACATCACATCACATTGGCGTTATTTTAATAAGGATCTAAATACTTAATTATTTTTAAAGTGGCGTCACCAGGCGATAACAAACACGTCTCAATATAAGGTTCCAGTAACGGTACAGTTATTTAATAGCAGCGTTTTACCTGAAATAAAACGCATATTAAAATACTTACCTTACTGGAACCTTTCACTTAACTTCTGCCTGGTGAAAATTGAGCCAATGATCCAATATGGCGCTGCACTTTTCCAAGTAAACTAAAATGCTGCGCCTCCGCCAGGTGGCGCCACTTTACAGGAAACGAGGTATAAAAATACGGAAAAACTGGCAGGAAATCGACGGAAACGGAAATGCTATTCTCAATATAAGGTTCCAGTAAGGTAAGTATTTTAATATGCGTTTTATTTCAGGTAAAACGCTGCTATTAGAAAGTTTTTTTTTTTATCTTTAATTTTTTAGGGACTTTGAGTCGTCCAACGACTATGTCAGCCCCATTGTACTCACTCTTAACTAGTGCACGTAAGCAAGTTATGTTACATTGTGTATCAGCCTGTACACCGACCGATACAGCAGACTAGCCGCGTTGGATGTTCGTGCGGATAGAATGCTTTGAAAGATACCCACATCTAGGCGATTAAGCTTAAATTCATTAAATATATCGTTTCTCATAGGGGCACTCCGAACACACTCCATCAAAAAGTGATATAGGTCATCTTGATTAGACAGTTCGACGCGACTTTGAAAGCAGATAAAAGCTACATTTAAAATTTCAGATACGTAAAAATGTCAGATACGTCACTTAGTCAAACAAGCGACGATATTACTAGCTATTAGTCGAAGTAGTAGACACACTAACTAATGCTCTTGCAAGTGTACACTATCCTGCAAGATTATCACGAGCAACTGTCAACACAGCCGTCAGCCGTCACAGCAGTGTGATGTTTGCGGTGGACTCGAGAGATAATGTTTGCAGGTGATTTGCATCTGGGCTCGATTTTCAAAGGAAATACGCAACGTTGTTGATTTATGCGAGACAAAGTTCCAAACTGATTTAATTAATTTTATTTCCCATTGTAGTTTAGATAATTTTGGTATTAAAATATCTTATTTTACAAAGGTACGGTAGGTAGGGAGCAACAACAAGTTTTTTTTTTAACGGGCAAATTGCCTTTATTACTCTCAAGCTAACTACTACAATAATAAAAACTAAACTAAACTAGCTACACTACCTACTACAAAGAACACTTATGGACTGTATAATAGCCGCGATGGCCTATAGACAGTCCAAGTGCTCCAGCAACAAAGTTATGATAAAAAAATATTTATAATATGTAACCACTTTTTGTAACACTATGCTCCTTTTAAATAAATAGGTAGATATAATTATATGAATAATACGAAAAAGTAGGAACAAAAACTATAAAACAGATTTTTAAATAAATCCTTGTATGAAAGCTCTGGGTCTAAAGGCATGAATCATTTTGCCATTATTAATTTTCAATGCCAAATTCCCAATGAAGATATTTCAATAGAAATCATCCCCTATTGAAATGTAACGATAGAAAACTCGCGAATGAACAATTTGGGAATTCTTTGAAGGCTAGTGAAAGTGGAAATTAACCGATGCTCAACGATTGCCTTCGGAGGTTCCAAGTTTCACTAACCTTTGGGCGAAATGTTCGACCATTAACTCGAAATTATTACTCTAAAGCCGTCTTTTGTACGAAGTTGCGGAGGTCGAAACATTTACGACCTAAATTTGAATTTTACTCTGGCTGGGATGGCTATGCGATGTGCTCGCCCGACAGTCTGCATATTGTCGTTGTGCTCGTTTCATAAATTAAGTCCAGAACTTCAGTTGTTGAGCACATTTTGAGAGCTTTATGTTATTGCCAATAACCGTCTGACAAATTATGTGATAGCCATCAGGTACGAAATCCTAAGTACCTACATTGTTTGGGACCCAAGACAGTTTGGGTTCAATTGTTAACGCAATAGAATAAAACGCATTTAATTTCAAAGTCGCGCAACAAGTTATGAGAGAGCTATGCTCAGTGTTTCCCTGCGGGATAAGATCCGCAGGAGAATTAAAGTGACTGATACAGCTCTTAGAATAAGCAAGTTGAAATGGCAATGGGTAGGCCACATCGCTCGTAGAACTGACAACCAATGGGGAAGAAAGCTTCTCGAGTGGCGACCACGAACCGGAAGACACAGCGTAGGCTAGCCCCCCACTAGGTGGATCGACGAACTGGTGAAAACCGCGAAGAGCCGATGGATGCAGGAGGCGAGCAGCCGCTTATAGTGGTGCTCTATAGGAGAGGCCTATGTTCAGCAGTGGACGTTTCAAGACTGTTGATGATGATGAATTTCCACGGCTGCACCATTAGTGATCTATTTCTTCATGATTTCAACTAATAATGTCTGCGGATAGTCTCAGATCTTTTACCTAGACTAATAAGATTCTTAACTATGTTCTCATTAGTAATTTTATAAGGGCATTTTGCCAGTCTGTAGATATTCTACTTAGGTACTTACCAATGAATAAATAAATAAATAAATATGTGTGGACATTTCACACAGCGCCATCTAGCCCCAAACTAAGCATAGTTTGTACTATGGGAACCAGATAACTGATGTAATACTTAGATACTTTTTGTATGCAGGGGTATTTTGATTTTAAGTAACTTTAAATGTACCAAATCAAGAGTATTAATGTGAAAAACATGCCAAGTTCTCTCAATGATCGAGACGCTTGGCCCTTACCTAAATGTACCATTTGAGCCCAGAAATGTAAGGCGCATAAATATTATGGGTAAAAATTAAAAATTAAAGAAGGATGGCAAATCGCCGTAGGCTTGCAAGCATTATGAATACGTTGGTAGTGTAGTACGTTATTATGTCGTTATTACCTAATTATTATTGCAATGAGATTTTCCGTACATATGCTCCACGTAATCAGTTGAGCGGTGCGAGGCCGATATCCGTCAATAGCACAATTATTAAACTATCAAATTTGCGCACAATGAAACTACAAAAGCGCTTTTGTGGGGATTAATAAAACGTATGGAAGAACAGCAGTCATGACCGCGTGGGTAAATAATTATAAGCATATTCAAAGCAAGTCTATTGGAACCGGGAGCAAACTTAAATGGGAATAATTACTACTAAAGTAACGGTCAATAATAATTATTGAAGTTACGAGCAGGGGCAAGGTTTTGTTCCCGCACATTAATAGGTATTATGCTTACTACTTTCACGAGCCCCACTAACCTTTTATGATTATGAAGGCTTAATGGAAGTGCGACGAAAACGAGCTACTGGACCGTTATTAAAATGATATTTCTGTCCTCGAGAAAAAGATTTGTTTTATGCAACCCTTTCTCAATGTGAAAAAGGCTTATAATAGTATGTATAGTGCAAAAGTAAAGTAGAGAACATTTGTAAATATTACTTTTCCCGAAAACCTTTGGGCTAGATAAAGTGGGGTCTACATCATAAGAGTTTCTAATACTTAATTACAGGCGTTGGTTGCCGCTAATTAACATATATGACTGGCAATGTTGGAAGACTTGTATCCGATTAGTAGCGGCGTAACTTATCAATCACATACATTTTTAAGTGTTATTACAATGATGAAAATTGTTGCGAGTCCTTATAATTATACACATTTACATTGTACATATTGATAGGTACAGTAGATGTAGAATAGTTTAATGGAAATAAAACGTTATTTAATATATTAAAAATCAGAACACATTGTGGGGCAATAGTTTGAAGCAAATTGAAATATCCTTACATAACTGCTAACTCAGAAACCTCGATTTAATGAAAGCTATTGCTGTTATAAAGTCTCATAATTAGACTAAAACGACGCAAGAACAAAGTTCTCCGAAATTTTCTGCATAAATGAGACTTAAAATAAACTTTTTTTTAGAGTAACACCTTTATTTTCCTACCTAGATTTTTATGTGTCGATAACGTGTATAAATATATTTATGTAAAATGTTACAAGTACTTTATATAATTATGGCTATAAAAGGTTTCTTTCGCCTAGGTAATTAATTATTATGAATTGCGTAGAGATATCTATAATATTAAGACACTAAACAAATAATAATATGCCTAACTTTCATCAAAAAATTTGATAAAGAATTTAAAAAACGTAGTAATTTCTGCGGTTATTATGGAAAAGTAAATAATAGAGGTCAATGCGCAATACACTCAATAACAGCTTTGGGGGAAATATTGTGAAATTGAAAAAAATAAAAACGAGCCATAAAATTGCGTGGCACGACGTTGTAAGTCAATATCCGTTTGGGTAGCAGTATCCCTTTCATTTATGATTATGGGGTTCGAGATTGAAATCTGTTAACACGTTGTTATGTTACCTCAAATCGTAAAACGAGAGATTGAGTGGAAGCGTGTGATTTTCCGCAGTATTGAGTGTTTTTATGAAATATTTCTCAACTAAATCATGTATGTAGGTAAATCTAATTATTTCAGCGAAAGTTTTCTTTAAGCAAAACAGGTTGTTGTATACATTTTTAAATATGCTGCAATATTTTGGGAAGAAAACTTACGCTGAAATGTTGCAATGATACGAACCTAGCGCAAACTTGACGCCAGTCCACGCGGTGCGGACATAGTGGAAGAGGCGGCGGTAGAGCGGACGCTGGCGGCGGCGGCGGCCGGCAGCCTCCGCATCGGGCGCAAGCGAGGGCGAGGGCGAGGGCGCGGGCTCGGCCGCGCCGCCCGCACCCCCTACACCCTCCACCGACGACGCCGTGGCGTTCCGCACCCAGCTTTACACGAAACGCTCCCGCTACGCTAATAAAACCGCACCATTATCGCGTACACGGACACCGCACGCACGCACACTTGCATCGCTTACACATCACACAGTTCAATTTTTATTAATTCACTGTTTCATCGTCATTCGATTATCACGGAATGTTAACTATCACGAAAGGGCGGTTCGGTGACGAAGGGCTGTCTAAGTGGATGTTTAGTGCGCTTTAATAATTCAGTGGGCATTCGAGATGCTCTCTAACTATGCGGTCCGTTAAACGTTCAGTTTTGCTTTGAGTTTCGCTTTAATAATGCAGACGAAGTTTCGCAAACTTTGGAATTCCACAGACTATTTCTTCAAGCAAATAAAAAGTAATTAAGGACTGTTTTAAAGTGATTTTCTTGTTAAGTTCCTCGGTGGGCGGCAAGCGTTAGACGAGCAAAAGCCGGAAATCTGTGAACAAAGAAACGACACCTTGTTAGTACTGTTAGTTGCCAATGACGGAACAAATTAGTTCTTGTTAGGACTTTAACTGCTTGCTGTTCGACAAGCTTTCCGTTTACCTGAAGGTAACAATTAAAAGGCTTTCTTAGCGATGAACCGAACAAGATAAAAGGAGTTGGCGTAATTTTGCTTTTCAAATTTTCTTTAACATAAATCTGATTAAAAACTGAAGAGAAAAGTTTAGACCGGAAAAGTCATGTAAATAAATATCAAACTATGACGATTAAAAGTCAGGTTTGCCATAGAAGAGAAAAAACTTCATAGTGGCAAACGTCGACGTATGCGTTCCATGGTGATCTATTTCATTATGTCTGTAATTTTTATGAGAGTTGGCCTTTTCTTGAGTGCTACCCAGCTATAGATTTGCACAAGAATTTACTTGTGAGCTGCGCTAAAATTTATTCATAACCGTCTATTGATATTCCTCCTCAATATGCTTCCTTGTCTCCTGACAAATGTAATTTGAGTCTAGACTCGTCATAGGCCAACTTGCTATATTTTATACACCTTCGACTGCATTGTCGCTTAACATCAGGTGAGATTTGACAGCCTCTGTGGTGTGGTGGTTGAGCAGGTCAGCTCATAACATGGAGGCGGCGGGTTCAATTCCCGTGACAGGGCAAGTATTTGTGCACATGAATAAAAGCACAAATACTTGTTGTGTCTGGGTGTTGTCGGACCATGGTTCCTGGGTCCCTAGATACAGGGAATCCTAGTTAGGGTCCAGGATCTGTGGGTGTGATCGTAGGGCGTAATTTATTTATTTCATTTATTTAGTTGCAGCTAAATGTAGGGTTTCATTGAATTATCATCCAAAAATCTCCACAAAGTTTATTATGAGAAATTGCGGATATTACTTGTACTGCAATTTTGTCAACGGCCTGCGCGAAGCGAACCCGGGAGTAACAGCGAAGGCAGCTGTATCAAAACTTTTAAATAATGCTGCCGCGGCACTATACAGTTGCCTTACTAAGGCTTTTGTTGAACACTAGGCTGAGTTAATCTCATGTTGATCCTTTACTGAAAACTTAGTATAAGCCCAGGAAAGTTTAATTTGAGCGTAGGTATTAGTCATGAATAGAGAATGGAGTCCTTTCGTTTGCTATTTGCTTTTGATTTGCATGTGAATTGATTCGACGGTGCGGGTCTCATGCAAATAAGTGGAGCCGAAAAATGTGGTCGCTCAAACGCAAAATGTGCCACGTGGGTATAAGACGTATAGCGGACTAGAGGGGTTGACTGGGCCCAAAAGATATATTCGGAATCGGATAACTGTGTCCCGAAAACGAGTAGTAAAACGGATAGCTCAAGTTCGAAAATTGGTTTTAAATTTTCAGATATGCTGTGACTTTATGTTGACTGTGTTGGGTATATGAATTTATTTTTGAATAAAGAATCTAATATGGAATTGTGTTTCGAAAAATATTTGTTCAGTAGCACACGTCAACCATCAGCAGTCGACTGAACATACCCTACTCTTCAGTTATAGCTGTCCTTTGACAATGCAATAGTAGTGGATAGGAAAGCCACTACACCGACAACTACTGTGCAATGTGCATACATAATCTAAATCCAGGCTTATTATTTCTTAAGCCACTCTCTCTCTCTCCTTAGCCATCATCACAATCATCATCATCAGCATCATCATCATCAACAGCCTGAAGACGTCTACTGCTGAACATAGGCCTCCCCCAGAGAGCGCCACTTTGAGCGGCTGCTCGCCTCCTGCATCCTTTGGCTCCCCACGGTTCTGACCAGGTCGTCGGTCCACCTAGTGGGGGCCGGCCTACGCTGCGTCTTCCGGTTCGTGGTCGCCACTCGAAAAACCTTTCTTACCCCTCGGTTCTCAGTTTTACGAGCGGAGTGAAGTGCCCATTGCAATTTCAACTCATCATCACAATCAATCAGTTTTGCATTTTTTTTTTCTGACTGCATATAAATACATGAACAATTAAAAAACGTACGAGTGTCGTACGTCCAACATTCATTGTTTTAACATCATCATCATCATCATCATCAGCCTGCGTAAGTCCACTTTGGTGGAGATAGGCCTCTCCTAAGATACGCCATTTACACTGGAATTCATAGTCAAATTGGGGGCTCCTCTAGGGGATGATTCAGGCGCTGTGTAGCGAATTCTAGTTTTATGCATTTCATAAACAAAAGTAACCCCTAATTTGACATTGTCAGGGGCTGGATGCTGATTGTCCGAATTTCGTCAACCAAACGGTCCCCTTGCTTTGATAACGTGCTAAAGTGCTATTTTTTATTACTGTTTGAGTGTTGTGTTGTGATTTTCATAAATATGGAAGTAGATGGTGACTTGGATCTCATAAATGATGAATGGCCGATGAAGCCTTGAATGAAATGCGAATTATATCAGTGCCGAAGCGATATATTCGTAATGTAAATACACAATAACTTTAACTTTATACAAACCAATTTATTTTTACTACACTACAAGTTGATGTACCCCCTTTACAACCTGTGTGAACTAATAAAGTTTTTTTTAATCATATTAACTTTTCTATAAATAATAATTATAGTGTAAGATAATCACAGATATCTACTATACATGGAAGTGAATTAAATTATGGATATAACGCGGGAACGGGCTTCTCGCAACCATGGCAACCGATCGTCCCACCTCGGACCATGGTTACGAGCTTACGAGAGGCCCGTTCCCGCGTTATATTATCTATCAAAATTCAAAAGCCGCGTCAAAATCATGTCAAAATGACACCCGAGAAAATGTTCATAGACAACATGATTGAAATGCACAGATTAGAGAAAAAATATGTGTTGAACTGCCATTTAGTTAGGGGTCTCTCCAGCGATTATTTATGAAAGTGTAAGAAGAACGATTCAACATTTAACCTCTACGTGAAAGTTGAATGATGGATTTTGGGGGTTTGTTCACCCGTTGACTATGAATACCACTGTTAGTCCGATGCCCACTGCTCAGTTCTTCTCACCCAATTACTAATACTACTGAAGCCGTGTGGTCCTGGTGACCGAATAGGACCACCCCATCTCTTCCCGTGGGTGTCGTAAGAGCCGGCTAAGGGAATATCCATAGAATGCAGCAGCATTTTCCTCGGTACATTAAAATCTTCTGCGATCACCAAGCCGCCTGTCAAACGTGGTGATTATGTCAAATCCTTCTCTGATAAGCGTACAAAGTGGCTTTTTATAGGGGAAGCCTATGCTCAGCAGTGGACGTCTTCCGGCTGATGCGTGAATTACTACTACAGTAATTGGATTAATATATTCGCGCACAATGCTGATTTATAATCCTACGCAGAATATAACTATTGGCATCCATTACAGATTAGATAATGGTACACCTAAACTTGTATAGTCTTTGAAACCTTCATGTGTTTTGTTCCGTTTTCGCACGTTACAGTTTGCGCCTGTGTGACTACTGACAAAGTACTTTGAAAACCGCTCTGTCTGTACCGTCAGCACCATGAAGCATTCATACGTATGAGTGATAATATTATTCCTTCTGTTTTCGTTACATTTAGATTCTACAAGCCAGGCGTTATATTGGGCTCCGTACCCTTTGGTTTTACTTTAGTAAAAATTGAGGTTTTTTGGACATTTATTTTACCGTTTGAAGATTCGAATGTAATATTTTTTTGGGCAAGCTTCATTGCTATTTCAGATAGGTACTTTAGTATAGGTTTTAGTTAGAGAAATATAATTATGCATAGGTTAATATGTAGAAATTTCATCATAGACAGCCTGAAGACGTCCACTGCTGAACATAGGCCTGCCCCACAGAGCGCCACTTTGGCGGCTGCTTGCCTCCTGCATCCATAGGCTTCGGTTGTAGAAATTTATATTATTGTGTGTGTAGGTTGTTGGTTCAATTCCCACTCAGGACAAACATTTGCGCGATGAACATAGGTGTTTGTTCTGTGTCTGGGTGTTACATTGTATCCTATGTATGTATTTACAAACAAAAAGTATCTAAGTATTATATCAGTTATCTGGTCCCATAGTACAAGCTATGCTTAGTTTGGGGCTAGATGGCGCTGTGCTTTGATGTGAAATGTCCACACATATTTATTTTTTTATTTATATAAACTATTTAATATCGACCTGTGTACTTGAAAAATACATTTATTGCACAGTGGCTTATGCCCGCGGCTTCGCACGCATGAATTGTGTTATTTCTACGTTTAGGTAGTCTAATGAATCAGGTGAATAACATAATTGCTAGTCAAATCCAAATATTCTTTCCAATTAGGTTTCTACCTATCCGCAAACAGGGATCGAGCTGGATTACTGAGGATATAATAAATTTAAAACTATTGCTTACTGACATTACAAAATTAATAAATTCATATCCACATGTTGATTACATAAAGACATTAAACGATAAAATATCAAATTTATACAATATTAAATTAATGACATCAAAATCTAACTATTATAATAATATTTTAAAATCTAGTTGCAATAAAAGTAAAACAATGTGGTCAATAATTAAAGAAACTGGCCGTGGGATAAGGGATACTACCAACTTCACTGATGTTGTGCAGCAGGATGACGGACGCGCGTTTGCAAACAAAGCTGGCCTTGTCAACTATGTAAATAACGCCTTCCTAACTGCTGAAATGCAGGCCGGGGCTCCCGCTGCTAGTACCAGTAGTAGCCAAGCAATACTATCCGATGTCTTTCCGGCCAAAAACTGCTCCATACGCCTAGTACCTTTCTCAGATACGGAGATAATAAAAATTTTTAAAATTAACATTGCTCCGAAACACACTACTGATATTTATGACATATCTCCTAATATATTAAAAGACGTGGCGCAGATCCTAGCCCCAACATTAGCAACTTAATTTAATAGATGTCTTAAAAATGGCTGCTACCCACAGTCCTTAAAAAATGTTAAGATAGTGCCAATATATAAACGAAAGGGTGAGAAATCTGCTGCAAAAAACTATCGGCCAATCTCGATAATACCGGCCTTGGCTAAGATTCTGGAAGTTGGTGTCAATCACCGATTGTTAGAGTTTTTTGCTGCGGGTAGTGTTTTCACAGATCGGCAATACGCGTATCGCCCAGGTCGATCTACTACATCCCTGGTGCGTGAGGTTGTTTGGGCTGTGTTACAGGCTCGCGAAAGACAGCACCAAGCCGCTGTGATATGCTGCGATCTTTCGCAAGCCTTCGACACTGCAGACAGAGTCTTGCTCCAGAAGAAGCTTGAGCATTATGGTGTGCGGGGTCCCGCCTCCAGTCTTATGGCTGACTTCGTGACAAACAGACGTCAGGTTGTAGTGGGAGATGCAGGGAAAGTCATATCAGAAGAAGGAGTGTCCGACCTTGGGGTTCTCCAAGGATCATGCGGATCCAACACCACTTTTTCCCTGCTGCTCAATGACCTCCCAGCGTACATAAAAAACGCTGACGTCTATATGTTCGCGGATGACGTTGCAGCCGTGGTAACCGCCCCGGATGTAAAAGCTCTCAAAGATCGGCTGAGTGTGGTTGCTCACCAGTTGCACGAATGGTTTCGTGTCAATGGTATGGCCTTGAATTTAGACAAGACTTGTTTTGTGCACTTTAATCTAGCCAACAAAAATCAGACTGCCTTAGCAGTGGACGTGGGTGGAGCCACGTTGCAGCAGGTCTCGCAGGTTAAACTACTGGGCTTCCACATTGATAGTGCACTCAAGTGGGAGTGGCACATAGACCGTCTTTGTTCCCGGCTGGGCCAAGCCTGTTTCGCGCTAAGTCGGCTTGCTAAGTCAGCAAATGTCGTCTAATGCCAAAATAAAAAAAAACATGTACTTTTACACTATTAATATTTGTTGGTATATGTATCTATTTAACTTCTAAAATGCTAAACAACTTGTAAAAATATAAATAGGAAACCTATAAAATGTTTTGATTCTCTTAGAGTAGCGGTACTAATATTACTCTTTGGTCATATCCATTCACAGAGCTTTTTTTCTTTAATCTGTGCCTCCAGATAAACATGTGGCACAGACTTTAGTCGATTGGTTTTTTTCTAATCTGTGACAATATGTGGTAACATACAACCACAGCTTACAACTTACCGTTATGGCGAAAACAGTAGCCAACTTAAAAAAAACTTACCGTTAGTAACCAAGAAAAAAAGCATCGATCGGCCATGTTGTTTAAAACTCCGATTCGTTCCGTAATGAAATCTTAATAATTGTCATCAATTTTTTTTTAACGATATTTCAATTTTAATATATCCCATTTTAAGCGCCGGTTATTTCTAAGCATATTAGTGAAAACCGCATGAAAATCTATTCAGTATTTTAGGAGTTCAGTCATAACAAACAAACAAACAAACAGACAAAGTGTTTAAAAAGTGGCTTAACGTGATCAGCGGCTAATTTTAAGCCAACCTGTGTAATTTTTTTGTTGATATCTTGCAATTACAGACTTTTTTATCTCTACAGTTTTATTATATGTATAGAAGATGTATAGACTAAGCTAAAAATAATATAATATTTATTTTATATTATAAAAATGTAGTGTTGTGAAGTGGACAAATTTAGATTTAGCCTAACTATTTATCTACGTAATTTTTTTAGGTAAAACTGCAATAAGCCCTCCATTTTATTTATTGCTTTTTTATGTAGGTCCATACCAGTTTCATAGTATTTTTGAGGTTATTTTGTGTATGTTAGTTTCAATTTTCAATAATAAGATGTGATGTTGCTCTGCTGTATAAAAATAAATAATCAGTACAATGGTAATATTGAATAGTCATTTCTTAACTTAAAGAAAAAATTAAACTTTGAGTAGTTACATAATTTTCTACACAGAACCACCACAGAACATGCATATTATGAGCTAAACCATACATCTTTCTGCGACATCACCGCCTTGCAGAAGGAGACCGTTGCCTGCCACGCTCTCTCACTGTCGGACATGGCGTTTACCACGCTCGGCAACGAGAGGTCCCGGCCAACGACGGCTAAAAGTGTGCGCCGTTCAGAATTCCAAGCAGCGCAAATCTCCAGCGTGTGGGGCGCCGTATCTTCCGGCGCCACATTCGTGGCAGGCCGGGGTCGCCTCACGTCTTGCGATTTGGTGCAGGTACTTTCCAAAGCATCTGTGCCCGAAAAGCACCTGCACCAAACAGAAGGTCAGCGACCCAAATGGCCACCGCACCCACTGATCCTCCCACGCTGGGGGCTCTCCACGGGACCGCCTACGATCCCCAGTACAATGGTAATATTGAAAGGTCATTTCTTATTTTGATAAAAACTAAAATGTTTCATAGGTACATAATTTTCTAGATAGAACTACCACAGATCATACATTTATAAGACCTAAACCAACTCCAGTAGCTACCCAACATTAGCTATCTGGACTAACTAATACTATTACTAATCATGTTACCTTAGTTAGGTATCACAAGGCTATCTAGCGAATATTGCCTACAGCTTCGGATTACGAATTCTGACATAGATACATTGTGAGTGCATACTAATGGCTCCTTAGAGGTAAGTGATCTTTATTAGTGTCTTTGTTTAGGATCATTTCAGAAACGTAACAAAGAAATATTTGGCACATTAATAAGAATTTTATATGAGAGTTATCTATTTGATCAACTGTTGGTAAATTTCAGAACACGCTAAAACGATCCTTGTGAAAAATACACATGGATGTAAATAGCATGTTATTTCGTGAGTGATAGCCGTTTAATATACTAGGGCCAAATTCAATATTTACGAACATTTCACTGACAGTTGATTACGCTAATTTTTAGGGTTGACGCCACGAAATGGTTGTGCGATATCAGCATTACGATGATTTTACCTATAAATTCTATCAGATTTGTCACAATTCTCATTAGTTACGTCAATGCTATGAAAAATTGAACTAATTGAATTTAAAAATCTTCATTAGGTGATCAAAAACAAAGTTTAAAATCACCAGAAATTTATCAGTGCCAACCATAATGAATCTCAGTTTTGACGTCCAGGGTAGGAAACAATTGGTTACTTTTTGAACTATGATCCGTTGCCCCTAGCAACCAAGAGGTTCTCATGAAGCTGGTATGAAAACTTTCATGGGCGAGTACGTCACAGCCATAAATGTTTGTGATCCCTGCTATCAGCTGATTCTACTGCCAGTGCAATGTTAGTAAATATTGCATCTTGAATTTGGGTGATATATAGTTGTAATTATAAATAGCATGCGTCTACACAACATGTAGTCAGAAATTGGACCTACGCTACGTAGAGATTGAGTCGTCACTCAAGACGCGTAGCTTTTTTTAGCACGGAAAATGGTATTAGCACCATTTTTTTGGGTGTTCATTTATTTTATGCGGACGAGTTTTTAGTAATTCTTTCGTCATCTTTTCTGCTTTGTTTATATCTATGCCCGTAAAATATAATATTTTTAGGTTATTTAGGCGAGTTCCTATCTCTACTAATATAAAGAAAAACGGTGTATTTGTTGTTTTTTTCGAGTGGTTTTCTCGCTATAACGGCTGAACTGATTTGGATGACATTTTGCACACAGATTGCTAATACAAGATCAACATGAAAAACTTATTATCCTGGAAAATTAAGACTCCCCATGAAAAAAACGGGTAAATAGCTGAAATTGGAATTGCAGGGCGGCTCTTTATTATAGGATACTTGTTATTCCGGAAAATTGTGTGAGAGTATGATGGTATAACCACGGGGCACTAGCTAGTATTTTAAAAACAAAAGCTCTACTAATAATTTAAAAGCTACAGATTAGTTTGTAAAGGAAAAATTTGAATCACGAGCGGGTCTTGAACCCGCATCCATCCGTCCCTAAAGCCGCGACATGCTTTACTTAAGCTACCGTGACAAGTGGTCTCGTGTCCGAATTTATCCTTCACCTATTCACAACCAACTTACGGGGTTGGCAGCGCCATCTATTGAGAAATTCTTGAGAATTATTCCGACCAGCACGGTCAAGTTACATCAACACAAATGCTGTAAAGATAACGCCTCCCAAATCAATGTAAATTATGATTTTTATAGCAGTATCGCCTGCTTAGCGTAATCTACAGATTAAATATGTAAAGGAAAAATTTGAATCACGAGCGGGGCTTGAACCCGCATTCATCCGTCCCTAAAGCCGGGACATGGTTACGATACTGCTACAAAAAAACATAAATAATGTAAAAGCTACATAGTCCGTTGGTTTTTTTGTGGGCTTTAATTCAAAACGGCTGTATCATTAAATATCCTCTTGACTGAAAAGCAGGTAGTTTCTGACTAATGGGAAAAGTATAAGTAGTTGGTGGTTAAAAGAAAACTATGTACCTACAACCTATATCTAAAATATACATCATCATCATTCATCATTAACTGCCTGAAGACGTCCACTGCTGAACATAGGCCTCCCCCAGAGCACGCCACCTTGAGCGGCTGTTCGCCTCCTGCATCCATCGGCTCCCCGCGGCTTTCACCAGATCGTCGGTCCACCGAGTGGGGGGCCGGTCTACGCTGTGTCTTCCGGTTCGTGGTCGCCACTCGAGAACCTTTCTTCTCCATCGGTTGTCAGTTCTACGAGCGATGTGGCCTGCCCATTGCCACTTCAACTTACTAACTCTAAGAGCTATATCGGTCACTTTAGTTCTCCTGCGGATCTCCTCGTTCCGGAGCTTATCTCGCAGGGAAACACCGAGCATAGCTCGCTCCATAGCTCGCTGCGCGACTTTGAGCTTACTAATGAGGCCAACAGTCACAATCTACATAGTACAACTCTAAATAATATTTTCAAATAAATTCAACATCAAATCATTGGAGTGACCATCACGAAAGCAAAGCGAAGAGTGCAAAACGTTTTATAAAAAGCGTTTCCAATCAATTCGTCTGACCATGCATTTTCCATGCACATCCATTATATAGCGGGCGAGTGTAATCTGCTTATTAATCTGCGGTTGTTTGAAATAACGGGCTTTTAATTAATACACTCTAGTAAATTGGAAAAATATCGCAGGGAAATTACAACTTTATTTTTATAGCATCAGTTTTCCATTTTCGTAAATTGCTTTTAACCTAAATTCATATAAAACTTAATAGGATTTCAACTATAAGAAGGTACTTATATTCGTATGTTTGCTCAGAAATATTATGGTAACGAAATAAAAGTATCGTAGCGCTGAGCTACGATGTAGCAGTTAGCCAGTTACGATTCTTTTTTGTGGAAATCGTTATGCTACGGTTGGTGTAGAGGCTCTACGAAAATAGTGTTGCATGAAATAGCATCGTAACTGTGATGAAGTTTTGCTTTTAGACTTCCCTAACTAATTAAATACTATTATGTACGGTTGGTTTGTTAAATAAGTACAAAAATTACATGTTTTAGAGGCCAGTTTCAATATCTACTATAATTATTACACGTGACAAGCTCCAACCAATGCCAACTCCATTGCAGGCGTTGTTTATTTACTACAGACCCCACTCACAATTGTAAGCAAGCAATCTTTTAATACGTAACATCTCACGCAAGAAAAAACTGCTATTTACTCTTATAAAAACATTTTTGCTCTATTATAAAAGCTTAATCTGAGCAAACACAATATAAATCTCGGCGTGAAAAACTCACTACAGCTTGTCTCACTTTTATATACTGCGACAATAGGCAACTGAGAGAGTGGCATACACACATAAACTCTAACTGAACTAAAGCAATTTAGTCCCTAATACACTGTATTAGAGCTGTCCAGACAGGTTTTAAATAGGTTGCTAAGTTTATAAATTAGAGCATGCGTCACTGTCGGCCGAGGGTAGGATGCTCAGTAATAACCTGCGAAATGAACGGCTGATGACCACTTGGCTTGAATATGGAAGTGACTTCAGAATTACAGTGTGATTTAAAAGTTAATGGGTTGCAATTAAAAGAACTTGGAGAGTAAGGAAAGTTGTTTGGGTTGTTTGTCCGGCTTCATAGCTCAGTTGGTGGTAGTTCTGCCTTTTGTACTGTACTACGCTTACAGATTAATTTGTAAAGGAAAAATATGAAAAAAACATATATACATATACATACACATATTTACATATACATATTTATATTTATGTATTGATTTGGGAGGCGTTATCTTTACAGCATTTGTGTTGATGTAACTTGACCGTGCTGGTTGGGATAATTCTTAAGAATTTCTCAATAGATGGCGTTGCCAACCCCGTAAGTTGGTTGTAAAAGGTGAAGGATAAATTCGGACACGAGACCGCTTGTCACGGTAGCTTAAGTAAAGCATGTCCCGGCTTTAGGGACGGATGGATGCGGGTTCAAGTCCCGCTCGTGATTCAAATTTTTCCTTTACAAATTAATCTGTAGATTACGCTGAGCAGGCGATACTGCTATAAAAATCATAAATATTGTACTACGCTTGTTCGATTACTCAAAACAAACTTTCGGTGTGATGTACATCGATGTTTGTTCTAAGTCTGGGTGACATATTGTAATTTGTATATAGTTAAAAACCAAAATGATGTTTATGAAGAGAGCTATGCTCGGTGTTTTCCTGCGAGATAAGTTCCGGAACGAGGAGATCCGCAGGAGGACTAAAGTGACTGATATAGCTCTTAGAATTAGCAAGTTGAAATGGCAATGGGCAGGCCACATTGCTCGTAGAACTGACAACCGATGGGGAAGAAAAGTTCTCGAGTGGCGACCGCGAACCGAAAGATGCAGCGTAGGCCGGGACCCCCACTAGGTGGACTGGCGATCTGGTGAAAGCCGCGGGGAGCGGATGGATGCAGGAGGCGAGCAGCCACTCAAAGTGGCGCTCTCTGGGGGCGGCCTATGTTCAGCAGTGGACATCTTCAGGCTGTTGATGATGATGATGATGATGATGATGACAAACCAAAAAAGTAACTATAATTAGTAATTGTATTCGTTTTATGCTTTGACTTTGAACTAACGCAATGTCTAAAATATATTAATTATTGGCGCGGAGTCCAATTGGGACGTTTTAAATTACCAGAAACAGCAGTTCTTACTTTAAGGGGCCTACTTATAAAAAAAAATAGTTAAAATTAAACAATGCTTACAATAACCTGTCACCTTCTTTTTGGCGTGAAATGTCATAAACAAAAACAAAAGAAGGCTTTGTTGCACGTTGATCGAATTTAACTAACGTTTAAGTAAGCCCCTAACATCAAAAAGTGTCAGTAATTTCATGTACGTCACAAGCAAGTAATCCGCGTTGTGAAATATTTCGGATAAACTCGGCGACGAGCTGCTAATTGGCTCGTTATTTCCAAATTGACGGCGGCACGCCTGCGGCGCTGGGGTGCACTGCTGGATCACAGAGTAATCAACTGTTTTTTTTTCTAATCTGTGTGCTGGGTTAACTATCGGTCAATGACTGTAGTTTTCTAAAGTTGTGTAATGTTTTAAAAGAGGTACTTGTTGTAATTCTAGTAATTATGTTATTGATTTACAAATTTTAAGGCTTGCTTTGTTTGAATTATGAACTTTTTTTTATGCCACAGGATGCAAATTTTACGGCTGTCCTGATAAGATGAGGTTACCGTAGTCTATGGACATTTATGACACTAGGCGTGCAATTAACGCGCTGTTGAAGCACAATACATCCCAAGCGGGACATCAGTGCAGGCCTTTATCGCCCCCACTCAGAATAAGAATGAGAACGCGTTGTTTACCCTGTAACAATACTTTTTTAACCCGACACCTTTGCGGTAATTCATAAAAGTTGTTTAAAAAGAACACTACAAAAATATGAAGCCGTGACCTTTTTAAAGATATAAAATATAAATTTCAATTCAAACATTTATATTTATATTATATGTCGCCATCTAGCCCCAAACTAAGCATAGCTCGTACTATGGGACCCAGATAACTGATAGAATACTTAGATACTTTTTTGTTTGTACATACATACATACATAGAATACAATATAACACCCAGACACAGAACAAACGTCAATGTTCATCACACAAATGTTTGTCCTGGGTAGGAATCGAACCCACAAACTATAGTTCAGAAGGCAGACCTACTACTAACTAAGCTAACAGGCCAGTCAATTTAATTTCTTTATAAGGACGACATCTATGTTATCGAATTTTGCAGTTGAACTTTACCGGAAGACTGCATAATGTATAATCTTTCTTTGCCCCGGCATTGTTAAGCAAGACGGCGAGTCTACTTGTCGAGTTTGCATGACATACGAAACTTCCCTATTTCCTATGTTAATCGCAGTGAATTCGACGTTACGGTGAACTGAGTTGTCTCAGCAAAGTGAGACTCGTATTACAGATAAATGCTCAGCCATGTATCAGTACTCAAGTCGAGATTGCACTCAAAAATTGACCGATTTGTGAATCAATCGAGAACAGCTGAGTTTAATACGGGCCTGAGAGTAAGAAATCACTATAATTTAATTTTATAAAATTTTATGTTATAATTGTTGACAACGAACAAATCTATAATAAGCTGCATTATAAACAAAACCTAATCCAACAAACCACTACCAGTAGGCAACGTGCCCAATATGCTGGCAACATTGCCACGTTGAATGGCAATGCTCAAAATTTGGCCGAAGTAGAGGCCAGCATTTTGGTCACGTGTTGCCTCGACCAGAATTATAATTATTAATTTTATTATTATAATTTAAGTTGTGTAACTAAACTATACAAAACTAAAGTTAAACTATTTATTAGCTTTACTACTCTTCATTTTCATGAGAGACATATCTGCATGACAGACATAATAATATGTATGGGGATAAAAAGTAATGTTGATTCTACTTCTTATCTATTTACATATAAAACTTCATCAAAATGCGTTAATGGTTACCCTGTTAAATGATGCGAACCATAACACGAACATAACCTCAGACGAAAGCTATGTATCACAACCTTATCATCCATATAGGATAAGTACTTATAGTGTGTTATCACACACTAGTCGTGCATTACTATTTACTGTATCACAATTATGATGATGATGATGATGATGGTGATGATTTACATGTGTTTTAGTTTTATTTACCACTAAACTATTTTGTACAAAATACTGGTACTTTTAAACACAAAACTAAATGAATAATAAATAAATATTTGTGAGCATTTAGCGACATCTAGCCCCAAACTTAGCAAAACTTGTATTGTGTGAACCAGATAAATAATAGAATACTTATATACTTTATTGTTTGTAAATACATACCTACTTAAAATAGAACATAACACCGAGAGATAGAACAAACATCGATGTTCAACACACAAATATTTGTCCTGGGTGGGAATCAAACCCACAACCTACACAGTTCAGAAGGCAGAGCTACCAGTAATAATCATAAGTTGTTTACTGAAAAATATAAAAGAAATAAACTTTTCTCCAGCAGCGTAACTAAAAGAAGTCATTTTTCTCAAGGAAAAGATAAGACAAAAGAAATAGAGGAACATCAATCTTCCCAACAGATAGTGAAATTATGAAAAGTAGTCTTCTTAGCAGAGATAGGAGGAAAGTTGTGGGCTGGGCAAAGCTTACCATTCTTTGGTATCGTTTTTTTAATTGACTTCATTTTTTTTAATAAGTTTGTTTGTATCATAAATACCTACTTATTTTTTTCATAAAAGCCTAGTATATACCTCAAAGCTATAATTTTATTATTTATATGAATTTTCTTTGCAAGAATTATAAATATATAAAAGATGTTTGAACGGGATATTTTTTTTCGTTATAGAGTAAATCAATTCATTAATACATGAAAAACTAAATATTTTAATGCATTAAAACTAATCCCTCACGATGATTATAATAACAATTATAATTCATAACGCAAGTGATTGAAAAAGAAACTCAAAATTCAAAAATTTTATTGCTATGTTGTGTGATGTCTTGAATAAATGTATTTTCTTTCTTTCTTTATTTATTTCTTTCTTTCTTTTATGATTAAATTATTGTACACACCATAATTTGAACCAATTTTTTTGCTCTAATTATAAATTAATGTTACGTTTACGTTCAGTAAAAAGAAATTAAAACAAAACATAAAAGAAACAGAAAATTTAAACAAGTTTCGGAACCGTCAGACGCTGTAGAAAAAATACTTAAAACTTCTGTTCATATTTTCCGAGCAGCTTGAAGCAGAAAGAGCATCGTGTTAAAGTGGAGCAAAAATTGCCTTAAATATAGTTTCTTACTCACAATCTAAGTAACTGTAGCTCATCCTGGCCGCTTTAACGGATCTGAAAAAGAAAAAAATAAATATACATTATATAATAATAAATAAATAAATATTTGTGGACATTTCACACAACGCCATCTAGTTGATCTAGTCCCAAACTACACATATAGTAGTAGTAAGTAATATATAATCAAAATTTGACAGCATCTGTGGTGTGATGGTAGAGAAGGTCGGAACTCGGATCATAACCCGTAGGCGGCAGGCTCGATTCCCGCAACAGGACGAGTATTTGCGCATAGGGAAAAACGCAAATACCCACTTGTTCTGTGCCTGGGTGTTGTGGGGACCACGGTCCTAGTGCCTTACGTCCTTACATATAGGAAATCCTAGTTAGAGTCAAATCCATGCGCAGCGTAGGCCAGTCAACCACTAAGTGTGGGTTTTTAATCCGTAGTTAAGGTAACCAATGGTTAAAATTGCTAACAAATTCTAAACAATGGTTATAAACTCTATCTGACCATCATTGGTTAGAATTTGTTAGCATTTTTAACCATTGCTTACCTTCTACGGATCAAAAACCCATCCTAAGCCATTTAATTATTGAATGCAAGAGGCAAATAGCCGATCAAAGTAGCATTCTAAATTACAGTTTACTTGTTTACAAATAATTAAAACCTCAAGCAGTTAATAATTCAATAAGTATTTATTTCTCAGTGAGCGGCCGATTACATAGAATTCTGTAGATTTTCAAGAATTCAATTGTTTGTGGCATATAATGACTCGTATTATTGGTGTTAGCTCATTTGCTTCGCACGCCGCCTGACTACTTAAAACCATTTACGTCTCTTTCTGCATATTATTATAACAAAATACCGCTCATAGCGAAGCATGACTAGCCATTTCTAACCGATCGGTAAAGTTAAGCAACGTTCGCTGCGGTCGCTACTTTGATGGGTGACCACTGAAGCAAAATGTGGTAATTACAACTTAGTGCTACCGTGCTTCGGAGGGCACGTTAAGCCTTCGGTCCCGGCTGTTGTCGTAAGACAATAGTCGTTAAGCCAAGTCAGAAGACTTTGAGCGGCCTGAAAATTCTGACACCAGGGCTGACCACTTGCCTACACGAGAAGAAGAAGAAGAAGATTATTATAATCGTACCTGTCAATAGTCAGAACCATTATTGCCTTCACATTTCATATCGTATATTCCAATAACGCCTTTATTGGAAATATTTATGATTGCATTTTCTATTTGTATTTTGTACTAGCATGTTTTGTGTGCTTATGACTGCAACGAGCGGAAATGCAATCAAACTCTTTTATACTTTCTAGATAGTTTTTATATTATGAGTCTAGTTTGAGATTTTCTACCAAATACCGAAATCAAAGTGTAGGTATAATAACATATTATCTGAGTTTTGAGACAAGCAATTATTTGTTCTGTGTCTGGGTGTTGTGGCCGGGACCATGGTTCTCTTAGTTCCTGAGCCCCTAGATACAGGGAATCCTAGTTAAGGTCCAGGATCTATGTATGTGATTGTTGGGCGTTATTTAATTGAGTATACTCATAATAAGGCAATTTTTTTATAATACTCGTTCAGTCAACTAAACCATTTGGAATAACTCCATTTATTAAGATTTCCGATCTCATCTGTCTAGTGTGCGCCTATAATCACGATGACATTAACCATGCACCCTTACTATTTAAGTCCATTAAATAGTAATAATTTACACTGTGTTGCTGAACAATAAATAAATAAATAAATAACTTATAATTTTCTAGTTATTATACCCCTTAAAACAACAGATTTCAGTAATTTACAACTCATTCGAAGCTCTATTTCAATTTTCCCTCCAAAATACACGTAAACCAAGTTAAAATCCAGCGCTACATTATCCGAAAAAACATAAATAGGGCCAACATTGCGAAATCTGTGTCAAGCGAGTTTCGGGAGCCCTCCAGTGTTCGCGGCCGCCAATTACCTGCGCGAAAACAACGCGCCCTCACCGGATGAAATGCACAGGGCTGGCTGCAGGGCCTATTAATTATTAGAAAAAAGAAAATGAGTTTATTGAACACATCAATACCCTTAACATTAAAAGCATTAACAAAAAGATAAGCAAATGCTATCGATATGCAGAAAAGGAGAAAGTTCAGCATAATGCCATATATGCAATAAATACTAATAGTGGGTCAACTTCTATGTTATACCGCAAAATACCTACAAGACCGTCTCGACGTCTAGTCCCTAAAAATAAGCAAGGGTTGTCAGAAAAACATTTTCTTAGATAGTAATTTTTGTTGCGTAATAATTTATTTTACGTCACAGTTGCTCGTACAGTGGCGCTTATCACACCGCTCTTAAGTTCATAATCCAAGATATTACGGACGTGTGCTTTTTTACTTTACATTACCGCACTACTGTTTTGTGACGATCACTATACTGATACACTACTATACACTACAAGTTATACGTAGTATCATCATAATCAGCCTGAAAACGCCCACTGCTGAACATAGGACTCCCCCACATAGTGCCACTTTGAGCGGCTACTCGCCTGTATCTATCTGCTCCCCGCAGTTTTCACCAGATTCTACGAGCGATGTGGGTTGCTATTTCAACTTGCTAATTTTAAGAGCTATATCGGTCACTTTAGTGCTCCTGTATATCTCCTCCTTACGGATCTCATCTCGCAGGGAAACACCGAGCATAGCTCTCTCCATAGCTCGCTGCGCATCTTTGAGCTTAGGTATTAATGAGGCCAACAGTAAGAGACCATGTCTCAGTTCCATAAGTCATCACTGGCAACACACACTGATTGAAAACCTTCGTTATATAGTTATTCGTATTTTGGACGAAAAGATAGGTCGAAGTATTTTTATTCTATTCACGTAGTACGTTCAATATACGTATAATAGAAGAATTCTTAATTTACAGATTCAGTATTATACTAACAAAGAGTTTTCATGCTGCTAAAATCGATACATAAGTACATACACATTTTCTTGAAGTAGGATATAGGTAGGTAAGAGGTAGGTACTTCTTAGTAAACATTCAATTTTATCAAATTATATGCAAACAATGTAGTTCCATAGTTTCTATACTAACGGATCGCAAGAGTAGCTTGAACACAATGCATGCAACTTGTTCTGTGTAAGCGACACGCGTGAACGGGCGTACCGATACGCAAGCGAAGCCAGTCGGTACTACCACAGACGTCGCGGGCAGGGGGGGACCTCCGCTCTCCTTCATTCCGCACCCCATCGTTGCTCCGTCTAGCCGCCGAGTTGACTTACTATTAGTATTTATTACACATATGATAATGCTGTGAATATAAGTTTCACAGTACTAATTTTCAACTGACTCTTACTTCTACTATAAAGCCGATCGTCCACCGCCGGCTAAACTAACTTAGTTTAGATAGTTTAGCCAGTTTTTCATAAATGTGGAAAAGTTTGCGGTGGACGCACATGTATGAAAAACTGGCTTAACTATCTAAAATAACTTAGTTTAGCTGTGGACGATCAGCTTAATACTAGACTGTGCTGATGTCTCAGGATAACGTGCGCAGCGTAGTGCCAAGCAAGACTTTATAGCATAGAGTTCTCAGTGCAATTAAACTGTAAGGCAGCCGTAACGTTTAACACCAGGCAACAACTAGCTCATCATGTCTTTCGTTTAAGTACATAACAAAAATACGTTATAAATGTAATTTACAATTTTCCTGCTAGCTCCTGGAACTAATTTTTTCTTTTATGCACGTGTGAAAAACAAAATTAAAAATATCTACGTGTGTATACCACACGTAGATATTTTCAAATGCTTATTCTATTCAAAAATTACAATATTTTGAATTCTTCGGTTTAACCGATACCGTAGAAACACGAGCTTAACAAAATAACAACGTAAAATAAAACAAAATTAACAAAAAAGTATTTTTTATGTAACTGAATAATAAGACGAGCTAGTCGTTCGCCTGATGTAAAGCTTCATTGTTATAGGCGTCTCATGATTTTTTGGAATTCGTGGACAGTAGCTGGAGGACAATAACATTATTCTGTGATATCATTTGCAAGACATGTTAGATGGATCCCATCTAATAAAGGTTTTCCAAGATTTTTTGGGCATCGTTGGAAGCAACCCAATGTTCTTGTTCGTAGTTTTAGCTAAGCTTACATCATTCTGATGAAATTTTTTTCGTCACAGGTAGGGTAGTATTATCTTTAACGTTTTTTAGAGTAATATTGGTAGAGTATGCCTTGCATTTTTTCCCTTAATCCAGCCCTACCGTTGACGACTGAGGACCCGCCGAATGGGAAACTTTCTTTTTGTTAAACCACGATCTAGAAAAAAGATTTCCGTAAGGTTAAGATTCTTTGTAACACCACTGTATTAAGAAGGTTGGATCCTGCAAACAGATTTGTGAGTTCATTTATATGTACCGGATTTTAAAATAGTAAAGTTTGAGACTTAGATAATACTGAGCTGTTAAACTTTTAACCTGTCATGGTCACTAACACTACTAAAATATTGTTTAATAAATTACATGGTAAAATCTCGTTAATAAATAGTATTTTACAAGGAGACGGCCAGGGTGTGGGGTCCTCAAATCAAACTTAAGTTCCGCGTGTAGTTAGCACTCAGTGAGTGTATTCATATACTCAAACCCTAGAGCGCACTACTTAGCCATTGCCGAGAAAAAAATCATAGTTTCCAAAAAAAAAATAATTTTTTTGTATTAAAATTTACTAAATCATTATAAGCAATTTCTTTTGAACTCTTATACATTATTGAATCACGAATTGGAAATTTAATTGCTTATAATGATTTATTAAATTTTAATACATTACTTATTTTGATATCCAATTTAAACCCAGCAACAAGCATACAAAAGGTGGTTTAAAAAACAAATCCAAAGTTACATAAGTGTTTCATTCATTATAACTCAAAACTTCAAATTTACTTTCGGGCGATGACACCCTTCTACATCAAGAGCGTCTCGAGGAAGACCCATGACTTCACAAGTAAGTACTTGGCAGTGGAATAAATATCATAAGATTATACAAATCTTTACCTCACTCAGAACTTTCCTTAAAGTTGGTGGTCCTAAGCTCGACTACCGGTTCTATGCTGCTTCTACTCGTGCTTAGTTTGGGAGAAAGTAAGAATGTTATCAAGTATTTTATTTTAAATATCGAATGATATTCTTTTTTTATTTAACATGTTATTTTAACACGCTGTTCCATGTTATATGCCATCGTATATCATCTGCATTGCATTCATAAAGTTAATATTTTTAGACACAAAATAATAGTGCTTTAATGCTGGATGAATTTGGACATGTGACGATGTAACGTATCTGACAATATTTACAATAGAACTGCAGTTTACACAGGTTACGTTTCAATACAATACAATACAGTGTAGAAAAGAAAATGTATTGAATATAATCATATTATTTTATTATATCAGTTGGTCCTTCGAGCCGGATTATGCTAGCCTTACCTTGACTTGAGGCGTACAGAAAGATAGTAAAACTGTACCTTTGTGTTTTATGTGCCTCATTACAAAAGGCAGTTGAGGTGGTAGTGTCACATTACCGGTACCACTGATGCTTTTATAGTTAATGAGAGATGTTGCTACGCTACGCCTTGATTAGGAACTAGCTGGCTATTGAAATATGTTCTATAAACGCGGCTTTGAAAAATGCAATTCATTCGTGTTTAAGTGTGCGCATACAGAATGCAAGCTAGGTATTTATTGGCACCTTTTATTATCCACCCACACGTAGAAAGAAATAATAAATAATACTATTTCTACCCGATGAATTTTGTGCATAAAATATGGATTTGAAAATTGCTTCTATGACAAATGGGTGATGTAATGACGAGAGAAGATGTATCAAGTTGTTGAGCCTTTATAATAACTCAATAACTACAACCTTGAACGAACTAAAAATTTATTTGTCTACAAAACGGTAAAGTTATGCCTGATTTGACATTTCAATTCACTTCAAAAAACGATTGAAATATGCAACGCAATACCGTAGATACGAGTATAGGTACTACATAAAATCAGGCAGGCTAGACAATGTAAAGAAAAAAATTAATTCCAAATAAATCAAGATTTCAAATGAAATAAATGTAGGTACAAACGTCATAAGGCTTTATAACAATAGCTAACAAACTTTAAATCTAGATAGCTTAAGTTTAAGTTAAGAAAAGATAAATTTAAGAGCTTTACATTTAGGTTTCAGACGATATTTTATAGTCAATATGACCGTTTATCCTCCAGAACACTACTAACTGGAAAGTGGTATAAAAACTTTAGGTGTGAACAAGCAACTTTTTCGATAAAATCGTGAAATTTACACTGAACTTTGTAACTAGATATAAGTATTATCTAGTTTAGCAGTAGCTAAATGCAAAGATTATGACTTGATGAACGATTTGCGAAAAGATTTACGGAATTGTGAAAAGAAAAATTTATCTACTGGCAGTAGGCGAATAGAAAGGTTTTCGTAGCAAACATACTACGTTCTTAACCCAATTATTTTAACTAATACTTAGCCACTTACATATACCTACATATGTAACAGATTTTATGAGTACTGCAACGGCACAGGTATTTAGTGTACGGCAGTATTACACGACACTCTGTGTCAACTAAACTAAATACATACAGTAGCACTTTTGATAAAAAGTTAGTAGGTATTATGTTGCCTGATTCAGTAAGTTCAGTTTCAAAATACCTTAGATTATACAATCTGAGTTTGAATTGGTACATTATCCCGAAAGGGAGTAAATCTACTCCCCAAGGTAGACAACGTTTCTTCTACGACTTTTCTTTAAATGAATAGTTTTTCATTGAAGAAATGCCATGTAAAGTTTACGTTAAAATTTTACTCAAACGCTTCGAAGATAGCCCTAGCGCAGCTGGGTGTAGATGAACTTCGTGATTGATCGAATGCACTTAAATGAGTTTGATAACCTGTGTTTAGAAATGAATTTGTTTAATTACTTTAGTTAACTCTCGTAGCGATCGCACGTGCAATTTTGAGAGTGAATTTATTTTTTAGTGTGGAGATTTGGTAGCATGCAGTTTCAAGTAAGGCTCTCACAACTTGTGGGCTATCATGGTCCCAGTCCCGTCCTTTCGGGATAACATACCAATTCAAACTCACCCTGTATTAGGAAAACGTCTCTCAATTTCATCAATGAGCAACTAATGGACAACATTTAATTTATTGGTAGGTATGCTGAAATCCGATTATGAGATGATCTCTCCCGACTTGCTACGTTTGGTATAATAATGACTATCTCCAGAAACCTAATTCCCACAGTACACGCGTCCATTTATTAGCGTGTAATTGGCTGCAAATGCCTGAACTAGCGTTGCTTTGTTATTCCGGTAGACTAGATGCTACCTGTTCCAGATCGTGGCTAATATCACGCCGAGATTGGATCTCTGTGTAATTGGTACTAATTTGCATCTGTGCCATCCTATTCTAATTATTCCTAATCACAAAAGGGATATCAGTGTTTCTTGGGGATATGGCTCTGTGTGAAATATTATTTTATTTATTTAATGAAGGACAAATTTTGCGTAGTAACTATAATCTAATTTGTTAGGCAAACAATGTATTATTATATTAAATATTTGTATTTACGTACCTTTGAAGATGGTTTGGTTGATGATAATTTATTATTAATAACACTTTTTCTCAAAAAAAAAATTATAATAGTATAGAATAATGAACTTTAATAGAACACATTTAGAATACATTTTATAAACAACACTTTACACAATTCCATGAAGTGTAAAAGACGAGCGATGACTGTGCCCGTCTCCAACACATCTTACTACCACGGCAGCAAAGGAAAACGGTACACTTAAAACTGTTTTGTAAACTCTGCTTTATATACATTAAAGCTTAGGTATATTTCAATGTTTCATTTTGAAGTGTGTGGGTATTGAAATGTTGGAGAGTGATATTTAACTACAAAAAACTTGGTTTAATACAATTAGTGTCTGTCGAAGTATTTGTGTGCTCGTTGGATCGTAAACAAATAAAATTTACGTTATCAACAACACTACGCCAGCTAACATAGCAGCAGAGGCTGTCGATGCTTTGTTAACTTTTTAGGATTGGCGAAATTGTGGTGAAATTGCCGCAGAAGCCACTAACTAAGATTCAATTCAACCTTTTAGGACTCAACTGGTTTTCAAATATGACAGATGAAACATAGGTATTGGTGACAGATTTGTAAATAGAACGTGGTAGCCAAACCAGCGAGCATATTTGAACCTCAGTTCTTCGCACTACCGTAGGGCACTCATAAAAATGCCCTACTCTCTAACTAAAAATTCCTAATTCCTAATTATTTTTGTTTCAGCAATGTTTATTTGAGAAAACTACATTATTAAGAGAGAAAAGAAACTGTACTCTGTTTGATAGAATAGTGAATGTAAAAATATACTTTCACTCACCAATTAATAAAAGGAGAAAATTGTACATGTAATGGTTTTAGTTTATTTATTTATTATTTGTAGGACTTAACATATTAAAAACATAACTTTTGCTACCTTCGATCAGGTGGGGATCGAAGTATGCTACCTCATTATTTTAAAAAGGGTTATGTTCTTTTTAGATCTAAGGAGTAAGTAATAGTTCTTAACATAATAAACCCTCAATTTACACCTTAGAACTATATCAACTCTATCTATAAATCACATGTAAGCCTCCATATAAAGCAAACTTTCTTTTACGCTCTAGAGCTGACTACCCCGACACTATGTTAGCATGATTAACGACCTACGTCTTAGAGAATACGGGCTATTATTCATTCTGATAGAAAATCTCTTTTTGCCAGTCCTATTGCGTTATGTTAGACGGTTGTATGTTAGAGTAAATAGGATGCAGGTGTAAAAATTTTACAATGTTTGTAAAATTGTGTGCAGTGTGGCTCTTCTTGTGATATAATATAATGATAGGTCAAAATAGATTTAGTGCTTGTAAAGCGCAATGACAGGAATTGTAATTAAATTTTACTTTGGGATCACAGGTAACTTTAAAATTCAATTTACTTTATAATGTGTTTGTTATGTGTCTGGGTGTTGTATTCTATGTATGTCACAGATGTATGTAATCACAAACAAAAAGTATTTAAGTATTCTATCAGTTATCTAGTGCCCCTATTACAAGCTATGCTTAATTTGAGGCTAGATGGCGCTGTGTGAAATGTCCACACATATTTATTTATTTATTATTTATACAGCACCTGTGGAACCATCTTATATAACTAATGTATTGCTTAGGTAGGAACCTATATATGAAAAACACAAAACCTCCTCTTTTTAAATTAAAAAGAAAAAGAAAGAATAGTCATTAGTCAGCCACAATCCAACTCTTTCAATGGGATCAGATGGGAGCTCAAAATATTATGTTGTGGTATTAGTTGCAAAAAATAGTCTACTATTTTTTGCAACTTTTTTTGGGTTCCGTTTGGTAGGATCCGTTGGGACCTACCCGAAAACCGAGGAGAATGATGCTGCCCTATTCCTATTATTCCAATTGCCGGCTCTTACGGCGTCCATGGAATGAAATAGGACGGTCTTATTCGACACCGGGTCTACATTGGCTTTTTTTTATAAGAATAGATGGCGTGATGAGCTAGTCGTTCACCTGATGTTAAGCTACACGGCCGCCCATAACAGTTGCAGTGTCACTCGGAACTGTTAAATAATAAAGATTCGCTTTACACTGCACTGCGCACGTCATCCTGAGACATCACACGGTCTAGTAATCAGATTACTAGACTGTAAAATCAAGTCATAAAGTCTCATTTGCCCAGTAATCTCACTAGCTACAATGCCCTTCAAACCGGAACACAGAAGTGTTTGCATACTACTGCTTGGCGGCGCGAATAACTGGCAAAGCGGTGGTGGATGGCGGGTGGCGGATCTATATTAATAAAAGGCTTCAAAATTCAAAATACTCTAGAACAAAACTATGTTGTTAAACTATGATGTTTGTTTTACTATGGTGTTTATGTTATTTATTTGTTGTTACTATTATATCATTTCTACTAAATATTGTTATCGGATTCACAAAGTTTCTTTCGTTCGTACAATGCCACAAATTTATCTGTGTAGTTAAATTAACTGTTATCTCTTTCTATTAAAGGGATGCCCTGTATAATTGAAAAGAGACGTCGAAATACTCTACTGAAATTATGTTGAGAGCTGTAAGCCTGTATCACAGGATCCGTCTCGGAAGTTGGCAACGTGCAAAACTCGCTCTCGTTAGCGGATTTCAAACTTTGTTTTGCGGGAATACATTTTAATTATCCAAGATTAAAGTTGATTACGGATATCTTGGGCAACATTCTGTTTTGTTTTAGGAAAATAACAACAGTTTCTTTAGGTGTTCAGATAAAATTGGTAGGGTAAAGTAAACATGTATGCAGGTTAGTTTTGTGTTGTCGTTGGTCCGAGACAGATCAATTTATGTGTCCGATGCACTGTTATGAAGCTTACCCCAAATTCATTAAAAACTATTAAAGTTAACGTCACAATTAAAAAAACTATTACAAATACCATAATTTTGTACATCATAAACATAAACCTTGCTTCTGCTTGATTGCTTCTTGGATCCATTTCTCATTTATTAGTATTTCAGCTTCTTTGTATATTTATATATACCGATAAACACCTCAACATTCTAGTTGGCAGATTTTATGCCCAATAGTTTTAAAAATGATGCTGTCTTTTTTTTAAAGATTGAAACGAAAAGGACTGCCATAGCTTCAGGCCTGTCAAATTAAGTTTATTTTAGGTTTCTGTAGCAACGGAATTGACATTGACGGATAATAAGCTTTTGGCAGGCCTCTTTCATTCGATGTACTTGAGTGCGCTATTTACCTACTGGCGGCTGGATTATCGACAAACCTTAAGGTGGAACGTTACACTAGCGCGGGAAATTCAAATTTTCTTGCGTTCTTTTGCCAAAAATAGCTTCATTACTCAACGTGATTACATGAAAACTAATTTTGCGGTAATAAATAGAATGTATCAACAAATTAAGATGAAAAGTATCTCCCAGATATAATTGGTTTAGCGACAAATGGCAATAAATAATTTTCTTCTTAGTTTTTCAGTCTATTGCCATTTGTCGCTGATAACCAATGATAATTAGGTAATACTTTTAGTTGTAATTTATTGATACATTATATTTATTTGCGCAAAATTAGTTTTAATGTAATCACGTTGAGTAATGAAGCTATTATTGGCAAAAGAACGCAAGAAAATTTGAACTTCCCGCGCTAGTGTAACGTTCCACCTTAAATCAGTGGGGTTGCCGCCAGCCGCGTGACGTGGTCGTACGCTTCAAATCGACTTGGAATTTTGTTGTTTTTTGCCTAAAATAGCCGAATAAAACTCCGTTAAAAGTGCGAATACCAAATAGCGATGTGAAGTGTTACCATACTACTAATCATAGTAAGATCAGCACTCCTAGTCTCCAGAAATAGAATTACTAGGTACTTCATATTTCCTAACTTGTTCAACCATTACGATTGTGCTGACCGCATTCAGCTAAAACTAAAGTTACTGGTGCATGTGAGAGTACTGTCTAAAGTAGTTTCTAGTTGTGGTATCATTTTTAATATGCCACTGGAAGTTGGTTATTGGCAGCACTTACGATGCAACCTCGATATAAATTGGCTGAAAGGTTTTATTGAAGTTATGGAGGAAACTCTAGTAAGTTGTTGTTGCTTTTGTTTTGATATTTGACATTACTATTTGGTATTCTAAAATGTACTCTATACGCATAATTAAATAAATGATTATGATGATTTATAATTAGGTTTAATAGTGAAAATTATGATTGCAATTATCGGAGAAATATTTCTAAACTTTATTAAACTACATCTCTAAATTCTGCAATATTGTAAGCGATCAAAAAACATAGCGTATAGCTTATGGAATGCAAACGTTTGATGATCTTTGATATCCTGCAATGCTAAATATTCTCAAACTCTTGAAATCCAATACTATTCAACTCTGTTAGTTTTTATATTAAATTATAAACTATTCAAATCAAATCAATGACCGAACCATCTTCTCAATTCAAACTTTTGAATTCTTTTGACTACGAATTCAATATATTACGTAATTTCCAGCAAAATATCAAAGTACGTAATATGGAAGACATAATTTCCTTTGAAATTATGTTTTCCATATTTAAAATGTACTCATCTCTTATTTTAAGGATCTCTATAAATTTTATAAAATAAAACATGGCTATAAACCGTCTCATATCTCTCCAGATGATGCACCTCCGTACAGAGCAATAAAAACAGTCATTTTTACAAGTGCCTACATCTAGTTAAGTGCAACATCGCATTAGGGAAATGTAAGCAATATTTTATCAGATTATTTATGACAGGACGTTTTCTTTTTGGAAAAATGGTAGAAATATTACTTTACTTAGTTAGCCACTAGTATTTAATAAATGTAGTAAGTAGCCTAGACATTTAAAAGTCTTTGCATATAATAATGATCACTGCCAAAAAATATGTCAGTTTCTTAAATGATTATTTTTTGAAAATGAAAAAAATGCCTCTTCTTTCTATTTTTTCTTTAAAGAACAGAAAAGCTGAAAAGTTCAATTACAGAACAATGAAAATAATCTTAGCAAAAGCCGCTTTACTCTGGAGTTTGCGGCCTTAATTAAACGAATTCCAGATGCAGAACACAATCCAAAGCTGTATTCACTAGGAGTAATAACATTAAGCTTCCAACGACATCACTATCCATTCGGCTGACAACTACTCATCATACAAATTATTATGCACTCTAAAATCAAAGAGTTAAAATCCAATATGCCGTGCGAATAATTCAAGACTGTCACAATGGATTTATATTTTAAGAGTATTTGACGAGCTTTTAGAGATAACTGCCTTGAAACGTTCTCTTTGTACTATTATTCATTGTTTCGTTGGAGACAACTTGTGAATGGGAACTGAACTGACGCTTTTGTTTTTTTTCTTATAGCAATATTCTTTTGTTTTTAGGCGTCGAGCTCCCATCAAAGTTCAAGTGTTGCGTAACTGGCATTTGTTCGCTTGACCTGGATCACCTTCTTGTCTGAGAGAAAAAGGTTTTATTTACAGGAAGTTCACTTACCGTCCAGTGTACATTTTGTTATTAGGTATATTGGACATCTACGATTGCTGCTCTAGTATGTAATGAAAATACGTTTTGAAAAGTAAGTAATATATTTCCTAGTAATATATGTTTTTCTTTCTTCCACATTTAAAATTGAGTATATATTTTACATAATAAAGACGCACATAATTCCTGGATCCTAACTACGATTCCCTGTATCTAGAGACTCAGGAACTACGAGAACCATGATCCCACAACACCCAGACACGAAACAAGTATTTGCGCTTTTTTTCTGTGCACACACTTGTATTGTCTTCGAATCGAACCCGCTGCCTCCAGGTTACGACCCGACCTCATAGAGGCTGTTAAACCCCATGGTTTCATCCAGTGTTTACTATTTTACTCGTTTTAACGCGAAACCTCTCAATTTTCAGGGATAAAAAGTACCTTATGTTAATCCCGGCTTTACGCTTTTATATGTAACAACCAGAGCATTTCATGGTGTCATTATAAGCCTCCATAGAGATGCGTCTTGACTCGCAAAGTAATGCGCGTTTATAATGAATACAGAGTAAATACAGTCCCACGCGTAAATCGTTATTACCTGAGAGATTGCGTGAAGATGGAGTAAGGTAGAGTGGTAATAACTTTGATCAAGCTGAAAAAAGCGTTTCTCTTAAAGTGTACTAACTTTTTTGACACAAAATTTGTTTGGCAGATGCTTTATAATATAGATACTAGAGGGAACCCGTGGTTTCACTTACTTGTCTTCATAATATCTAATAGGAATTCCTTTTAATATCCTCTTTCTTAGAACATCTCTATAAAAGGAAAACATTTTCCTTCTCAGATATTAAGTCACTATCAGCGGTTTTGGTTGATATCTGAAGTTATCTGTTAGTCATTATAGTCAGTCAGCCAGTCAGTCAGTCACTCAGATCAAAGACTAGTTAGGTGACTAATTAAATTAAAACAGTCAAAGATCTTTATGTAGGTACCTATTGCTATAGCTTACCATTACGAGCTGAAACTGGTTCAATTTTGAATTGAGATTAATTTTTCTATGTGTACTATTCTTACTTTCAATGTTAGATCAAAGAAAACAAATATTATCACGTTATTTTACTTTTATCTCGGCACGCAAAGTACTTCCATCACCAGTTCCTCCCCGACGTAAGTTTTGGTTCGCCATGATAAATGCGTATAATTTGTATGGCGCGAAGCTCCTGAATAGCTTAGACACGATGTTGCGAGGAAGATTGCTGTCATGCGAAACGCTAATTTATTTTAATAGAATAATCAAGTTACCTACTTTCTTTTGTTTTGGGCTTCATTTGGACAGATCTTATGCTACGACAACAAAAACTTAAACTCTGGCTATTAGAAAAGTCTTTTTACTGTATGAATGACTATCTAATGTTAAATAAGTAATTCATTGATATACATATACTAATTAATTATTATTCTTAATTTAATGACATAACAATCATATAATATAATTGAAATTTATTGCAAATGTATACCAATAGAATTATTTACTGTTAAATAACTAATTAATGATTATTCTTATTTTAATGACATAATAATAATATAATATTTTTAATACAGTATTTTTGTAATGTATTTTTATAACAATATTGTAAAAAAGACCTAAACCTAAGAAAAATGAATAAATGGGAGAATATAATATAATTTAAATTTGCAAGTGTATAACACCAATAGAATTATTTAAGTTTATTTGAAAATTGTATCATAGTATTGACCTAAACCTAATAATAATTTTCACATGCCACAAGTATAGGCTAAATGGAAGAACTACTTACTAAATCCTAACACCTACATCTATCTCCATTTATGTGAAATAAATTTCATTTCATTTCATTACGTTAGTATTCATCTACTCTTCTCATGCCAATGCAGCACGCATAGACTTCAGCACGGGTAGCATAATAACTGTAGAAATCAATATATATATTCTCTCGAGAAAGCTTTTGACCAATGACAGAACACGCGGATCACAAACCTTTTGTTGCATTTTCGTTGGTCGAAAGATTTCTCAGAAAACAGATTACTTTTTTTACTAGGTGGTAGGACTTTTCTGCAATGTTCGTCTAGGGAGGTACCACCGCTTTGCTAGCTATTCTGCCGCCAAGCAAGTGTGCAAGCACTACTGTGTTCCGGTTTGAAGGGCGTTGTAGCTAGTGAAATTACTGGGCAAATGAGACTTTATGATCTGATCACACAGTCTAGTGATCTTATTACTACACTGTGTGATGTCTCAGGGTGACGTGCGCAGTGCAGTGTCACGCGAAACTTTATTATTTTAAAGTTCCGAGTGACACTGCAACTGTTATGGGCGGCCGTGTTGTTACACATTCTCATAAAAAAAAAACTTATGTCAATTTCTATATACAGCTCCCGTACAGTACCCGTGCAGGTGACTGTCTCGACTGTGGTGTAAGAATTATGTGAGACACCTTACTTAATGCTTCTCATTCTGTGGCGAAAGCTCTCAAATGCTAATAAATGCCATCTTACTTCGAGTTGTTTTCAAGTAAAAGTTTACAACGGCTCAAACATTTGGCAGTTGTTTTCCAAGTAAACTTTCCTATTTCCGCCCACAAATTGTAGTGCGCACATACCTGTTTCCCAAACGCATCCTTAATAAGACATCATCAAAAAATATCTGGGTGTTTCCACAGAATACATAATAGTACTCCGGTGTTGCGCTTGTGGCCCAATCTGTTATATAATACACTTGAACACACAACTACACGCAGATGTACTACGATACCTAACATTCGAAACTTCGTCCTATATTACACCTGTAAGAGTTTACTTTTGAAAAGGTGAAAGGACAATACTCATTATTTCAGAATGAGTCAGTTATAGCACAAACCCAGTATCCCAAATCATCACACCACCGCCACCCAACGTCACAAACGAAAGAAAAATAAACGAACCAAATAGCGTGTTTACTAAACGGTTTACTTCACCAAAATGTTCGAAAGCGAGTAAAACTAAGAAAACTTTTCTACAATACAGACAAACAAAGTCTTAAACAAGCATCGCAAAAAACTCATTCGTTTGAAATCCTACAGAAATCGATACGTAATTACTACGGCACACAGACACAGTCATTATTTCTGCCCAGCTATGTGGAAGTTACACGTGATTGTGGATGAATAAGGGCGTACGTAGAGAGGACGTGAAAGACTTTGAAGAAGACTTTAAAATTGTTGAAAAAGGGTTGCCCGTTAGTGCTATTTCACTCAGTTTATGTTACGTAGTAACTATTATATTTTATGTGGTTTAGGTGTTAGCATTTGTTGAATTGAGAGTGGAGGTTAGAACAAACTAGCGCCGTAGGCAGCGTGTTGTTAATAAGGGTACTTTTACATTTTGGCGAGTTCAGTACCGCGCGCGTGGTACCGAGCTCGCAGCGTCCGTCGGTTTGACCAAATAAATCTAATTTCATTTATTGATATATAAATTTAAAATTATGAAACAATTTGTAGTAGTTAAGAAAAGTTATGAACTTTATTTGGTAATAATATTTTGTTGATGTAACATAAAACTCCGGAGATATTTGACCTTTTGTTGAAGCCTTTTTGGTCAAAAATCAAATTTAATTTAATATATTTTTAACTACTTGAAAAGCAAAAATCAAAAATCTGTTGTATTATTATGGAAGTACGGGATGTATTTAGTGGAGTATAATTTAGTTTGGAGACTTACGTTACACAGAATTTGCAAATTAGAGCTCTCAAATCGGCCCCCTAATTACCTAATTTGCGACAGGCGTAAATCTCGCGGTGATTGCTGTCATACATCATTAGTGGTGTAGCGTAGCATACATGCTCGACTCCTAATGATGTATGACAGCAATCACCGCGAGATTTACGCCTGTCGCAAATTAGGTAATTAGGGGGCGGGTCTATGTGTGTTTTTGCCAAAATGAACTCCAGGAGAATGATGATTACTAAATAAATAGGTAAATTATCTAAAATTTGCTCTGTCAATATCTAAGAAGATGAAATGAAGGGTATTTTTCATATAACGGCTATGCATCAAATATTGACGACGAAATCTTGCAACTACGCATAATTTTGTAAAAGCACCCTCATCGCACCGCGGGCCGGTGATGCGATCGCCCTGGTTTGTTCTAACCTTGCGATGCACTAAGTACCTACTCAGGTAAGAAGAAACCAGGATTCTATATGCACACTTGCACATTGGCAGCAGCGCCATACTAGACTGAAGTAAATATATTTTTGCGCTCTTTACAATTGACACAATATCGTCATAGATAGATGGTAGTGATTATTCCTGTTCATCAATGCAGAAGCGATGGAGTTTGTTTTCTCGAGTCTCGAGACTATAGGTACTTAGGTATTAAATAGGTTGCAGATTAGAAAAATATTGTTACTCGATATCTCTACGGAATGAGGTTAACTATCATAAAACAAAAGAAAAGTAAGTATTTAGAGTAAAAAACTTTTTTTTTGATAATGAATATTTACTTCTCTGCAAAGTTCGTCGTACCACCGCTTTGCTAGCTATTCTGCCACCAAGCAGTAGTGTGCAAGTACTACTGTGTTTCGGTTTGAAGGTCATTGTAGCTAGTGAAATTACTGGGCAAATGAGACTTTATTATCACACAGTCTAGTAATAATTGCATTTGTGTGAAGTCTCAGGATGACGTGCGCAGTGCAGTGTTACGCTAAACTATATTAATTTAGAGTTCCAAGTTATACTGCAATCTGTTATGGGCAGCCGTGACGCTTAACATTAGGCGAACGACTAACTCGTCACGTCATTCATTTACATAAACAAAAAAAACTTATGGAAATATTATGTGATTTAACAACGCTATAGTTTTTGTACTTACTGGTAGTATTAGTATGCATGCAAAGCCATGAGCAGAAGCTAGTGTAACTTTTATATTAGGTGATCCGTCAGTCATCTGTCTGTCTATTATGTTTTTAAAATTTTTAATCAGTCCTTTGTTGTTCTGTGACGTCATGCGTCACAAAACGCCTCTCAACGTATTCATTGTGGCGTCATTCCACGCCGTTATTGTCATAGCTTGTGTCACAATCGCGAAACGAACGTATGTCAAGTTGACTTGCAAAATGGAAAAATATTTACTCTTGCTTTGAAAAAGTTGAAAATGAATATGGGGTTTGGTGAGTGCAATGGTTCTAGATAGTGAATATTTACTTATGTAAATATTATGTGATATAACATTTTGTACCTACTGATAGTATTAGTATGCATGCAAAGCCATGAGCAGAATCTAGTATAATTTTCATATAGGTGATCCGTCCGTCGTCTGTCTGTCTGTTATGTTTTTAAAAGTTTTAATCAGTACTTTGTTGTTCTGTGACGCATGACGTCACAGAACAACAAAGTACTGACGCATTACGTCACAAAACGCCTCTCAACGTATTCATTGTGACGTCATTCCACGCCGTTTTGTCAAAGCTCATGTCACAACCGCGAAACGAACGTATATCAAGTTGACTTGTAAAATGGACAAATATTTACCCTTGCTTTGAAAAAGTTTAAAACGGATATGCGGTTTGGTGAGTGCAATGGATTTACGCGTTCGATTGTTATATTTGCACCACCGTAGTGCACTTTTGATTGTTTTAGTTGTTTATGCAAATTAGCGGCATCTGAACGCATTCAATTTTTAATCTAAATAATAATTTGCTTAAACTCAATCCTATATCTTATAGGTATATACATAAAAAATAATGTGTCGCCCAGAATTTTAAAAAAACCTATTAAAATCTGCTATTGTGATTCAATACCAGCGTCTGCAAAAGTCAGTTACGAGCAGAACCGACTTTTACAGACGCTGGTATAGAAATGAAACTTGATTTTATACCACATAATCCTTTCTCAGTACTTAAACTCAGGTGAGACAGTGGTCAAATGCTGTGCCTATAAATTGTAAAAAAAAAAAAAAAAAACAAAAAAAAAAAACTTGATAATACTGAAAAACATATTAGTAATTTTTTTTTGCCAGGAAGTTGATGAGACATATTTTTAAAGATGTTATAGTAGGTACCTGACTAAATATCTGACACAAAATAGTTAGAAATCCGTCTACTCACATACATCTTGGTTTCCCTGAAACGTCCCTTCAAGTATATATATAACTATAGGGTTACCAATTTCGGGAAGTGAATACACACGCACATTGCTTAGTGAATAATTGACGTTAAACCGATCTAAAGATACCCTGACGAGATTAACAGAGATGTCTATTCCAAGTATTATTAGCTTGGAAATGGCCTTGTATCAGCGGCTTGAATAAATTATGTTCCAGATTTTCAAACCAGTATCTCTATAGCGAAATAATTCTACGGCATTCTATGATAATGTCATATAATTATTCGGTTCAAGTTCATCCACGTATTATTGAATCGTGGAAATCAAATGACTCGATTCACATCATTTTTGTCCGAGTCAAGCGTTCTTACATGCCGTACACCTCCAAAATTTGGTATGAGAACCCACAGCAGTCTTTCTGCAGGGGCGCAATGGAACACTTTAAGACGACGGGTAGAACAAACAAGGTGTTTTTTGGCATGTTTCCTGGCGTATTTAGAGCATGTGGAGCTTTGAATTGAATATATCATGAAATTAATTTCATTAAGTCGTTTGTGATGTCCGCAAATACAAGGTAAATAAATATAGCTCTATAGAAACAAATCGCAAACCTCCTTCAAATAATTTGAATGTTCCAATTTTACTGAGTCTCTATCGAATATATTTTTACAAAAAATAATAGTGTATTCCCAACAAACATTGAGATGTTGTGATGACTTTATTATTTTGAAAAAGACTTATAAACATAGATATTAATTAAAAACCATCAAAATCAGTCATATCGTGCTTTGCCTTTGTTTTTTTCAGCGCCGTGCTGCAGTGCATACTGAATGAATATATAAGACTGCGACGTTAAGGTTGATGTTTCTTTGAACGGATTTTGACCTGCTTATGCCTACCCGTCGCCTAAAAAGGAGAGTTAAAAGAGTCCTACAGGGTAAGCAACGCATTAGTGACACCTCCAATTTCACAGATGTCCATGGGCTACAATGACAGCTTCCCACCAAGTGGGCCGTCTCCTTATTTGGACCATTTAACATAGAGATTAGTTTCAGCTAGTGTTAGATTTTTATTATTTTTATTTATTTCAAAAACAGTTATGTCTACTTTACACCATAATTGTACATAATTATGGATGCCATGCGTGCGTCTTGGACTGACTAACAGCCACCCAAATAGGTCAAACCTGTGCTTAGGTGAGCTACTGAATTTATCGAGCTATTTATATTGTTGTAAATGCCGACCAGCATCAGTAAAGAGAATTTTATACGATAGCAATGGTCATGCAACTTTGTAAGTTTTGTCTTTAATAGAGATTCTTTGTCTAAAGCTCTGAGCTCCAGCTATTAAGCTATCTTACAAGGCAAGTTACATTAAAATAGTTTAATTACTCGTCAAATAAGACTATGCCCTGATCTCATATCCCATTATATACTTTGGCTGGCCTGATAGCTCAGTTGGTAGTAGCTCTGCCTTCTGAACTATAGGTTGTGGGTTCAATTCCCACCCAGGACAAACATTTGTGTGATGAACATAGGTGTTTGTTCTGTGTCTGGGTGTTATATTGTATTCTATGTATGTATTTACAAACAAAAAAGTATCTAAGTATTCTATCAGTTATCTAGTTTCCATAGTACAAGCTATGCTTAGTTTGGGGCTAGATGGCGCTGTGTGAAATGTCCACACATATTTATATTTATACTTTAGTAATCTTATCACTAGATTGTGCTGTGCTGATGTCTCAGGATGACATGCGTGGTGCAATGTTACGTGAAACTTTATATTTTAGAGTTCCGAGGGGTTCTGTGTTTTAGGCAGCCGTACCGCAACATCAGAGAAACGACCAGCTCATCACGTCAGTCATTAAATATCTGTTTTGGCGTCAGAAATTTGGTCGAGAATCAAGATTAGAAAGATGGTATGGGAAAACCCAAGTCTAAGTCTAATAAGAAGAAGAAGAGGGAAGTCTAGTAAGTCAATTCAACCACAAGCACTGCTTTACTGCGACTCAATAGAGAGACAACATCGATAATCTTGTTGACTCGAGCAAATTGGACTAAAGCCTGAATGACTTATTGTCCGCTGGCTTTTGCGATTCCATTTTATTAAATGTTTACAATCCTGTGGTAATCCCCAAGGCGTGTTGGTCTATGTTGGATATTCGGACAATTCTCTCTGCGCTCTGAATATAATACTGTGTTTTGGATTCGCCAGGCTTAACACAAAACGACTGCAAAGAAGTTAAATGTATGCTTCGTATATTGTATATAGGTTTATGTGATACTAGTAGCGTCCTGCGGTATTACCCGCGGATAAAAACCCTATGTGTTAATCCAGCGTAAAAGCTATCTGCATTCTAAATTTCATCAAAATCGGTTCAGTAGTTACGGAGATATAAGGTATCAAACATTCACAAACACACACAAACTTTCGAATTTATAATATTAAGTAGGATTTAGCGAACGATGATTTTAGTTGTTGGGTACATACAGAGTTATGAATGTTATTTTTCTTTTATATTTTTAGCCCAGATTGTTATTTTTTCGGCGAGATGAATCTACTGATATTAAAAAAAATTAAATACACAAGCTGTTGTATATAGTATCATGCACCAACTGTTTACGACCCCTGCTACTCTAAGCTAGTTTAATAAAAATGTAGATAAAATATTGTTTAAATATAATAATTATACTGTTGCTTAAAATAACCTTTATAAGTAAAAGTGATCCAAGCAATAAAACATATATCTAAAAGCACAGTGGTTCTTCAGAAATACTGGCGATATTTTTTGTTCTCTAATTTTGCTCAAATTAATTCCCACTTGGTTTCATTGCTGTCTTATTAAGCAAAAAAACGTTTAAGTTAAGTATATTTAACGTAAACATTTTTGTGCGTAAACAAAACAAAAACTCAATTCTTGCCAAGCCAAGAAACAACTAAAGTTAGACTCCGTGTTCAGCCTACTTCTTATCGGAAAACAGATTATTTTGAAGAGACTTTTGGAGTTGTTCTATTTTGAATCAGTACACATTAATGGTATTTAAGTTACAACACCTTGAGCTCTTGCTTTCCGTTGTTTATTGAATAAAAACATTAATGCGGGAATCATCTCTGCGTGCGATTGTAATTACAGACTGGCCGCTGAAAATATTTGCTTAAAAGCTATAACAACATTGTAAAAAGCTAGAACATTTCAATAATATCGTATTAAAACATTTAAAATATCATATTCTGTAGAATTTACTGTTTTCATTCAGTATTATTTAATTTAGTGAGAATATTATTGTAACTATCAAACATTGCAGCAGTCACAAAACACGAAAAAAGTGCTTCGAAACGTCATATTTTTAATGCTCTGTGCCGGCAGCTATACCTGGGGGCGTACTGTAAGCTCTTAGCGCGATTCAAAACAGAGCCTACACTGGATCACTTGTCGAAATCCCCATACAAAAAAAACAAAGCGATCCAATATAGGCTCGGTTTTGAATCGCGCTAAGAGCTCACGGTACGCCCCCTGTACGTAATAAATGTAACCTTTTTAATTTTCCCATAGACACAGCTGCTACCGAAGAACAATTTCACTTTTGAAACATTTGCATTAGGCTGAGGTTTTCTAGATTTACTTATTTGGTAGAACGAAATTAAATATACCACTGGCAGAGGGTTGGAGCATTTTTGTATAGATCACCGCCGCGGTTGGTAGGTATACAGTCTAGATCTTAGGTCTATACGTTTGTTATAGTAGGTAGTCTAGGAAGTACCATTTAGTAATAGCTGGTATAACTGTAGTAGTTATATGATAAAAGCTTTGTGATTAATTAAAGAAACTAAAATATGATAATTTAAATAATAAATAATTTAAACGGCAATATAATTCATATTGTTCATTTGGAATTCCAGCCATGAAAATGAAAGTGAGAATAGGCGAGGTGTCACATTGGCACATTCTTGGCACCTCAACAATGCGGAATGAAAAGCGGCACCTGTCTCTGCGTTTACCCGCGTTGAATACAGCGGTAGCCGAATGGAAGGACAGGGGTGGACTAGGGAAAGACAGGGGCATTTAATGAGGCACACAGATGTATATTTGCTTTTGAATTATTGCATAATAATGTTAGCAGTGGTTTTTATTTTATTATGGTGTAGACTATTTTATCTACTACCTATTTACCTACATACCTCATTGGCTGGATGCAGTGAAATAATTTTGTAACACCAATATCACCCACTTTCGTAAGTAAATAAATGAATTATGAACTATACGGACATGAATATAAATTCTATAAATAAAACCACTGCAGAGTATTATATATGATATCATCATCATCATCATCATCATCATCGTCATCAACAGCCTGAAGACGTCCACTGCTGAACATAGGCCTTCCCCAGAGAGCGCCACCTTGAGTGGCTGCTCACCTCCTGCATCCATCGGCTTCCCGCGGCCACGGCGGTAATCATAACATAATAAATAAGAATGCTGCTACATTAACCCTCATACTTTTTAGTGAGGAGGTACTACTTATAGTACCCCCTCAATAAAAAGTTCTGCTCTGCTCACCGAATGAACCACCACATAGAACATTTAGCACAATGGGCGCGCCGATTTGCTCGGTCGCGTTTCGGTCAGCGATTTATTGTCGCAGGTGAAATGGTCGCATCAGGTCATTACTTCATTCTGGCACAGATTAGATACGAATCACTATGAAATGAAAAAATGAAAAATGCATTTTTTTTTTTGCTATTCGTGAGTAACAGTCGGATACATATTTATTTAAAATGCATTTATTTAGACAAGGCATATAGGAAGGTAAAATTTATATTTAGTTAGAAACCCTGGATCCCACACTAGGCTCAGGGCCCGTATTATGAGGTCCAGTCTACTATAGGTATGCTTGATTAGCAGAATATTGTACTTCGTTAAAAGAATAGGATATGAAACTATTTTGTATATTCTATTTATTTATTTTTTTGCTTTTTTTATTGTTTTTTTTTGTTTTTTTTTTTTTTTTTTGTATTTTTTTTTGTTACTCAGATAATTTTTTAGATTGGATTTCATTTCAATGCTAAAAATCAATTTTAGCTAACTTCTACATTTCTGCGTAATTTCATAAAACCAGTAAGGGTTAATAATAATGTTTGGATCAGGCGGGAAAGCAAACGCAATTTTGAGCACTTCTGTGTTTTGGGAGGGTTTTTCGCAGTCGTTTGTCAAAGATCAAGAAAGGGATGAATGTTGAAGCTCTTTAAACTACCTTGGAAATGTCGTGCATTTTACATGTCTTCTATCCTTTTCATTCACCACTCAAAATCAGTGTGAAAGAAAAAGAAGTCGATTTAATACTGAGAATCGGGATCTTGAGCTGACTCTTACCTAATATGAAAATAAACCAGTGATTTCTCAATCCGAAAAATAAGACTAAGGTCATTTTGCGAATAATCCAATGTCGACTAAACCAAAATCTGCATACAAAATGAAAAATGTATCGCGTGCTTTCGTGTTTTTAGCGGAATTACACTAGATATACTTTTTCATTTTGTATTTTTTTATGTAATTAAATGACGTGACGAGCTAGTCGTTCACCTGATGTTAAGTGACACGGCCGCCCATAACAGTTGCAGTGTCACCCGGAACTTTAAAACAATAAAGTTTCGCGTGACACTGCACTGCGCACATCATCCTGAGACATCACCCAGTCCAGTAATCAGATTACAAGACTGAGTGATCAGATCATAAAGTCTCATTTGCCCAGTAATTTCACTAGCTACAATGCCCTTCAAACCGGAACACAGTAGTGCTTGCACACTACTGCTTGGCGGCAGAATAACTGGCAAAGCGGTGGTACCTACCTAGACGAACTTTGCAGAAAAGTCCTACCACCTAGTGATTTAAGATGAACTTACGCGAAGTCACGCCTAAGTCAATCAATTATCAAAATCGTAGTTTCTGTAATGTTCAGAGTATTTCTAGTAAGGATCTAGATAGTAAGATACACTAATATAGGTATTATAGTACCATCTGGCTGTAGCTCGTGAATTGTCGTTATCTCCAGATATGATAACAGCACCCATTGTTAAGCTCAGAAATCTATTGTCACCGGCATAGGTAATTGCCATCGGTTATAAACTATATACTTGGTAGAGAGTACGTTTAGAATTATATATTTGATTAAACTCGTACATAATAGATATATCGGTCAATTTAGTTCTCCTGCGGATCTTCTCATTTCGGATCTATCTCGCAGGGAAACACCAAGCATAGCTCTCTCCATAGCTCGTTGCGTGACTTTGAGCTTACTAATGAAACCAAAAGTAAAAGACCACGTCTCAGTTCCATAAGTCATTACTGGCAACACACATTGATTGAAAACCTTTGTTTTCAGGCTCTGCAGTATTTTGAACGAGGAGATAAGTCGAAGCTTTCTGAACGCTGCCCAGCCGAGTTGGAATCTTCGTGCGACCTCTTTGAGTACTTTTTCGAGTGGCGATCACGAACCGGAAGACGCAGCGTAGACGGGCCCCCCACTAGGTGGACCAACCATCTGGTGAAAGCCGTGGGGAGCCGATGGATGCAGAAGGTGAGCAGCCGCTCAAAGTGGTGGTCTCTGGGGAAGGTCTATGTCCAGCAGTGGACGTCTTCAGGCTGTTGATGATGTACATAATACTACGTACGTATTGTATTAAAATAATATATTGACTTCTGTCAGACAATTATTCATGAAAGAATATATAAAACCATTAAGAAAAGACAAGATGATAAAATTTCAGTTTCTGTAATTAGTCATCCTGTGGCCTTAATGGGAGGTAAATTCCTATATGTTAATAAGTGGGGTTACTGTAAATTACCACTGACATTTTTCTACTAGATGACGACGTCCAATCTTCCTTCAATTAATCTAACTCAGAAGTTCTCACCACTGAGCCACGGCTGCATACCAAATGTTTCAAAAGTTTTGAAAGTATTTCTTCTATTGCTTCAAATAGTTTTTATGAAGTTACGTTTTCCAGTGTAGCTTGTAGTTTCCGTTGAAAATGCAATAGAAACACATAGTAGAGCGCTCTACTATGTGTTTCTATTGCATTTATATTGTCGTTTATATTTTCCACCGACGAAGCGGAGACTGCCATTCGGATGTCAGTTCCAAAGCACGGTGAATAAATCGGCTCGAGCGATATAATATGGGCACGTTCCACTCAAAGTATTCTATGAATATTGATATAAATATTTTGTTAGGTATATCAGTTTTGACGTTTATTTGAAACGATTTATAGATACAATTTAATTACTATTTTGTTTTCATAGATATTGGTAGGTAAATTGTAATTTTACAGTACTTATGGATTAATAGGGCATGTATATACGCAAACGTAATGTCAGCTGGCTTGGCTTAAAAAAGAATCTCTTCGATATCTGGATTTAAAATCCGTTTATAGTCACAATAAAATTGTCACAATCTGTCTGTCTGTCGGTTCGTTTGTCACCAGACTGTATCTCATGAACCGTGACAGTTAGACAGTTGAAATTTTCACAGATGATATATTTCTGTTGCCGCTATAACAGCAATGCTAAAAACAGAATAAAACAAATATTTAAGGGGGCTTCCATACAACAAACGTATTTTTTTGCTTGTTTACTAGATGAGTCATTGGTGGCGGGCGCTGCTTTAAATAGTACTGCTACTTACTCAACATTAGATGGCAAAGATAGATAATGGTACGGAACCCTATGTGCCAGTGTCTGACTCGCACTTGGCCGATTTTTAATAACCATTAGATGGAGAGTATTTTAAATAATAATTTGTTAATTTTATTCTCTAAAACCAGACACGTATTTCACTAAGCTTTGTTAAAATCGCTGTACAAAAGGTCCATAAAACATAGCTATATGCAGCTATATTCACAAGAATACGCGCTTCTGGTAGTATATTGCATGAAACTGGAGATTTTTTGACATTATCTACAAACTAAGGTATACCACGAAGTTTAACGACTCCCGTGTTTGGAATACGACCTCCTACTTGTGAGCTTCGTGTGACACCTGGCGCGAACCGCGGCAGCACAAACATCGGCCCCGCAAACAAATATTTGCGCCGGAAATGAACCCTCTAGCTCAAGTCACTTACGCTGCGTCAACAAATTTAATGCACCTCATATAAGTTATATGTCCACTTATAGATATTTGCTAGGTAACCTAGATAAATCTATGTATAAACTTATCATATTTCTGGTAGTCTGTAATATGGTTCTAAGTTTATTTTATAAGCATTATATGATGAAAAAATTAGTCTCGTAAGTTGTTTCAAAGTCTTCTTTGAGCATTGAGTAAAACTGGTTGCAAATTCAAAGTTTAAAAAGTTTATTTTCAAAGAAAACTTACGGTATACCCAAACTGAGTTGTCACTTAAATGACATTTCTGTTTGGAGATTAGACACTTGATTTTGTCTCACAGACTTAAAATTCAGCCCGTGCTACTTTTCAGAGTTTGTGAACCGTCAGTGTGCGTTCTTATATATTAAAAATGCTTTCTTTTTATCTCCATCACCTCAGTCTACATTTAATATTCCCCTGCCGTCGCACCACGTGTTCCACAATATGACACGCACACAGGTAATCTCTACTTAATCGGTTTTCGCGCATTTCATTCTACTTGGCTTCTTCCAGTGTACTTTACGATCTCAATAAAGTTTCCATGCCGTTTCAGTCTCTTAGTCCAAGCAATTGTCTTTTATGCAGGCGGTCTTTATAGGTTTAATTAAACGTTCGGTATACAGGACTAGAGTCCTGTATACCGAACGTTTAATTAAAACTAGAAACTAGAGTTCAGGCTGGATGGAGTAAGGACAGAGGTCTAGGTGTTGAGAAATGTATTTTTGGAGATATTTACAACTGTTTTGCGTATTCAGTCAAATATAAATTTCTATGATTGGCCGAGCGAAAGAAGTGAGATAGTCTCTGCTTCAACTCGCAAACATTGCTTTCATCTATCCGAATGTCGTAGAGCTCGCATTTTTTCTACGAAACTTGGAACACGGATTCTAGAAGTTCATGGATTTTTTGTCGTCGGCTATTTTTGATTGGTGGAGTATTCCCCCCCAAAAAGGGGGAAATTTTCTGTGGCGACGTTTGTTTTTTATTGTGGGTACTAATAAACTTAAATACCTATTATAGAATAGCATATAATATGGTAGCATATAGCAATATAAAAAGTTAGAAAATATGATAGTATTTATAGTTCTATTAGATTAAGTGGGCCCTTATAAAAGTATGCGGAAAGCTCCTGAAACCGTCTTTATGACTAAGCTGTAGCTGACGGTCAAGCACAATGGGCCAGATGAAAGGGACCGCATGAAAGCTATCTAATCGAGACGAGTAATCGCCCCGCAAATGAGTGGTTTTCGCTATCGTTTAGCTGCAAGGCTATTGCAAACAGCGGGGACTTCTCTTCTTTGAGAGGCTTTGGCCACAGAATATATTATAATAGTACTGTTTTAGAGAAAGCGTTTATTTAGTTTTATATGGTTCCGCTTTTGTTTGATCTTATTAGTACCTATCGTTGACCTCTTGTTTAATTCATTTTATTTTTATGAGAGCTTGTAAATACATGGTTCAGCTAATTTTGATATTTAATTTTCGTAATATTAATATAATGAGGTTTTATGCAGTAATTACACAAGTTGTCCCACTTAACTTTTCCAAAATTATCCTAACACCATTATTATCAGATTTTAGAATTTTAGAAAGCAAAAGAAAATACAAAATTTAATATTCCAAAGCCAAACAATATCGTATAATATGTTAATTTTATTTTATTAAAACTACGGGACCTACACAATTAATATTATTCAATACTAGCGGCTCGCCCCGGCTTCGCACGGGTATAATAGTTTTCGCAGCGTACGGGACGTAAAGAACATTTTAGATCACTTTTTTTACACCTTGGGTTACATTATTGGAGTTTTAGTAAAGATCCCCAATTTTTTTGAAAATATTATATAGCCTATGTCATTCGGTGATAGTGTAGCTTCCCAACAGTGAAAGAATTTTTCAAATCGGTTTAGTAGTTTCGGAGTCTATTCAACGCAAACAAACAAACAAATAAACAATCAAATCTTTCCTCATTATAATATTGTTATAGATGTTATAGATGTAGGCTGAAACCATAAGTAACATAAGTTTTCTAAAAAGAGGATGACAAAGCTGGGAGTCGCATTTTCCAAACATGGCAGCGACACAGAGTAGCCGCAAAAGCTCTTTATAAATAAAACAAATATAATATAGGCTTTGTGTTGCAGTTGAATACCGTTTTCTCACTAATGACTCGTCTTTGTAAACTGTTACATTTAATAATGTAGGAAAAGTATATATATATTTGACTGGCCTGTTAGCTCAGTTGGTAGTAGCTCTACCTTCTGAACTGGTTGTGGGTTCGATTCCCACCCGGGACAAACATTTATGTGATGAATATCGACGTTTGTTCTGTGTCTGGGTGTTATATTGTATTCTGTGTATGTACCTATTACAAAACAAAAAGTATCTAAGTATTGTATCGGTTATCTGGTTCTCATAGTACAAGCTTTGCTTAATTTGGGGCTAGGTGGCGCTGTGTGAAATGTCCACACATATTTATTATTTATTTGTTAATATCTGCGTCACTTAAAACAACTAAATTAAAATGTATTCCTATTACGGTCATATTTAGGTACACTAAATTTTAATACTGAATGCTTCTAAATTAAGGGAACATAAACACTTTCAATTTCGAAGTCACTTATCCAAAGTTAAAGATTCTTTTGACACTTTGAGGAAGCTTTCAATCACAACAAGTTTTGACACTTCCATCGACACCTTCAGGGAAAATGAACATCCATTACAATGTAATAAAGCTTTTAACAAGTTACACAAAATTGACACAAATGACACCTCCCCAGTAAATTTTAATCAACTGAGACATCAATCACATTTTTAGGGTTCCGTGCCCAAAGGGTAAAAACGGAATCCTATTACTAAGCCGATGTCTAGCTGTCTGACTGTCTGACCTATTTATAAAATATAAACAAAAAGTTCATAATTTTCTTATTCGTGTTTGTCCCCGTTCAGAAGAACAGTAGAAACTTTTTGGTAGAAATCAGTGTAGTTAAAGGATTCAAATTTGAATCAAAAATCAATAAAACTTTTACAGACCTTAATCATACTTTTACAATTAAACATAAGTGATACCTTGCGTAGCTCAAAACAATAATATATGTAATACGTTGTTTTACAGCGATATAAGAGTGAGCTAATATAAATAATCGTTTTACTATTACAAACCAAACAAAACACCTGACAAACTCCATTAGATTTGCTCAGCCAGATGGAAATTCCTCCCAATTAGTATGGTAAGTGTTCCACATGAATAAACATTACTTGCACATAGCTTTGTTAATGGGTTGCATAGCCAAGACCGACGGGTAGCATCGGAGCTGTAGAAATCGAGATATATTTCGTCTCTCGAGAAAGCATTAGACCATTGAAAATGCAACAAAAGGTTTGCGGTTCCGTATCCAAAGGGTAAAATGGACCCTATTACTAAGGCTCCGCTGTCCGTCCGTCCGTCTGTCTATCTGTCTGTCCGTCTGTCACCAGGCTATATCTCATGAACCGTGATAGACAGTTGACATTTTCACAGATGATGTATTTTTGTTGCCGCTATAACAACAAATACTAAAAAACAGAATAAAATAAATATTTAAGGGGCTCCCATACAACAAACGTGATTTTGTTGCTCGTTTATCTGATGACGCTGCTTTAAACAGTACTGCTACTCAACACTAGATGGCAGGGATAGATAATGGTACGGAACCCTTCGCGCGCGAGCCCGACTCGCACTTGGCCGGTTATTGGTCGAACGCTTTCTAGAGAGAAGAGATATGCCAATTTTTATTACTCGCGCTAGTCTTACAGCTGTAATTAATTCAAATTACTTCAAAGAACGGCAGTCCACGGTCTCAAGACTTGAACCACGAGGTGACCGAGACGTTTGTCCCCTTTACTTCTGCTAATTAGTTAGTAAAAGCCAGCGTAATTCAAAGTCTTTCGACTGTTTAGAAGTCGTTAAACTCATTTTCTTGCTTATTAACTTTGAAAACATTTCGCACTTGCCTAAGTTAAAATTAGGGAGACAAAATAAATAGGTATTACTAGAAAGAAATGATGTTCAAAATCAACTCTTTCTTTTCCATATTATAATTATAGAATTACTAACTATTATAACTTGGTTCCTAAAACAGAGTCATTCGTACTCCGAACGGCCAAAGAAAGGAATGCTCTTTCAGCAACAGTGTTTCCTCTTGGGTATGACCTGTGTCTTTTCAAGTCAAGGGTGAATGGGCATCTTATGGGCAAACGTGCTCCACCTTAGACAACTTCGTCACTTACCATCGGGTTAGTTGGTGTCAAACGTATGCCCATTTTAGCATTTAAAAAAAAGGTGTGCTCTTTGGTTTTGCAACCATGCAGCAGGATTTGAACCCATTATATTGTCTTTATCCATACCTACTATTATATACTAATTAATATTAACCTATTAATCCTAAAGTGCCTCTGTATTTGTGTTTACGTCATCTACATCTATCGTTTCAAGCATATCCGATGACACACACACACACACACACACACACACACACACACGTATGTGTGTATGACACACTATTCGTGAGTAACAGTCGGATACATATTTATTTAATTTTGATTGCGCTGCAATTTAGACAAGACATAATTATTATTTAGTATTATTTAGTATTATTTAGTAATGTAATTCTTTATTAGAAGCCCATTTAATCAGGTTTTTGCTTCACCTACATTACAATAATACGCGGTCCTTACAAAGTTTTCAATTAACAGCACTTTTTTACTTAAAAAAAATCCTCGAGTAGTACCTATATTATTAAAAGAGACATATAATGTAACAGGCTCTATTCTATTTATTCCACCTCAAAACTCCCAACCCGCCACAAGACTAAGCCCGCAATAATTTCAATCCTGACCTGTGAATGCCTGAATGCTTTATATGGGTCAAATCTCCGCCGCGAATTTATAGCAGACCGCGATCACGGACCATAATTACCTAATCATTTATTAACCCTGAATCGTTTTGCTACCAAACAGATATTCTGGGCTTGGTTAGTATCTATTCCAAAGCTACGTATGAACGTGGTAATATTTAGGCTGCTTGAGTAAAATTTAAGGGCTTCTTAAAATATTACCGTGTAGTCCCAGCGTATCAGAGGACCATCCCATCTCTTAATCCCATGGGTGCCGTAAGAGCCAGCCAAGGAAATACATATCCAGGGAGTGGGCAGCAGTATTCTCTTTTGTCTTCATTATAATCAACTGCGATCACAAAGATCCCTCCTAAGCGTAGTGATTATGGCAAATGTTTGCCAGATATGCTGTACTAAAGAAAGAAAACAAAGAAGGAAAATACAATTATTCAAGACATCAGACAACATTACATTTTTACAAGTAAGGAAGTCTTAGGCAAGATAAATGACAAGAAGAAAAACACTAAAATATAATGTTGCCTGACGTCATGATATAGGTCCTACTCCCAACTCAGCACGTAATTAAGGTCGTAGGACCTTAACTTCCAATCACGGTAAAGGTCCCGTAAGTACTATAAAAATGTATTGAACAATCGTGAACGTTCAGAACACTAAATAAAGTTTTGTTTTTATCAATTGACACTATTGACAGAAACACCTTAGAAACTATTTTTATTATTCATCAGACACCATTATTTTTTTTCATTCACTGGTCGATGCGACGCGTGACCAAAATGCTGGAACTTATTTGGCTCAACGAGTCGGCATAACAATTCAACGTGGCAATGCTGCCAGCATGTTGGGTACGCTACGTACCGGTAGTTGGCTGGAACATTTGGACTGTCTATAGGCCATCGTGGCTAGTAAACAGTCCAAATGTTCTTTGTAGTAGATAGTGTAGCAAGTAGTTTATTCGTTTATATTGTTGAGGTAGCTTAAAGAGTAAAGAAAAAAAGACACCACATGCCCACAGCTTTTATGCTAATTTAATTAGTTAAATAAAATAAAGCTAAATATAAACCGTCAGAAACAGGTGATGATGCGTCTGTTTTTGAGTGCGGCAATTATTTTGGTTTCACTTTCATAAAAACTGGCATTTCAGCCGCGCACACATTAAAATTTATTTGAAAAATAAAATGTATTTGTTTTTAATGCCTGACAATAATGGGTGTTATACTGATACCCCGGTATATTTTCGGAGCTCAAAACATGTTTTGAGCTCCGAAAATACAATGGCGCGACGCATTGAGTCAATTTATGATACTCAATGTATCACACATTTTTAACTTGTATCTCATCTTAATATTTCAGATAAAATAAATATAAGTTAAAGGAATAATATAAAAAAGTGTACTAAACAACATCTTTAAATTTATCAACCTCGCCACGCATGCTACAAAACAACCCCAAATATAGGTATACCACACTGAGCCTACGGTCTCACTTCTCGCCTAAAACTTACCCATTCTGTGACTGGAACTACATCTATATAATTTTGCTGGTTCTACGGTTAGCCTCAATTATTGGTAAGGATTGCAAAATTTCACCCTTATTTGTTCACCCGTTTTAACGTGAAAGCCATGCCAAAAACAAACAAATATACAAAAACACAACAAATACAAATATGTTTTCTTTTTTATAAATAAATAGTGATATTATAGTAGATATTTTGTACCAAATTTGGTGCGGATATTCAGAATAAATAAATAGTTATCAGTAGTATTTTATCTCCGTGTTTCCGCTCGTTTTGTATAGGTAGAGGGAAATATATTATTCACATTGTACGGCAGTGGTGGTAATCTCGGCCGCAGCGCTTGACTGATGTCACTGCAGGCCGCCGGAAAATTAACTGTCTAACCGAATATTTTACTTCCACCAACACTATACAAAGTGTGCCTATCTATCTAGTTTACGAATATGAATAGGGTATACAAATGAATCCGAATTAAGTTTAAATTTTTACTATGGTGGTAGGACTTTTCTGCAATGTTCGTCTAGGTAGGTACCACCGCTTTGTCAGTTATTCTATCGTCAAGCAGTATAGTGCAAGCACTACTGTGCTCCGGTTTGAAGGGCATTGTAGCTAGTGAAATTACTGGGCAAATGAGACTTAATAACTGATCTCACAGTCTAGAAATCTTTTTTAGACTGTGTGATGTCTCAGGATGACGTGCGCAGTGCGCAGTGTCCCGCGAAACTTTAATTTAAAATTTCGATTGACACTGCATTATGGGCGGCCATGACGCTTAACACCACGTGAACGACTAGCTCGTCACGTTATTCGTTTACATAAAAAAATCTTTGGAATACTCGTAGTCTACCACAATTTCATACAGTGTACCAGAATAATATGTTGTGTTATAGTAAAAACTTTAAACATTTCTTTTTTTTTTCTTTCTTTTTCTTTTTTTTCTTTCTTTCCCTATATTGTGTTACCGTATGTTATGCTAAAATAAAATAAAAACACTACATATAATTTATTCATGAGACGTGGTGTAGTAGAACTATAAATTTTAATATTAGGTAATAAACATAAATTTTACGTTGTTACAGTATGATGAACTAGCATAAAATGTTATATTTGTATCGAGTAAAAATGCGTGACAAAGCAACACTTTTATGTGCTTTATGAAGTTTACAAGGTATAATAGCGGTTTTATGCGCGCCAATCCCATACTAACTGATACAGATGTGCTATTTTAACTTAATCTAAATGAGGCTGCGGTTGTGCTAATCGTATAACAAATCCTTAACGTAACCTATACAATTCATCCATCTACATTCTACATGGTCATTTTGCTCTTAGATATACCGCTATTTTCCTGGCTTTTTGGGAATAATATAATAATTTACTTATTATTATATTTTTTGTTTACAAAATTACCTCATTGAATTAGCTCCTAGATGTGTTACTGTTGGTTTATTGGATGTAAAAACTTAAATAACATGTATATACTAAACTAAACTAGACCTAAAAACTAAACTATACCTAAAAACTTTAAAACTAAAATATAAAACCTAAAATAAACCGTTGGCGGAGGGAAAAGTGCCCAGAATGCTGGCAGCATTACCACGCTGGATGGCAATGCTTATCTTTTGTGCAAAATAAAAGCCAGCATTCTGGTCACCTGATGCCTCCACCAAACGTTTGGCCAAGTCCCGGTACGTTTCCATGGCGGCGGGCCCCCATGGACCCATTGTCTCCACCCCAAACGGCTCAAATATGTAGGCCCTATCAAGGAGTGCATATTTGTGCCGTTTGAGGTTTTCGGCCTTGATGGCGGCTGCGCCGGCTTGAGCTGTTGTTAAAGGAAGATGAGACAGAGCCAAAGTGTCAGCACATGTGGCATCCCAAAGTAGGGGTCGTCCCATCTTCCAGGGTATGAGGGTCATCCCGTCGGGTCTTTTTCCATCGTCTCGCATCAGTCCATTAGGTTCTTGGACTGATGGGACACCGGCACTAACTAAAGCCCGACGGATGATATCGTTCAAGTCGGCGTGCCGCGGTATTCATCCTGTACTTTTTATACAGGACAGTCCATGAACTCCGAGCCCGTCCACCATTTCACCGCAAGGACAGCGATGAGGGACTTGGCTAGGTGCACCTATTCGTAAAGATACGGCTAACCGGAAGGTATTGTTATCTAAAAGATGTGTTACTTGTTTTAATACGACAGATGATTTTTTTCGAACATAATAGGTATATAATTGTGGAATAATTAATTTAAAATTACAATTTAAAATAATAACTATTTCAATGTTTGAACAATTAACTGAATAGGCTTCCCATATAAGAGTAAAACTATTGGAGAAAAAAAAATACTTACGTAAGAGATATTCTGTGTTATTAAACGGGTCACTGAACTCCGGTTATTATTCGAATGCAAAACTAAGCAAACTGCTGACCCGTCCCCCAGGATCGATACAACTGATGGACACCGCTAAGAATAGTGATAAAAATCGAGATGTAACCACACAGCTCGTATTTATTGACTTTGGACGTTGGTTGTAAACAAACCACTGTGTTTGTGTTCACGCTGGCTCGCTGCGATGACATTTATTGTGGGATTCTTAAAACTACAATGGGAATTGCAAACTATTCGACGGCTTCAATGAAAACTAACAAAGTTCATCCATTCAAACATCTGGAAATGTAGTTCTACCTTGAGTCTTCTAGATATCTGAGTTTATTCAAGGGCGCGGATTTTTTTATGTGATTTAATTAATGTCGTGATGAGTCGTCAACCTGATGGTCACCCATATTAACAGTTGCAGTGCCACCCAAAACTCTAAATTAAAACGTTTCGCATGATACTGCACTCAGCATGTCATCCTGAGATACTCATCATCATCATCATCTACAGCCTGAACCTGAGATACCCCTGAGACATCAGTTTAATAATAAAATAACTGTTTCTGAGTTTTCGTCACAAAATCTCGTTAAATTGCTCTGTGGTTTCTGCAGAAAATCAGTATTAAACATTATGATTATGATTACATATGGTCATAATCATAATGTAAAGTATATATTTTTCTTTGAGTTGAATTAGGACCAGCTCACAACTTCTGATGAATGACGTCAAGTAGTTTCAGTTTCAGTTTCAGTTTGTGGTGGTGCACAACAAAATCGTTGCATTCGCCGAAATACATTTCAAATACGCGCGTCATAAAAACGCCATTTGTGAAGATCTTAAATTGCGGTTCGATAGAGACGTTATCCAAAATCCATTAGGCTTAGCCACAGCTTCTTATTCCGCCGATAAAAGGCCTTTTTACCCGACCGATAAATCCAAAACTTCACCCATGAAAAATTGGTCATTTCAAAAAGTTTAATCGCCCGGGAAATATTAAAAACGATCGCCAGGAAAACCAATAAATTAACCGCGGATATCAGCTTCATCCACTGAAGGGGGACAAAAGACATGTCTATTCCGAAATAATCCGGATTTATTGAAGTTCAATTTAGAACCTATTCGTGGAGTTAAAAGATTTATAAAGTTCCGAAGAATAATGCTCTAGCATTGTTTGTCTATCGTTTGTGAACGAAGTTTCGTTGTCTTTAGAGTTGCAGTAAAAGTTATGAATGTTTTCAAGAAAATAATATCTATACCAGTATTATTCAGATATTAAAGCTTTTTTGATGAAATCAATAAAAAACTTAAATCATACAGGTAATTAAATTATGTACTTCGAAAATGTTGTTCTTGCATTTAAAATATTAATTTTAGGTACTATTTATGTGTATGTCAATAAGAAATAATAGCTTATTTTGTATATAAAAATAGGTAGACTGACGATCTGGTTAAAACCACGAAGAGCCGATGGATTCAGGAGTCAAGCAGCCGTTCAAGTGGCGCTCTGTGTGGGAGGCCTATTGTTCAGCAGTGGACGTCCTCAGGATGTTGATGATGATGATAAAACATAGCCTCTCACATAAAGCGCCACTATAATCATTAAATCCGACAGGTATAATATAAGTTATAACCAAAATACTGATATATTTAATCAACTAAATAATGTGTGGCTGCTTGCATCGTGCGGTTTTGACGAGGTCGTTGGTCTACCTAGCTTTCTTCTTCATCGAATAGCAGCTCCGTGAGCTATGTGGCACAAGATTATTGATAATATAGAAGAGGCAGACCTAGAGGAGTAACATAAAAAGTTCAGATAGAGACATGATAACAGGTACGTGTAACACATTCCTGTTATTTTCATAGGATCATAAGATAAAAGCCAACCTGCAAAAAACACAATCAAATCATCACAAAATGAAGGCATTTCATTGCCTTACACAAGGATCTTTACGGCGATTCCAAGGTAAAACGGTACATAAACCCCATTCTCGCCGCAGTGAACGCTATAATTTTTATTTGGACGTAAACGATTGTTGTTTCCCCTTGTTCGATAAAGCATTAACCTGTTGCGATTTATTAATTTTGTTTTGTTTGCTGACTTGTTTATTACTATTATCTTAAAGAGTACTTCAAAAGGGAAAAGTCGGCCTATTAAAGAGAGCTCCAGCTTACTTCATTCAATTTTTGGCTTTTCTTTTCGTCTTTAGCACAATATGTTCCCACTGCCGTGTGGTCCCGGCGCTGTGTGAGAATAAGAGCACCCATCTCTTCCCGTGGGTGCAGTAAGAACCGGCTAAGGGAATATTCAGAGAATGGGCAGCAGCATTCTCCTCGGTACATTAAAATTTTCTGCGATCACCAAGCCACCTGCCAACCATGATGACTGTGGCAAACCGTCCAATGAGAAGCGTCCATAATAACGTTATGCTGGAAAGGCCTATGTTCAGCAGTGGACGTCTTCAGACTGTTGATGTGTGTGTTGGGCATGGACATGGGCCTTCTCTTACATGGAGAGAGTATAGGCCATAAGCCAACACGCTGGCCAAGTGCGGGTTGGAGAATGAGATATATTCTCAAAGCGTCGCTCGGTTTAAAAGCCGCACGTGGAGCCGTACCTACTCGCAATTTTTTTTATGGTTTTTACGTTTAAAGATTAGTAGTTATTACTTTTTAAGGAGTTCAGCTCTGGGGAACAGCTTCAAAACATACCTAAGTATTCTGCAATGCTTTCTATTAAAAAGTACTGAGAATGATCACTAATGCTGCGTCGTATGTTATAAATGAGATTTTACATAATGATTTGGAAATACGTATAAAATAAAAGGATAAGTGGAAGAAGAAATAAAAAAGAATCCCATAACTTATAAAAACAGACTGCAACAGCATTAAAACGAGTTAGCCAAGACACTGATGACAAAGAGGCCTCTGCGGAGGCTTGACCGAAAAATTCCCCAAGACCTAACTACATAATAAAACAAGAGGCAAAATGTGTTACTGGACACATTCCTCACAAGACGCGTCACCTATGACATTCGCTCAAAAATAAAGCTTATTGTCTACATCAGACAGACTTATAGGTGGCAATAAAAAGCAAAAACATGTTTACTTCGTAAGTTTTAAATATAATGTTGGAAAACGACATTAGTATTCAACATAGTTTTATTAGATATTCCCAACTAATCGACATATTGATCAACATCTCCAGCAATTCCACTGGTAGCTCATCTTTTTCCAATATATTGATTTTTCATCGAGTTTTTGCACTTTTTCACTTCCACTGCTTTGCTTCTTCTTCCTGTTGTTGTTTTTTCTTTTTTTTGGGTCGTGCCGCCTGCGCGACCACTGACTTTATTCCACCTTTTTTATTTCAGCGCCATCTATGCATTTCATAGAAAAACTGCTCTTCCATCGGTTTATTATTAACAACGCTAACAATAATAATAATATCCGCTGACATTTACAGACGTCCTTGATTTTACAAAAATTTTAATAAATTATTTTTACAGGATAAATCTTATAATACATACCAAATAACATTAAGAATTATTCCTACGATGTATTGCAATAGTTATTTACAATGCGAGAAGCAAATCCTAGAGCGAATCACCTTTTTATACATTCCATACCACAATTTGACGTTGTCAATAATGAAAAATTTTCCTGTAAAAGTTCTACAACAATAGCTACTGGTATCCTACATTTATAATGATAACGAGATCAAGGACTCGAAAAGCGGAAACACAAAGCGCACGCCTGCCACCACCGCCCGCCCCGTCGTCTCCGAGTTCGTCGTCGGGGGACGAGTATGGTACTCCCCCCGACACCACCGCGTCGAGTGACGAGGACGGACCGCCGTCCCCTCCGCCGCCGCCACCACCTGCGCGACGTGGGCGACCACCGCTGCCGGCACGCTTGGGGCCTGCGGGGCAACCTGCTCCGCGCCCGGCCCCCGCTACCGGTGGTATAGTGCGCCGCATGCGATGGACTCAGGCCATGAACGAGAACTGCATGCGGGCCTATTATGGGGCTACAGAGGGGGGAAGCAGCCTGACTGCGTACCGAGATCGGATGCTGTCACTGTTTCAGGACCTTGAGCCAGCCGTCGCCGTATCCGCACAACGACTGTCGGATCAGGTGCGGGCTATCCAGCGTTGTAAGATGTTGGACGAGCCTACACTTGATCGGTTGCGCCTGGAGGCGCTGCCTATTCGCGCTACTTCTCCGTCTCCGCGGGTCCTGCCTGCCGCGCTGCCGGATCCGGGACCAATTATGGGCCCACTACCGGTGACGCCGCGGGGTGATCCCGCGATTGATGGAGAGGAAAGTGCGAGTGACAGCGTAAGTACCCAGGCGAATGAGCAATTGAGGAGCGCTTTGGAAGACGCGATTTTGCGGTATAGATCCACACCTACATCTAGGCCGCGATTACCACGTTTGCCTACGAATAGACGAAACCTAGTGCTAATGGGAGCCCTGAACACTTTGCTAGCTCCGTACTTACGGACTAGCGAAGACTTAGTTGATACGCACTCGATCCTGTACTGTGGGGCCATCGCGGCGTGTCGCGTGGCTCGTGTCAAGTTTCCGGACCCTGACCGAGCACCGCGACCCGCCGATGGTGCTCCCGCGTGGCAGGTACGGATCGAGAAGCGTATCACTACATTCAGGACTCTCATAGCGAAGCTGGTCTGCTTCAGCCGGGGCAATCATCGCCCCCGAGTCATGCGTTTCGTGACTGAGGCCTTCGCTGGGACCGGTATTAGACCTCAGGACTACATGGCCTGTGTCACGGAGCGCATTGACTTCCTGAAGCAGAAAGTCTATGCGTGGGCAAGTCGTATTCGCCGCTACAGAGAGCGTGTGGATAGGTACCAGCAAAATCGCCTTTTCCAAAGCGACCAAAGGAAGGTGTACCGGAACTGGGAGGGAACCGGCCAACGTGTGGTCGACGGCCAGCTACCGGATGCAAACGCCATGAACGAATTTTGGCGTAGCATCTGGTCGGTGCCCGTCGAGCACACGGAGGGTGATTGGATGCGTGTTGTCGAACGTGTGTGTGAGCCGATCGAGTCCATGGGATCTATTACGATAGACCCAGAAGACATAAGTTGTGCGATCCGTACGGCCCAGAACTGGAAAAGTCCTGGACCGGATGGATTGCACGACTTCTGGATTAAATGGATTCGATGCTCATACCCATGTTTGGCAATACAATTCCAAGAAGCCCTCGAGGCTGGTTCGCTCCCAAGTTTCATGACAACTGGTGTCACCTTCCTGCTCCATAAGTCCGGTAGTACCACGGAAGCGAAAAATTACAGACCCATCACGTGCTTGCCTACGCTATACAAGCTCCTTACATCCATTCTGAGAACAAAAATTAATTCGCACATTGTTGCGAACAATATTTTGGCCCCCGCTCAGAATGGATGTAGGGTTGGGTCCCGTGGTACTAAGGAGCTCCTCCTCATCGACACGGCCATCTGCCAACAGGTCCGGCGGAACAGAGGGGCTCTCTCTACTGCCTGGATTGACTATAAGAAGGCCTATGATTCGGTGCCTCATTCATGGCTGGAGAGGATCTTGGAGCTGTATAAAATAGATGCAACTCTAAGATCCTTTTTAAGCGCATGCATGAGGCAGTGGACCACAGTCCTTCGTCAACCAGGTGGAGGAGAGAGCGTCTCTGACCCGCAGGACTTCATAAGGATAGAGCGAGGCATATTCCAGGGTGACAGTCTGAGCCCCTTGTGGTTTTGTCTAGCGCTGAATCCTCTCAGCACTTTGCTAGGGGATTCAGGGCTGGGCTATCGGCTTCGGAGAGGGGGTGAGATCATATCTCATCTACTGTACATGGATGACCTCAAACTGTTCGCGCCGCAACGCCCACAATTGATAGAGTTGTTAAAAATCACTGAGAATTTTAGCAACTCTATCAACATGGAGTTCGGTGTGGATAAGTGTGCGGTTATGCATGTACATAGAGGGAAAGTTGTGAATTCCACGAATTTGCAACTTTCCGAGACTATGACTCTCAGGTCCCTCCCCGAGTCCGAAACCTACAGGTATCTTGGTATGTCAGAGTCGTTGGGTATTTCAGTAGGAGATGTTAAGCGGACGGTGAAGGAGCGCTTCTTCTGCCGTCTGACAAAAGTACTCAACAGTCTTTTGTCAGGTGGCAACAAGACGCGCGCCTTCAACGGCTGGGTGATGCCCCTACTGATGTACTCCTTTGGCATACTAAGATGGACTCAGACCGAGCTGGACGCCCTGGATAGAAAGGTCCGTCAACTGCTTACCTCGCATCGCATGCTGCACCCGCGCTCGTCTGTTATGAGACTGTACATTCCGCGGAAATGGGGGGGTCGAGGCTTTCTAAATGCCAAAACCCTCCATAACCGTGAAGTGTGCAGTCTCCGGGATTATTTCCTCAACAACGAGTGCGGGATGCATCGCGATGTGGTGGCAGTTGACAAGGGCCTCACGCCGCTCTTCTTGGCAAATGAGAACTGGCGTAAACCGGTGGTACTTAGCACCGAGGACCGCAGGGACGTATGGAAAGGCAAGGAGCTGCACGGGCGGTTCTATCGGGCCTTAACAGGGCCTGATGTGGACCTGCATGCGTCGGTGAACTGGCTGCGATTCGGCGACCTGTTTGGGGAAACCGAGGGTTTTGTCTGTGCAATTGCGGACGAAGTTATCAAGACGAACAACTACCGGAAATATATCATGAAGGACGGTACGGTCGACATCTGTCGGGCATGCCGCCGTCCCGGAGAATCTCTCCGACATATCATTTCCGGTTGTTCTCATCTTGCTAACGGAGAGTACTTGCACAGACACAACCTAGTGGCCAGGATCATCCATCAGCAACTTGCCCTTCAATACGGCCTTGTGGAGTCTGAGGTGCCGTACTACAAGTACACACCGGGGCCGGTTCTCGAAAATGGCCGTGCATTGCTCTATTGGGATCGCTCTATCATCACGGACAGGACTATTGTAGCCAATAAGCCTGATATCGTGCTGGTAGACCGATCCCAACGCCGGGCAGTGCTCGTTGACATCACCATTCCACATGACGAGAACCTCGTGAAGGCTGAGAAGGACAAACTCAGCAAGTACCTTGACTTGGCTCACGAGGTAACCGCCATGTGGAATGTTGACTCAACGAGCATTGTCCCAATAGTCGTTTCGGCGAACGGCCTTATAGCGAAGAGCCTCGACCAACACCTCGAGAGGCTCTCGCTAGACGGTTGGATCAAGGGTCAGATTCAGAAGGCAGTACTCCTTGACACGGCACGTATTGTCAGGAGGTTCCTCACTCTGCAGCCCTAACCACCGGTAGCTTGGGTCCTGCCCCGCTGCCGGCGGCACTCTAGGTTTAGGTTTTTTATAATATTTTTGTAAATTCCTTTTTATAGAGATATTGTAAAAAACTTAGGCTTAAGAATTGTAAATAAATGAGTGAATAATAATATTGTTGTAAGTAAATGAATTACTCTGACTACCCTTTTTTACTTCCTTCTCAATATAGGCATAAGCGTAAAGTGTCCAATCTTTTAAGATTTTCTTACGTTGTCTCTAGGTAGCAAATAGGACCGACGACTTGACGTGTCTTCCGAAGCACGGTAGCGCTCAGTTGTTCCTAAATACAACTATTTTAAGTGGTCACTTATCCAAATAATGACTGTGGCAAACGTTTAGTTTTGCCGATTGGTTAAAAACGGCTATTCGAGCTTAGCTATAATCGCTACACTATGACTATGATTATTAATCACTATGAAATTGATAGACTATAAAACTCAGAACTGTGTGTTATGCTTTGAGAAGTTTTGCCAGTACCCACACGTTTTTAAAATACTTCAAACGCTCTATAATTTGAATTCCGAATTAAAAGTTTATAGAGCGAGAGAAATTTAGCATCTTAAATGAACTTGCGAGCGGTCCCCGAACGTAGCCACTAATTCACTCATTAAAACCTTTGAAAGAGCTCGTGACTCTTTTTATTCGCCTGATCCCTAGCGAGGTCGAACCACGTTCTATAGGGTAAAAAACCCGACATCTTTTACATGAGGTCCAGCTTTGCAAAGTCATTGCTTGTTTTACGGTACGGGATTCGGTCTTAATTAAAACTTGTCTAAAGGAATATTTGCCTTGGATGTTTGTCACAGTGACTGGTATTTTTAAGCGAATTGTGATCTCTTGTTTGGCTCTATTGGTGTAGGTGACATCGATATGGTAGTCATTCTAGTGATGCTGAATCCATCATCATCATCAACAGCCTGAAGACATCCACTGCTGAACATAGTGAGGGGCCCGTCTTTGGGTTCGTGTTCGCCACTCGAGAACCTTTCTTCCCAATCGGTGGTCAATTCTACAAGTGATGTAGTCTGCCCATTTCCATTTTAACTTGCTACTTCTAAGAGCTATATCGGTCACTTTAGTTCTCCTGTGGATCTCCTCATTGCAGATCTTATCTCGCAAGGAAACACCGCACTTCGCTCTCTTTATAGCTCCTGATTCCATGAAACGTCCCAATTTTGAATTAATACTCTCCATTTCCTTCATACTGAATGTAAAGTTGAAATGGCAATGGGCTTGTTCAGGCTACATCGCACGTAGAACTAACATTTGAAGGGGAAGAAAGGTTCCCGAGTGGCGACCATGAACCAGAAGATACGTTGGTTCGTTCTCTGCAAACGAAGCAGAACATTTCTCATGAATTAAAATTCAAATATTGAAATGAGGGTTTAATCAAGTTTTTTATATCTCAAGTGTCTATATTTTAACCGTTTCTTTTTTATTTAGTTTGTAATATTGCATGTGGCTTCCATAAATTTCACGTTGGATACCGTGATTTCCCACAGGGGTTGGCAATGGACTTTCATTAGACTATAGTATTTTAATATACATTTTGCTGGAAGGCTGGCTGGTGTTATTAAAATTTAAATATTAACGGTAATTTCGTGATTCAAAACTACTACTTAATTAAAAATACCAATTAATTTAATTTAAATAATATTCCTGATGACTGCTCAGCTGTCGCTGAAGCTTACGTTGGTTACTAGGTGGTAGGGACTTTTCTGCAAAGTTTGTCTGGGTAGGTACCACCTCTTTGCCAGTTATTCTGCCGCAAAGCTGTGTCCAAGCACTACTGTGTTTTGGTTTGAAGGGCATTGTAGCCATATAGTGAAATTACTTAGCAAATGAGACTTTATGATCTGATCACTCAGCCCAGTAACTAATCTTATTACTAGACTCTGTGTAGTTTCAGGATGACGTGCGTAGTGCAGTATCACGCATAACTATATTAATTTAGAGTTCCGAGTAATATTGCAATCTGTTATGGGCAGCCGTGATGCTTAACATCAGGTGAACGACTAGCTCGTCATTCATTTACATTTAAAAAAAAACAGAATAGTTTATTTCGGGCAGATAAGTCAAAGATAAAAACATTGCCAGCTTAAATCACCTTACATAGAATAGGTTTGAAGTCAATCAAAGCATATTTTACCGTCAGCAATACGCATTGATAACAGGTAGGAGTATTGCATAAGCAGTTTCCAGCGGAAGCAATTGTGTGATATGCTCTGTATACCAAGAGCACAGAGTGTGGCGCAACTGAAATCGTGTATTGATACATGATAACAATCGCTGATCAGCGATGCGATTGCTAATAAAAATACAATAATTAACCTCCTGAGACATGGTCTCTTGCTGCTGGCCTCATTAGTAAGCTCAAAGTCACGCATTCGCGTAATGACCTATTTTCGCTGCTAGATATCTATGATCCGTAATGAGAAGATCCGCAGAAGAACCGACCGATATAGCTCTTAGAATTAGGAAGTTGAAATGGCAATGGGCAGGCCACATCGTTCGTATAGAACTGACAACCGATGGGGAAGAAAGGATCTCGAGTGGCGACCACGAACCAGAAGTCGCGGCGTATGACCCACTACTATAGATGAAAACCACGTGAAAACCGATGCAGGAGGCGAGCAGCTGCCTAAAGTGGCGCTCTGTAGGGGAGGTCCATGTTTAGCAGTGGACGTCTTCAGGCTGTTGATGGTGAAACCTCATCAAACAAAACAAAAAATACTAAGCGAATCAGAAACAAAATTGAAATAAAAGTACGAAAATTACAATTTACACAGAGAACTGTGCGTTGTTGAATAAATTAATATTTCACGTTTAATTACTGCGACGGAGTTACTAAAAAACTAAAACTTTAAAAATTTTACGTAACCGTGACTAGCAACTTTATTTTGACGTTCATAAAACATTCTCAATACCGTGGAATTGACTTCGAAATGCGTGTTCTCACACCATCGATTTCACTCAGAGTGCTATCATTTGCTATCTACTGAATCTTCGCGAGAGAAACACGTGACTGGAATACCTAGCGTATTGTCAGACCAACTTTTTCAATATATAAGTCAACTGCTTTTATCTGTTTTATTAGTTTGTTGAATGACAGTGGACGGTGGAGGTTTATGAGAGATGAGACCACACTTTTATGACACTGAAAAAAGCTAATTTTAATGGTCAGTGGTGGTTTTGGTCAAAGCAAAAAACCCATGAAGATGGTCAGTTAATTTATGACGGTTACAATAACTATCTATCGGACTGAAATGTAAAGTTCAAATGACCTAATTTAATCAAAATCTTAGGCTGCCCCCACATTGGGCGGTATCAATATCGCCGCGTCATCGCCGCTACATTTTACCATCGTATGGCGAGTGTCGCCGCGATATCGCGATACCGCGCGAAGTTGTTCGAGGATCGCTACCGCCCAATGTGGGGTCAGCCTAAGGGTAGGTTTTTTATTCCATATTTAAGGTAACCAATGGTTAAAAACTAACAAATTTTGATCATTGGTTAGAGTTTCTTAGAGTTTTTAACCATCTTTAAGTACGGATGAACCCCACCCTTAGTGATTAAAATTAACTTAGTCAATCAAATTTTACCGTTGCGCTACGTTTTTTTTGTGTTGAACAATAGCAAACCTGCTCTCTTTTGCTGTCTATTTTCATACAACAATGGTATTGTCACATAACAAAAGAACTTTATATGTAGTGTGAATCTCACACTTGTGGAGCTGTAGCAAACATGGAATATTTACTAGTCACTTATAAAACATTTTTTCATGCCATTTTATATACTTAGTAGTATTTGTAAGATAAGCTTGCCATCTCGCTGTTCCAAGCTTACGTAATTAGACTACAGAGGTCGCGATTGCGTCGCGATAACGCTACATTTTTATTGCAGCACCCTTTTCTAAAATATTTTCGTTCTAAATTAGGTTAATTGCACGAAGGGTTAAAAATGATAAATGTCTCCCTTTTCAAATTACGTCGTGCGTAAGGAATTAGACGCCATTAATGTCAGACACGAAGGAAAAATCGTCCGTCTTGCAGACTTGTGAATTTTATAGACTAGGTAAAAATTTCAATGGATTTTTATTTAGACGGAAATTATTAAAACTTTGTTGATTTTGCACATCGTGATTTTGATTAAATCTTTAGAATACGTCAATTAAAACTGAGTCTGAGGACGTGAGGACTAATGTATCCCTTAATACCAATAATACCCACCTAGTAGTAATATCTAAACACTTGTATTCTACCTTTCTGAAACAGCAAAGGATTTAAGAATAGAGAGACCAGTTGAACGAACAAGTTGGACCAGAGGACAATATAAAAAGGTACAAGCTTTATGCTGCCAAGTAGTTCTGACATACTCCAAACTGCTATAATAATTTTATACATGCAGAAGTGGGTCGGTGTAGTTGTATTGTACTAAGACGTTTCGCAAACAGTTTAAAAACTAAAATAAAATAAAGTATACAATTTCACCAAAAAATATTACAAGATGAAGCAGAGGACAGCTCACTAGATGGACCGATTACCTGAATAGAGTCACGGCTTAATTTCAGCAGTTCTTATTCTGATTTCTACCAAAAACTTTCATATATTGCTTCCTGAAATCCAAGCCATTCTTAAACAAAATCTACGATGATCATAAAAATATTTTGGATTCGCGATGATTATGAATGCTACGGATTTAAGTACTTATCTTATAAAGTGTTAGAATTAATTATTCGAATTAACGCTTTATAAGATAAGATTAATTTTTATTCGTAGTTCTACGCTCCAACGTAATGCTTCGTCTTTGGCATGAAATATCGACGCGGCGGCGTGTCGTCGAATATTTCATCAGCACTCGTTACCGCCCAAACACGACCGAAATGAATTGCGTACATTATCTCGGAGAACATGCATTTCTTATATAGAATTTTGTGTAGAATTAAGTGATACTGTTTTTTTATTGCTTACTTTAAAGAATCTTTTTTGCTTTCTCCATATGAATGTTAAAAGAAAACTAATCCTGCAGACGTAGATATCAAAATAAAACTAATACAAATAATATTATTTGCAACATAAACATAATTTGGGGCAAATCATGGGTTATGGAAAAGAACTGAAAACTTTCCAATGAAGTTAAAAAAAACTTTTGCAAAAGATGTAAGCGCTTTAACTTTCTGCCCTGATCCCGGATTCCAAAGACATTCAAACACCCATTCCGCAGAGGCAGTTTTACGAAGCTTCAACTTTTACAATATTTTCGGCGGAGTCATAAAATTAGCGCAACTTTTGATACCAACAACAATACACCGAAAAAGTGTCTGACATGAAACTTTACTTAGCATTGGTCCCCACAAAGAAAGCGATAAAATTTAAGTTGGTAGTAAAATACGAATTTATAAGTACTTGGATTCTAATGGTTTTTGCTTCAACCATAAAGTAAGAGATATGACGAGATAATGTCTTTTTACTATAATGGAAAATTAATTTAAGACTAAACTTATTACGATGATCATAAAACCATATTGGTCTCTGAATCTGGCCTAGTCTTGCTAGTTACTTGAATACGAATTGTGTCGAAATAAACGTAATAAAAAAACGTTTTTAGAAAAAATTAGGGTGGGGATTTTGATCCATAGTTAAGTTAACCAATGTCTTAAAATTCTAACAATTTTTGACCATTGTTTAGAATTTGTTATGATACAAATCTTTATTACGGTAATATGGTACAGAGATATCATATAATTAATAAAGTCCAACATTTTAGCCATTACTGGCATGCAATAACAATATTTAATGGTCAATTACAATTTCCATTATTCCAAATTTTATGTTTCTTAAATTTATGTCAATTTTAGGTATAATATCTACAATAGTCAATAGAATTAAACATGTGAATGTCAATAAGATTTTACGATGATACATTAATGACTTATAGGTACTAATTTTTATACGTCATGAATTCATGCACCGAGTAGAAACATCTTTCCACTAACCATAATTAGAATTTTTAACCATTGGTTATCTTAATTACGGATATAAAACCCACCTCCAAACTAGCATGATAATCTAACTTGGTAAAAAAACAAATGAATATAAAAAAAACCAAACAACCAAATTATTTATATATGTATGACCCAACCCCGCCAAGTCACGTAATATCTGTACCGCCCTTTATGAAAAACACAATGAATTGCAGGGGATTTCGTAGAAAATACCCCATGTCCTTTATTAGAGCAACCTTGTCACGATTTGTCAGATAGGTCACTCTAATTCGTTTTTTGTCCCTTAGAAATTCAATAGGTGACGGAAAATAATGGAGCTTCCATTCAAGATAGATATTACATGACACACCCGAAAGGCGGGTTTGGGCGAAATGGCGTGGGCGGGATTTGCATTTGTGAATGCTAACAAATGGAATTAGGATAGTCATGCTGGCAAATGTAACTATAGCTGAGTAGGTATACAAATACAGCTAAACTACCTATATTTAGATCTAATTAGCTTTCTATGGTTACATTGATGAACATTTTTGTTAAAATAATCTGCTGGTTTTCAATAAATGATCAAATAAATAAACTGTATTAAGCAACTAAAACTAAATTGACCGAAGCTCTTATAATTAGCAAGTTGAAATGGCAATGGGCAGGCCACATCGCTCGTAGAACTAACAACCAAGGAGGAAGAAAGGTTCTCGAGTGGCGACCACGAACCGGAAGATGCAGCTTAGGCCGGGCCCCCACTAGGTAGACCGATGATCTGGTGAAAGCCGCGGGGAGCCGATGGATGCAGGAGGCGAGCAGCTGCTCAAAGTGGCGCTCTATGGGGCAGGCCTATGTTCAGCAGTAGACGTCTTCAGGCTGTTGATGATGAAGAAACTAGAGTTTGGTTTGAAATTAGTTGTTTAACATTTAACGGTTACTCCTACTAATAAACATTGTGTAGCGGAAGAATAGTTATTTTGTGTTTTGTCTTACTCTGTTGAGTTTGAAATGGGCAAAGATAAAACAAGACAAAACACTGAGTAGCTATTAGACTGTTATGTAGTGTTTATTGGTAAGGGATGTTACGTCATTGTGCCATTTATACCAACCTATATTTTTAAATAATGGTGTCGACTCTATATTGCATCCTCTAAAGCTAAACGAAGTTATAATATCTCCGTCTCTTTCATTCCCTTTTTATCAGAAGAGTACTACTCTACTTAAAGTTTGATAAAGCGATAAGTTGATATCACTATACAGTCATATGATTATATTCTGACATTAGTAGAGCTTGGCCACATGCTTTACAAGAAACATAATATCAATTATTCAATTTTCTTCTAATAAAACTAAGTAAAATATAAATTTCAGTTTCAATTTAATTTTCACCTCACTAGCTTGGAAAGGTTCTCTTTGTCATTCAAAATCTGGGCGCAAAAACGCATTTTGCTCGCTAGCGTGGAAAGTGTTTTTAAAATTCGAACGTTTCTATTCAATAATTTTCTCGTCAAGAATTTAGGATTTAATCTGCCCGAATTTAACCTTCTTGATATCGCCAGTCCACTGAAAACTCATTAATACCACAGACTACCTCCTTAAAGATACCATCTTTTTCTTGTTCACCAACCTCATTTTTAGAATAATCGCACTGTCCAGCACCAAAGAGTATAAAACCAATACGCTATCCAGCACGGCGACTGCATGGAAAATGGATGAAAAATACTTTTTCTTTAATTTTCCATGAATTACGTGACGAGCTAGTCGTTTACCCGATGTCAAGCATTACCGCCACCCATAGCTAAATTAATAAGCTAAAAACTAATCTTTTCTTAGCCGTTTAACTGTTTTTCTTGCCTTTTCCTCGCTGTAGTTAGGTTAAAAGTTGTGTGTTGCACTCGGCAGCAAAGTTTTTCTGCGTCTCGTACTTTTGAAACCTTCGCTACGCTCAGGATTCTTCATCCTAGAATCCTAGAATCCTTCGCTTGCTCAGGTTTCAATTCAAGTACTCGCGCCATAAACCAACTTTGCAGCCTTGTATAACAAATAACTATTTCACCTCACTAGCTCGGAAAGATTCTCTTTGTCATTCGAAATCTGGGCGCAATAACGCATTTTAATCGCTAGCGTGGAAAGTGTTTTTAAAATTCGAACCCTTCGATTCAATAATTTACTCGTCAAGAATTGAGGATTTACACAGATCTGCCCGAATTCAACCTTCTATTATTACCAGTCCACTGAAAATTCATTAATACCACAGACGACCTACTAAGAGATAATATTAAATACTTCTTCTTTTTCTCGTTCGCCAACCTAATTTTTAGAATAATCGCACTGTCCAGCACCAAAGAGTATATAACCAATACATTATCCAGCAACCGTTTACCTGATGTTAAGCGTTACCGCCACCCATAACTAAATTAATAAGTTAAAAACTAATCTTTTCTTAGTCTTTTAGCTGTTTTTCTTGCGTTTTCCTCGCTGCAATGAGGTGAAAAGTTGTGTGTTGCACTTGGCAGCAAAGTTTTTCTGCGTCTCGTACCTTTGAAACCTTCGCTACGCTCAGGATTCTTCATTTGTACCACTTGCTACGCTCGTGGTTCAATCCTAGAATCCTTCGCTTGCTCAGGTTTCAATTCAAGCACTCGCGCCAAAAACTAACTTTGCAGCCTTGTATAACAAATAACTTTTTAATGTAATGGAAAAAGAATTACAAATCTATCCCGCATAAAAACCCGTATATAAACTTTTACAAACAGAGAAAAATGTGAGCTGTTCTCTTCAATATCAAATTATAACAATGAACAATCTCTTAATTGCAGCTGACACAAACACGATAGAATGATTTATCAATTCCATGGAGCGTTTACTTTGTCACCTCATTTCAGCAACAGACCAATTATGAAAATTCAATGTACGTAAATTGTCTGACATTTGGATGAATAAATGCGGAGGCCACAATTTCACAGCTCAAAGAAATAAGCGGAAGCCTATTATTAACCCTTGGCAAAGGTTAGAATTGGGCTCCGTAAAATGCGTAGAAGTGCTACGAATAGTTTTCTTTTTTAACGTAGCATGATTTATTTGGCTACGATTTAGTTTAAAGGAAGGAAATGAACTATGAGTCTTATGGCTGATAGATTGTTACCTGCTAGGCGATCATGTAACTTGTTGGCAACCGATAGAAACACAAAAATGTATGGATTTGACAGTTGCAGTACGCAGCTTATGTACAGAGTTACTATGGAAATTTTCAAATTTGGATTGATTTTTCTTTTGTTGCATTGCTATCAAAGTTACATGATCACCCCGCTGTACCTACTTTTGTATTTATTAGAGCTACGGTTCTATATTTATCTATACTTATAATGAAACTGTAACAGGTCCAATTTTGTACATTGAAGATGTTTTTTTTTGGAGTGCTCCCTATTATTGATTCTAAAGCCAAAACTATATGTTTTTCATTATTGTCTGTCTGTCTGTATCTTGACTGAGCATCAAGCCGAAATTACGGAATGGATTCAAATGAAACTCTGTTCACTATTTCATCCACTCATCCTTTCCACTTATCTTTTTCCCTCTTCCTTCTCTCTTTCTTTAAACTGATATAAGGCATAAAACTAATTAATCCGCGCGAAGCCGGGGCGGGTCAGCTAGTGATCAATAAAGTCGTAGAACAAACCACAGACCTAGAGTTTTTCGTTACTCCCGAACAAACAGAGCAGGCACTTTGTAAATAAATGAAAGTCAAAATATATAGTGCCGAAAATAAGCGAGCGAAATTTGTAACCTGAGATTTCGATACCTTCTAAGCAATTTCTGCTGTATTGCTATATCCGATGAATATTATTGGACTGGAGTAATTTCTCGGCAAACTAGTACTTGTATTTCTTTATCCAAGTTGTATGAACGTAACTCCCGAGTTAACTTTGTCTTGGGACAACTCCGCAAGAAATGAAAAAAAAAAATCTATGAACTATTTCTGAGATATTTCCTTTGGTTTGATCGTACATCCTTAATTTTGGCTTTTCTAAGTTCTAAGTGTATACGAGTAATATACTAAGTTTTCATGATGCGTAAAGTTATTACGGAAATTCATCCACAAATTCTGATTTTAGTTACATAGTAAATACCGTTCTATTGCATAGAGTTAGAAACGGAATTTATACAGAATTATCTTTGATGCTGTCAGCCATTTCTGAGAAGTAAAAGTGTCTTGATAGATAGACAGACATACAAACAGTAGGTCAACAAAGTCATCATTATAAGGGTTTAGTTTTTCTGTAATTAAAGTTTTCCGTAGTTTTAACAATAATGGAACCATCATCATCCTCTTTGCCTTTTCCCGTTTTGTTATTGGGGTCGGCTCCCAATCTAGCGTCTGCCATCTGACCTAGCAACCCATAAGGAACCAGTATAGGGATGGTTAGACCAGGTGTCATGCTACCGCTCGGCCACCATCGCTCCATAATGGAACCATAAACATTCATTGGCTTTCTACAAAACATGTGACATTTCTATCAAAACCGATGAAAATGCGCTCGCTGAGTAACAAACTTTGTAGAAAAGATCGGATTTCTCATCGGGATGTCTCTAGAAGTTTTCAAAAAATTTACTATTTACATAACTTGCTTATTTAAATAGAGAAAAAAATTGAATCACGAGGGCCGGTGTAATTTTAGATTTTTCATTTTTTTTTTTTCGTTTTATAGTACATTTTAATTAAAAAAGCCATATATTCTAAAGCCATGATATTCTATAGTCTAAAAAAGAATAAACATTACAAAAAAACAATGACTGCCTGCATTAACCTCTCTCTAACACAAATTCGTTCATATTTCCTTCTAATACATACTAACCTAATATGTCTTTTAATAACCTAATATTTCATTTATAATATTCAGTACAAAGGATACAGTATAACTTAGGGATACAATAGTGAAAGCCATACAAATTCTTCTCTATTGTGTTTATACTATTGTGAGAGTAATACACTTTTATATTAGACATAGTAGATTTAATTAAGTTAGTAGTAAATAGTGTAGCTAGTAGGTTGTTTCCCGTGTGGTCCTGGTTACGAATAGGACCACCCCATCTCTTTCTTCCCGTGGGTGCCGTAGAAGGCGGCTAAGGTAATATCCAGGGAATGGGTCGCAGCGTTCCCCTCGGTCTTGGTGGTAATCAATCCTCACCTACTGCGATCACCAAGCCGCCTGCCAAGCGTGGTGATTATGGCAAACCCCCCCCCCCCCCCCCCACCCCCTAATGACAAGCACAAATAAAAACGGCCCCCAGTCCCCGGCTGCTCTGCTATCCCGTGGCTACGGTAGCGGCCACGGTAACGGCAGGGCAAGGGGTGCTAAGAATCCCCGGCAGACGCCCGGCTACCAACCCCAACGACAACTGAGACATGGTCTCTTACTGTTAGCCTCATTAGTAAGCTCAAAGTCGCGCAGCGAGCTATGGAGCGAGCTATGCTCGGTGTTTCCTTGCGAGATAAGCTCCGGAACGAGGAGATCCGCAGAAGAACTAAAGTGACGGAGCCGATGGATGCAGGAGGCGAGCAGCCGCTCAAGGTGGCGTGCTCTGGGGGAGGCCTATGTTCAGCAGTGGACGTCTTCAGGCTGTTAATGATGATGATGATGAGTAGGTTGTTATTATTATAGAAGTTAAAAAAATAAAGGCAACTTTGCCCATTACGTTTATAATGATTTGAATAAATTGAGTTTTTGGATGTTTGCTTGTTCTACGAATTTATCAAAATTAGTATGATGTAACTAGTTACTTCATTAATAGCCTGAAAACGTCCACTTTTAAACATAGGCCTCCCCCATAATTATAGTGCCACTTTGAGCGGCTGCTTGCCTGTATGAGGGAGTGGGTGATTGCTATAATCATCTAAGCATGTGGCAAGAGCCTTGGTGATCGTATTCAACTGTGATCACCAAGACTCCTTTTTCCTTATAATGAAGACCTGAAGAGGAGAATGCTGCTACCCATTTCCTAGGTAATAGATATTTATAGCTTTTAGAATTAGCAAGTTGAAATGTCAATGGGCAGGCCACATTGCTCGAACTGGCAACCGATGGGGAAGAAAGGTTCTCGAGTGGCGATCATGAACCGGAAGACGCAGAGTAGGCCAGCCCTCCACTCGGTGAACCGACGATCTGGTGAAAACCAAGCGGATCCGATGGATGTAGGAGGCGAGTAGCTGCTCAAAGTTGCGCTCTTTGGGGGAGGCCTATGTTCATCAGTGGACGTCTTCAGTCTGTTGTTTATAATGATGATGAATAATTAAAAAAACAGTACTTAATTACTGAAACAGTACTGAAGTTCGTGATGTCATGATGATGGGTTCCGACTGAAAATCAGTTATTGAGGTCTTATGGCCTTGATTACATGCTGAATCGGGACTTATATCATGACGTCACGCAACATTACATTTTGTACGATACCTTTTATTTTTGTTTTTTATTGTTTTATTTTCATGATATATGTTAGGAATGTAATGTTGTGTGATGTCCTGAATAAATGTATTTTCTTTTTTTTTTTCTAATTATTTTAATTTTGTACAGTAGCAGTTGATACTATCCTATTTTTTGAGTTACTTTCATCACCAAATCGATGCGTTAGATTTCATAAATTATGATCCACATATCACCGGTGTCAGGCGTAGGTACCTAGTGTCAAAAAATGCTATTGAATTTAATTGCACCGGGTAAATAATGCAGACGTCAACATGTGATATTGTTTATTGCGGAAAATTAAAACTTTTCACGGGAAAATTGGTGAGTTATGCGTGAAACCACGGGTGTTTCTTGTTTATAATATACTAGTGGCTCGTCCTGGCCTCACACGGGTATAATAGTATTCGCAGCGCACGCGATGTAAAGAATATTTTAGGTCTTTTTTTTTACAATTTGGGTTACATTATGGAATTTTTAGTAAGGATTCCTAATTTTTTTGAAAATATAATATAGCCTATGTCACCTGGGGATAGTGTAGCTTTCCAATAGTGAAATAATTTTTTAAACCAGTTCAGTAGTTTCGGAGCCTATTCAATGCAAACAAACAAACAATCAAATCTTTCCTCTTTATAATATTGTTATAGATAAATATTAGCAGAATATAATAAGATTATACACACAGCCTCTGTGGTGTGGCGGTTGAGTAGGTCATCTCATAGCCCGGAGGCGACGGGTTCGATTCCCGTGACAGGAAAAGTACAAATGCTTGTTCTGTGTCTGGGTGTTGTGGGACCATGGTCCTCGTAGTTCCTGGGTCCCTAGATACAGGGAATCCTAGTTAGGGTCCAGGATCTACGTATGTGATCATTTGGCGTTATTTATTTATTTATTGATATATATATTATTTATTGATAAATATATTATTTATTGATAATAGGAACTAAAAGTTTTAGCAATCAGCGGGGTTTCAACTCCAAGCGTTTAACTCAGTGAGTTTTTGAACTCACTGAGTTAAACGCTCTTCCAACTAAGCTATGATCGCATGCCTACACTATGGTTTACACTTTAAAATCCATTACATGATATCAAGTATACAGCTTAAAATATATATTTACCTATTTAATTTAATTCTCCCTATATTCCCTGTCATAGCAGAGCTGATATGTAAATTACGAGAGATTTGCAGTATATGCCAGAGTTTGATTTTAAAAGCCAACCGCGTGCTGGTTTCAAATTAAAGCCGAAATCTGAATTGGGAAACGCCTGTGTTAGAAATTCTGTTTCATGTTTGCAGTTGCTGGCTTAATGTTATTAAAATACGTATAGGTGCGTAAGTAATACAAAGATACTTAGTTATCTATGTAAAATTTAGTTCATATCCCATTATATACTTTGACTGGCCTGATAGCTCAGTTGGTAGTAGCTCTGCATTCTGTACTATACGTTGTGGGGTCGATTCCCACCCGGGACAAACATTTGTGTGATGAACATCGATGTTTGTTCTGTGTCTGGGTGTTATATTGCATTCTATGTATGTATTTACAGACAAAATGTATCTAAGTATTTTATCAGTTATCTGGTTCCCATAGTAAAAGCTAGATGGCACAGTGTGAAATGTCCACATATATTTATTTATTTCTTATTATGTTGTTCTAGACCTCTAATGATTTTACTAATAGAATGTAAATACGACACAGGCGGTTGTTTAAAAAACTACATAGTCACTGTCGTTGCTTATCTAGACAAATAATCAGAATAACTTGTAAACACAAAAAAATTCTACGTGATTTTGAATACAAAAAGTATGTTTCCGCCCGGGATCGAACCGGGGGCCTTCTGCGTGTTAGGCAGATGTGATAACCGCTACACCACGGAAACTTGTTCATGTTCTGCCAAAAACGGCGGATATAGTAGTGGTTATCAAACTTTCATAAATATTATCAAGTAATTACAAATGCAAAATCAAATGCTTTCATGAGTTTTGGCGGGAACGTGAAGAAGTTCACGTCGTTGCATTGTATTATTTCACAAAACTTATGCTTTTTCTAGTGTTAATGTTTAAAATTAGTGGCATTTTACGCATTAAGTGCTGAATTACGAGTATAAGTGTTGGCAAGTGATATAATGTAGTGAAACGTGGTTTTTCGTGTTGCTTCCAAAATTCCATAGAAGCCTCTAGTAAAGTTGCCACTACTTTACTAGGACATGACTTAGACTGGATTATGACTACCTGACTTAGACTGGACTATGACTACCCTGACTAACTGTGACTAAGACTTGACTTTACATGAAATATTTCATAATACGATGAAAAACTACAATACTTGACACTGGCTAAATACACTATGTGTGGAGCCAAAATACAAAGAAAAAAAAAATGCTTTCATAATAATTGGTCAATATCACAGATTAGAGAAAAAAATCATTTGACTATACTATTACTCTGTGATCAATATGATGTCCAGCGTGCAGCCTAGTAGTCACAGATTAAAGAAAAAAACAATTGGTACTAGTATGTGAGTATAATAGAAGTCAGTGATGGGAGTTTAGGCGGGAACGCGAAAAAGTTCACGTTGTTGCATTGTATTATTTTACAAACCTTATGCTTTTTCCAGTGTTAATGTTTAAAATTGGTGGCGTTTTACGCATTAAGTGCTGAATTACGAGTATAAGTGTTGGCAAGTGATATAATGTAATGAAACGTGGTTTTTCGTGTTGCTTCCAAAATTCCATAGAAGCCTCTAGTAAAGTTGCCACCACTTTACTAGGGCGTGACTTAGACTGGATTATGACTGCCTGACTTGGACTGGACTATGACTACCCTGACTGACTGTAACTGAGACTTGACTTTACGTGAAGTATTTCATGATATGATGAAAAATTACAATACTTGACACTGGCTAAATGCACTGTGTGTGGAGCCAAAATGTAAGAAAAAAAAAGTCAGTGATGTCACATGTTTTCGAATGATTTTCAAAACTAGCCGTTTTCCTCACGATGCTATCATTGTAAGAGCGAGTGAATTTGAAAATTTTTTTTGACACTTATCTTGAAAAGTCATTGGTGCAGAGCCGAGTGGGATTTGAACCTGGGAGCGTCGGGTTGAAAGTCGCAAGGGTTACCTCATCACACTAATATTATAAAGCCGAAAGTTTGTATGTGTGTATGTTTGTTACTCCTTCACGCTCAAACGGCTCGACGGATTTGGATGAAACTTGGAATATAGATAGCTTATGTACTGGATTAGCACATACGCTACTTTTTATCCGCGGGTGAAACCGTGGGGCGCAGCTAGTTGGTTTATATATATGAGGACGATGATCCTGTTAATATCAATCATTCTTTTTAGTTTAGTTTAGTTTAGTTTTTATTATTGTAGTAGTTAGCTTGAGTAATAAAGGCAATTTGCCCGTTAAAAAAAAAACATTCTTTTTTATCTCTTTGAATCCTCATCATACGAACTGTGATCAACAAAAATTATGTCTCCTTTTTATTATTCCTGAGAGTGGTACCGTTATTTTTTACGTTTATGATAATGACAGAAATTTTTCATGGTCTAGTAAAAACGGGTAGGGGATTGGAGTCCTGCTGGTACATAAATTAGATTTATTGCCCGGTTAATGTTCCGACTAATTATTTAATTTCTTATTCCGAAAATGAAAGCAGTATATTTTTCAAATATGCATAGTCTAAGAGCTTGGACAGTCCGCATTTTGGCGATTTGTCAAAGCAAAATTTTAGATCTGAATTCCTAATAAATAAAACCATTTTCAAAGTAGTTTATTTTCTTTTATGCCCTAAGATACTTTAGCCATCTACATTTTATCGTATTTTTATATATCTTGATAAGGATTTAACACAGCCATGAATGTAGTGAGAAACCCCAAAAAATGCTCAACCTTTTCTGATTTATAGACTTCCTATTCCATCCCAAAAATGTCGCCGTATTTCTTTTCTAGACATTTTATTTCAGGGCAAGGATTTCAAATAATTTATCCATGATATATACGTCGTTGTATTCATAATATCCAATCGCCACAGACGGCCTTTGGGGACAGAGATTTATTCGCGAAGGACCGAGTCAGCTGTTATCAGCTCGCCGGGTTTAAGAGATTCTGGTTTTAGGGATCATGAGCATTTGCGGGATTATTTTTATTCCTGACAGGCTGGGAGTTGAAACTTATCTCGTAATGACCCGGGTTGTAGATGGGTCAATTTCGTATAGATACGAGTAAGAAGTTATTATCTTAAGGGTTAAGAACTTATACCTAAGCTATCGGAAATCTGTAGATTACGATAGTTGAAAGCATGAATGTGAAAGTAAACCTACACTTATGTATATTTCTTTCATTATTCTATAAGTTCCTAAATGAGAATGTTCATCATCAGCCTATTTTAACCCACTACTGCTGCTGCTTCTGGACATAGGCCTGTCTTGAAATTTATTAATTGATTATTACTTCTAAAAATTAAGAAACAGAAACAGTAGAGACAGTCAAGGCAGTATAGACAGTCAAAACAGTTGAGAGAAACGAAACAGTCGAGACAATCGAAACAGTCACGACAGTCGAAGCGGTCAATATAGTCGAGACGATTGAGATAGTTGAGACAGATGAGTTAGTTGAGATAGTTGCGACAGTTGAGACTGGTGACAGTTAAAACACGACTTAATTTTTAAAAGTAAGCATCAATTAACACGACAGGCCTCTCCTATACGCCGCTGAGCTCGAACTTCAGTTCTTCTTTTCCAGTCATTACTAGCTGTCCTACGTATATCATCGCTCCATCAAGTCGCAGAGCATACTCACACGTTTTCTGATTTGTTGTATTCCACTCTGTAAGACACGTCGGCCCAACCGATTGTTGATTCTGTGGCAGATATAGCCAGCCCATTACCATGTCAGCCAGCTAAGCCACTAAGCTGTGTCAGTGACTTTTGTTATTTGGCGAATAGCTTTGTTTCAGATTCGACCCATCAGAATTTTCAGATTGAGATAAATAGATAGACATAATATAGATATCCAAAATAGAATAAATTGAATTATTGTAAGTATTATCCACTATTGACGAACATACAGTTACACTTCCTGCACGTCTTAATTTCCGTCTAAAAACTTGATATACGTACATATTACTGAAATATTAATAAAGTCAAAAAAGCTTAATAAACAAGTCTCAAAATCTATTGGAATATCGTGAATAGCCAGATTAAAATTAGCGTTCTGAACACAAAGCAACAGGTGGCTATTGAAGGAAAACTTACGAGAAAATTAAGTTACGTAGAGCCTTTATACATTTTTCTATTAAAACGTGTTTATTAAAGTTAGCTTTTACTTTAGCACTTTAACTTTAAAAAATTAATGAAGTATTTCGATTGCGCCGAATTTTTTTTAGATAATAAGATTTTCCGATGGGGTAAAAAGGTTCTCGAGTGGCGATCATGAACCGGAAGACGCAGCGTAGGCTGGCCCTCCACATTGTGGACCCACGATTTAGTCAAAACTGTTGGGAGCCGATGGATGCAAGCGGCAAGTGGTCAAAGTGGCGCTCTATGGGGGAGGCCTATGTTCAGCAGTCTTCAGGCTGTTGATGATGATGATATTTTTTTACTTTTCTAGACGTTAGTAGAATAAAATATCATGATGAAAGTTACCATAATAATATTGATACAAGTCAAATACAAGTTACGTAGAGACGTAACTTATATTTGACTTATATCAATTCATTTTAATGAGAGACGCATGCAGCTGGAGAAAAATCATAAAACATCTACTAGAATATCTATTAGAAAGTCTAAAGTAGTCTATTAGAATATCAAAATATCAGAACAAAAATAAATGAAAAAGAAAATAGAATAAACACTAGTTTTTGTTTAACACAGAACTACCAACTTGGTCGAAATGTCGAGGTAAATAAATGGCTCCTTCCACTTGGATCCACGGCTAGGATCCACATGTCGATCCAATAATGTTTTTTTGCGCGATTAAGTCCTGTGACAAACTAGTGTTTAAATCGCGAAAATTTAAGGAATAAATACTAGTAAACAAACGAAGGTCGTGAGACAATTTGGGGCACGTTTAGGCTCGTTGTAAAACGTTTTACGAATAAGAATAGGACTGTCACAACAAAAACTGCAACTTCAGTCGGGCTGGATTTGGTACAGACTTTTCGGTCACGTGACCAATCTGTATTGAGCACCCAAAGTGTGAAGTTCGGGCAAACCCAGTCGTATTCTAATTTCTAATTTGAAACGAATTGTACAAGTTGTCATTCAGTCATGTGAACGTAATGGTCGTGAATTGTCAAAAATCTTCTGTCCTACCGCATAGTCTTGATACCATGCTTGCTAAACCAATGTCAAAGAGAAGAACAAATCTTACATTACCTACTGTAAAGAAAACGATAGATGCGATTAGTAAGAGTATCCGATAACAGAAACTAAGTGAAAGCCCTCAAAGGCAATGGTTGTAAATTTAAATGGGACAGTTTTATTGGTACCCTCGTAAATAACATTAGCGGACAGGGGCGCGGCGTGGGGTCCACTCGCCAATTTGTTTTGGAGATGGACACCCCTTGATAAACTTTGGAACAGGAAGCGTTATTTTAACAACTATTATAACATTTATAATGCTGCATCCCGCGGCCTTACCCCATTTTATAGAGGTGTAATATGTATATTTTAGACTGATAGGTACCACATTAACTCGCGGAAGCTACTGTAATTGAATTTATACTTATATATTTTTACAGACGGGCCTGTTAGGTCAGTAGCTCTCTTCTGGTTGTGGGTTCCAATTCCCACTCAGGACAAATATTTGTGTGATGAAATGAACATAGGTGTTTGTTTTGTGTCTGGGTGTAATATTGTTATTCTATGTATGTAACACAAAAAGTATCTAAGTATTCTACTGGGTGGCGCAAAAGTAAAGACCCTATTTGGTTCAGCTATAACATTTTTTCTAAATTAGAAAACTAGATTTAGGTTTTTTTAAATGTATATTTGTGCCATTAAATTTCGTACCATTAGGATTTAAAGATGATGTCTTTTAAATGGTGACCTCCAGAGTTGATACACATTTGAGCCCTATTTATGACAGTTTGCATAACTTGCCGTAACACTTCCTGCGATATGTTCGTTATTTCTTGACGAATGTTTTCTTTTAGAGCTGCGAGAGTCTGTGGCTTGTTCACATACACCCGAGATTTCAAAAAACCCCAAAGAAAGAAGTCTGGACTGGTCAGATCGGGTGATCTTGCAGGCCAAGGCAAATCGCCAAAACGAGAGATAACTCGGCTTGGCGTAGGTAATTTGAGTACAATAATCTATGAATTAATTTGTAAAGGAAAAAATTGAATCACGAGCGGGACTTGAACCCACATCCACACCCGCATGACGGACAACGGATGGCTGCGGGTTCAAGTACCGCTCGTGATTCAAATTTTTCTTTCACAAATTAATCAGTAGATTACACTGAGCAGGCGATACTGCTATAATAATCTATGATCCCAATTGCTCATTCCTTGATATTTATGATTTTTTATGCGATTGGTAGCAAACAAGCATACGGCCCTCCTGATGGGAAGGGGTCACCGTAGTCTATGGACATCTGTAACACTAGACGTGCCACTGCCGCGTTGCTTACCCTGTGATAATGTTTTGACCCTCCTCTTAACCCACACTTAGTCAGCGTGGATCATTGGAAAGAAGTCTATGTATTCAGTTACAATACTAATATTAATTCGAATTCCAAATAAGAAACAACTAAAAAAGTTAAAGATATCTCAAATTAATTCTTATTAAAGTTGTGTCAAGTGTGAACTGCGATACTAGCAGTCACTGGCATGACGCCAAAACCACAGCTCAGCTTGTCACTTGACCGCCGGAGTGACCACGAAAATGATTTGCATAGATACTACTGCATTTGATATGACATTTGAAAATACCGAGTTCAGAGTTGCCGTCCAGTCACTAAAACATTTTTGTTTTGTATTAGTAGCTATTCTATTGAATTCACGTTTTATGCCACATCATTCAGCTCATTTATACAGCCTACTATCCAAAAAATCTGTTCCTCTCACGCAAAAATTAGTTATACGTTTTTTTTCTTTTTTTAGGTAGATATGTAATGTATATAATAGATTTAGTGATGTGAAATATGAAGAAGTGACTAAAAGAGTTCTTAGAAAGTACTTTCCACATCGAGTACTTTATTCGGTGAATTAGTTTCTTATGATGTTGTCTAACAGAATCTAAAAGAGGTCAAGAAAATGTCCTGATTTTATAATAATTTTAGTGTAAAAATGGATCCAACGACAAATTCAAAATAGGTGCTGTTCAGAGAATACCTCAAAAGAAATACTTTAGAGCAGTTACGTTCTATCGTTTCTTCGTCAGTTATAATGCCCGTCAAAAGCAAACTTCTCTAAAGATTAATATGTTTGAATATGTACTTTGTAGGCATGGAAAGATGTAGCGATATAAAAGAGTGCTTGATCATTAGCAAGCACTCCTTTTAGTATGACGTCAAAGGCAGAGCTAAAGAATAAAGCAGATTAAGGCTGACCTCAGTACGTTTGGAAAAAAAGAGAAAAATAGTGGAACTGACATTGTACTAGAACTTTAATCTGACGACAGGACATGTCTGTCTCTGAGGATAATAAATCAGTTTTAAATATAAAATCATGAAAATATAACAACCCTGATATTATGTTGTTTTAAAAGTGGTCGAAATATTCATCAGTTTTCTTGAGATTCCGAATTCATAGCAAATTTTGAAGCTCAGATTGGTATCTCTAAACCGTGCTCTATCTTTGAACGCGAGTCTTCACCAAGTTGTATTGCGATCGAATGCGCTTACTTGGTACGAAACACTCCTGTGCCTCTGGTATTAATTTTTAAGAAAAATTGTTGATCTTTCAATAAAAAACCTGTACGTACCTACTCAAATAATACAAGACATGTAAAAAAGTGTTAGTCTGCTTTACCCCAATTTTTTTTTAATAATATCTAATTACCTACATGACAGATCTAACTTTTGGAAGTGCTATGTTTATTTTTTAAGTGTTCAATACTTTTGACACAATTTGCTAACGCTTGTTGTCTCCCTTGTCAGCAACTGCTATTAGTCTGCAGTATTAATTGGAATTATAAAAAAGAATACACCCAATGAAAGTTTTGCTGAAAACTCACTCGAGAACTGTAAATAACACTGACACTCTACATCTCTATCAAAATCCCTACTAATTGCATAAAAGTGACATGCTGTTTGTTTTATAAAGTGGCTTTAACGATAAAATATTGCACATATATTTCTAATACTATCGAGTTCAACATAGGATACTTTTTGCCCCGGAAAGGAAAAACGGGTGAAATAGCGGACGAAACCGTGAGATCCTCTACTTATTAATAATTTAAATCCTTTATCTTAAGATTAAGGCATTATCTTCCAACTTTCAACGCCTTTTACTTTGCTTTTGCACACATAATCCTCATTAACCGTGGCTCCATTAAATTAAGCGTGAAGAATATTTATAGATTGTGTTATGTTATCGTATACCTATACGTTAAAATTATTCAAGCTCTCAGCTGGAATAGGGCAATTATTGTAATGAAATTATGGACTGGTATCAAAGGACCGATATTAATTCAGTTACGTCGGAGAGCCAGTTTTGTTATCGAATTACAAGGTTTCAATTCAAGGTTGTCTGTTTAGTTCGAAAAGAGGGCTTATAAGCCACCAATTTTTGGAGACGGAGTGGTTCTGGTAGCATAAATTTGAAACGATTAGTAGATGGTTGTAGCACAGAATTTACATTATAGTTATATGATATGGTATTTTATTGATAGTTATAAAAATTACAAGTCATTCAGTATTATATATTAAATTAACATAAAAAAGAAATAAGTAAAATCAATAACATAATTATTGTAAATAAATACTTATTAAAAATATAAAAATAAATTAATTACTTATACTAAATTCGGAATGTATTCCTCGACGCTATATGGCACCATATCTATAAGAAAGCTCTAAGTTATTTTTGAAAAACTGAATATTTTAACACTGTGTATGGAGTCTTGGAGAGCGTTAAAAATTTTGACACCAGCTACCCTAGTACATTTCCCAGACTTGGCATATTATAGTGCTATGTCTATGAGATATCGACTTTCACTGCGGTTCGTAAAAGTGGGTTAGAATCTTAGAAGAATGTGCTTCAGCTTTTGGTGGACGACAACATTCGTAACTTTTGATTATAATGTGTAAAGGTAAGGTAAGGTGTGTGGATAGGAAGGCATTTTGTCAAGTGTTCACTTTGTAGCTTCCACTTTTAAGTTTGAATCTATCGCAAACATATTAACGCTGTGTTCCGAAAATTGACGGTTGACGGTTTACGTTAATGGTTTAGCGCTCTATTGTAGTCTTTGTAGCGAAACTTAATTTTAACATTTTATTATGCAGGTTTTAATTATGTTACGCACCGTTAATGAACTTTGTGATAATAGCCTGAAAGTCACTGTTACTCAGGTTATCAAGAGTAGGTGAGTTTAAGCCAATATGAGCTTAGCTTGATTACTTTGGAAAGTCACTGTATTAAGTTACAAGTCTAGCGTGTTAACCCCTTGGGTTCTTAACTTAAGAATTACAACTTCTAAGTGAACTTTTCGTGGTAATCTAACTATAAAAGCTATTCTATTCGGTTTGGACAAGCTGGTATTTGTCCATAGGTGCGAGTCGAACTCTTTGATGAGGGAGTAATAAAGATCCGGCACAAAGTTATCTATACAAAACACGCCTTGCGGCACAACCGCCATGTTGTGGTGATATGATATAAGAGTTTTTTTTTTTTTTAACGGGCAAATTGCCTTTATTACTCAAGCTAACTACTACAATAATACAAAGTAAACTAAACTAAACTAAACTAAATTAAGCTAAACTAAACTAAACTAGCTACACTACCTACTACAAAGAACACTTATGGACTGTATAATAGCCACGATGGCCTATAGACAGTCCAAGTGCTCCAGCCCACTACCGGTAGGTAGCGTACCCATCATGCTGGCCGCATTGCCACGTTGAATTGCAATGCTGATGCGTTGGGCCAAATAAGTGCCAGCATTTTGGTCACGCGTCGCATCGACCAGGCGCTCTGATAGACTTTGGAAAACGCGATGAGCTCCCGGTCCCCACGAACCCAGGGTCTCAACACCAAACGGCTCAAATATGTAACCGCTACCGAGATTACTATATTTGCGCCGTTTTAGCTGCTCAGCAGAATTAGCCGCAGCACCGGCCCTAACGTGTGTCTCGGGAAGGTGTGACGGCGCCATAGTATCGATGCAAGTAGCATCCCACACTAAAGGCCGGACTCTGGTTCCCTGGAATGACTCTGGTTCCCTGGAAGATGGGGATCTTCCAGGGAACCAGAGTCACTCCGTCGGGTCTTTTACCATAGATAGCTAAACGAAAAGTAGTCGGATCTAAAAGGTTACCAGTGTTGAAAGAAGGCATGGCCTGTAACCAAAGTCCTGACTCCCACACAGAGACTGCGAGAAGCCGAGCACGATCAGCGACGCTAGGACACGTATCTAAAAGATTTTTCCGTGCTAGTTCGCAGAAATTATATAAGTTTTCTCGTTGTTTTAGTGTAATCAAGTTGAGGTTTGTATGCATAGTGGACGGTACCGCCGCCATATTGTGGTGAGAAATTGCCGCAAGTCACGTGACATATTTCTGATCGTCTTACTTCCCTCATCAAAGGTTGAACTGCACTTTGTTGCTATGTAACAAGAGTCGATTACTTACAATACATTCGCGTCACCTACGCACGCTCACGCACACTCACATACCACGCGTCACCGAGCTACGCCGCCACCACCGCTTGCACTTCATAGCAGCCTGGTACATGTATACGCAATAGCGGGCGAAATCGCAACACTGCTGCGCGTTCAGGAATTTTAATTGCTTTTGCTTTGCTATCGGCTTTTTGCAAGGTGAAATTATAAACACAACTTTTAAGCCTTTTCCTTGTACAAGATGCTCCAAATTCCTGAGAAAACAGGGTCAGACTCTGATGCTTCGCGAAAAAGTGATACAGAAATGCGGGCACAACAAGTAGCCAAGCGCCGTCGGTCTCCTGACTCGAGTGTTGATGAAAAGCTTAGACTTTTCGAAGAAAAAATAACCAAGATGCTTTCAACTTGGAAGTCAGATATGGACAAAAAATTTGAAAAATTTGATGGTAGGTTATCGGACATTAAGAGTGATATTGAAAAGTCAGTTGACTTTATGGCATCGGAGCATGAAGAAATGAAGTTAAAAGTTGAAGGCGTTCAACAGGAATGCAAGGTCAATCAAAACCAGATAACTTTGTTGCAAGAAAATATTGAAGACCTACTTCGCAGTGCCCGAAGCTCATCTATTGAGCTAAGGAATGTTCCACATACCATAAATGAAACAAAGGATATTCTGTCTAGCTACCTAATTCAAATGAGTGAAAAAGTCGACGCGAAGGTATCTTGTAATGAGATTAAAGACATCTTCAGGATCCCCGGTAAGCCCGAGATGAATAAGCCGATTATTGCTGAACTTACCTCTACCTTGCAAAAGAATAAGCTAATCAAAGCAGTTAAGAACTTCAACAATATAAACCGCACAAGCAAACTGAATGCATCTCATATAGGCCTGCGAGGGAAGAGCTCTCCTATATTTGTAACCGAGCACCTTACAAGTAAGGCAAACCGCCTGCACTACTTGGCTAGAGATTTGACAAAAACAGGACAGTTCAAGTATTGCTGGACATCTAATGGAAAGGTCTTTCTAAGGAAGACAGATGGATCTCCAATCGTGCCTATCAATAGTGAAGAGCAGATTACAGCGCTGAAAACTAAAACAAATTGACTATTTATTGGCTTACTTATATTTTATAGCTTACTTTTAAGGCATGCAGTTTGTAACTACCAAAGAGTGAATATATTCCATACACACTACTTTCACAAAACAATATCACAATATCATTATTACTGTAACGGCAACACTCAAACCTCATGCATTCAAAACAAACACTCACACATTGCTACTCACAAAGCAAACCATCCATTTCTCCCTAATATATATTTGGTTTACCTAGGTCACACTATGTTCACGATATTATGTTCGCTCCACTATGTTACCATTACACAACTTAACAATGGATAGAAACCCAAATGGTACAATGCTTAAGGAAGTTGACGAAATTAAAGTTGCAGAATCTTTTTCGTGCTCTTTCGAAAAATGCTCTACTATTGTTTCTCAACCAGAAAAAAAGCTTAAAATTATCACGCAGAATATACGAAGTATTTATAAAAATCTCGAAATGTTTTGCACTATGTTGTCTACTTTAAAGTTTGAATGTGATATAATGGTATTAACCGAATGTTGGCTCAACGCAAACAAAACACTTCCGCAGCTTCCTAATTACAATATTGCATCCTCTGCTCACTCGTATAACAAAAATGATGGAATCGTTATTTACTACAAAAACTCAATTTGCTGTATAACCCAGGAGCCCTCGTTTTCAGGTGCAAATTGTTTAATAGTAAAAATAAAAGATCATACAGCAATTCTTGCTATTTACCGCCCACCTTCTTTCCGAAACATAGATACTTTTCTGGAGTCATTAGAAATTACATTGCAGTCTGTTAAAAACTTTAAAAACATAATACTACTAGGTGATATCAATATCGACATTAAACCAAACAACAATGACCTAAAAAGCGCTGACTACTTGAATCTTACAGCCGAATTCGGTCTTTTACCAGCACATACTCTTCCAACCAGAGAGGAAAATTGCCTAGATCACGTGTTGCTTAAGTCTAAAGCAGCAGCTTCCTCTTTTGTGCTACAAACAGCCTTAACAGATCATCTTCCTGTGCTCCTTTGCCTCTCAACCTCACCATTAAGTAAAAGTCCTGACTCTAAGGTGATCATAAAGAAAATTGATTATAGAAGCGCCTTAGCATTTCTGCAGAACTCTAACCTTCCCGCTATTTTACAAATGACAGACGCTAATGTGGCTGCCAATACTTTGGTCAACACAATAATAGATTCACTGCAGCGATTCACAATTTTCCGACCACTGCCTTGCAGACAACGCATTTCCAAACCGTGGATAACGCACGGGTTGCTGAGATGTATCCGACATAGAGATAATATGCACCTCAAAATCAGAAAATATCCAACAAATAAAATATTGGTTAAAAGCTATCGGCGATACCGAAACTATTGCAACAATCTCCTTAAAAAATTAAAAACCGATTACGAGCGTACCGAAATACAAAAAGCTGGGCAAAATGTAAAACAAACATGGAAGATCATTAAAAGGATAGCCAATGTTGCACAAACCAAACCTCCTCCTACTGAACTTTTAAAATCTGAGCTAGATGCCCATACTGCTGCTAATAAAGTTAACAAATTTTTCGCAAATGTTGGCAAACTACTTGCAGACAACATTGCTAACACTACAAATGTCACAAACACTACCTGTAATATATCATCCCAGACACACCTGAGTTCATTCGTGTTGCTAAATACAGACAAAAGTGAAGTCGAAAGGGTAATTATGGAATTGAAAAAAGACTGCGCAACCGGGTGGGATGGAATTTCATCCTCTTTTCTAAAGCAGGCCAAAAATATAATAGTTCCACCCTTAACTCACATTATTAATTTATGTTTCACGTCAGGCACTTTTCCTGTTCCTTTCAAAAGGTCTATAATTCATCCAATCCATAAAAATGGGCCTCGGGATGACGTGAATAATTATAGACCAATTTCAATTTTACCTGCATTATCTAAAGTAATGGAAAAGATAATGAACAAAAGATTAATGCAATACCTAGAACATGAAAAGATACTATCTGACTCTCAATTCGGATTCAGATCTACAAAATCTACAGAACAAGCAGTTTCTGCCTTAACAGACTACGTTGTTCGTAGTCTGGATAAGAAGAAAAAATGTGTTGGGGTTTTCCTAGATATGGCAAAAGCCTTTGATACCGTCTCCTCACCGCTACTTTTGAACAAGCTTGAAAATCTGGGTATACGAGGTACTCCATTAAAACTCTTCCAAGACTATCTTAGCAATAGAACTCAGCGTGTGAGGATTGACAGTGAGCTTAGTGATGACGAAAATGTGACGTTTGGAGTCCCTCAGGGTTCAATTTTGGGCCCAAGTCTCTTCTTGATATTCATAAATGATCTGTGTAGATATAATCCACCCCATGGGAAAATCTTTGCATTTGCTGACGATACAGCATTAATATTTGTAGGAGAGACTTGGGAACAAGTGCGTATTTCTGCAGAGAGAGGCCTACATAATGTGATCTCATGGTTACAATGCAACTTACTTACCCTAAATTTTAGTAAAAGTAAATTTATAGCGTTTGGAATCTCTAAGCGGAGCATCCCTTGCAATAATTTTTTCAAAGTCCAGGCACACACGTGTAATTTAACTAGCTATGGCATCTGCGATTGTACATACCTAGATCAAGTAGACTCCGTGAAATATCTTGGCGTTATCTTAGATGAGCAACTCACTTGGATACCCCAAATTGTAGCTACTTCTAGTCGCATCAGAAAACTCATTTGGGTTTTTAAAAATCTTAGACATGTGATCTATTTTGACTTACTTAAGTCGGTTTATTTCGCAATATGCCATTCTGTTATTGGCTATTGCATCTCAGTTTGGGGTGGTGCATGCAAGACGAAACTGATTCAACTGGAAAGAGCTCAACGCTCTGTCCTCAAAGTTATGACTTTTAAGCCCTTCCGGCATTCTACTGAAAGATTATACATGGAATGTCAAGTTTTATCAGTGCGCCAACTCTTCATCCTTGATCTCACTCTCCTATACCACAAAACTACAGATTTTGATCCTAACCAGTCTCTCTCACGTGCTGCAAAAAGTATAATATTCAAATCCATCCGCTGTTCCACCTCTTTCGCAAGAAGACATCCATACTTTCTTGGAGGTTACATTTATAACAAGTTAAATAAAATACTAAAGATCTATCCAATGACTAGACACGCTTGTAAAATTACGTTGAAAAAATGGCTACTACAACAAAATTACCTATCAACAGAAGCAATACTGTCTATTATGTCATAATTCCTGTCCTGTTCCTGTAACAAAAGCTATATATATCTTATATAATTGCCCCCTCCCCTATCATACATTCACACAGTCTCCACACGACACACCCTCATACACTCACACCTTTACACCCTTACACCCAGTCACACCCTATACTCATTCTGGCATGCATTTATCTTTCTGGAATGGTCTTTCAAATAAATTATTTGGTTTTAGTTTTTTTTAAATTATATATATATTTATAGTATATTATATTCATCTAAACTTTTTTATTGTTTATTTATATTACTATGTTCATTTTCATACATATTATGTACCTATAACGTTTTACGTAGGTGATTAAGTTAAAAGAACTAAATTGTCAATACTTAGTTATTATACATTTCGTCCGGCGGAGGGCATTGGCATGCCAAAACACAGGTTTTCCTAGTTTGGGTGTCAATGTTTTTCCAACCAGGATTATAATAATTTGGATTTGTCATAATGGACTGTTGTATGCTTAAACCGATGTTTGTAAACATATATATAATAATAAACTATTAAACTATTAAGTATTCTGTAGTTATAATGTTCAGTAGTCAACGTTTTCCAACTGATGTTTTTTTTTCTTTTTCTTTTTTTTTCTCTTGTATTTTGGCTCCACATATAGTATATTTAGCCAGTGTCAAGTATTGTAATTTTCATCGTGCTATAGAATATTTCACGTAATGTCAAGTCTTAGTCACAGTCATAGTCGAGTCAGTCAATCATAGTCCAATCTAAGTCATGCCCCAGTAAAGTGGTGGCAACTTTACTAGAAGCTTCTATGGAATTTTGGAAGCAACACGAAAAACCACGTTTCACCACATTATATCACTTGCCCACACTCATGCTCGTAATTCAGCACTTAATGCGTAAAACGCCACCAATTTTAAACATTAACACTAGAAAAAGCACAAGTTTTGAAAAATAATACAATGCAACGACGCGACGTAAGCTTTTCCGCGTTCCCGCCAAAAAAAAACTAACTGATGGTTGTTGGAAACATTAATTTACGTTTATTTGTGCGATACTGATCTGTCAATCTGTTATGATAGATTATCTGTGGTGTTCCATTCTTCTTCGATTTCGAATAAATACGAAATACAGATAAGTGCGGACGTGAATTTTGGCGGGAACGCGGAAAAGTTCACGTCATTGCATTGTATCATTTTTTAAAACTTGTGCTTTTTGCAGTTTTAATATTTAAAGTTGGTGGCGTTTTACGCATTAAGTGCTGAATTACGAGCATAAGTGTAGGCAAGTGATATAATGTGGTGATACGTGATTTTTCGTGTTGCTTCCAAAACTCCATAGAAGCTTCTAGTAAGGTTGCCACCACTTAATCAGGGCATGACTTAGAGTGGACTATGACCATCTGACTTAGACTGGACTATGACTGACACTTCAATTAACGTGAAATATTCTAAACACGATGAAAAATTACAATACTTTACACTGGCTAAATACATAATGTGTGGAGCCAAAACAAAAGAAAAAAAAAGTGCAGACGTGTTTTCTTCTATTTTACAGCACACCACATTATAAAGCCTTCGTTTGGCTTGCTAACTTGGCTAAAGGTGATGATATGAATGTGTGTGTGATTTTTACGATTTATTGAATATAAAAAGAACTAAAATGTACGTAGTACATTCCGTATCTGTGACTGATTTTTTAGAGATCGCGGAACTGTTTTCAGAACAATCCTTGCGATAACCATCATAGTTTTAAATGAGCTACTTTGAACTTGTTTTTAATCTGCAACTTTTATCCCGCTGAACTTTAACCCTGTAACTTTAAGTTTTAATATTCACCAGTAAAGTGAAACTGAGTTGAGTGCCTAGTTTAAACTAGAACTACAGACTACATAATATAATATAATAGTTCGTACTAGTTCTAACTCACTGTGGACGGTGAAGAGAATATCATACATTTGAATAATGCTGGAGTTGTTTCCAAGTTGTTATTTTGTCTAATGTTTATTTCTATTAGAATTGAAGGGCGAAATTAAAGGTAGAGTAAGCGAAACTTTGCTGAAGAATAATCTACGCTTGTATTTAATTCTAGTCAGTTTTCTAAATGGTTTTAAAATTATTATTACCTAGTATTTTTATTTATTTTGTTATTTGTATTTAATTTTGGTATTGCAGTATAATGACATTTTATTGATTTGACTATTAGTTTGAGACTGAGTTCTGCCTAGTACCTACCTTTTGTATTAGATTGAATGTGAAGTTGTGGTAATTATTTGTCAATTGTATGGGTGTAACTGAAGTACCGATAAAAAAATCTTCTTGCATATGAATTTTATTAAATGGGTAAAAATATGGATAACATTAATTTTTATTGGTGGCTTTATGCCTTTTATCAATTTAAGAAATACGACAAAACATAAAGCAATGTTCAAATTCATGTGTTGCAAATTCTTTGTTTAAAAAGTAACAATGGGAGCAGGTAAAATAAATCTTTGAATAGTTATTTTAATAGTTCTTAATAATAGGTACCTTATTATTTAACAAAAGAATTATTTTACCTACTAAAGTAAATAGTTGTAATTTATATTAGATAATATTAAAAGTTCAAAGTACCTAAGTACCAATAGGTACTTTAGGTACTTAGGTACTTGGGTTAGGTAGGGTCACAGATAACCCCCAATAGATACCGCATTACGGGATTTTTGTTCGGATCCTAGCTCACCAGAACTGGCGGAAGGCGCCGGTTGCGGGGACTGGAGCCAATGCGCTATTATTGGCTGTTTCGAGTGACGCCCTAATAATGAACTCTAATAATTGGTCAAAACTAAGGCCGTGCTGCGAAGCGGCGATTTATATAGACCCATTTACGCCAATGCGTGGTGCGCGGTCGTCGTCTTTCATGCGGTATCTATTGGGGGTTATCTGTGGGTAGGGTGCTCGAACTACATATTTATTCAAGAATCTAAGCACTAAAACCTGACAAACGCGTTTGCTTTCAACCTGATAGGTGCAAGTTAAAAGGTATGCTGCCTTCTCGATTGAGTGAAAGTTATATTAACGATTACAATGTTTTTATTCTCAAACTTTCCTTACTACAAACTATACATAGTAAGTATTGCTAAATACGACTGTCTACGTTAAAAAAAACATTTGGATTGCACAATGGCTTACAGGCAGTCCAAATGCTCCAGCAGTAGTATTCTCAACATGCTGGCAACAATGGTAATGCGTTCTGCCAAATAAGTACATATAGCCAAGCATGGTCACCCAACGCTTTAAACAGCCTATCCGATAAAGTTTAACAGCTCTTAATTTCGCTTTTTTTTTTCTTTTTTTTTTTATGTAAACGAATGACGTGACGAACTAGTCGTTCGCCGGGTGTTAAGCGTCACAGCCGCTCATTACAGATTGCAGTGTCACTCGGAACTCTAAATGAAAGTTTCGCGTGACACTGCGCACTGCGCACGTCATCCTGAGACATCACACAGTCTAAAAAAGATTCCTAGACTGTGAGATCAGTTCTTAAGTCTCATTTGCCCAGTAATTACACTAGCTACAATGCCCTTCAAACCGGAACACAGTAGTGCTTGCACACTACTGCTTGGCGGCAGAATAACTGGCAAAGCGGTGGTACCTACCTAGACGAGCTTTGCAGAAAAGTCCTACCACCTAGTAGGCTTGACACGTTCCTGCAAAGCATTTGGGTATATGTCCACGAGAGATAAGTACAAACTTAAGAGCTGTAAAACTTTAGTTCAGACGGGCATTAGTATCCTTTATTATCTATATCGTTAACTTTATTTTTTCTTGGACCACAACCCCCATGTAGTTACGTGCGCAGACCTTTACCGTAAGTGGCTCGGCTGCTTTAATTAAGTAAGCAATATTAACTTAATTGCACTGCTTTTACTAAGGAAGCGCCCATTTCAACTAACTTTGTAGTCATACTCGATATTAATATTAATATGTAACTTTTCTATATCTCTGTCTATTCGTTACTATTTCACGAATACTGAACCGATCTTCTTGATCAGAGGTGTGTTAATTGGATCTAGAGAAGGACAGAGAATATTTGTATCGCGGTAAAGTACCTGTGTTAGATAATTTAAGGACATACACAACATAGATAGGGACTGAAAAATAGCAGCCTTACACTGTCTGTTGGAATTAGCTCTCTGCTATTCGCTTATTCCGAAGTTACGTGCCTCATTGTGCGGAGGGCGACCATTTCGTCTAAGAATAAGAACAGTTTTATTATACCAGATAGACCAGAGAGTCCTTCCAAAAAAGGTTGTCGCCTACACAACCTTAGTTTTATACTATTTTAGATCTATGGAGAAAGCTTGGTGTTTCCTTGAGCGATAAGATCCGAAATGAGGAGATCCGCAGGAGAACTAAAGTGGCCAATATAGCTCTTAGAATTAGCAAGTTGTAATGGCAATGGGCAGGCCACATCGCTCGTAGAACTGACGACCGATGGGGAAGAAAGGTTCTCGAGTGGCGACCATGAACCGGAAGACGCAGGGTGGGGCGGCCCCCTACTCGGTCAACCCACGATCTGATGAAAGCCGCGGAGAGCCGATGAATGCAGGAGGCGAGCAGGCGCTCAATGTGTCGCTCTCTGGGATAGACCTATGTCCAGCAGTGGACGTCTTCAGACTGTTGTTGATGATGGTGATGATGTTTATAGTATTAATAATAGGTGATCAAACGAACTTCTCAAGTGAAGTTCGATCATTATTATATGAATAGCTCCATTCGAAGATATAGTTATAAAACCAGGTAGTCCTTTTAATCGTACAGGTAGATTCGCACGCTTTTAGATTTTTATCGATTAAAATATCGATAAAGTATCGATACGGTATCGATACGGATATCGGAACGGTCTCCTCACTACTGTCATGGCGCCTCTCTATAGTGTCATTCTTTTAGAGAAATTATACAAAAACTTTTGTAATAATTATGTATTATATATTGTTTTACCAACAATATATTACATGGATTATGTCATTTGAATTAAATAATAATAATAGGGTAGTGGAGGGAAGGGTTCTTACTACCTATATCTTCGAATGGAGCTATTCATATAATAATGATCGAACTTCACTTGAGAAGTTCGTTTGATCACCTATTATAATTCATAGCTCCATTCTTCAGATATAGTTATAAAACCAGGTAGATGTTCAGAGACAAAAAGTTTTTGGTAAATAAGCATTTCAAGATATATGTATATTGCAAATGAAACGAAGATATTTCAAATATAAGTAATCAGTTTAAAAAAGAAAAGATAACTTTTAACAGCAATCACTGTATACCTACATAGTAGATATATGTATAATCATCTTTCACAAATAGCACATTATTATAGGTTTTAGTAAGCTATTGGTTTTGTAATGATCAAGTAAAGTTTTCGACAATGATTGGACCACTATAAAACTTACTTGCTAATAAGCTTGTAAGTTTGGTATCCAACCGGTGGGCTACCTTATGGGTAGAATTAACAGGAATACCATAATTATGTTTTAGCGCTTGCTAAGCGGCTACCATGCGTGGGCACTGATAAATGTGATCACATCGATCCTACTCGCTGCTAAAACGTATTTTATTTATCGGCTGATGGTTTGTTCTGTGGAGTATTTTGTGAGGGAATTTGTGAGTTAGGCTGTCAAATTTATAAGCATGTACCGAAAAGTAGGTGATCTCCTGAGCATTTGGCCCCAATATTAGGTTTTTCATGAAATAATAGTAGATTCGGTTGCTTATGACCGCTGTCATTTTTAATGAGTTTCATTAATAATACAAATTCTTCAGGCTGTTAATGATGAATAATAGAAATATTTTTAATTTATATTATTTTTATGATTTTTCGAAATCAGAATCATATTATTGACATTAACTTTTAATAGCGAAAGGGTTTGTACACGTGGTGAGCAATGCCTGAATCAATGAAGATGGTAAGTTTTGTAATTTGGTTCAAGGACAAACTATTACCGTGTGGGTATCAATCTGAAATAAAGGCCAAAGGCTGTTTGAGGGATCCGTGTATGTGGGTGATGCTTGGTCTATTTCTAAATGCTCTTTAGCAAGCGCGATACTTTTTCATCAGAAGTAATTTTCTTGCCCAAAATAAAGAAGCAGTCGTGCGATGGCTATTTAAAAAGTTAGATTATGACGCTCCCTTTTGGAATTTTTCGTTAAAAACAAAATGACTGAAGTGATCCCAGAATTTTAAGAAATTACAACTATCGTTTGAATAGTATTTTCACCACAATTTGTAGATAAGTAAACCCTCGTTGCAAAGAATAGAGGACTAAAATTCCAGCTGATTGCTCGCTAACAGTTTGTGAAACCCATAAGGATCAATGGAAAAGGGCAAAGCCAAGTAAAACAGTAATAGTGCCAATATATAGTAAAGACATCAACGGCAAAGGCCATCTTTTTTTTTTTTTTTTTTTGGATTCACTACCGTGAGTTGCAAAAGCTAGATAGCGTTAGATTGTCCGAAATTTGCTACTAACAATAATTTGAAATACTTGATATGTGCTAATTCAGTACCTATAAGGGTTGACCATCTTGATTTTCCACTTGTTTTTACGAATTCGTTAAAATACAAGTTGAGGGCCTCGCTTAGGTTAATTAGTTCTATGCCTAACTAACTCTAACTCTGCCTAAGGGTTAGGCTCTTCTCTCTTCTCTTTGATAAGATAAACAGTGGCCTGATCTTCGTTGCTGGCAATTTTTTTTTTTTGCTGCGTATGGTGTAATTATCAAAATTAAGTACACTGTGTACATAATCATAACAAAACAACTCACTATTAATAAATTTTCAAGTTGTTACAAAACCGCCAACTTAATGCATAAGAGATCAGACCACAGTAATTTATTGTTTTTTTCTAATCTGTGGACACAGTAATAACAAAAAACGAAATAAGGTTGTTAGTCCTCCTATATCTCCAATAATAATACCCATGTCCATCGCACGACATACACCTTGAGTATTTTAAGAGCGTACAACGCCATCTAGTTTCACTCGGGGTAAAATTGTTTCAGAACAACATCAACGAAGCCACTATCATGCTCCTATCAAGCACAAAGATTATAACAAATAAGTGCACTTTTCCAAAATATTGAAATAATTCTTTTACCATAGTTGGTTTTTTAAATTATTTTAAAAATACCATTACTAATAAGACATGAACATTTTGCATAAACATTGCTTCCTTTTTGCTTCTGCAACATGTGCTTGGCTGTTCTTTAAAACATCAGGTAGGTATCATAATATTTTTCTAAGCAGATTTCATCGAAATTCGTCTAGTAATTGCAGCGTCATGCGCTTTGAAAGGGACATGTTACATTGAGCTGTAAGATGGTGGCGGTAGTCTTTGACTTATGATTTTTCTTATTTTTTTTTTTTTTATTTTTTTTTGGTATGTTTTATATGAAGTATGAACTTCAATTATTCAATTTTACGCCAAATTGTTAATTCTCAATTTCAAATTGAATATAAAGTTAAAAAAGGATCATTTCATCATTTTTTTTTTTGTTTATAAATAGTTTAATGAAAGCATCGATACTTTGAGAGTTAGGAATGTATAATAATAAGTATCGATATTTAAATTTAATATGAATCCATAGGCAATAGGCGTGAACTATTGAGTTACATAGATAAACTCTTTATTGAAACACCGCATCATTAATAATTAAAGGCTAAGTAAACAAACTTAGACTTAGACTTTGGTGGAGCTTAGGTAAAATCGATTAAGCGATACGTAAGTATCACAACATGATGTATTAGTTATATATTGTAAGCAGATATAGCCAATATTCTCAAGTACATTATAACTGTAAGTGTTATGCAGCTTTTCTCGTTCTGAGAAGGAAAGAAATATGTGTAGGCAGTATGTCTTCATTGTTCGTCACGTATAATGTATTATACAGTATCCATTGAATATAAAGTCATTTTTAGTGGTGGCTTGAAATAGTTCAACCTGCCTTGCCTGTAGGTACCAGCATGAAATACCTACCGCATTTGGCTATCTGTTCTGGCGCTTGTGGAGGAGGCTAAATAGTTCTGACGACACATACTTAAAATTTCTACTAGCTCTTAGGGCGTAGGTCTGTTTCTGTTAGTTATACATTCCTGCCTCCCACATTCAGAGACGAGGGTTTTTTTTTTTTTTTTATAATATATAAGCCTTAGAAATGGTGGATATGCTTGGCTTTTGCCTCACTTTAACCTCGTTATTTCTAGTTCGCACTTCCTGCGAGACCACTGCAATGTCTTTAAAAGACTAAATCTGTCTCTTTTACCTCTTTCGTGAGGCCTTTTCAAAAAACGGAAGCCAACGTTGGATATATATCCAAGGTTGGTATTGCATGGGTTAGTATATATTGTCGGGAGAAAGAGAATTATTCTCTGTAGAGTCATACACACTTATATGCATTATACAAGGGGTATTAAATATGCCCAATTATTGTCCACGGACTCAACATGAATCGTGGATTCAATTTCTAGATATAGGTAGGTATAGTACCTATGCAGGTATAGTGATTTATATATCAGAAAAAAAATGTGGATAGGAAAATAAATTACTTATCGAGTATGTAGAAAAATATTGTAATAAACTCGCTTGAACTAAGCCAGATATAGCCTTCATGCTCTTTTTATTAGAACCTTCGTGTATGACCCGCAGTCAACCGCCATGTTTTATAGCATCTTGTCTAGCCTTCGTGATAACCCGCAGTTAATCCGCCCGGCAGACTAACGGGATGCTTATAATATGAGTTTTACAATACTTATGAAAATGACAAGATAAGTAGGTATATTATACTTTTTTTTTTTTTTTTTTACTAGTTTTATTATAACCTTCGTGTATGACCCGCAGTCAACCACCAGGTTTTTATAGCATCCTGTCTAGCCTTCGTGATAACCCGCAGTTAATCCGACTGGCAGACTTACGAGGTGCTTATATGAGTTTAGGAAAACTTATGAAAATGACAAGGCAAGAAGTACTCTTTTTATTATAACTTTCGTATATGGCCCGCAGTCAACCGCCAGGTTTCATAACATCCTGTCTAGCCTTCGTGATAACCCGCAGTTAATCCGCCCGGCAGATTTATGAGATGCTTATATGAGTTTAGGAATATTTATGACAATGACAAGGTAAGTAGGTATATTATACTCTTTTTTATTACAACCTTCGTGTATGACCCACAATCAACCTCTAGGTCTTTATATCATCCTGTCTAGCCTTCGTGATAACCCACAGTTAATCCGCGTGACAGACTTACGAGATGCGTATATGAGTATAGTAATACTTATGATAATGACAATGTAAGGAGGTACTAACCTTCATATTTTTCGATCTCAGTTCCTGATTTGAATCGGAGTAGAGGTACACCTGACGACGCGACGCGACGCCGCAACGCCGTGACTGGTGTCTTCGTATTACTCAAGTTTTTCTTGATTTTCTTTTTGTAACGTTGTATTAATTTATCTTCCTTTTTTCGTTTCGACAATTTCAACATGATAAAATAATTTGCGACGAAATATTTTGAGGCGCGTGCGTCCTCTACCACGCACGAAAAAAGAATGACACTATAGAGAGGCGCCATGACAGTAGTGAGGAGACCGTTCCGATATCCGTATCGATACCGTATCGATACTTTATCGATATTTTAATCGATAAAAATCTAAAAGCGTGCGAATCTACCTGTACGATTAAAAGGACTACCTGGTTTTATAACTATATCTGAAGAATGGAGCTATGAATTATAATAAATAAATATTTAATAATATTATTGTAATATGTTTTAATAAGAAATATTGTAAAAAGTGTAGGCTTAAGTTGCTAAAATAAATGCGTGAATAATCAATAAAATATTAAGAAAATATTTGTGGACATTTCACACAGCGCCACCTAGCCCCAAACTAACAGAGCTAGCATGGACACCAGAGATACAGATAACTAAGAATAATGTGTTTATTGTTTTTTTTTATCCCGTGACGCGTCTTTGATTTCATTTCTGGCTCTGAAATCAGTGTTTTACATGTTGAGTCACCACAGTAAAGGTCACTCAAGAGTTATCTTAAATTACAACAATTAGAATGTAATCCGAGAAAACATTGTAAAGGTCAGTTTCGGTTACGTTATTTTCGCTAAAACTTTCTGTACGCTATGTTTTTCTACAAGAGGCATAATTCAATGAACTTTATTTCTACAGTAACTTAAAAGTAGGTGACGGAAGATAGTAAACGGTTTTCGTTCTTTTCTAAGCCAGAGAGTTTAGTGATCCTGGGAGAATTGAACACACTTGCCCGCATAAGTAATTAGAGCAAGCCTCGAGCTTCAGGTCCCGAGGGCCACGCATTGTGTTCGGGAAATTCGATGCACTTAGTTAATTAATAGGTATATAAAACTATGAGTTATTTAATTACTATAATAATGAGCTTTGGTTTAGTTTGGACGTGCCATTACACATACTGCATAAAACGGCAAACATTGAAAAAAAACAGCGTCTTTTTCTATGAAAGTTTTTTTAGTTTCTTTGCACTTCTTTTCTGCAGAAACTTCATTTTTCGAGATAAAATTATCTATCTTCGTCTTAGAGCAGTGTAAGTAATCTGTGTACAAACATACAAATTAGCTCAAACGTTTTTGGGTTCAGACTAATGGAGATGGGAATAGAGATTACAATCTTTACAATAAAATACAGTACAATACAACAACTCTTTATTGCACAAATAATCAAAAATAATAGACAATAACAACAAAATATTACGAAGCCTAGTACAATGGGTGGTCTTATCGCTATACAGTGATCTCTTCCAGGCAAGCTTGGGATGGTCAGGAAAGTAAGAGACTATCATAGTGGTTGTTGGTGCGGCAATTGACAAAAATTAAATCTTTGTATTTTCTGAATCTATGGATCACTTCAAGAGATTATTATAATCCAAAAACATTATATTCATTCACCAACACACTAAGCTAAGGTATAGGGCATCACTAAACCATGAGCTAACTCATTACTTAAAAGCTTCCCCGACTTTTAGCTTAAAATGCTCAAAACCATGCATTATCCTAACACCTCAACTAATCCGACCCACCCTTTATAATTTCACACGAGAACAAAATGATGGTAATTGTTTATCGTGTAAACAACTGCAGCGAAGTGGAAAACTGTGTTATGTTATGTTCTAATGTACGCTATGCTATGTTCTGACGTAGGTTATGTTAAGTTATGTTATGTTGCGTGAGTGATATTCAGTAAACAGTACGGAGCGAAGGTATGTGCTCATGTAAATATTTTATTATTGTTAAAACGTGTTCTATCAAGCGTTGTAAGGTTTATGACGTTTTTTAAGCTTCCACACAGAGTTTTATAGTCTTTTCAGTAAAAGTCTGTTTTTTACGGTAAATTGTGAAGGACTTGTCTTCAGGCGTAAAATGAAGCGAGCTCTACGTCTTAAAAAACGACGAATGAGTTTCATCATAGCTTAACGGATTTCAACTCTCATGAAATATTTAAGTAGTAAGTAGTTTTAGAAGCCTGAACTGGTAGTTAATATTCAAGCTGAAATATGGCCTGTATCTCTGTATGAATCTGTATTCAAGAACGGCATTCAGTTGTGAATCAATGGACATATCCAGTTTTCTTTCTTAAAATCATAATTTTGTATTTTATTATACGACCTGAATGGGACGTAGGTAGCCCATGGATACAAGAGGAAAGCAGCCACTCAAAGTGGCGTGCTATGGAGAAGGTATATTCAGCAATGAACGTCTTTAGGCTGATGATGATGATGATAGTCATGACTGTTTTATTTGTACTTACTATTCAGTTTCGTCAAATATTAGTATTTTTGCCAAAGTGCAGCACTTTATAATAAATACATAAATAATATCTAAGCTGGTTACTTTATATTATTCCCATAGACGAATATGATTCAATTGCAAATGAATGCAAAGAAAACTAGAAAGTACAACTTCTAACAGTAAATTTCAATTCTTCAACATCGCCTGAAGGTTCTGAATAAAATTATTATTTTTAAAATTTATGAAGGTTTCTATTTTCATGTAGAATTTACAAAATGTCGTAATGTAAAATAATACGGGGTGTGGTTGGAGTATATATTAACATATTTAAAGTATTTTACTGTAAGAAACATGAAGTCAAGTTCTGAATACAGTTATCGTTGCCACATTGTTATTTCGAACCCAGATAGTGGTTCATTAGAATTTGAAATTTTCTTTTCTACATCGAACTAGGTTTCTAATTATTTTAAATGATCACTAACAGCATAAACTTGTGTTCTTACATCTTTGGCATTCGTTTTAGTTAGTTTATATTTACTTTTTTATATATAACGACCTTAAGTCAAAGTAAAACAAAAAACAGAATGAGATAAATCATTTAAAATTAATTTACAATTTTTTTTCTTTCTACTTTATAAATTTATCTTAACAATGGAAATAAAACCGGATTCTAGTTAATCATACGAGGCTCTTCTACTGGTACTTATACTATGAGTCCTATACACATCTGAAAAAAGACAACTCGCAAATTACATACGTCTATATTATATCTTATACACCTAGATATAGGGTTCACTTTGTAAGATCTGCTAGCACAACAAAACCTGAAACTTAGTACTTAGTGAATTAGAGCTGTGACTGTTTAAATTCAAGCCCTCCACACGACATAATTTTCGTTTAGACCGAAAATACTTCAGGGAGTCAGAAGACAAAGCCTGAATAATGTGACTTCAAGTGGAAAATACGAGTTCTAACAAACGCGCAACTCATCGCAGACTTCAAACAAAATTCATTTAATAAACATATCTAATTTAAACAAAACTTTTAATTATAATCAATTTGCCAAAATACATCAGAATTATGGTTGAGATCATAAGTAAAGTTTTCTGAATCGTCTATATAAAGTAAAGTTTTATGGTTCCAAGCTATCCAATTATTTGAAGCTGTTTTTGTGATGAGTATTTTTAATGGTTTGAAAAAAAATCCCTATTATTAAACACTAATAGATAAAGGTGAAACAATGTCTTTTTGTTTTTTAGGGTCCCGTACCCAAAGGGTAAAACGAAACCTATTACTAAGGCTCCACTGTCCGTCCGTCTATCTGTCTGTCCATCTGTCACCAGGATTGTACTTCATGAACCGTGATAGTTAGACAGTTGAAATTTCCACAAATTATGTATTTCTGTTGCAGCTATAACAACAAATACTAAAAAAAGAATTAAATAAATATTTAATTGGGCTCCCATACAACAAACGTGATTTTTTTGCTCGTTTTTATTGATAAGGGTACGGAATCCTTCGTGCGCGAGTCCGACTCGCACTTGGCCGTTGGTTTATTTTTTTTGTGCGAACTTCATGCTAACCATGCCAAAGCAGATTTTGATGAAATTAAATTTTACAGGTTAATTTGTTAAGGAAAAGTTTGAATCACGAATAGGATTCTTTCAAAGATTAGATAAAGATTTTTTCTTCAAGTTTTTCACTTCAAGGTTTACAGTGATCTAGCTACTGGAATATTAGATAATTAAAATTATTGACAAAGTCACTGTCATAGTGGTTCTCATAGTCACTCACACAGTAATTGCATATTTATCGATGAGTATTTTTTTAACTGTCCATTTTAAAACCAACTGTTTTTAAGCTATTAAATTAAAAATACGAAAGTTAGTAAGTTGAGAGTAGCAGTAGTGGCGAGATGGGAATTTGGTGAGATGAGAATCAGGATTACTGCTGATAAGAATACATATTACAAAATACTCATAACGTCAAAATCAAAATTTTGCCATGATTAAAATAACATTGTGTCTTTTTATTTATCTACTAGTTGACCCACTCCGGCTTCGCACGGGTTGATTAGTTTTACGCCTTAACCCTGTTTAAGGGTAAGAGGGAAGCGAAAGAGGGACGGCAATAGATAGGTGGCAGGCAAAACTTGCCTTCCTTGCCGGCCTTATCATATTCCCTTTTTTCCATCTTCCCTTCGATAGGATGAGTAAAAAAATCCAAACAAAAAAATTCTTGCATTAAGATTACATACATGTTTCTACGTGCAACCCGAACTTGGCCGTTTTAGTAAACAAAAAGTATCCTAAGTATTATTCTAAAAAATTAGCTATAACCATACCAAATTTCAGTAAAATCCGTTCATTAGTTACAACGTGATGCGTGTTCAAAGGGACAGACAGACAGACAAAAAAATTCAAAAAAAATGTTTTCATTTCTATATCAATAAAGAAGTGTAATGCACCAAAATTTTCAAAAAATATTCAATGTACAGATTTAGCACAGTTACAGTTTTATTATATGTATAGATCAAATATTTCAGCATGCATAAATGCAGAAATATTTGATGTATTTGTATGTATTTGAAGTATTTGATTTCAAATATTTAAAAAAACTGAGTTATTTGCTGAGTATTTTATTTACTTTCTACATTGCTGCAACATCTAGATTTTTTTTATGGTAACACCATATTTATTCCAGTAGCTGGAATAAATATTTTCAACGCAAATTGAGCATTAATCTGTATTAGCGTGCACTGGAACAGAGCACTCTCACAATTTGCATATCATACTCATTTCAACAGTAATTTGAATAATTGTTTAATTCCATACCACGTTCGTTCAGATATTTTGATTTATTGCAGTCAACGGTTTCAACAAAATTTCAGATAATTATGATTTTTATAGTACTATCATCTGCTCAGCGTAATCTATATATTAATTTCTCAAGGAAAAATTTTAATTTTGATCCCGTTCGTGATTCAAATTTTTCCTTTACAAATTAATCTGAAAATTTCAGATTTTACAAGTTTGTATAAAGGGGTTTCCGTATAGTATCAGATATTAATATTTTTCTGGGGTTTAAAATACCAATTGGAATTATGTATTTTACAATATTACAAGAACCGTGGTACTTTATAAATGAGGATCTAAATAAATCGGGACCTAAAAGTAGACTTTTTCGTTAATGTTATGAAAAAGTTCATCAAAACTCATGAAAGTAAGCTTCACCACCATGTGAACGTTGAGGTGATCTAGCTCCTCGACAATACGGACATCTAAAGAGACTAAAAAACCTAAAAACCTTTAATAAAAATAAAACCTTTAAAACCTTTGGATAAAATCTTTTGAGTTTTTTTTTTAATGGGCAATGTGCCTTTATTTCTTAAGCTAACTACTACAAACTACAATAACATAAACTATCTACACTATCTACTACAAAGAACATTTGGACTGTACACTAGCCGCGATGGCCTGTAGACAGTCCAAATGCTCCAGCCTACTACCGGTAGGTAGCGTACCCAATATGCTGGCAACATTGCCTCGTTGGATTGGAATGCTGATTCGTTGAGCCAAATAAGTGCCAGCACTATGGTCTTTTGAGTTAATTTAGTGGTAATGATAGTGAACCATAAGTGATGTGTTACTCAAAAAGAACACACCAACATTATGTCTCCTCCGTAATAACTTTTTTTTATTGTCCCTAGACATTAAGAAAAGTGTTAATGGCCATATTCTTAGTAATCCTCTACTTAGCAGTTTAGATTAAATTCATAGTACTTATTAGTCATTTATAGGTTAGATTGTAATTTTAATGAAGTACTTTTTACTGTTCTTCAATAGAAAAAATTTAAATATGGAAATAGTTACTCGTATAGATACGAGTAACTATTTCCTCGTATAGATACGAGTAACTATTTCCATATTTAAATTTTTATAATCGCTATGTTAAAGTATCATCAATTATCTACACAATATATTTTATCTACACAAGAATTTATGTAGATAATGATATTTATCTTTATACTACCCACAGTTACCGTACCCTATATACAAAGGTCGCACACATTAAAATGAGTGAGGTTGACCATTACCCGAATGACCTAACGGGGTGGCTCTATATGGAAAATTAACGCCAGGGAGCGCCGAGGGAGTCTGCATGTTGCGATCGTATTGCAGCTTTAATTAGTGTCTTGTTTTACTGTGTTTTATACAGCAAGCAATGTATGCGTGTAATAATTAACTGTTCATGTATATGTAAGAGTTTCAGGTAAAGTGTCATAAAATATTTTCATTTTGCTGCACACAACATCTATGTAATGTGTGTGGTTTGGCCATAACTGATGTTTCTTCTTTATTAATACTTAATTTAATTAAAAGTAACTTTTCAGTTTATAGTTTCTGTATTTTGTTTAGTTCTGATATATGTTTGCGCAAATTAATTTTATGCAGTAAAAATTCTGTCAAGCACTTATTTTTTTAATTTATCTTATCATTAGAGCCAACCTACCTACTAGTTCCCACGTGTGTACCTCTATAGCTAAAGAGATGATTTTGTACTGCTCGCCAGAGATGCTATTGAGCCCCTAATGGTTTGTATTAGGTCTGAGGTCGGGATAGGCTCGTTAACACCTTGCTCCCTTACGTACTATACATATATTCTGTACCCTTACATAGAAGGGGACCTTCGGACTCATGAGTGATTTGTATGGTGACTTCAACCATCTTCTCAAACAAGTCCGTCAAAGATGGTAACGAAATTGTGGCACGTATCACCGTAAGCGCTGGGGGTGTCAGGGACTCAGAGGTCCATCATGACCCACGGGATGTACTTTGGCAAGTGCTAGGAGGGCGCCGGTGTGTCCCATAGGAGATCCCGGAAAAAAAGACAATACAAAACGGTATTTATGGTCCCAGCGTAAGAAACCACCCCATCTCTTCCCACCAATGAAGCGGAAAATATACGCTGTGCTTTTATCGTTATTTTGTTCTGAAACACGTGACATTGTTCTTCTTTGGCGATTACCTTCACCTTTACTAATTTTTTTTATGGTAATGAATGACGTAGCTAGACGTTCGCCTAATTTTAAGCGTCACGGCTGCCCATAACAGATTGCAGTATCATCAGGAACTCTAAATTAATATAGTTTTGCGTGGCACTGCACTGCGCACGTCATCCTGAGACTTCACACAGTATAGTAATAAGATTACTAGATCATAAAGTCTCATTTGCCCAGTAATTTCACTAGCTACAATGCCCTTCAAACCGAAACACAGTAGTGCTTGCACACTACTGCTTTGCGGCAGAATAATTGGCAAAGTGGTGGTACCTACCTAGACGAACTTTGCATGAAAGTCCTACCACCTAGTAATTCATTCTTACTGTGGATTTACTTTTAAGATGCAAGTTATACTCATACTCAATACTCATGGAAAACTTAGGAAATATGAAAGCCTCAAAAAATAATCGATATCATACTCTGCATGGTTCTATAGATGAAGTATTCCCACTTGTGACTATTTTTAGAGCACCGATTAAAGTATAGCACTCAGGGTAAACGGTAGTGCTTTCCAACAACCCATCAGTTGTGGCATTTCCTGCTGTAATTTACCGATAAGTGCTTGGGAACACACTTGCATATATATTTGTGCCTTTATAAGCAGCATAAATACAAAAATTTACAACATATAGGAAAGTTTAAGGTTCCTGTAGTTATGTAAGAAACCCAGGCCATACTGAGTATTGTCTCTTTCTGCTACCATCATACCACGTTCCTGCTTTTATCTTATTTTAAGCGACCTTAAAAAGTTTCTGTAAGTTAGCACCTATTTTTTTTCTGGTCTAAACCATAGAAAGCCGTTGCAGGATGCAAGCAACCACTCAAAGTGGTGCTCTTAAGAGGTTTGTATTCAGCTGTGGACGTCTTCAGACTGAAAGTGATGGTGTTAATGTTTATTTTCAGTAACAAATCAATGAAGACACCTCTAGATTACCAATCTGTGACTCCTCTTTTATTAGTCCTACCTTAGTGCCACCTATACGTATCTATAATAGCACTGAACAATAAAGATAAGACATAGCACGTGAAAACTGCCATAGAGCAGTTAGCACGTACTGAGGTGTCTGACTTAGGATAAGAGTAACGCTAAAGTAATACGGTTTTATTGCCACTGGATTTATAAAATTTCAAGATATGGTTGATGTTATGGGGTATATTTGGATTTTAGTTCGTATTTTAGAATTCATATAGGATTTTATGAATAAAATACTGTTAAAGCACTGGCTTAGATAAAACGATGAATTGCGTTGAGTGGCCGGCAGCATTTGGATGAGAAGAATGAGAAGACCATACCTTTAGCCTAGCGAAGTCTATTTTACAGAAGCAAACTAACGCCGAATGACTATGGTAATGAGTTTTCTAGTTTTGAAGTAGGTAAGGAAGAAATGAAATGGTGTTTATTTGTTTAAACCAAATACTTAGGTACGTTAATTATAACTGACTAGCAGCCGCGATAGTATACCTTGTTTGGGACCAAAGTATCAGGTATGTACCCGGATTCCAATTAAAACTAATCGTAGGTTTTTCTATTTTTATATTACCACTAGCTGCGACTGCATCCCGCGGCTTCGCCCGCGTGGATATTCATTTATCGCACTGAGCAACCCTGAAAAAAGACGCCTACCTAAAACTACACACTCACTCGCGAGCCACTTGCAAACCAGCGAAAAGAGTGACCTCGAAATAAACCAGTTAACAATCATTTACGCATCTTCTATCTCCAGGATTACTTATCATCATCATCATCATCAGCCTGAAGACGTCTACTGCTAAACATAGGTTTCCGCCAAATTTCAAACTTAACAGAGAAAGACAAAACACAAAATAACTATTCTTAAGTAACCGTTTAATTTTAAGCAAGTTCTCTGTACCCAATGTCAAACCAAACTCTAGTTGCTTCAGCATCAACAGCCTTAAGACGTCCACTGCTGAACATAGGCCTGCCCCATAGAGCGCCACTTCGAGCAGCTGCTTGCCTCCGTCATCCATCGGCTCACCGCGGTTTTCGCCAGGTCGTCGGTCCACTGAGTGAGTGGCCGGCATACGCTGTGTCTCCCGGTTCGCGGCCCGCCACTCGAGAACCTTTCTTACCGATGGGGCGGTTGTCAGTTCTACGAGCGATGTGGCCTGCCCACTGCCACTTCAACTTACATATTCAATATCAGTATTTCTGAAAAGGCGTGTAGGTTTAATGTCAAAATATCTTTACTAGCACGAAGAAGGGCACTAGAAACACACACCCTCGTCGTTTTATTTCTAGATATTCTAGAATTATATCTGCACAACACAAGGGTGAGATAGGTATTACTGTTTGTGAAGGACAGCGAAGCAAAATTTACGACTTTGACCTTCTGGAAACTATAACGTGGGACGATGAAGATGTTATGAAGAGAGAATAATAATTTTCATAGCTCGACTTATCTTATCTTTCTTGTTGTTAAATCCCCATTCTATGTCCCAGCAAAAGAAACGTAATGCTGGTGATAATATTATCACTAGACTCAAATTATTAGCACCTGCTTTTTCCACCTGGAAATGAACATCGATCGTAGTATCATTGACTTAACTACTAATTCCGTTTGCACTTGGACGTGGTGGTAATGACAAAGGTGTTACGTAATATTTCGTTCTAATATTTGGTGGTTTTCGTTTCTAGATAATATAAATCAAAATTCAGTCATATAATTATATCTACTAAACAATGGCAGTTGTTTGGATGTTTATTCATAAAGAAATAGGTAATAACGTCCAACGATCACATAGAACCTGGACCATAACTAGGATTTTCCTTATCTAGGGACCCAGGAATTACGAGGACCATGGTCCCAAAACACCCAGACACAGAACATGTATTTCCGCTTATTTTCCTGAGCACAAACACTTTTCCTGTCGCGGGAATCAAACCCGCCGTCTCTAGGTTATGAGCCAACCTGCTCAAGCAACACATCACAGAAACTGTCATCACAAAGGTATTACATTTTTTTGATATAATAACAAATATCTATACTTATAATAAAACTGTAACAGGTCCAATTCTGCACATTGAAGATACTTTGAATTTTTTTTATGGACGCTCCCTGTTATCGATTCTGAAGCCAAATCTATATTTCCTTTCATTTTTGTCTGTCTGTCTATATCTTTGCTGAGCATCACGCCAAAACTACTGAATGGATTCAAATGAAACTTGGCATGATTTGAGTTCATATAACTAGGTAGGCTTAGTAGGATACTGATATCTCGGAATTCAGCACGGTTCGCTCGGGAGAAGGGATGAAAGTAAAAATATGACATCCAACCTTCGGTACTAGGTCTAAAGCCACTCCTATCTTGTACTACCTATGAGAAAGAGTATAAAAAGAGTTGGGAAACGATAAAGGAAAAGGATGAATGAATGATGTGAAAGGAGGCAGGCGCACCATTCACCGTTTCATCCTTTCATCCTTTTCCCTTATTTTTTCTCTTCGTCCTTCAGGCTGAGATAAGGCGTAAAACTAATTAACCCGTGCGAAGCCGGGGCGGGTCAGCTAGTTCATAAATAAAAGTCACAAATGAAAAGTTTTTGTATTGAGCAAAATTAATGCAATCCCTATATTGGGATCAAATACTCTATAATCATTATTACAACAAAGATGACTAAAATAAATATATTTTTCAAATACAGTTTGGCTACCATTGCACTTTAATAAAATTTCATCCAACCGCGAAAAACAATTCAAATTAAACTTGAATTTGCGTTGCAGCAGTTTTAAACATTTTTAAACATTTTTCAACTAAAACCATTAATATGCATAACCATGTGAACGTTTCATGAATGATAATAGCAAGGTTTTCTCTGGAAATAAATGCAAAGACAGGAGACGTATTTGAACGCTGCAGTATCACTAGCGCAGATTTATATGAATAGGTCTAATTCTGTGGGTCTAATGGTCCAATCACAGACCATAGGTATGTGGGTCCAATCACAGATTAGAGAAAAAAAACAATAGAGGGTTCAATGGATCACGTGAACAATAAATCAAGTGTGCAATACCAAAAACACTAGAAAAACAAATATAATACCATACATCTATTTCAAATTATACAGCGCGGTGAATTAAACTCGTAAACACTTTTCTCGTAATTTTTAAAATTAAATATAGGTACTATCAAAATGATAAAAAAACTCTTCGAATATGTTTAGGTATATAAATAAGTGAGTCTTCCATTGAGTCGAAAATATGTCTCATGTTAAACAATATTTTGTCGGACCTTATAAAGGTCAAAAAAGATCGGGCAAAACAAACTTTACACTATGAACGAAGCAAACTCAAAAAAATTGTGATAATTAGGCTATTCGATCTAACCTCTACAATCGAGACTCTGATGACAAATTAATTTCAAAGCATAATAAAAATCTCAAAATGTATTTATGCGTATTACTAGCTCCTGCATAGCACGCTCGCGTAATTTCTCGCAAAACTTTAGTTTTTGGTTACGGCGTATACATGCACAACATACCTATGGCCCTTTGAGGGAATAACAATCGTTTTTAATATATTTTAAGTTTTTATTTATCTGAGTGATAGAAACTCATCAGTTTCCTCAAATCATGAAAATCACAATTATGTTCAACCGATAGTTAATTAAGAGCCATCGATATAATAACAATCGATTTAGATTCAGCCAATATCATACCTGAAATCTGTAATAGTGAGCCATATCGAATAAAGATTATGTATGAGTACCTACCGTAATTACTAAATCGATTTGTTAAACTAAAAGTTTAGATAGAGTTAGTAACTAGAGTAACGCGAGTTTATTCTAGAATGTAACCAGGTTTTTTAAATATACTTTAGGATTAGGAAGTCGCGTTGACGTAAAATGTCTTGCATGAACAAGAAATAAAACACAACGAAGGTTTCAGTGGGTTTTGAACATAATTTCACTCGCTTGCCCTTCAATCTTTTGGAAGTCTATCTTATGGTTCTTTATTGGGTGGAATAAGAGGGAAGAATCTGTAGATAACCATAAATATTCCCGTTCTTTCCGTAATTGAAGGTAAATGCTTCTAAAAATAGAGTTGAACTTTCCTTGTCCCTTTAGCTGCTATTCTACCCGCGCCTTCACAAGTATTTCAATATTTTATCAGTTCACAAAAGTAATTATAAATATCCTATTATGTTGTTTCTCAGGGTTCTTACTATGTCCATACTACATTTCATCAAGATCAGTACAGCCGTTTAGACGTGACTGTTACCGTTGAATTTATTAGTATTATTGCATTAGAATATACTCGGGATTTACTTGCATGATAAAATCCAGAACGAAAACATCCGCAGAAGAACTAAAATCACCGATAAGGGCGCTTTCAATTTAGACGTTTCGTGTCGGACCGCTGCCGCACGTTTACCGTGCCGCTGGTTATTATAACCCGATGCCGGGCCGCTGCAGTACGGCAGCAGTCCGATACCAAACGCCTAAATTGAAAGCGTATCTGACTGCCGTGCGTTTGTATGCTAGTGATGTTTTATCTATTTCACACCAGTTAAGCCATGGACTCTGAAATAAAGCAAAGAAAAATTATGTGTGTATACTGTTAGTGCTCTTGTTGAAAAACATCAAACAGAAACAAAAACAAAAATGACGCCCCCGTAAAATAACATCACCAATGTTTTCGTTAACATGTAATTTTAGTCATGTCCATAATCTTTACCTTAGGTTAACACAAGATCCAAGCAAATTTTTAAATTAACTACCTAAGAATGTCTAGAGAATGTTTCTACGAATTACTTGAACTAGTTAAAAGTAAAATTCAGCGGCAAGAAACTATTTTTAAACATACTACCTATATCAGCTGAAGAAAGACTTCTGATAACATTGAGATAAGTAAAGTGAACAACTTATACTAAGCAAATAAATAAATGAAAATTCGATGAAATTATCTCTCACGTCAGTTCACCGCACTATTCAATTACTATTCAATTATTATATATAGTATTCAAATACTAATACTAATAATATTCGTTGCCGTCTTGTTGTCGAACGCTCGCCGTACCGACACCGCACAGTTACCGCACCGCACGTTTTGTATGAAAACAAACGACCGTCCATGCGCAATACGACAAACGCACCGCTACGAAACGTCTAAATTAAAAGCACCCTAATAGTGTTTAAAGTAAGCAAGTTGTAATAGTGATGAGCAGGTAATTTTTTTCGCAAAACCGACAACCATTAAGGAGGAATGGCGATCACGAGCTTGAAGATACAGTGTAGGGCGGTCCCCTACTAAATGGACCAGTGATCTGGTAAAAACTGGTTCGGATGTTAGAGGCAAGTAACCGGTCAAAATGACGCTTAGCTATGAAGAATGTTCAGTGGTAGACGTCTTCCGGTTAATCGTGATATTGTTCCAAGAAATTTGTTTAATCTATAGTCTATCTTCCATACAGTTATCTAAGTCTTAGGGCATATTCAGTTAATCGCAAATTTCAGACTCTCGAGACTTTACTTTCATCAAAATAAAAAGAAAAGGTGGATTGGTTTCAAGTCTACGTGCGTAGGCTTTGACACATGTAATAAATTAATGTCTCGCATGAAATCTTCCAAGGATGTAACGCTAACAGAGTTTCAGCGTAAGCAGCAAATGAAATTGTCCACTGATAATGTCAACCTGTAACCTTTGACATTATTAGCAAAATGTAGGATTCAACCTAGTAGGAGAACACAGGAACTTGTTCAAATATAAAAAGCATTTCACATCACATCACATCCACTGCCGAAAGACGTCCACTGCTGAACACAGGCCTCCCCCATAAAATGACCCAATTTGGACGCTTCTCATAGGGGGGGGGGGGGGGGGGGGGGGGGGTGTTTACCATAATTACAAAATATTAGTGGACATTTCACACAGCGCCATCTAGTCCCAAACTAAGCAAAGCTTGTACTATGTAATCCAGATAACTGATAGCATACTTGATACTTATGGTTTTTGTAAATACATAGGTACATGTATAGAATATAACATCCAGACACCTATATTCATCGTCATAACACAAATGTTTGTCCTGGGTGGGAATCGAACCCACAACTTACAGTTCAGCAGGCAGGGCTCCCATCAACTGAGCTATCATTGCCAGTCAAAAAAGCATTTATTTCCGAGCAATGATTAATATGTCTAAGTCTTAAACCAGGTAGGTAGGTTTAAACGTATTAGACGCTGCTTTAGTCATTGCGATGAATAATTGCTGCAATGCTTCAAACATGGCCCCATCAATCCTTTTCCTTGAATACATTGTGGCAAAAATTTAGCTATCTATAGAGTAATATTTTACTGAGGTTTCATGCAGAAAGCTAGAACTTACTAGACTTTTGTCATTTTTCGGTCTGTTTCTAGATTTATTTGAGGCTGGTTTTTTTGTTAAGTTTTATTGGTATTGTGAATTTAGGCAAAAGAGACGTTCCGAAATAGGCCACCTATGTGTACACCTCAAAAACAAAACCAAAAATTTATTTGTTTATTTATTTGAATGAATGCCATACCTTCAAGTGGACATTCTCGTTGTATTGCAATGCTGATTCGTTGAGCCAAATAAGTGCCAGCATTTTGGTCACGCGTCGCATCAACCAGGCGCTCTGACAAACTTTAGAAAACCCGATGAGCTCCCGGTCCCCACGGACCCAGGGTCTTATGTTGATTATACATATTATAGTTATTCGTATATTTAATTATAGTAATACTGTCTTTAAAACCGCTTATTCCTATTTATTTGGCATAAATCTGTCCAAGCATAGGGGTAATTTGAAAATCAGCACTGTGTTTGCAATTATGTGAACACAGCACATGCTGAAGTTACCCCTATTGTCCTACAACTCAATTATAATTAACATTTACAAGCTGTAATGGTACGATCTTTTTCGCTTGTGTTGTGGTGGCAATATTTTTTTATTTTATATTGTTATTTATTTAAAAGAATATAGTTATTAATGGCGATTCCGAGTATGTATCTAACTCAATTTTGCCAAAAACTGGGCGAATAAGACTTTATGACCTGATTTCACAGTCTAGTAATCTGATTACTAGACTGTGTGATGTCTCAGGATCACGTGCGCAGTGCAGTGTCACGTGAAGCTTTATTATTGTAAAGTTCGAGCGACACTGCTACTGTTATGGGCGGCCGTGTCGCTTAACATCAGGTGAACGACTAGCTCGTCACGTCATCCATTCTCATAAAAAAAATTACTGCGTTCTTCACTATGACGGCAGTATTTGTACAAACACAATTTTTAATACACATATTTAATTAATTTATTTGTAACTTTGTTTTGTGTGTATTAGTTATTATCTACTTCTAGTAAGTATGATTTTAGTATTGCCAGTGAATAAATGCCTTATTTATTTTAATTGTAAACTTTATTTTTTAATTACACAGAGAACAACATATTATATCGTAAATATTTTGTTATTTAAAATTGAACGTAAAGTATTCTTTTGGGCTACGAAATGAATTACTGCGGCACCTTTTCAGATCTAGACTGGTATAGACACAGACTGACCGCCTATAAATCTATACTACGGCCTTCAGTGGTCAACTTGGCCTATTTTACTAGTTCAATGAACTTATTTATTTGGCGCATTGATATCATACATAATGCAGCTTGACATTATATACATAATTTATTTAAAAAAAACTAAAGTTGTGGTATAACTAGGATAAAGTAAGTAATCCTAGTTATTGACTTATTAATTTATCCACCTAATTCTGGAATGCGATCTTGTATAAGTATCATTAACAGCCTGAAGACGGCCACTGCTGAACATAGACCTCACGTAGACAGAGCCACTTTCAGCGGCTGCTCGCCTCCTGCATCCATCGACTCTCCACGGTTTTTACCAGATCATCGGTCTACCTAGTGAGTATAAGTAAAAAAGACCACATTCCAGAACTAAGAAGGTAAACTACCAATTCAAAACGCAGTTTTCAATCAATTAACCTATTTGATAATTATTGAAATGTTCAGCGTGAGACGCGTAATATGCATGTGAAACTGAAGAGTGCCTCTGCAATTATTTTTCGTTTTGATAATACTGGTTTCCTCATAAATTCAATTCTCTCGAGAAAGTTAACAAGACAAATACCTGATTAATTATTTCTGAAAGTTAGCTTTCAACATGAAAAAGGGATAAGGAAAAAACGGCAAGACAATGAAAAGTTGGTAATTACATCGGGTGGAGCTTCCACTCAGGGTTAAATATTCTTATTAACGCTGACGTAATAATACTGATTAATATGTAACGAATAAAATACCTACACTTTTTTTCTCGTGTAGGTGTCATTTTTAACACATCTGAATAGGCAGGTACATTTTTTTTACTTCACAGGCATTATGACTGTTGTTTTATTACTGTTGCTAACCACAGGGTTGGCCAGCTTAACCGTGCCCTCTAAAAATATATTGTTCTTTTTGGAGCGGTCACCCATCCTAGTGATGACCGCAGCGAGCGTTGCTTAACTTTACCGATCGATGGAGATAGGGTAGTCAAGTTACGCTATCAGCACTGCATATAAATCGCCGAAATTAAGAAATAGTATATGAAGGTTATGTTGTGATGAAACTATAGCTTTACAATATAACATCCAAAAGGGAAAACAAAAAGAGGTTAAGATGAGATTATCCATACAAATCCCCCTCTTGTCCATACAAAACCGACGTTTTTTTACCTCTTAATATTATCCCAAATCGATGATTATTTTATTATGTTGTCTACAAAGTGAAATCTTACGTCTTCATTTTTTGAGTTATCGCAATGTCTTCTTAGTAATAGCCACCTATAGTGACGAAAAACAAAACACAACCAGAGGTATATAATGGATTGATTTTTAAGTGTAAACCACACTTCAGGTATATCTCTAAAGATATTATAGTTCTTAAAATTTTAGCAACCAGCGGGATTTGAACCCGCGCCTTCTAACTCACCGGATTAGACGCCCTACCAATTAGGCTATGGTCGCATGACCGCTAGCTGCAAAAATCTTAAGGACTATGTGTTCACCGACTAAATCCCGCTGGTTGCTAAAATTTTAAGAACTATAATATCTTTAGAACCAGAGGTATAGTTTAAATTTGTCGAAAAACAATTACTTAACATTGTCATTATACAGCCTTATTTAGAGCCAGTGCCAGCGTAACGTTGCTTTACTATTGGCTATAAAATTTCAGTAATTAACATTGCTCATTGTGGTCAATCTATGAAAACAAATTGATGCAGAGGAACTGCGGAATACGTTCTATAAGTGATGTCCGTCTATAATGACTCAGGGAGTCTTATTTCTAGCAGCAAATCTAATAGAAATTATGTACAAGGTGTCAAAGTTGATTTAAATTAGATTGTTACTAAGTGGCAGGACTTTTCTGCAAATTTCGTCTTGGTAGGTACCACCGCTTTGCCAGTTATTCTGCCGCCAAGCAGTAGTGTGCTAGCACTACTGTATTGCAGTTTGAAGGGCATTGTGGCTAGTGAAATTACTGGGCAAATGAGACGTTATGACCTGATTTCACAGTTAAAGTCATAAAAACACCTTTGTTTCAGATAATCAAAACGAAGGAGGCGCATCGCCTACACGTTCTTACTCCAATCAAGCTCTCCTCAAATATAAGCTATATCCTTCCCATAGCTGGCTCAGCACATGCCAGTAGAGATCATCTAGAATATTAGAGCACCAATTTATGACCGTAGAAAAATTTGACACTTTAAGCCTAGCCCGACAAAAACTCAGACTCAAATATTGACCACATTCTTTCACGAAACAAGAACACGTATAATCTAATCCTTGCGAGTTATTAAATGTATACTTCAACTCCTTACATTTAATCTCGCATAACATTGTATATGTATATAATATATGGCAATATATTTAAAATTTGTATAAAGCTTCAGATCAAAGGACGTGAAGAAAATTGAGGATAAAAGTACGTATCCAGATGTATTCTTCTCGCTGCAAGAATTTAGCGAAAAAAGCATGGAGTACTATTATTAGCAGTTCAGCTGTTTGTCACTATTTAGCCCATAATCAGGGTGATATAAAATATGTGATAACGATAACGTTACTGTATATACAAATGTCACCCTATATAAAACATAAAAAATTATAAATTATTTTGTGTAGGTAGTAATAAAACAAAATAATCCCATATTACTATATCAGCTTACCGATGACGTAGCACACCTCGCCGCGTCACTCACAAATACTTATCAGTCCAATCTCGAATCCATCACGTCTACACGACGCATCAGCCGTGACACAGCGTTATAAAGTACACAGTTAGCAGGATAAATAGAATAAACATTTTATCAGCACTGATCACTAATTACAATTTACCAATAACAGATTGTACGATGTTGACAGGTTCACGATGTTTAGGGTTGTCACGCGCGCGGGTGTCTCGAGCGACTGTCGGCACCACACTGGCAGGGATGCTGTTGGTTGCTACGATACGCCACCCGTCGCCACCCCTGGGTAGATCGCCGCCGCACCCTAGAAGAGTGGCAGCCCTGGCATCGCAACCTAGTTTTACGTATAGCCTACTGTCTGCGTAATGGGCTCTCAGCAATTTCCTGATAAAATGGGTTCTGATATGCTATTTGTTTTAGTTACGCCGCGCCGTGTTGAAAGGCGAAAGATAGACAAATACTAATTAATTTTCTTTGTTAAGTACTTTTTTGACCTACATAAAATCGGTGATTCTGTGAACGTTTAACGATTGAACTAGATTGCTTTGTTTTGTTTACGTGGATTATATTTTGAAATTTGGACGCAAAAATGTCCGATAAAGTCCCTTGGGTTCAAAGATAAAAGATAAACATGATCCTTATTTCGTTTGTCTTTGAAATGTAGAAATAAACATTTGATGAGCTTTAAGGAAAATGTAATTATGTGTCAATTAAAATGACATATAAATCAAATAACATTTGGAAGAAAAATTATTTAATAATTACGGCAGTGTTTTCATTCTTTTTAGATATTGTTACTAAGATAAACGGAAAATAAACTTTCAGCATTTTTTTAAGGTCACCCAGCTAGATCATGTTATGCACATACTATCAATTTCCTCAATACTAAAGGGTATGCAATGCGATCGCAAGTGTCACGTAAATTTAAACAAAATAAATGTACCTCTTGCATGCTTATTCTCTGAATATATTTATAGATATAACAAATTTCATCACCCTGAAAGTACTTAAACCAATCCAAACTGTCAATCCATCAAGTTAATCTTCGCGTGTTTTTATCTGTGGTCACGTCCGAAAGCTGTCAGGTCCTTCATCCGTCTTCTTCACCTCTGAAGCATTATTTACCCCAACGCAAGTAGCACGGCGTTCACGTTGAAGATATTTGGTGGAAAAAGTGAAAAATAAATCTAAGAAAGTGTTTGCTAGGTTGCTTCGAACATACATTTTCATAAATGGTCATATCTACCAACATCAGACCGATATAGCTCTTAAAATTAGCAAGTTGAAATGGCAATGGGCAGGCCACATCATTCGCAAAACTGACAATCGATGGGGAAGAAAGGTTCTCGAGTGGCGACCACGAACCGGAAGACGCAGCGTAGGTTGGCCCCCCATTAAGGGGGACTGATAATCTGGTTAAAACTGCGGGGAGCTGAACGGATACAGGAGGCAGCCGCTTAAAGCCACGCTCCGTGGGGGAAGCTTGTGTTCAGCAGTGGGTGTTCTCAGAATGTTGATGATGATGACGAGGCAGATTAATATCGAATCAAACAACAAACTAACATAAAAAACATCAAACCATCTCTCATTTCTTTGTTAAATTGGCTTGAATGAAATAATTATAATGTAGGGTTTTAGGAATTTGTCAACATGAAGCCTCTCAAGACCAACGCGATTACATTTCACGCTATTTGCCTTTCATTTGGCTGTTCAAAGCTACATCAATTAGATTGTTAACTAGCCGCAAATAGTTATAATGATCAGCATTTTCTGGATTAAAGATCAGTATCCTAATCTTTATTTGTGGACCTAAATTCGTCTACCAGCTACCAAATTTCATAAAAGTCAATTGCTGAATTTGCACTAAAAACTCTCGCTTCCGTTGCACAGGTTGATCATCATCATCAACCTGTGGTTCTCCACTGATAAACATGGGCCTCTCTTACCCGGGTCTTTGGTTCTTTTGCAGCTCTTTGTAGTTATGTCATTCATCATCATCATCAACAACAGCCTGAAGATGTCGATTGCTGAATATAGGCCTCCCAACAGCACTTCATGGATTGGCTACTTGCCTCCGGCATCTATCGGCTCCTCGTGGTTTTCACCAGTTTTCGGTCCACCGATTGGGGACGGCCTACGCTGCGCCTTCCGGTTCGTGGTCACCACTCTAGAACCTTTTTGCCCCATCGGTTGTCAGTTGTATAACTGCCCACTGATGGGGAAGAAATGTTCTGAGAACGATGTGGCCTACCCATTGCCATTTGAACTTGCTAACTAAAATGCTTGCCAACTAATGTTGTTATGTCATTAATAAAACTTATATCAGCCTGTGCGAGTCCACTCACAAGAGCTCTCCCAGTTATGTTCGTACCCAAGTACCAGTTCTAAGGGATGGCCTATATTCAGCGAGGGATGACTTCCGGTTGATAATGATGATGATGAGTACAAGTAATTACTGAGAACATTATTTTATCACACAACACAAAGTAATTAAGTGTTTAGCCTGGTTTGTTCCACTACAGGGCAAAGGCCTCCCTACCTTCCTTCCACTCCTCACGATCTAAAGCTCTAATAGTCCAGTCATTGCTGTAAAAATGTAGTTCATCCCGTTATCTTCATCTGGGCAGGCCGCGTCGCCATTTAACGTTCTGTGAAGTCCATTCTGTAGTGAGTTTGGCCCACTGCTCGCCCAAGATGCGGCAGACGTTTAGTTCGGCAGCTTTCTGACCAACGTCAGCGATTAGGGTTTTGGAGCGCAGTGTGTCATTTCTGATGTGGTCTGATAGTTTGACTCCCAAAATACTGCGCTCCATAGCTTGTTGGCAAACCCTAAGGGTGGACTTCTGATGTTCAGTCAAAGACCAAGTCTGAGCACCGTAGGTAAGGATGCGAAGTAGGTCAGCAGACCATGGAGCTATTGATTGTTAATAAATATTTTTCTGAAATGTACTGACCTTATTGTGTTTATCCTAAGTAGGTAAACAACATAATTTACCAAATTATTATGGACCCTATTTGATTAAGAATACACAAAATTCTACATAATATGACTGCACCACTTAAAATTTCCACCTAAGTCTTAGAGGACTGCACCTTATCTGGCTTACTTTAACTCCCAACTCGCGGGCGCAATCGATGGTCATCAATCAAAATCTCATTTGGTCGTGTCGTTTGGGACCCCACGCTATCCATCTTGTATTCCACATTAGAGGCAGTCGGGTTTGTCAGCCCGCGACTACTGCACGTGTGCTAATAAAATTACGCCGACGATCGATCATGTTAAGTCGTTTATGAAACGCTTATCTTTTATTTGGTGATTGTTGTTTCGCGTCATTTATCATAACGCGCCTATATAAGCATGAAACTCCCCAAAAAATATCAATCAGAACCAATTGAATAAGTATAATTAGTCTGTTCTTTTTCTTAAATTATTCTGGAACTGAGGCCTTTCTTCCACTAGGTAGACCAACGACCTGGTGGAAACCGCGGGAAGCCGATGAATGCAGGAGGCAAGCAGCATCTAACAGTGGCGCTCTTTGGAGGAGGCCTATGTTCAGCAGTGGATGTCTTCAGGCTGTTAACGATGATGGGGCCTTAGGACGAAAAAGTGTTGTTGTGATACGTGCTGAATTAACATTAAGTCCCGTATTATGGATCGACGCTTCGTAGCACAAATTGACCCATTTATGGGTGAATGTAGAAAAATACTACATAAAGTTCTCGAGTGGCGACCACAAACCAGAAGACGCACCGTAAGCTGACCCTCCACTAGTGGACTTATGATATGGTTAAAACCATGGGGAGCCGATGGATGCAGGAGGCTAGCAGCCACTCAAAGTGGCGCTAAGAGAGGGAGGCCTACGTTCAGCAGTGGACGTCTTCAGGTGTTGTACGATGATGACAAAAATACTTTATTTAACACCAAAGTACAACAATGCGCACGGCACGGCACGAGCGGGCTGCCCTATATCATCAAGCGATTTCTTCAAGAGCCTTTTTTTAATGGAAAACGTAGCACTAGCGTAACTACTTCTCTCTTATTTTCCAAGTTGACTGATACTATTACAGTTTGTAATACAATTCATAATGGAACAGCTTCTACCTGACCATTTGATCTACATTCTAAATTGTCCACGCTTATTCTTTATTCCTTGCATAGACTACAATTACAAATGCAGCTATTTCGAGATAACATTGGATTTTGTTCTCTTTGAAGTGGAATTGCTAGGAAATGTTTCTTGGTGTCCTGATTCGCATCCTTTATCTTTTCTCTAAAGGCGAGATAAATAATTGGTATCTTTATTCGAAGTGCTGATCGTTTGATTACAGCTATTGTATTAAGCAATCAACACTTCGAAAACAAAGGGATACTACTTAACTATAAATAACTAAAGACAGTTACTTTTAAATCGAGTTGAAGTGGTTTAGGTTGCAAATAGGCCTTATTCGCAACCTAGACCATTTTAGTTGAACCTAACACAAACTAGCTACATGGCACACTGTACTGAGTGCCAAATATAACTTCTAGATATTGTATTCGTCGCAAAATATTCATGCTCTATTATGATAAATTATAAAGGGTGGGAATATAATAAGAATTTAAAGATTTGGTCTAGGTTGCATTGCAACCTCTGGCGTTTAATTCCAGGCCACGATGCAACCTAGACTACATCTTTAAATAATTAACGCCCAACGGTCACATACCTAGATCCTGGTCCCTAACTAGGATTCCTTGTAGGGATCTATGGGACCTAATATTACTATTGTTTATTATTCTCTCATTTATTTCATTTTCCTAGATCTACGTTTTTTACAATATTTCTATAAAAATAAATTACAAAAATATTATAAAACCCTAAACCTAGAATGCCACCTGCAGTGGGGTAAGGCCCAAGCTGCCTGTGGTCAGGGCTGCTAAGTGAAAAACCTTCTGACAATACGTGCCGTGATGAGGAGTACTGCCTTCTGAACCTTACCCTTGATCCAACCGCCTAGCGAGAGCCTCTCGAAGTATTGGTCGATGCTCTCCGCTATAAGGCTGTTTGCAGAAACGACTATTGGGACAATGCTTGTTGAGTCAACATTGCACATGGTGGTTACCTCGTGAGCCAAGTCAAGGTACTTGCTGAGTTTGTCCTTCTCAGCCTTCTCAAGGTTCTCATCATGCGGATTTATTTATTATTATTATTGTTTGACAAAGCCATGGTTAAACCTAATTTTTCTACCTACTGGTAGTGGGGGCGAGTTAAAATAATAAAGGCATTTGCACGTTTTTTTTTTCTTTATGTTCAGTATTCAGCAAGATATACAAACATAAAAAAACCTTAGATTTTTTCGTATATTTTTAGAAGCAACAGCCACTTTGCTTTTGCAATAACTGTTCACATTGTGTAGTTGCAAGCAGCTTCCACACGAACGGTGACTGGAAACCAGCTTAAAGCTTATACGTGGATTAGAGCACACCTACGACATAAATCACGAATAAGAATACATTTTGATATGACATTCTCGATCACATTAATATTAAAAAAGTACTACACCTTAAGTAACAGTCCAGTTGCCTGCTATTAAACCTTTACAAGTAAATATTATTTTCATAAAGTAGGTTAAAAATGAATACAATAATTGAAAAAATAAATAAAATTGGTACATAAATCTAGGAGTAATAAGCTTTTAAAGTTTCTGGAGGGGGCATCACCTGTCGCTTTCTCTTAAAACAGGAGATTCCCCACAGTTACTATGAAAACACACGTTGTGAAGTCACATGCCAACGAGGCTGTATCTAAAGCTACCACAGCTTAGTAATGAGGTACTATGAAGGAACAAGAGTGACGTCACTGCATATTTGAGCTGTCTCTTTCTATTTTTCTATTTTAAAATGCTTATAACGTTGTCGTTTTTCGAGATGTTTAATTTTTGTTTTCACGACTGTTTATATTTTGAGAACATTATTAATATATGCAATAAAAAAAATAGCAGGACACTAGCTTATTAAGGCACTGTTTTGAACAACAGTTGTGAACAACAGTTGTGATGCAATCTATGACAGCCGCGGTGGAATACAGCCTTATCAGCCCGCTCTACTTCATTACTGGACATAAGCCTGTTGTTAAGCAGGGTAACCACCAAAAGTAACCAGGTGATCCTGTAACTTTGATTGCAATTTAACAGAAGAAATTTCCTTAATTTGAAAAATTCAGTATAAACTACGCACTTTAACTGTGTATTAAAAGTAATCAAATCTATAAACATTTCTGTTTCTATCGGTTGCGATGTATGTAATCAAGTTAGGTGATAACTTAGCACGTGCTTATTATGATTATAATGCCAATTCATTGTCTCATTTGAAAATAAATACCTTTCTTTTATATACAGGACAGGAACGAAGACAAACTACATCATATCAATCGTTTTGATTTGTTATATTTTTGTTAATTTTGGTAGTTCTGATATTGCAAACATACTAACTCAAAACAAAATGGAGGTTGATGGAATCAAATTGCCTTCACTAGCTATCACGTGAAGTGAAAGGAACTCTAATATCTGACTTCTCTACTGATGTAACAGCTCAAATCAAGTGTAAAGGCTGGTCTGAGGATGTAACTGGGTCACTCGCTATTATAACACTGCTATTGTAACACAATATAGAGGTCAATGGGTAATCAAACCTGCCATTACTCTTATGTGTAGGATACAAAAGGCATTTTTGGGTTAGATTTTTTTGCGGGTTCAGTAAGTGAAAGCCAAAAACAAATGACGACCAAATGATGGCTAAAACTGTATGGTTTGCATTATTTTTTTAAGCTACTATAATATTGCAACCTGCAAGCCGCGCATAGTATCATAATTTAAATCGTAGTCAGAGTCGGGGATAGGTGTGGCAGTCTGAGTCAAAGTTGGAGTCGGATTCATAGTCAGAGACAGATGCGGAGCGGGGTCGGAGTCGGAGTCTGAGTTGGATTTGGATTCAGGGTCGGACATGGAGTCGGAGTCGGAGTCAGAGTATAAGTTGGAGGTAAAATTGGAAATCGGAAAAGGTTAATTTCTTAACACAACCTGAAATACCATCTCCAGTTTGTACCTCTTCATACGTCTATATTTGCTGCTCTACACACACACGTTCTTATATACGTATACATGCAAGGACATGCAACGGAGTTACCTACCTTAATTGAATTTCTTGGCGACGCCAGGGCGACGGCGGTGGCCACCGAGTATTTACTTTGACAGATAAATTGCCTCGTCTCAATGTAATTAGGCAGCCTGCAGCCTTGCTTAATGGGGATGACGTCAGAATCAAAATTTGCACTACATCGAAGGCTTAAAGTGTAAGGTCATCATCACCCTGAAGACGTCCACTGTTGAACAAAGGCCTCCCCCAAAATCGCTATTTTGAGCGGCTGCTTGCCTCCTGCATCCATCGGCTCCCCACGATTCTGACCATGTCGTCGGTCCACCTAGTTGTCCTAAGTGTAGGATATATTACCATTATTGTGCTAACTTATGTATGTATTAATCGTCAGCCCAATACGTTTCCAATCACAGACTTAGATTATTTTTTTCTAGGTCTATGTTCCCAATACTGGGGCGAGCCTTCTCTTACAAATAGGAAATTTAAGTCATAATCCGAAGTACCAAGTGCGGGTTGGATGTTCAGTTTGGTTGGTGTTGTGTGGTCCGACTCGCCTATCTTCTCTTACTTTGGAACAGACCTGTATTCATACCAGAGAACTAACGCATACGCTGTCGTAGTGATAATTGCTTTAAATCAAAACCATATCAATAATGTTTTATGGATAACCTACATACATAACAATAGGTATATACATACACATCACATAATTATGTTATACTCTATGGGAAGATATTTTATAAACCTACGGTGTTTAGATTTTCTTATCTATCAATTATATAGTAATACCTGATAAAATAGCACACCTTTAGAAAGAAAAATGTTAAAACAATATCATAAACATAAAGCTAGTCCCAAAGTCTACGATAACGATCGTACCTATATAAAACTAAAAGTGCAGACCTCTATTTGTTCTGCGCAATTTATCCTTAATTTATTTGTTTGCACGGCCATTTCCAAAGCTGAAGATATAAGTTTTACGATAAAACCTACCTACCTACCTTCTGTTAGTGATTAAATGGCTTGAAATTAATTACACATTCTTATGGTCATACTTCGTAAAGCGTTATAAAGTTGTTTTTTGTATCAGGTTATGACTGGTTTCTAAATTGCCAGAGGCCTTCAGGCTAATGATGATGATGATGATGATGATGATGATTATCTTGTAGTGTCATCTGAAATTTATCGGTTTTCACAGGGAAACCGAAATTGTTTCTAAAGAATAAAGTGGTTACCCTTGTTGATATTCTGGTACAAATCTTGTAGTGTAAGCGACCTACACAAACTATAACTGACAAAATTTTACATTATATTAAAACAGTTAAGAATTTTTATTCATAAATATGCTCCAAGCCGTGCCTGTGTGTTGAAACCTCTTTAGTTTATTTTCATAAAATAATAATTTATATTATTTTATGTTTATCAAAAGATTAAAATCAATATAAGTAGGTACTATCACTATCATTACGCCCAACTCACAACTACAAAGAGAGAAGAAAATTGCGTACCATTTGCAAACTTACTTAAATTGATGACGTAAAGTCCAATTTGCCAAATTACTACTTTGCTCTACCTTTATTCGTCTCCTAATGATTTTGAAAACGTTCAATTTTCCTGTAATAAAACTAACACAACATTTTGAATCCAAAACAGTGAATCCCAAAGCAAATGAACCGTTCCGGCACACTGCGTAAGTTGGCACGTGTGTAAACTGAGATAATAACTAGCTTACTTGAACATGACACTTGGGCGAAGTGTCATACTTGTGTGGTTACAGTTTCGGCCCAAGTTAGTTTGGTGCCTTAAGGTGGAACGCTTCACTAGCGCGGCAAATTCAAATTTTAATAATAGCTTAATTACTCAACGTGATTACATGAAAACTAATTTTGAGGAGATAAATAGAATATATCAACAAATTACGATTAAAAGAATCTCCTAGATATCATTGGTTTAGCGACAAATGGCAATAGACAAATTTCGTCTTAGTTTTTCAGTCTATTGCCATTCTAGGAGATTCTTTTAATCGTAATTTGTTGATATATTCTATTTATCTCCTCAAAATTAGTTTTCATGTAATCACGTTGAGTAATTAAGCTATTATTGGCAAAAGAACGCAAGAAAATTTGATTTTACCGCGCTAGTGTGACGTTCCACCTTAAATGCAATTCCAGCCCGACTGCGCATGCACCGTGCATGCGTACCACGACAAAATTTACTCGACACTTTTTCTCGTAAAAGACTGTGACAAGACTATGGTAACCTAAGTGTGTCTCACTCGCACACTGATGACAAGTTTACTTGCGGTGCGCATGCTACTAGGGCAGGGTTTCCACTAGAGCGTGAATTATAGTGGATGGGTAATCTCAATTATGCTTCCTTTTAAACATATAAAATGACTGATGACTTATGAACTGATCTCACAGTCTAGAAATCTTTTTTAGACTGTGTGATGTCTCAGGATGACGTGCGCAGTGCGCGGTGTCACGCGAAGCTTTAATTTAGAGTTCCGAGTGACACTGCAATATGTTATGGGCGGCCGTGACGCCAGGTGAACGACTAGCTCGTCATGTCATTAATTTACTTACATAAAATAAAAATATGTAAAATATATAACTATATAGGTATGAAACATTCCTGCAGCTTTTAGTATTGCCAACTAAACAATCCGCGTTAAATGCCATTAATTAAGCAAAATAAAGAAACGATAAATAAACAATAAATAACCACCCAAGTGCGAGTCGGACTCGCGCACGAAGGGTTCCGTACCATTATCTATAATAACGAGCAAAAATTACGCTTGTTGTACGGTAGCCCCCTTAAATATTTACTTTATTCTGTTTTCAGTATTTGTTCTTATAGCGACAACAGAAATACATCATCTGTGAAAATTTGAACTGTCTATCACGGTTCATGAGATACAGCCTGGTGACAGACGGACAGACACACAGACAGAGACAGACAGACAGACAGCGGAGCCTTAGTAATAGGGTCCGTTTTACCCTTTGCGTACGGAACCCTGAAAACGTACTATCGCGTATAAATAGTAACAGTCGCGGGCTTTATAAAATGTTTAGTTAATTCAAACAATGGTTGTGTTCACAATTAGCTTTAGTACTAATAAAAAAGTTAAAAATAAGGTAAAGATAACATTAAATTTAGATTTTATAATGTAAATTATTCAGTTTTTATTTCACATAAATACAAAACGCAAAACTAAAATAAATATTAAAGCATCCACGTTTTAACCTTCATAATAATATCAACCAAAAACTATTCGTCCAAGCAAAGCATAAGCGCCTAAATAACTTTAATCCGATTGCCTCTTGGCTTCATCCCAAAGTTCACCTCATTTGCATCGTAATTGTCTTAAGAACTTCTGACCAATTTGCCTCTCATGCATGAACTTTGATAAGTGGCCTGTTTCAGTGCTGATTAATCGGAGGCGAGTCAAGTGAGGTAAGTGAATTCCTGGCGACTTGAATCAAGTGACGCATTTAGGTCATGTTCTGGTCATGTGATATTACGTAGGATAAGTAAACAGAACAAAGTGTATCGTGTGGGCTTTATGTTCTACGTGCTGTAGCAGTACTACGATGTAGCTTGTAGCGTCGTAGCAATATGCTACGTCGTAGCTATCGATCACACTAATATTATAAAAGTGAAAGTTTGTATGTGTGTGTTTATGTGTATGTGTGTATGTTTGTTACTCCTTCACGCTCAAATGGCTGGACGGATTTGGATGAAATTTGACATATAGATAGCTTATGTACTGGATTAACACATAGGCTACTTTTTATCCGCGGGTGAAACCGCGGGGCGCAGCTATTCAGTTTATATTTTTACATGATAAGTAGGTAGATACATACTTGGCATATTCCAAAATACAAAATTCTTTAAATCATGTTCTACTCTGGTGGGGATTTTCGGAGTATTTATTAAGAAATCCCTACCAGAAGTTATAAAATGAAAAAGTTAGTTATATAAATTAAAATATTGTCTAGTAGATTCAAAGTATTTACCGAGTTTATAAGTAACTATCAAAGGTAAACTAATTAATATTAAACTTCTAAAATAAGCGATCCTATCACTTCCACAGTACAGGAGGCTTAGGCATTATATTAAGATGTTAATTACGTTTTGATGTGGCGACTAATTAGCCACTAAACCTACAACAGTAAGTACATATGTATTTTAGTAGTTATAGGATTTATAGTTCATTTTTTTTTGTTTTAATATTTTTATTTAAGGTACATCGCCAAACCCTAATTCATAATCTGTTTCTGTCCATCCAAAGATTGTTCGGAAGAGATCGCTTTAAGCGATAAGACCGCTCATTGTACCTTTTTGTCACATAATTCATATTATGTATCTTTGTGTATTTTTTGGTGTGCAAGCATTCTTCTATTCTATTCTAATAAATCAAAAAAGCTAAGAAAAGTTATGTAAACAAAACACGATCTCGCATATGGTCCGGTATGATTTTGTTCGGCATTATTTCGATTCATACGAAAGCATATATTTAAGACTGCAATATCCTCCAATCAAATCTCAATCTTACCCCAATTGCGACAGAGCTTATTATCAGTTCATTACGAAATGATGGATTGGTAACCATAGCAACAAGTGGTTCCCCACCCCCTACTTCTCAAGTTAAGCTTGAGATATTGCCTACATCGCTTAATACAAGAGGTTAGTCGATAGCCTTTTCTATTCTTTACGATTAAAATGCAGTCCGTGGTATAATATTCCTTGAGGACCGTCAAATTCTATTATTATTATGGTTATCATCATCATCATCATCATTAACAGCCTGAAGACGTCCACTGCTGAATATAGGCCTCCGCCAGAGCACGCCACCTTGAGCGGCTGCTCGCCTCCTGCATCCATCGGCTCCCCGCGGCTTTTACCAGGTCGTCGGTCCACCGAGTGGGGGGCCGGCCTACGCTGCGTCTTCGGGTTCGTGGTCGCCGCTCGAGAACCTTTCCCTTTTCCCCCCCTTCCTCCCCTTTCTTTCCATTTTTAACCTTTTTTTTCTTTTTGTTACTTTTTTATGGTTATATCAGGTACTAATAATAGATTATCATACTCAAATACGGAATTCTGGGTATCTAAGTCAATTTTACTAAAGTGACCGATATAGCTATTTGAATTAGCAAGTTGAAATGGCATTGGGCAGGCCACAACTGACAACCGACGGGGAAGAAAGGTTCTCGAGTGCCGACCACGAACCGACAGACGCAGCGTAGGCCGACTCCCCACGCGGACCGACGATCTGGTGAAAACCGATCAGCTGTACAAAGTGGCGCTCTGTAGCGCCTATGTTCAGTAGTAGACGTTTTCAGGCTGTTGATGATGATGATGATGATGATGATGACGTCTATTTTGACATAATAATGACCCGTGTGATGACGGGATAATTTGTATAGTACATCAACAGCATCAGAATATATTTGTCAGTATACAGGCATCTCCCAAGGTAGGCTATTGATCCTGGTCTTTAGTTCTTCTTAACCAATCGCCGCCAGCCTCTTAGTGTAAGTCGTTGTTCTACTTAGGGTGGGATTTTATATCCGTAGTTAAGGTAACCAATGGTTAAAAACTAACTATTTTTGACCATTGGTTACCATAACTATGGAACAAAAAACCGACTCTTATGCCCGTTTTTACCAAAGTTCCCTAAATTTTAAGGGACCCTTAAAAATATTTAAGTGACATTTGACAGTAATTTTGTTTTCACCGGCGATTAAGGGACACCCAAAGCTTAAGGGATCCCCTAAGTTTAGGGGGCCGAAGCTCAACCCCTTAGCGTTAAGTGCCAGGTTAAATTAACAAAACGCCAGTTTTTTTTTTTTCAATTGTATTTGGCAATTGTTTCTACCCGCATAACGCCAGAAAAGGTATTTGTTTTAATTTTTTCTGATGCATAATATATTAAAAACTCTAGTAAAATATCAATAAAGCATGTTGCTTGTATTTTTGACGATTATTCTCTAAAATATATAAATAAAATAACGAAAATCGACAACATACGGTTTTTGGAAACCGTAGAAAAGAATAAACTGTCACTTTACAATTTAAGTGTCACTCAGCGCTGTGACAACGAATTTAGGTAAGGGTCAAATCTAAGGGGCCCTTAGCCAAAGGGATTCCTTGTTAGGGTATAGATTAGGGGGATCTTTGATGAAAACGGACATTAGTCCCTGTTTCGGTGAAATGCAATCTTAATTATATTATACCTCTCATACACTAACACAACACATACACGTTACACACACACCACTCACTCATCACACCATCAACAACAAACACTCATCAGCACTATCACAATCAACCATTTCTACCATCTAGTTCATCTCTCACTCACTCATTCGCACTACTTTTACAGTTCATTGTAATATCTTGATAACAAAGAATCTTTGTAGATTTTCAGTGTTTATTAAGGCTAAAATTTTTAATTAACTATTATCATTATCATCGGTCGGTGTCATATGTTTTTTCACTTTAACTCACACAATACGAAAAAGTACCTACTTGTTAACAATATTTTTAGTATAAATATACCTACCTAATTAACCACTGAAATCGCGATGCGCGTTTTTGATGTCTGTGGCGCAGATTTTTTTTGGCGGGAACTCGGGCCGCCACGTTCGGCACTTTGGGAATAATCGTTCCTGTGCCTCTGGTGTTTGTTTTTAAAGCATAAACTCTATGTTTCCGGTTACAGGAACGAACAACGCATCCGCATCCACATCGTTTTATGTCCAATATAATAGTAAAAAGTAGACCATACAATCTTATTGTTACTGAAATAAATAGTGTCGCTATTTATAATTAATCAATTATGTTAACTTAAACTGTAACAATAATTTTAGATGCGTATGAGGTAAAACATGATTCATTTCAACTGGTATTGATTGGCTTTTGTAACACAGGTCCTCCTAGTATAAGAGTTGGTCGTCCATAAAAGTTGTATACCTTAACTTAAAATGTAATATACTTTACAATAATTAGTGACTAAGGAATTGTATATTTTGGGTTAAGTTTTTTGATAGTACAACTACAACAATAAAACTAGGTATCCTATAAAACTAAACTAAAACTATAAAATTAACAATATAATACAAAACTTATCTAACAAACCACTACCAATGGGCAAAGTGCCCAAAATGCTGGCAGCATTGCCACGTTGAATGGCAATGCTCAACCTTTGGCCCAAATAGAGGCCAGCATTTTGGTCAAGCGTTGCTTCAACCAGACGCTTACAAAGTTCTTTAAAGATTTTGTGTTTTGTGTATTTTGGTCCCCATGGCCCAAGAGTCTCGACCCCAAAAGGCGCAAAAATAAAACCGCTGTCTAGGTTACTATATTTGCGCCTTTTCAGTTTCTCTGCGGAATCCGCCGCCGCGCCAGCCTTATTTTGTGTAGTTTTTTGTGTGAAATAAAAGATTTACATATATTATTTATTTTTAATTTATGTTTAATTAGATCCATAGTTAAGGTAACCAATGGTTAAAAACTAACGATTTTTGACCATTGGTTACCATAACTATGGAACAAAAAACCGACTCTTAGTCATCAGAGAGTGGTCTACGTTTGCCCAGTCCCAGTATCCACTCAAGAACACATCTACACCAACAATGGTTGATTCTGTGGGTAATATGGCCAGCCACGTAACTATTCTGGTAATGAACATCGCCTGCCATCCCGGCTCGCACTTATTTACAAGCCACTGAGTGCGAGCAAGAGAGCACATGGTTACCATTGCTACCAGACTTACGCGGTAAGACCCCAGGTCTACTTCATTTTACTATGTAGGTGCCCTTGGTTCTATGAGGAATCGTTCAAAAAAATCAAACATAGTGCATCACATCTACAGCTGAAAGACGTGTACTGCTGAACACAGACCTCCTCCATAAACTACTTCGACCGTTTGTCATAGGGTGAGTTTGCTATAATCACCACGCTTGGTAGGAAACTTGGATATCGCAGATGATTTTAATGTACCGAGGAGAATGCTGCTGCCCATTCTCTGGATGTTCCCTTAGCCAGCTCTTGCGGTACCTACGGGAAGAGATGGGATAGTTCTATTCCCACGGCACCACGCTGGTACGACATTGTTAATAAACTGTATGAATCAGAGCATGAGTGACCACTATAAAAAGGTCTTTAGTGGCTTCTGGCTACTATATACGGCTAAGCCCATGTTTTCAATGCAAAGTAGCACGTGTTTCTTCCACGTGCGTCGCTATACAAAGCGTCTATGAAAATACCAGAGTATATACAGCTCTATCTATAGTAAACGTTTCTTTTCACTCGACCTGTCCCAAACTTGAGCGATGCGGTCCGCACTGCGGCTACCAATATGTAGGTAATAATAGATCGGTTAGTACGTATTTATAGATAGTCGATAAGCGGATAGAAGCAATTGAGATTTTTTGAACCTAGAATAGTTTTCGTGTAGAAATTTCGTAAGATTGCATGAATCTATACTTATAATAAAACTGTAACAGGTCCAATGCATTGAAGATATTTTGAAAATTTTTTTTGGAGGATTCCCTATTGTTGATGCTGAACCCAATATTTTTTTTTTATTTTTGTCTGTCTGTCTGTCTGTCTGTCTGTATCTTGGCTGAGCATCACGCCGAAACTACTGAATGGATACTGAATGGAAAAAAAAATAAAAAAAAAAATGGATTCAAATGAAACTTGGTATGATTTGACTTCATACTCCAAGGTAGGCTATAGGATACTTTTCGTCCCGAAATTCAGGATGGTTCCCGTGGGAGAGGGGATGAAAGTTGAAATGTGTACTTATTTTTAATTCATCAACGCGTGTTCCGATTTCAGTTATTTTTTTTGTTTGTTAGATAGGGAGTACTTTAAATATTGTCTCGTAAATATTTCAAGGTCGTCGGTTTTGTGGTTCAGAAATTACAGACATCCAACCTTCAGTCGCAAGCCAATCCAAAAAAAAAGGGAAAAGAATGAATGAATGAAGGTGAAAGGAGGCAGGTGCACCAGCACCTTCTTCCATTCGCCGTTTCATCCATTCATCGTTTTCTCTTATCTTTTTCCCTCTTCCTTCTCTCTTCCTTAGGTAAGGTAAGGTAAGGCGTAAAACTAATTAACCCGTGCGAAGCCGGGGCAGGTCAGCTAGTTTATAATAAAGGAGTTGATTTGTGAATAATGATTGTCTATTGGGTCAACCCATTCATCAGGCCATTACGATCCCGTTACTGGAAAATGGATCTTATTTCATAGGGAGGAGAGTGTAGGCCATAATCCTCCACACTGGATCAGTGCGGTGTCTTTGAGTTTAGTGATTCTTGAACATGTCGGTTTTCTCACGATGTTTTACTTGACTGTTGTAAGCGTGTATTTGTTTCCGGACAAGCCATCGCATGGGCGTATTAAAAATATAAATTTTAAAAATTACTTTAACGAAGACGCAGCGTAAACTGGTGGGTGTGTGGGTCGACGATCTGAGGAAAACCACGGGGAGACGATAGATGCAGGAGGCGAGCAGTCGCTCAAAGTGGTGCTCTGTGGGGGAGACCTATGTTCAGCAGTGGACGTCTTCAGTCTGTTGATGATGATGATGATAAAACAATATACCATTTTTTAAAATGAGTAGCGACAGAATGAGAGAGATATAATTCCCCAAATGTTCTAGTCATCGACTTTTTATATTGGTCGAACCTCAATTAAATCGCTTTCAGGCGTTATTTTCAGCAGCTCAGCTGAATTTTTTATTCAATCAACTTTGAAATATTGAGTGCTGAATCTAATTTAATTTAACGATCCGGCCCGGTTATTTTAAAAGCAGGCAGTTTGTTTATGAAAGGTTCAAGAGTATTTAATTTAGCATTATTAACATTTTTTTGAGTGCCTCTTATGTATTTTGGTTATATTACGTTACTGAAAGAATAGTTATAAAGAACTTTTCCATTACACAGTACTTATTTATCATCGAAAACCGTTATAAAAGAGTGTTTTATTCCACAAACCCGTACCCGTAAAGATAGGGAAAAGTGGAAAAAATCCTAGAAGAATGTCTAGTAGGGCAAGTGGAATAGGCCACTTTCCTTTGATAACCCAGACTAATGTTAGTACACATACTCGGAAAGAGATATAAATGTATAACATAAATATTTAAAAGAAGATGCAATTCGACTTACAAGGCCCTTATTTTGGAACAGTTATGTCGTGCATCATTGTCCTTACTCCAATGACTTCATTAGCTACAACCCTAAAGATGTCCACTGCTGAATATAGGCCTCCCCCACAGAGCGCCAGTTTGAGCAGCTGCGTGCCTCCTGCATCCATCGCCTTCCCACGGTTTTCATCAGGTCGTCGATCCACCGAGTGGGGGGCCGGCCTACGTTGTGTCTTCGGGTTCGTGGTCGCCACTCGACAACCTTTCTTCCCCATCGGTTATCAGTTCTACGAGCGATGTAGCCTGCCCATTGCCATTTCAACTTGCTAATTCTAAGAGCTATATCGGTCACTTTAGTTCTCCTGCGTATCTCCTCGTTTTGGATCTTAAGGGCATAATTTGTGTATCATCGACCAATGCCAGCCCGCACTTGGCTAGCGTGATGAATTATCTATACTACATTTTCTCCGTGAGAGAGAAAGTTCGTGTCCCATCAGTGGAAACATATGAACTAATGATATTACTATATCATTAGTCATTTCTTCCACGAACCTACAAGATGTGGAATGATATTTCTCCTGAGGTTTATCCGCAAAACTACGGTAAGGGAACTTCAAGAAAAGTGTTAAAAGAGTGCTCTCTAACAGTAGGCAACGCACCAGCAAGCCTTCGGTGTTGCAGATGTCTATAGGCGGCGGTGAGCCACCTGCTTGTTTGCCACCCATGCCATAAAAAATATCATTAGTAAGTTAAAGTTATTTTTGACTTGAAGTCACGTATTTTCACCTCAACATCTTGATAACCGTTTTCCATCAGCAAACTTTGAATATTCCAAGAATGCAAATTGAATATTGACTCAGACGGTTCCATTAATTAGTTGGTTCTAATAAATTATTCATGGTTGCTCCCGATGCTAACGACCCTTCGAACTCTCAAGGACAACACCATTTTTCAAGAAACTTAATTTACGTGATTAGTTTTCTAGGTCTGTAATTAGATGAGTATTAAGCAAGGGTATCATATACAGTGTATACGACTTACGATACTTGTTTACCACTACGTTTCATCCATTCATCATTTCCCTTTACCTTATTTCCTCTTTCTTCTCTCTTCCTTTAGACTGAGATAAGGCGTAAAACTAATTAACCCGTGCAAAGCCGGGGTGGGTCAGCTAGTTAAAAATAACTTTGGTTAACAAACCTTTGTATAGCATTAGGGTATTGTTATAAAATGTTAAAAATGCCTTATGCAATGCAAGCCTTTTGCTTAGTTAGTGTACAATGTACATGTCTGTATTAGTATTATTATTACTAGAAATAACTGCTAGTTATGGTTATTCTATACTAGTTGCACTCAGCAGTTTCACCCGCGGATAAAAAATATCCTGTGTTAATCCAGCTTATAAGCTATTTTCTTTTCAAGTTTCATCAAAATCAGTTAAGTAGTTACCGATAGGTATAGAAGGTAACAAACTTTCACACACACACTAACTTCCACATTTATAATAATTATTTTATGTGTCATTTGATTTATAATAAGATTCATAATTGAAAAGTTACTCGGTCTTCACGGATAAAATATCTATTTCGTCAAGGCATTAACAAAGTACATATTACATTTTTTTGTACTAACTACAATCAAATAGCACCTACGGAGATTTCGTTATTTTCCTTACAAACTAGTTTTATTAGCAATAAGAAAAATCAAGATTATGTATATCGTCCAGAGAAAATGTTTTAAAACAAAGCTCTGTTAAAATATTTCTCAAAGAGAAAATTTCTTAATAAGCCCGCTATTCAAATGTGGGCACGAGCAAACATGTACTGTAGCCTTCACCTAAGCAAACTCACACCTGCTAAGATAACATTTAGCGAAAGGATAATTAAAACACAACACAATCTTTTATTATAATAACAAAGCAGAATGAAGATTTCTAAAATTGCTATTCTCGGGAACGCCTTAGAGCGTGAAATTTGTATACCTATTAATTAGAAAATTAGCTAGGATATAAATAATTGTGAATGCAAAGAACCAAAGGTTTTATTTGAAACGCTATCCATAATTACTTTGTGCTGTAAACTAATTGTTACCAGAGAGAGCTACAACTCTTCTAAAATACAATAACGTATAGAAAACACTTTTAAATATAATTTAAGAAAAACAAAAAGCACAGAATTTTATTTATTGCACTAACCCTAACACAGTGCGATCAAAAGTTAGGCGTTAGATAGGTTACTCTTAGGGTGGGTTTTTTGATTCTTAGTCAAGGTAACCAACGGTTAAAAATTCTAACAAATTTTGACAAAATGTTTAATAGTATAGTAGGTAGCCAACTGATTCAACATCGTCTTGAGATTTATGTTATTTAAATAAAGGGGTTTATTCGTAAGTTAAATTAAGGTGACAAAATATAAATTTCCTGATAATGGTGATGTCACTTATTCTTCTTCTTCGTCATCGATATCATCCGCTAAAGTAGTGGTTGTATTAAAAATCGCCCTGACGATTTTTTTGATAGCCTTTCTTGCGCTTTGGCGTAGAAGGGTTAACTTGAACTGCATCAGAACGATTAGGTATGTTGACATAAATGAAATGTTCTGAAAATAAAAATCATACAGGCCAATTAAAATTTCGCGGCTGCCAATGCAGCCTATTGCATCAGTTACGCGTATTTCACCCTTTTTCATCTTAATGATCATGTAAGTAGGTTGCATCCAGTTAAAACTAAAATTTGTATGAATTGACAGTTTCAAGATGTCATTTATGTGCATATTAGTGACTATCATCATCATTATCATCAGCCTGAAAACGTCTACTGCTGAACATAGGCCTCCCCCAAAAAGCGCCACTTTGAGTGGGTGCTTGCCTCCTGCTCCATCGGGTCTCCGCGGTTCTGACCAGGTCGTCGGTCCACCTAGTGGGCTATTAGTGACTATGCAAAATTTTAATAAAGTACTTTTTAATTGTTTTATCGTAACGAAACAAGTAAAACTCGTTATGTGATTACCTCCTATGATTATACAACGGTGAGGGAAACATCGCGAGGAAACCCGTATGTTGTATAGGAATATTTATCACACTAATATTATAAAGGCGAAAGTTTATATGTGTGTTTGTGTGTATGTTGGTGCGAACAGCTGGACGGATATGGATGAAATTTGGAATATAGATAGCTTATGTACTGGATTAACACATAGGCTACTTTTTATCCGCGGGTGAAACCGCGGGGTGCAGCTAGCATAGGAATATTTGCGATCATGACATTCGTAATTTAAAATGATCTAAAAATCTGCGACCGTGGTTTTATGTAAATTGGTTTTTTCTTCTCCACTTAAACATATCTTACAGCAGTAAACAGCTCGCGGTTGATGTTAGTGAATCCATCCAAGTTCATGATGGGTGGATTCTTCGATATGGCGACGAGGAACATCTCGACCTCGCGCTGGGTGCTCCGGTCTATGGCTCCAAGGTTCACGTTAAGAAGACGTACTTGAAACTCGAGGCCAACCTGAAAATACAAAAGGAGTTTTTTTTTAAATTAATAACATGAATGGACAAACAAGCTGACGGCCCGCCTGATGGAAAGCAGTTACCAAAGACTCTTTTTATCCGCCTTTTCTCAGGAAAATTGGTGATGGATGATCAAAGGCATCACCGTATCGTGAATATAATTGTTTTGTAGCCGGTTTATGACGGTTATTAAGATAAACTGGTGGTAACGAGATCAATAATATTTATTTTATAAAATTGGCAATTTTTTATTATTTCACCATGTTTGTTCGTCGTAAATGATTTATTTGTATTTTGTTTTAGGATCATAACTTCACGATATATTTTATCGGTTATAAATTGTCTACAGGTACCCGTGGTTTTTCCTGTAATTTTCCCCGATTTTGTGTGGAATATAAAATAAAATAAAGTATCTTAAATTGCTTAGTAAGTGTTCTAGTTAACACTAGCACAACGATAAGATGCATTTATTCCCTTTTTCTTTGAGATTCCCTATGGAATCTTTAAGCTTTAAGCAAATTTTTTTCGTATCAGTTCAGCAGTTTGAGTGTTAGCTACACAAACAAACAAACACAATATTTTTAATTTTATATATTAGTAAGGGATAAAAAGGGATATTAATCGTTCTAAAATTCCATTTAAAACATTATAGAGATAGCTTCCGCTGTCAGTCTGATTATTAAGGTGGAACGTTACACTCGCGCGGCAAATTCAAACTTTCTTGCGTTCTTATGCCAATAATAGCTTAATTACTCAACGTAGTTACATGAAAACTAATTTTGCGCAAATAAATATAATTTATCTATAAATAACAATTAAAAGTATCACCTACTTCTCATTGGTTTAGCGACAAGTGGCAATAGACTGAAAAACTAAGAAGAAAATTGCTTATTGCCATTTGTCACTAAACCAATGATATCTAGGAGATACTTTTAATCGTAATTTCTTGATACATTCTATTTATATCCGCAAAATTATGATGTAATCACGTTGAATAACTAAGCTATTATTGGCAAAAGAACGCAAGAAAATTTGAATTTGCCGCGCGAGTGTAATGTTCCAACTTAACCTAAAAGACGCAATACCTTGCAAAATATGAAAACCAATTCACCTTCCTCGAAGCATGATACGCTTCGTTGCATATAATGAACAGTAGCGTCATACAATAGCCAACGATAACAAACAGGCCCAGCTCCTTATAACTTAAACCTCGTTCGAGGACTTCTGATAGAACTCCGTATAAAGAAATGGTGGTTGTGAAGAAAATCACCATGCAGTAAATACCGTACATGTTGGAGTATGCTCGACCTGGAGAAAGAACAAAACTATTATAAAGAAACTCACTACTCACACTACATTTCTAACTGGCTTGCAATTAATAATTAATAATTACAAAACTTGCTAATACAAATAAAATACAAAAAAAACAACAAAACTAATAATAACAATTAAAAAAACAAAACACAAAAACATACAATAAAAAAAACAAAATTACAATTAAAAAATTAGGAGTAAAATTTTATTATAGTCAAACTAATATGTTTATTGCATCAGCATTGCAATTCAACGTGCAATGTTGCCAGCATGTTGGGTACGCTACCTACCGGTAGTGGGCTGGAGCACTTGGACTATCTATAGGCCATCGCGGCTATTATACAGACCATAAGTGTTCTTTGTAGTAGGTAGTGTGGATAGTTTAGTTTAGTTTAGTTTAGTTTAGTTTAGTTTTTATTATTGTAGTAGTTAGCTTGAGTAATAAAAGCAATTTGCCCGTTATAAAAAAAAAATGTTCATTATTTTCTTCGTAAGTACATATTGACTCTTTTGTGAAGTCGTCCTCCTCTCTCCGAATTTGCTGCGCCTGACGGGGTCCATAATGAGCCTCTTCGCTTCGGCCCACATTTACACGTTCGTCCATCATTGCCCCTGTTGCTGGCCGCTGCAGTAATGTACTATATTAAGCTGAGACGCGTTTAAAGCAAAATTTCATTTATAAATCCGTTATAATGCGAACCTCCTCTGGTTAATAGATTTCTAGATTCTTTTCTTTTTTGAGCATTTATTTTTGTCATTACAAAGTCACTGGAAAGGTGGTTCACCTCGATTTTGAATAGCGTCTTAAGTCCAAGTGGTATATTAAAAAACTCAAGCCTTAAATTTAACTAAAAATAACTTTTATCTCTATCAACAATATAATCTACTAAAGTATATAACAATATTTGTTGTGTAAATAAAAATACTATCTAAATTACCAAAAATACCATTTTTCTAACAATGTAACGTATATGTATAATTCAAGCAATATGACGATATGACCACACCTAAAGTAAATTTAAATTTTATTCCTACACACTCTATTACTTTCCTAGAGATGTTTTATTATTTTTGTAGGGGAACAATAAAAGTAAACGTAAAAGCTAGACATATAAAAACACGTTAAAAGGCTTACCAATAAAGGTTACACTTTATTTACCCAAATCTACAGGAAGTATACCACTGTATTCAGCTCTGATTCAATTATGGTACAAAAAGCAAGAGAAAACCATATGTGGTTCAGGAAAATCCCATCCTTACTACATTAGACAATCCCCAATCGTTATTTCTCGCACTTGGCAGTGTGCGAGATTTTTATGAAAATACCCGCACATTTTCCCTTTGGCTTACCATAAGAATAGTAAAGTTAGAAACAGTAGAGAACATTGATCTTTTTGTAACTCAACCACTTGAGTTAATTCACTAAAAAGTGGCTAAAATATACAATATCCCAAAAACCCATAAAAATGCGCTGTTATGTTTTAAAGACAATTAAATTCTTCTACTAGGTGGTAGAACTTTTCTGAAATGTTCGTCTACGTATTCTGCCAAGCAGTAGTATGCAAGCACTGCAGTGTTTTGGTTTGAAGGACATTGTAGCTAGTAAAATTACTAGGAAAATGAGACTTAAGAACTAATCTCACAGTCTAGAAATCTTTTTTAGACTGTTTAATGTCTTAAGGTGACGTGCGCAGTGCGCAGTGTCACGCGAAACTTTAATGAGTTCTGAGTGACACTGCAATCTACGATGGGTGGCGGTGACGCTTACCAGGCGAACGACTAGCTCGTCACGTCAATAGATTACATAAAAAAATGTGCGTTGTTGTGCGGCCACAGCCATCCACACCACGATGCACATTTTATTTCAGTCAGTCAGTCGTAGTGGAATCAAGTAGTCCGCATGGGTACCTACGCGCAATACTTGATTCCACTACGACTGACTGAAACCTTTCAGAAGTGAACTCGGTCATTTAGTTAATTACCGGCAATGTCTATATCACCATTACCTGTATGACTCTTGAAAAGCTGAACATCTATCGTAATGAAAGTTACTATTGCCTGTGATGTTTTATAATCTAAGAATGATTCCAAAATAGGCTATTTGATTTCTACCTACTAAAAATTAACGAGTAAATATTATTTTCTTTAAATAAATAAATAAATAATATAATAATTGAAAACATAAGTAATATCGGTTAATAAATCACGGAGTAATACGGTTTTAAAGCTTCTGGGGGCAGTGCATGTCTCTTTCTCGCAAAACGGAGAGTACGGTGGTACCATGAGATACTACGAAAAATCATTTCTGACGTCACTGCGTGTTTGAGCTGTCTCTTTCTATTCTTGTACTTTAAAATGCTTGTAATTTTTTTTTTTTTTTTTTTTTTTTTTTTTTTTTTTTTCAAATTTATTCACTTTAATAAGTATAACTATGTTATTTTTTTGAGATATTTAATTTTTAGTATTAAAACCTCCTGAAGAAGAGCATCGGATATGCTCGAAACCTGGTCGAGAAATCGACACACTATTCGTTAGTAACAGTCGGATACATATTTATTTATATTTAATTTTTGTTTTCACTATTGCTTATCTTCTATTGAAGAATTTTTTTTATTTACGCAGTAACAGTCAAATAGTCTACTGTCGTGATCACGTGACCTTAGAGCCCGTGCACACCGTACCAATATTGTAATCAGCTCGGTTTTATCTGACTCAATTTAAATTCTCTGTTTTCATTTAACAACTGAACAATATTAGTTTACGGTAATTTTAGTAAATATTCTACTGTTATACTGTACTGTGACTGTGACGGCGGGTTAGTATTTGATACAAAACGGCGGCGTATGGTACAAATTGCCTCTGTGTTTATTGTTAACAGTTGGTGTGAATGGATGCTTTGTTTTAAGGCTCAGTTTTACGTATTTACGATGTTTCGTAATGGTTTTATGGCGTTTTAGCGTATTCGCGATCATGAAAACGAATTGAAGGCACGTGATTTAAGAAAGGTTTTACTTGTTATATATTCTTTTTAATTCTTAAAATAAAGTCATTTTTAATTAATTACAGTTTGACGTAAGTAAGTACTGATTTTCTTTTTAAACCATTTACACTAAATACTGACAGCGCTGCGTTTGCTTTATCATAAACGCAATTGAGCAGAAAAAAAATATTATTGCCAAAACTTCACATTTATCTTCTATACCAATATTATAAAGAGGAAAGATTTGATTGTTTGTTTGCATTGAAGCTCCGAAACCACTGAACCGATTTGAAAAATTCGTTCACTGTTGGGAAGCTTGTTACGTAGAACGACAAGTACATCGGACACACCACTTATCGCACCGTCTAGGTGTCGTTACCACCGTGTCAGCTAGATTGGCACACATAGAGAAGATCCACTAACACATAGAAAAGTGCTGACCAGCGAAAGCGTGAGACTGAGATCCTGACCACCGTCCGCGCAGCGCCCGCGCCCGCGATCCCCTCTCGGCCCCGCGAGGCTTACTTCACTCTTCCCCGCACTAGCTCTCGATTGTCTAGACTCGTCACTTGTACATAGTTAGTTATAATTCGTTTTAGGATCTAATTATAGCAATTCTAGTTGTAAAACCTTGAATAAAAGGTAATAATGATTGTCCATCATCGTTTACGTTATAACTCGCGCTGCAGCCCCTCTATAATTAGCTACACTATCCCCGAGTGACATAGGCTATATTATATTTTCAAAAAATTAGGGATCCCTACTAAAACTCCTAAAAGTTACCTAGAATGTTCTTTACATCGTGTGCGCTGCGTAAACTATTATACCCGTGCGAAGCCGGGGCGGACCGCTAGTTGAGTTATAATAATAATTGTCAAAAACTTGTGACTATTGATACTATATTAATTTCAAAGATACACAAATAAAATAAAATTCATACAATACCATGAGCGTAATCAGTGACGCTATTTAAATCGAGTCCAGAAAACTGGTAATCGAAATCTTTTCTTACCTAGTTGTTGCATCATATGAGACAGATCGACCCACAGATGCCGGTACTGAGCCAGTTTCAACGCTGGATGTTCAGCCTCTAAAGCCCTGTGCAGGTTTGTGGCAAGACCTTTCGAGGCAGTTCCAAACGCATTGCAATTTATGTACCTAAACAATAGATATTAATTTAACAATTCTTTACCCACTTTCACCAGAATTGCGGAAATAATGGCATCCGTATTATCATGAGAATTCCTTCAAGAAATACAAAGCATTTCATTCCATATTTATAATTCTAACAAACAAAATCTGAGTTTTTTTTACAAACTTTCGGCAAGCCTGTACCATCATAGACCGCGTCGTCACTTTCCATCAGGTGAGATTGCGGTCAAATGCGGGCCCATTTAGTTGTAAAAAAACCAGCGTCATCATCATCAGCCTGAAGACGTCTACTAATAAACACGGGCTTTCCTAAAAAGTAGGCATGGATCAAATCACAAGGAGCAGGTGAAAAATCATATGATTTTATGCATCATAAATCACTCTGCTACTTTTTGTCAGACACTCTGTTATAAATCACAGTGTGATAATCACACTTAATTGAATGGTGGCTTCGGATTTTATAATACGAGAGTAGCATAAGCGGTGAATATCAAAACATAATTTTATTTATGCGTCAGTAAACAAACTGAGACCTATATGTGTTTTGTCATCATCATCTTCATCATCATTAGCCTGAAGACGTCCACTGTTGTACATAGGCCTCTCTCAGAGAGCGCCACTTTGAGTGGCTGCTCGCCTCCTGCATCCATCGGCTCCTAATTTTTTGTTTATCATCATCATCACCATCAACAGCCTGAAGACGTCCACTGCTGAACATAGGCCTCTCCCAGAACGCGCCACTTTGAGTGGCTGCTCGCCTCCTGCATTCATCTGCTCCTAATTTTTTGTTTATCATCATCATCACCATCAACAGCCTGAAGACGTCCACTGCTGAACATAGGCCTCTCCCAGAACGCGCCACTTTGAGTGGCTGCTCGCCTCCTGCATTCATCTGCTCCTAATTTTTTGTTCATCATCATCATCATAAACAGTCTGAAGACATCCACTGCTGAACATAGGCCACCTCCGAAAAGCGTCACTTTGAGTGGCTGCTCGCCTCTTGCATCCATCGGCTCCTAATTTTTTGTTCACCATCATCATCAACAGCCTAAAGATGTCTACTGCTGAACATAGGCCTCCTCCAGAGTGCCACTTTGAGTGGTTGCTCGCCTGTTGCATCATCGGCTCCCTGATGAACTAAAATGATGATTTTTAGTTCATCATCATCATCATCATCACCACCATCAGCATCACCATCCACAGCCTGAAGCCCCTTGCTGAACATACGGCTCCCTGATGAACAAAAAATCTCATCAATAGTACCACCAAAAGAGAGTAGCGTTAGATTGCTTAGTAATCATTTGTAGCAGGTCGCAACTTCACTAGGTTGCTCCTAAATCACATCTCTGTTCCATTTCATAAAGCACAGCCAATCGCCATTGATCATAAATTCATTAGGCATATGAAAAATCACAGGCTGTAAAAATCACAGGTGAAATCACAGTGACAACAATAAATCATATGATGAAATGACAATGATTTTAAAGTAGCAATCATTTCCATGCCTACTAAAAAGCACCGCTGCTTGCCTCTTGAATCTAACGTCTCCGCAGTTTTGACCCGGGGCTACCGTCTAAGCCAACCGTAATCGATTAATGGGCTTCATTTCGTCATTTCCCGTAAGTTGGCACTGTGTAACATCTCCATCCATTAGTATTTTCTCACTATTTCTCATTATTATAGTTAAACAATGTTTTCTATATTCAGTTCTCCGTCAAGTGACCATAATACCGATGGATGAGGATTTTACACAACCGGAAATGACCAAATGAAGCCCATCCATCGATTACGATTGAGTTACACAATACGGGGACAGATCGGTCCATTAGGTGGACCTCATCCATCGGTATTATGGTCACTTGACGGAGAACTGAATATAGAAAACATTGATTAACTATAATAATGAGAAAACCAGCTTCATTGTTTCTTGATAGTCTGGGAGTCATAAAGACCAGAATGAGTCGACGTCTTGTGAGCTATCATTCTCCATCAACTACCAACTACCACCTTTTCTTACATAACATCAGGTGTGGGCAAGAAATGCAAGCCTATATAGGACCTATGATAAAAAAAATATAAACATCAAAATCGTTTACATATGTAAAAGGGTAGTTTGCAGAAATATATTATTCAACGAAAGCGTCATATACTAGTACCGGGCAACGTTGTGGCTTTCAACATTTTTACGATTGCCGTAGTACCTACTATGTAAACCATAGTGGTTATTATGCTCCTTGGTAGTAGGTACCTATATTTATTCTACTGCAATGAAATAACAAGCAATATATTGTACCGGAGTGATATCTACAGAGTTTGGTTTCTACCCTTAAAAATTCACGCTCATAAATTTTAGTTTGTTCACGCGTTATAAAATGTTGACCAAAAAGTATCCTGCGCTGTAGTGGACCCAAAACGCGATGCTGTATATTTTATACGACATGCACATTTGCTAAAACTCTCGGCTGTTGATTTACCCTCAAACGCGAACTGGTCTTTGTATATCCGGCTTTGTAAATCCGAATTTACAATTCAACAGCAATATACATGCCAAAGGGAATAAAATCTTTCATACTTAGCTATGTGTATGAAGCGTTATACGGTTCGCAGTCCCCTGAATATATCAGGATGTAAACGTTGCGTTCGAGGCGTTTTAGTCTTTCGGATGCATGTACGCTCCATCCACAAATAGGATAGACAAAATCCCTACATAAAATCTTCTCTCTTTTGTTTGTGTACTTCTGGCATGTATATTTTCAAGGTTTTAAATATTTATATAACTTTTATAACCATACATAACTTTGGACCTGCCCCCGCTATGTGGACCGAATCGATAACCTGGTCATACCCACGGGGAGCCAATGGATGCAAACGGTCAAAGTGGTGCTCTATGGGGGAGGCCTATGTTCAGCAGTGGACATATTCAGGCTGTTGATGATGATGATGATGATGATGATGATGATAATATAACTTTTGACAGCGATTAAATACACAATTGCCTTTCCTCAGGATACATACCAAAGGGAACAGAATCCGTCCAACATGGCTATGATGTGGTAGTAAGCAAAAGAGTGCCACAGTTCAAAGTCATCTTGAAGATAGTACTGGGATAGTATCACTGCAAAACTGAGCCCCCAGGAGAAAAAGCAGAGACCCCATGTCAGCGAATATAGGTTAGGGAATATTATTGGGGTACCTGTGATTTTAAGGTATTTTAGCTGAAAATAATATATATTAGCTGTGAAGAAAATTATTATTAGTGGTAGGGATGAATAATCCATTTATCAAAATATCATCAGCATCATCATCATCATCAACATCAGACGTCCACTGCTGAACATAGGCCTCCCTCAGAGAGCGCCAATTTGAGCGGCTACTCGCCTCCTACATTCATCGGCTCCCCACGGTTTTAACCAGATCGTCCGTCCACCTAGTGGGGGCCGGCCTACGCTGCGTGTTCCGGTTCGTGGTCGCCACTCGAGAACCATTCTTCTCCATCGGTTGTCAATTCTACGAGCGATGTGGCATGCCTACTGCCATTTCGACTTTCTAATTATAAGAGCTATATCAGTCGTTTTAGTTCTCCTGCGGATCTCCTTATTTCCGACCTTATCCCGCAAGGAAACACCCAGCATAGCTCTCTCTATAGTTCGTTGCGCTATTTTGAGCTTAATATTGAGGCCTACAAGAGACCACGTTTCAGTTCCATAAGTCATCACTGGCAGCACACACTGATTTAAAACCTTTGTTTCCAGGCTCTGCGGTATTTTGGATGAAAAGATAGGGCGAAGCTTTCCGAACGCTACCCAGCCGAGTTGGATTCTTCGTGCGATTTCTTTGTCGAATTGGAACTAATTGGACAGATTGTTCTAGGTAGACATATTTGTCGACAAATTCGAGAGTATCGTTCACAACAATTACCGGTATAGGGGGAACATGGGCATTAGATATGATTTTCGTCTTATCCATAATCATTTTAAGACCAACCTGTATTGTATTAAACAATGTTACCTGATAGTGCGTCCACATATTCTTGAAAATTGCTACTTGAGGTCCGTGGCGCCACGATGCAATCGGTAAAAGAAAATGAGGAATCAGAATGCTCAAGAAAATGATATTGTAGATAACTTCATCAAATCGTTTGTTCGAGCTGTTTTGGAAATTTTCAAATCGTTCTTTGCCCACTAAAACATAACAGAAATATATATTCTAGTTGCTTTCTTTCATAAAAAAAGAGGTAGGAAGAAAAAAGAGGTCTTGGTGGTATAATCTCGTATACTTAACTCAATTCATTGAACGTTGAATCGTAGGAACTGAGAAAGCTTTCAAATCTTACATAGCTGAATAGCCTCTGATGTAACCAAAGGGGTGTTAAAAGTTTAACATGTATGTCTTTGTATCTGTGCTAAATACGCACAGATACAAAGACATACATGTTCATGTGCATCGTATGTGCCAAACAAATGCACCGATTTGGATTAAAAGTGACGTAGCCATTACAGTTTTTTTTATGGAATCAGGGCTTTTCTTAATTTAAATTTTCTTTCAACATAATCTATCAAAAACATATTCACCAGATTTAATGGCACCAATGAAAATAGCAAAACCATTCCTACAACATCAGCTAAACAACACAGGGATTCGAACTATTCGAAAAATAACAAAACACTTTAAATTTTATGCTCAGACACATAAAAATATAGCAATGGAACACCTAATAATGCAAACATGAGAGTAAAAAGCTTTTAAAAATGGCCGAAGGCCCACATGTAATAATACCTTTTATGACGATGATGCTTTCTAGGCCCCAAACAAGGTAGGCCCAAAAAGTCGCTTTTGATATCCAGTTGTAGGTCGTACGCTTCGTTGTTTGGGCATCTGAGTAATGAAAAATAGTTATTTGTGCAACAAGAGGGCAGACTTGATCTTTGCTTCGAGTGCTTATGTTGAATCCCAACGAAGCGAAGAATACTAGTATTGAATCACAAGCGTAGCGAATGATTCTAAGTTAAACCGGAGCATGGCAAGTGGGTGCCGTAATGGGCAGCATTATAATCTACTGCGATCATCAAGACGCTCGCCAAGCATGGATATTTTGGCAAACCCCTCTGTACTCATGGGAAAGGCATGCGTTAAGCAGTATACGTTTTCGTTGACGCTGATACTATTATTTAAAAAATCTACGCACCTTTAGGAACTCTCATGATTGGCATGACTCCCATTATTTGGAAGAGAACTAATAAACTCTTCGTAGTCAAATAGAAGCTGTCGTGTTCGTCCAAGAGTGCTCCATCTTTATCAGTAATCTGGGGTCCATAGATTTCTTCTGCTTTGTAATCTAAAAGAAATATATTAAGTTCACTTCAAAATGTATAAAAGGTCTTGCTGTGTTATTATAGACCATGAAACAACTGCACCACCTGCACCCCGATTCTTGAAAACGTTTTGATTCGAAATTTACACTCTCCGTTTCCTTCATCCTGAATGCAGATGAAATTTAAAAAAGATCTAACTTAAAATAACCCGTTGATGGAGAAAAAGTGCCCAGAATTCTGGCAGCACTAGGTACCACGGTGAATAGCAATGCTAATTTTCTGTGCAAAATAGAAGCCGTCGTACTGGTTACCTGACATCTTCACTGAACATTTCGATCGTTGATTTGTTGAAAGTTCAGGTCTTGGAATAACTATAGAGCATTTTCCTCCCGGAAAGCTAGGCCCACTCACATCAAACTGCGGGACGCAGCCTGAATATCACAACGCTATTCTATTCTCTCCTTTTCTACTGTAAAATTGTGTGCCTACTACAACATAAAAAATAACCCTCACCAAATTTGAAGCTGAAACAGCAAACGTTGCCAACAAATACATATAAATACCTTTTATTTCTGTATCATTCATCTGACCAAACATATCTCTGCGTCGACTCTTCTCATTCTGATTAGGATTATATATCTTCTTCTTTGTTTTCTCCATGTTATAGAGTGAGACAGTATTATTGTCTCGGGATCTGTATGAAATGAGCTCAGTAAAAGCACTGGTCGGTTCTAGAATATCCAACAATCAATCATCTGATGTCTAGCTTACTTGGTTATGCGGTTATGCGTGTTTGCTATAAGAAAACTATGGAGAGGACTTCAGCATTTTTTTAGTGCTGACTCATTGTATAGGTAGTTAGGTACTTCGCTCATCCTTGCATACCTGACACTTCATCAACACACATTATCATCTTACAATCAATGTATGTAATTATACATTTGTAATAATTTTAAATTATTGTAATTATATTTGCAGTCGGAGTCAGATTTTGGAGTCAGAAGGATCGACAAATGAAGAAAACCACGCTGCGCTCTCAGATGGCCATTACAGACATAACATTCAAAAGTGTGAAGCTAAAAGTGGGAATGGGCAGGACATGTGATCCAGTTGCATCCGGAAAGATGGGCAAAACAAAAGTGGGCTCCTGATTCTCCTAGAGAAGGCCCTCAGGAGTCTGACGGTCTACTCTACACGACTTCTGGTGTCGTACAAACTTTTGTTTTTATACTTAAGTGATTGAGTTCACTTTTAAAGTTCCGCCAGAAGAACAACTTTGTACTCAATGAATTCTGAAGGTGACAACGCTTACAAGTAAGAATAATGCTGGCATCTACTTTGGTCAAAGGATCAGCCTCGCTATACAGCGGGGTAACGCTGCCAGCATTATGGGCACGTTGCCAGATTCCACGGATTGCTTGAACTATCTATAGACCTTTGCCGATCTATAGATAGTTCCAGATTCCTTTAGACTATTATTTTTAGTTTTATATTTTAGTTTTAAAGTTTTTAAGTATAGTTTAGTTTTGAGGTCTAGTTTAGTTTAGTATACTTATTATTATATGTTGTATCTAAGTTTTTAAATATATACATTAGTTTAATTAACAACAAAAAAAAATAAGAACACTTGCTGTACTGGAAATTACAAATTTTTTGGCAGTATTACTTTTAGTGATTCTTTATCGCAACAAACAATAATTATTTAATTTAACTATGGTCAAATATCTATCATAAAAAACTCATTGGTTTGGAGATCAAAAACGTAATATTATATTGGCATCATTATCATCATCATAATATTATTATTATATTGTAATCAATTCAGATTGTTCATAGTTATTTGGTAAGAACTAGATACTATAATATCTGTGGTAAGGACAATATTGTACTCGTATACGTTCGTATTACAAAAAACAACAACAGGTCGACTCTACAGTTTTTTTAATCCGAGAACAACGTACAAACGACGCCACGGTGACGCTCAACGGCCATTCATTCATATTTCACACTAATGGCGACTTTCGAAAACACTTAAGTCCCTAAGTGAGATGTGGCGTGGCCTTGCCACTGTGGCGTTAATACCCCATGACGTTTACTGGCAGGACTGGTGTTTATAATTTCGCGTTAATAAACATGAAATAAAATGAGACTTAAATTTGAATTCCTTCAAACCGGAACACAGTAGTGCTTGCACACTACTGTTTGGCGGCAGAATAACTGGCAAAGCGGTGGTACCTACCTAGACGAACTTTGCAGAAAAGTCCTACCACCTAGTGCAAATTTTACTTAAATGATTTTATAAACCATTTCTACCTATTAACATTTCTGCTTATTAAAATAGGGAATCCTTTTAAATTGAGTTCTAATTTAAGTTATCAAACCGTCTATCTATGTTAAAGTTAATTTAATGTATACTAAACCCTTATAAATCAAAATACAAAAACATAAAATATTCTTTATTAAACCACCATTTCCACAACAAAAACAGGTACACATCACTTGGAAATTGTAAGCTATAGGGGAGCGACAATGGTGTCGATTCGGCGCACCGACTAATCTAAATTTTCTCTAATTTTAATTTAGAGCTGTCAAAACACCACTTTGCTATTCAAACAATGACACCTCTAACTAAAATTTAGACGATACGTCTAAATTACTCAACTTGGTTTACAAGCACGTTACCTAAAGCCATTCGGCGGACACACTTTAGAAAAGTTAGGCCTAAAATCTAAACGTTAAATCTAAATAAATAACGTTTTAAAATAAATAATTGTGTTATCTGTAGATTTTTATATCACCTAGTACAGCTACTCGACACTAGAGGCACGAGTGGCGTTACTTCATTTAGGTTCACGGATAAGCAGTTCTAAATAAAGTTCAACGTAAATACCGATAGCTTTTGTGACGCTTTGCGCCTAAACTAAAATTCAAAGTGGGCTAAAATAAGAGATCTCTAAAATCAGCGAATCGACACCAATATCATAATATCCTAGAAATAAATGTACACTAAGTGGAATATAAATCATATCCCTAACGAATGATCAAACATGTTTACGTCAATTCCTACTCAATTATCCGACAACGATGGTATAATGACATCGGGCTTGTTGTCATTAGTTTTGTTTGTAGATAATTATCGCGGGATAAAATTGACATTAATCAATTTTAGGCTTTGTGTTGACAGATGGTTTGTTGAAATATTATGCATGTTATAAATGGCCAGATGGGATTTTACAAAGCACGGAGCAGGAAAAAGCTCTGGTAGAGTCGAAATTCGTGTCAAATGTGCCGAGCGTATAGGCGCCGAGCGCTAACTCTAAATGTCAAGACTACTATTATGTCATTTGCACAGGTAAATAAAAATGAACAGTTAGGTTTAAGGTAATTATTTTAACCTAGAAAAAAAAACGTTTCCTGAGGGATAGGTAGTCCACGTGGGCGAAGCCACGGGTATATGCTACTTCACTTAAATAAAAAAAAACCAAAAAAATAGATTCTGAAATAAACAAGCACAAATCAAATAACGCAGCTATCAATGCCGAAACACTTGTGCGAAATGAATTTCTGTAAAAACAAACTCTACAAGACAGTATAGATTGGAGCTGAAAGTATGATAAGTCAGAGTTCCAAGCTGTTGGCATGTCAGAAAAGCTTGCATTTGTAAATGTCAAGAACCTCTGTGCTCTTCTCTAGATGATTTGTCATTCTACCGCCCTGTGCACGTGATTTCATTCGTTCAGTACGTCTTGTTCTATCGTCATTTGTTTTAAATCCGTCTAAAATATAACTATTATTATTATACCCACACTTTCAAAATAATACACTTTTACAATTTCTTCATATTCATATTTTAATAAGTAACCGAATATAATGAACTAACCCAACATAAATCCCTACCTACTTTACTTTTTTCTATCGTTCTACATTCACCGTAATCTTTTGTTTCTTTTGTTTTTTTTGGGCCTTGATTTCCATAAGTAAGTACTCTCATTTCACTGTGGCTTATGAATTCATTATTCATTAGATTTGGCTTTTCAAATAGCGGACTGGTTCCTCCATCTCATGGATTTAAGTTGAAAACTAGCGCTGGATGTCGTCGACGCATATATGGAATCTATACCTTTACACAACGCTCATGACGTCAGAGACCGCGTTGCCGTCGGGTATATTTTCAAATCCAGTAAACAAAAATCATTTCAATAAAGCGTACCATAACCTAACATTTGTGACGTCACTGGCGGGTTTTATTAACTACCTAATGAGTTTTTTTTTTCGGTAGGTTGCATAAATTTTTTTTTCTTTTCAATCTTGTTTTGCTTGGTAGTCACAAAAATTAATACACGAGTGGTTATTAATAAAAATGCTTAATTGTCGGGGTTGGTTGGTTAACGAATGTTACAGTGGGGTATATTTTAAAATATTCAACACGGCGGTACATATTTTGATGGTATACCCGAACTCAACACCATAGAGCATTGTGTGAAGGTATAGATTCCATATACGTGTCGTCGACAACTAGCAATAGGTATGCAGAGCCGACGCCCAATCAATACTTGGCTTCTTTTAAGTGCATTTGTGAAATTATGATGTGTTTAGTACGTATTTACTTTAAGCCAGTGTATGGTACTTTTATCTTTTGTGTGATACTCTTGGGCATTGCACTACGCCTCTTTCTTTCGCGCTGTTTGAGCTACACAAAACAAAATGAAATTTAATTAAACCAAACTACATGGATCTAACTTACGTACAAAACAATATATAACTCCTAAAACCAAATTAAATCTAAACTAAAATAATATTTTACTGGGTGGCAGGACTTTTCTGCTAAGTTCGTCTAGGTAGGTATTCACCGCTTTGCCAGTTATTCTCCCGCCAAGCAGTAGTATGCAAGCACTACTGTGTTCCGGTTTGAAGGGCATTGTAGTTAGTGAAATCACTGGTCAAATGAGACTTAAGAACTGATCTCACAGCCTAGAAATCTTTTTTAGACTGTGTGATGTCTCAGGATGAAATGCGCAGTGCGCAGTGTCACGTGAAACATTAATTTAGATTTCCGAGAGACACTGCAGTCTGTAATGGGCGGCCGTGACGCTTAACATCAGGCGAACGACTAGCTCACTAGTCACGTCATTCGTTTACATAAAAAATATATATAAAGCCAGTGTTGAATCAATGTATTTTTGTTATGTACTTTCTTATTGTTTTGTAATTAAGGTGATGATGCAGCAGCATTATCCTCAGTCTTTATTGTAGTCTACTGCGATCACCAAGCCGCCTGCCAAGCGTGGTGATTATAGGAAATCCCCCCCTATGATGTACGTCCAAAATGGTGTTTTGAGGGGGAGGCCTATGTTACCAATGTGAGCAGTGGACGTCTTCCGGCTGTTAATGGAAGGTAATGATGGATGGCCAATAAAGTTTTTGACAGTGAATCCTCTTTAAAAAAATACTAATACACCTTACAAAAATAAGAATTTAATAAGAACCATTGTTTTTGAATAATATCAACAAAAATTCAGTTATACGCCGACTCGTTTTTCTATATAAATCAATTCATTCACGCCCGAAAGCCTCAAACAGTATTTAGTCCGGGAATTTTTCGGATTTGCTAAAAGCCCGCGAACTTTAATGTGGTTTATGGATTACGTGAAAGTTAAATTATTCGTGATCGCTTACGCCAACCAGGGTTTTTATTTATTTTTGTTTCCGTTTACTTTTTACACCTAATATATATACCTAGCTTTAGGGTTGGTCAAGTGATACACCCTGAGGAAAACAGTGTACTTTTTAGGGTTCCGTACCCAAAGGGTAAAACGGACCCTATTACCATGGAACAAGAAAGAGAGGAATGCCAATACACCAAGAAAACAGCGTAGATCAGAAATATGCCAAAATCCGTTTTAAACCTAGATGGCGCTGCAAAATTAGCGGGCTATATGGCTAGCTACGGCGGGCTAGGTTTAAAATGGCTTTTTGGTATATTACTGATCTACGCTGTTTTCTTAAATGGTAGCGTCATTTCATCCAAGCCTGAGATTCTGAGAGAGATCGAGAACTTCTATGGACAGTTATACACCTCGACACGTAAGCCCGCTACTAACACAGCTCAGGACATCAGAGCCAAGTTAGTCCGACACTATACCGAAGATATCCCGGACGTCAGCCTGTACGAGATTAGAATGGCCCTCAAACAGCTTAAAAACAACAAGGCACCAGGTGAAGATGGAATTACGACCGAACTTCTGAGAGCGGGTGGTAGACCGGTACTTTTAGTCCTCCAGAAGTTATTTAATTCTGTCATCATTGAAGGTACAACGCCAGAGGCATGGCACAAGAGCGTGGTGGTGCTCTTCTTCGAAAAAGGCGATAACACCTTATTGAAGAACTATAGGCCCATCTCGCTCTTGAGTCATGTGTATAAGCTGTTTTCGAGAGTCATTACGAATCGTCTCGCACGCAGGTTTGATGAATTCCAGCCTCCCGAACAAGCCGGTTTCCGAAAAGGCTTTAGCACCATAGACCACATTCATACGCTGCGCCAGATTATACAGAAGACCGAAGAGTATAATCGGCCGTTATGCCTAGCGTTTGTGGACTATGAGAAAGCCTTCGATTCAATCGAGACTTGGGCGGTGCTGCAGTCCTTGCAGCGATGCCAAATTGACTATAGGTATATCGAAGTTTTGAAGTGTTTGTACAGTAAGGCCACTATGTCAGTCCGACTACAGGACCAGAGTACGGAACAAATTCCATTGCAAAGAGGCGTGAGACAGGGAGACGTTATTTCTCCGAAACTGTTCACAAACGCATTGGAGGATGTTTTCAAGCTCTTGGAGTGGAAAAGATCTGGCATCAACATAAATGGCGAGTACATCACTAACCTTCGTTTTGCCGATGATATAGTCATAATGGCGGAATCGCTCGAGGACCTTAGCACCATGCTCAACGACCTCAGTAGAGTCTCCCAGCAGGTTGGTCTTAAGATGAATATGGACAAGACAAAGATCATGTCTAATGCTCATGTTCCACCTATACCGGTAATTGTTGGGAACGATACTCTCGAAGTTGTCGACAAGTATGTCTACCTAGGACAGATTGTCCAATTAGGTAGGTCCAACTTCGACAAAGAGGTGGCGCGAAGAATCCAACTCGGCTGGGCAGCGTTCGGGAAGCTTCGTCCTATCTTTTCGTCCAAAATACCGCAGAGCCTGAAAACGAAAGTTTTCAATCAGTGTGTGTTGCCAGTGATGACTTATGGAACTGAGACATGGTCTCTTACTGTTGGCCTCATTAGTAAGCTCAAAGTCGCGCAGCGAGCTATGGAGCGAGCTATGCTCGGTGTTTCCCTGCGAGATAAGCTCCGGAACGAGGAGATCCGCAGGAGAACTAAAGTGACCGATATAGCTCTTAGAGTTAGTAAGTTGAAGTGGCAATGGGCAGGCCACATCGCTCGTAGAACTGACAACCGATGGGGAAGAAAGGTTCTCGAGTGGCGACCACGAACCGGAAGACGCAGCGTAGGCCGGCCCCCCACTCGGTGGACCGACGACCTGGTGAAAGCCGCGGGGAGCCGATGGATGCAGGAGGCGAGCAGCCGCTCAAGGTGGCGTGCTCTGGGGGAGGCCTATGTTCAGCAGTGGACGTCTTCAGGCTGTTAATGATGATGACGCTGTTTTCTTAGTGTATTGGAATTCCTCTCCTCCTTGTTAAATGCTACTACTAAGGCTCCGCTGTCTATCTGTCTGTCTGTCTGTCTGTTTGTCTGTCTGTCTATCTGTCCGTCTATCATCAGGCTGTATCTCATGAACTGTGATAGTTAGATAGTTGAAATTTTTCCAGATGATGTATTTCTGTTGCCGCTATAACTACAAATATAACTATAACTAAAAAACAGATTAAAATAAATATTTAAGGGGCCACCCATTCAACAAACGTGATTTTATACTCGTTTTTATAGATAGGTAATGGGTAGGGAACCCTTTCTTACTTAAAGACCTAAGTCTTACTTAAAATAAGACGCATACAATTGTAAGGAAGAATGCATATAAATAAATTAAATTGACTTAGGGTTATTTAGGTTAAGCCGTCGGTTCCGGTTGTCATAAGAGCATCTATGGCAATCGTTACGGCTAGTCAGACGCCTGATAGAATCTGACTTGATCTAACCATCCCTGTTACTGGCCGACCCCAATAACAAATGGGAAAAGGCAAAGAGGATGATGATGATGAGTACCTACCTAGTTATTAAATTGATTTTTGAATGTAAATAAGACTTTGAGCTCTACTATTGTAAATTCAATTTCTCAAACGGTTACACAAGGTTCTGTTTACACGTCGAAAGAAATTCGCAAACTAACGACGCTCGGGCTAAGGAAGGTTGAATTTATGAATCATAATTTATTGTAAGAAAACCCACGTCTAGAAATGAGAATAAATATCACTTTTGTAAGAGAAAGCTGTTCGCGGAAAGTAAACACGTTGGCTGCAGGTATATATAAAGTTTCAGGTACATAACATAAATTATGATAGAAATTAGTGAGAGAAAACTAGTGATCTTGACTATTAATCAAACCCAGCACACTATCTATCCTACTGATATTATAAATGCGAAAATTTGTGTGTGGGTGTATGTGAATGTTTGTTACCTTATATTATCTTCTTAACTACTGAACTGATTTCGATGAAACTTGATAAACAGATAGCTTTTATGCTGGATTAACACATAGGATACTTTTTTTTTGCGGATAACACCGCAGGTCGCATCTAGTTACACATATTTTTATGATGGTAAACTTAATTTGCTGGTATTGATAAGGGATTATTATGATATATATAGGTATAGGTATACCTACCTACCTACTATTTAAAATTAAAATTGCTGAGGTATTTAACAATTAACAAGTAAGAATTAGCAAGTTGAAATGGCAATGGGCACTGGGCAGGCCACATTGCATGTAGAACTGACAACCGATGGAGAATAAAGGATCTCGATTGGAGACCACGAACCGGAAGACGCAACGTAGGCCAGCCCCCCACTCGGTGTACCGACGACTGGTGAAAACCGCGGAGCCGATGGATGTATGAAGCAAGCAGCTGCGCAAAGTGGCGCTTTGTGGGGGAGGCATATGTTCAGCAGTAGACGTCTTTAGGCTGTTAATGATGATGATGATGATGATTTAACAATTAAATAAGAAAAATCCATTTCACGGTCATCAACAGCCTGAAGGCGTCCACTGCTGAACAAAGTTCTCCCATAGAGTGCTGCTTGCCTTTTGCATCCAATAGCTCCCCGCAGTTGTGACCAGATTGTCGATCCACCTAGTGGGGGCCTATGTTGCATCTTCCGGTACATGGTCGCCACTCGAGAATCTTTCTTCCCAGTCGGTTGTGAGTTCTGCGATAGCGAAAGAATATTATAAAAATACATATAAAATACCTATACGTTTGGTAAGGCTATATAATACAGGTTCCAAGTAATATCAGTTGATTACGAAGTTCCATCACACTCCAAGTACCCAATAAGTATAACTTAATACAAACAGACTCAGCATTTACATCAAACAATAGAAGTCCAAGATCGCATACCGAAGATAACAACGGCAGGAGTCTGAACAACTTTAGAACAATCTGGAACAAACAGAACTTATCCATTACAGTATCGGCTTAATCGATCTACTATTCTAAAACTGGCTTCTCATTCTTAACCTTATTCACAAAACTGTAAGATACATTGTTGAATGCAGGTGATTGTTTAAGATGTGTTTTGGGTACGTAAAGGTATATTTGGTTATTTGCTTTGTTTGATTAAAGGCTAGGCTTAGACGTAATTGTTAAGCTGATGGTATCGTGTAACAAGAAACGTGATATCAATATTTTTCTATTGACACACGTGGGCTTCAAAGTATCCTTACTAATTTCATACCCCGACTCCTTTACAAAAGTGAAACTGTTTGTTTGCATTATTTCAGTGTGGCTTTCGCGCCACAATGGCTGCACTAATTTGGACAAAGTTTTGCACACAGATTGCTTACCCTTCTGAGATCAAGGTAACAGGTACTTTGCATTTTTGTTCATCATGCAACTACTTTTCATCTCGTATAATAAAGAATCGATGCCATTTCGATGCCATCGCTCCGTGCCTCGAAGAGCCGTCCGTCCCGGTTGTCATAAGAACATCTATGGCAATCGTTATGGGTAGTCAGACGCCTGAAAGAAATTGACGCCTGGTCTAACCATCACTGTTACTGGTTGCTTATGGGTTGCGATGTCAGATGGCAGTCGCTTGTGTAATTCTGGTAGCTCGCCGCTACAGTTTAGTTTGGGAGCAGACCCCGATAACAAATGGGAAAGGGCAAAGAAGATGATGATAGTAAAGAATTCCTCGTAGGAAGTAAATGTAGAATTCTCATCGGAAAACCGGAGAGCAAGGGTAAAACGGCGGGGTGCCTTTACTTCTAACCATAACCACAGAATAGTACTACGTACCATAAAGTTAGTATTTTATATTATTTGGTTTAAACTTTGAACTGAACATTACGTCGTTAAATAGGTACCTATATACTCAAATTGAACTTCATAACCCAAGCTCAGAATCGGAGTCTCCAAACCGTGATGAATATGCACTGAGAAAAATTTCATCCTTTACCTTCCGAATTTTACCTTTTAAAACCGATTCCTTCCATAATTGGGTCCTTTCCTTCCACCGATTACCTTCCGAATCGGGGAACTGCTAAATTCCTACCGAAATTTAGAAGGTAATGAATTTTATCCGTCTAATACAGAAGAACATAAAGGAAGGAAATTTGTTGGAAGGAATTAACCAAGAAGGAAATTCCTTCCAGCGAAATACTCCTACTAAATAAGGATGGATTATAATAATTCCTCCCAAATATATCCTTCTAAAATAGTGGGCATTATTCGATGGGAAAATATCCACCACTATTCCACCGGAAACAAAAGGATTAGCCGGATGGCTTAGAAGGAATTACCTTCCAAATTAGATATTAATGTCCTTCCGAATTCAAATCCAAAGGTGTCGGAAGGAAAACGCAGCTAACCTCCCGATGTTGAAGGATATTTACCCTCTTAACTAGTGGGAAATAAAGTGACATTACTGTTCCATCAAAAACGAACGGATTGGAAAGGCTCGCTGGAAGGAATTACCATCCAAATTAGATGTTTCACATTTGGAGGGAACAGCACAAGAAACATCCTTCCGAATTAAATGTTAATGTCCTTTCGAATTTTTTGGAACTCTCAGGTAGGAAAAGTGTCGGAAGGAAAACGCAGCTAACCCCCCGATATTTAAGGATATTTACCCTCTTAAGTAGTTGGAAATTAAGTGACATTACTATTCCATCAAAAACGAAAAGATTAAAAAGGCTCGCTTGAAGAAATTACCATCCAAATGAGATGTCCCACTTTTGGAGGGAACAGCACAAGAAACATCCTTCCAAATCAGTACCCCTAGTACGAGTTTACCCGTTACCAACACTGTGACAGTTTCCGTGAGGCCTCTAAACGCGCAGTTTCCTGTGAAATCGGTAGTATGAGTTACTATATTTAAAAATAGTTTACACGATCCCGTTTGTTGTAACCTGAATGAACAAACTTCATAATACCACAGACCAAGTAGCTCTCATGCCTACTTTTTTTTCTCTAATCTGTGCTTGGACAAAACTTTTTCTATTGGTTGTCTCTCTTACACACCGGCAAAGTAAGAGACAAACATATCCCGATACGCTACGCTACGATTTGTTTTGTTTTGACTTGACCGGCCAGCTTCCATATTTATATTTGTTATTTTCTTTCCCTCCATCTGAGTTTTGTGTATAAAAATTTATCATTACCGCAAAATTAATTGTGATAACGAAAACCAGCCGATTGCCAGTTACAGTGATATTTTTTAAGAAGAGGTAACAATTTCCCAAAGAAATTGTACGTAAAATGAGTGTTGGTAAAATGAAATATTTGTCAAGTTCAAAGAAATATTACTTTTTTAGAAACGTGATTTAAATGAGCCGGTCCATGATGGTAGGCTTGTGCTTCAGCCTTCAATAAAAGGCAAGAGCATGTGCATTGTGCAATACTCTCAAATGGAAAACCAACTGCAGCCTGCCTAAACGGTACGTACCCATACCTACGTCTACCTATATTTCTACCCAAATTATTATTTACAATGCATGGCTGCTTAAACAGTAAAATAGCACCCTGTTTCACATCCTACAATTACCCTAGAATTCCCTGCTTTGAACTGTATTTTACCATTGTTTTTTTTTAAGAAATATGAAATTTGTGTATCTTGTACAAAATGCATTAACTATAATAACTTTCCTTTATCTACGAACTAGGGCCTTTACCTAGAATCCCCTGTATATTAAAAAAAAAACACCTATACTTACAATTTCTTGAACCTATAGTACTATATGTTAGTGTAGTGAGGTTGTATGTATTTCAATTTTATCTTTTGTCTTTCAGCTGATTGGGATATCTGACTAGATAACATTATTATACAGACACTGCTAGAGGCAACAATCACCACATCAAGAGAATGTTTAACACTGAGAACTTGAGTCTGCGAAGAATTCCGAGTGACACTGCAACTGTTATGGGCAGCCGTGTCGCTTAACACCAGGTGAACGACTAGCTCGTCACGTCATTCAATCGCATAAAAAAAAAAAAAAAAAAAAAAAAAATTTGTTCATCATATTATGTTATTATACTTGATCATTAAAAAAACAGTCAAATATTGTGAATTTTTAATTAAATCAATGTTTTATTGTCAGTATGAACCAACATAATTACAAAATACAGCTGAACGAATAGAAGTTATTAGGTAGTAATAGGTTAGGTACTTGTTAAGTCCTTAATAATATACATTGGGCTTAAGTGAATCTCATAGAACTCTATAAAATGGAACAAATATGAAATAAGTAATTGTTTAGGTAAATATTTATATTCTACACTCATGAAATCAATTCTGAAACCGCTCCAAGCATGTAGGTAAGTATTCTACTTTCTACATGGTAAGATCCCCATAGAACAATTTCATTATAGTGGTAAGTAGTTGGGAGGTACTTCTTGTTATCACTGTAAAATAACAGAAAAATACTAATAGATGGCTACATCCACATTAATACTATGATGAGGTAGAATATATATTTAGGTGAAATGAAAGAAAAACATATCCGGAACTGCTGATCTAATTCTCAACATTCATTTTCACCGATGAAAGTGTAAATAGGTATCTACATAATACTTTATAGCATAGAATTATTATGCCTTTAACATAGGTAAGTACATATTCAAGAAAGTATGTAGATATTACACGAAGGGCTTGATAAAAGAAGAGATCTCATGGATCTGCAATTCATATACAAAATTCTTAGAAATCAAATTGATTGCAACTTGCTAGTTGAAAAGGTTAAACTGAGAGTGCCGTCTAGATATCCTCGTTATAAAATTAAGTTATTCTCGGCACCATTTAGAAAAACAGTTTTAGGTAGCAACTCCACAATCCCACGTTTAATCAAGCTGGTTAATCTCCACGACAAAATAGATATATTCTCTGACAGCTTGGCACAATTGCGTTCTGACGTCTCAGGTTTTTTGTAATGCAGCTGGGTTGGCATGGACGGTAGGCGGAGTTGTCTTTCCCCTTTTTACGTCACTTTCTTCATACTTGCTTGAAGTAAAACAGGGGAGGGACAGTTTTGTCTGCCGGCCGTGCTAACCCTACTGGATCGTTGAAGTTTCCCCATAGTATTAATGATTTAATAAATAAAGCCCTTTCAGACTGCTATGTTGCGTAATTATTTTTTTTTTTATTGGCAGGTACTTGTGTCAGTTGGTTGTAAAGTGTCGAGGATGAATTATGATATGAGACCACTTTTTAAGGAATTTTGTATAAGGCTCGTTCGGCTTGATGCCCGTACGGTTGTGGTAACAAACTCTGCTCGTGATTTGGTCTATTCTTTTTCTCCTTGGCATTAAATACTATGGGTTATAATGTTACATTTTCTACTTCTTGTTTTTTCACCTTTACCGGTTAACAATAGCGTCATGTACAGTATTATACACACTTTATACAAATTATATTATTGGAACATGCGGTGTTTGCCTGTAATAGGTTGAGCATGTAGTTTAGATATCATAAGCAAGATTCATTAGCGTTAGTTCATGTTTCTACTGTTGGCGGACCTAAATAAATTAAAAAAAAAAAAAAAAAAAAAGGGCATAAAATTATCAAACATAACTAGTACCTTACTACATAACATTTAACTGAGGATTATTTGTGACCGAGGTAAGTACCAACCTAATTATTTTGATTTACCTATGTACAACTACTATTTTGCCTTAATTTCAGCCAGAAACGTTTTCCTAAACTAAAGTACCTACCTATTGTCCAAGTAACTATGGCTCTCAACCATCTTTATGTGAAGAAATCCAAATAGGTGGTACCTAGTTAAGTACTTTGGGAAAACAATTTCATTGTATAATAGTTTCTTGAGCTTTAGAGAGACATTAGATAAAGAAATCAATCACTATGATAATCCTTGTTTGGCTAAACCATCGAGATATTATTATTTATGTAGGTACTGGAACATAGTTTAAAAGCAGAAAGTAGTACTTAGGTAGATACCTAGATTAATTATAGGCAGGCCTATTTCTAGCAGTGAACTAATACCGATTGATAGGTAATAATTATGGTGATGATGAGAACTTATCTTGCCTTGGTCTCCAGCATGAATCTATAAAGCCTTGTCTCGGTGATATTCTTTGAAATCTCATACCTACGATTTAGGCTTCTCTGTACCTAAGTACCTACCTATACCTAAGCTTTTAATGCATCAAAAGAAATAGGCATTTAAATATTTTGTGCCGTGCCTCATTGTCATAAATTAAGTAGGCAAATCATTATGGTTTTATAGTCTGCATAACATGCAAAATACTGGTGAAATAACATGATATTCGCAAAATTGGCTACTCGTTTGTACACTCTCACTAAAATTAATTCAGTGAGTTATAAAACTATCAAAATGTTCGACCACGTTAACGTTTACCAACGCTAACTTGTCACAATGGTAACTCGTACTACCAAAATGCCATAAACGGCTCGAAAACTTCTCAGGTTTTCGAATACGTGAATACGTGCGACTCCATTTTAAACTCGTACTGCCATTTTTAGTTCATCAACGTGACCGGTAGGGGCGCTGCAGAAAAATGTATGGGAGGAAACGTAAAGGAATCATGTTTTAGTAAACTATCGAAACTCGTACTAGGGGTACTGATGTTAATGTTCTTCCAAATTTATTGGAACTCTTAGGTAGGAAAGTTGTCGGATGGAAAACACAGGTAAACCCCCCGATATTGAAGGATATTTACCCTCTTAACTAGTGGAAAATTAAGTGACATTACTATTCCATCAGAAGCGAAAGGATTAGACAGGCTTGCTGGCAGGAATTACCATCCAAATTCGATGTATCATATTTGGAGGGAATAACACAAGCACAAGGAACATCCTTCTAAATCAATTATAATTTTTCGGTAGGAACAGTGTTAGAAGGAAAATGCATATTTACCTTCTAATATTGAAGGATATTTACCCTCTTAACTAGTAGGGAATAAAGGGGCACTACTTTTCTATCAGAAACGAAAGGATTAGACAGGCTTGCTGGAAAGAGTTACCATCCAAATTAGATGTTCATCATATTTGGAGGGGTTAACGCAAGAAATATCCTTCTAAATTAGGTGATAATATCCTTCCAAATCAATTATATTTATGATAGGAACAGTGTCAGAAAGAAAACGCATATTTATCCTCCAAAATTAAAGGATATTTACCCTCTTAACTAGTGGGAAATAAAGTGACATTACTGTTCCATCAGAAGCGAACAGATTAGACAGGCTCGCTGGAAGGAATTACCATCCAAATTAGAGGTATCATACTTGGAGGGAAAACAACAAATACTAAAAAACAGAATAAAATAAATATTTAAGGGGGCTCCCATACAAGCGTGATTTTTTAAACGTTTTTAAGTGTTTTTCATATTTCAAAAACGGTAATAGATACAAGCTTCAAACTTGGCACGATTATAATGCTCACTCTGTGTAGTATAACAACAAATACTTCAAACCGGCAAATGCGAGTTGGGCTCGTGCTAAAAGTCTCGTTCGATCACCGAAGTTAAGCAACGTCGGGCGCTGTCAGTTATACCTGGATGGGTGACCGCCTGGGAAAGTCGCGTTATGTTGTTTATGTTTTTTTTGCAGTGTATTTCTACTCCCGAACTGAAACTCGATCCTTTTGTGGTACAGAACCCTTGGTGCGCGAGTCCGACTCGTACTTGGTCGGTTCTTTTCTTCACCAAGATATTTAGCTGATACAGTCGCTTTTTGAATCCTTTTTTAAAACAATCCTTCTGAACTTTCCTTCCGAATTCCATTCTGTAATTTTGCTTGCATCGAAGTGTTGCCAGCTTGTCAGACACATTTCTGGTAGTTTGATAACTATTGTCAACACGACGCGTATTCTTCCATTGTGACGATCCACATTAAAATCAAAACATAACAGAAAAATAGATCATTTGTGATCAAATAGGTTTCATCAATTATTTAAGTTCCTACCTAATAAATCGTTTTGATAGGTACTTACCTATTAATCTGTTGACAAATATAAAAAAGTAATTTATGTGGATGGAAAATTAAAACACTAAGCATTGCCACGACACAGGCTTCTGTAGCCACGTTAGATTATTTCCCTATGTAGGTAATATAAATAGGATAGACCCTAGCTCTGTATTGTACCATAGGTTAATAAGTAATTAGTTTAGGTTGTACTATATTTATTCTGTGGTTTAGGTAGCTAGCGCCATTTATCATTGAATGACATTGATGCAAAATATGCGTTTTGCACTTATTTTCTAGTGAAAATGTACGCTTACCTAAAATATCAAAAGCTTTTTTGCTTGATATACCTACTTACTTAAGTACTTACACCTTTTTTCCATTTCAGTATTGTTTTGCAATTGCCATTCTATCTTGTTATAAGACTAGCAACAGAACCAAGAAACTTTAAGATGCGACACAAGTGCTATGTGAACAAATTATAGAAATAATGCAATTTACCTACTCTATTGCCTATGTAAATTCATATTAAAATAACTACAACTTTTAGAAGTGACACGGCCCGTCGTCGTCGTCCGTGATTATCTTTCCTTAAAATATGTACAGCTGTTTTAAGAATGCATTGGCAACACTGGGCGGAGCGGGCGGTCGGCGTGCGTGGGGGTGGTCAACTAGTCACTTGGTCAGTCAGTGAATCAGTGGTCGGTTGGCTGGTGGGTCAGCCCTATCAGTGCAGTGGCGCGTTCTCGTGCGTGAGAGCAAGCGGCAATTCCAGTGACTGTGTTATGTGAACCTCTCGTGTGTTAATTCGAACTATCGGTGCTGTGTTCCCTAGTCTGAGGTGCTCAGCTGTGCTGTTCATTAATATCGTTGGACCGATCGAGCTTTTTGGGTCTTTAAATTATTATTTTTTTTTAGATCAAGCGGTCTGGCGCTGGCACCAATCGAACTACGCACTAACTTTGGAACGTCGCATTGGAAATTGATTAAAACAGTGGTGAACCAGATTTCTTACAACCAGATTTCATATAAATAATGTGACATAATAATATAATCAGTCCCGTGTGGTCCCGGTGTCCCGTGTGGTCCCGGTGTCCCGTGTGGTCCCGGTTACGAATAGGACCACCCCATCTCTTCCCGTGGGTGCCGTAGAAGGCGGCTAAGGGAATATCCAGGGAATGGGTCGCAGCGTTCCCCTCGGTCTTGGTGGCAATCAATCTTCACCTACTGCGATCACCAAGCCGCCTGCCAAGCGTGGTGATTATGGCAAACCCCCCCCCCTAATGACAAGCACAAATAAAAACGGCCCCCAGTCCCCGGCAGCTCTGCTATCCCGTGGCTACGGTAGCGGCCACGGTAACGGCAGGGCAAGGGGTGCGAAGAATCCCCGGCAGACGCCCGGCTACCAACCCCAACGACGACCCCTGGCCCTGGCAACACATAACGTGCGCACACTGAAGGCTGACGAAAGGATGGTCGAGCTAGAGGCGGAGATGGGTAAGTTACGCTGGGATGTAATGGGATTGTCAGAAGTCCGAAGACAGGGACAGGACACGATAATCCTAAATTCCGGTAACTTATTCTTCTACCGGGAGGGAGACCAACTCTCCCAAGGAGGTGTCGGGTTTCTCGTCCGCAAGTCTCTCGTCAACAACGTGGTCAAAGTCGACAGTGTGTTGGCCAGGGTAGCGTACCTGGTACTCCGAATAACCAAACGGTATTCGTTGAAGGTTATACAGGTATACGCGCCGACATCGGCACACTCAGACGATGAAGTAGAAGCTATGTATGAGGACATATCCGAAGCCATGCATACTTCCGAAACATACTTCACCGTTGTGATGGGAGACTTCAATGCGAAGTTGGGCACAAGGAATAGCGATGAGCTGAGAGTGAGGCCATTTGGATACGGGCAGCGGAACCCTCGAGGACAGAGGCTGGCTGACTTCATGGAGAAGGAGGGACTCTTTATGATGAACTCCTTCTACGAGAAGCGGCCATCCAGGAAGTGGACGTGGATAAGTCCAGACGGTTCCACTAAAAATGAGATAGACTTCATCATGACGACCAAGAAGCACATATTCGATGATGTCTCTGTGATCAGCAAGGTGAAAACCGGTAGCGATCACCGTATTGTTAGAGGCACATTGAATATCAATGTTAAGCTCGAAAGGTCACGTCTGGTGAAGTCTACGCTCCGTCCAAATCCTGTCCAAATCCAAAACCCCGAAGGCTTTCAGCTGGAACTCCAAAATCGCTTCCAGTGCCTAGCCGACTGTAACACAGTGGACGAGCTAAACGACGGGTTGGTGGAAACTGTCCAAGCTGTTGGATCGAAATTCTTTAAGACCCAACGCCGAAAGAAGACTCAAAAGCTCTCAGAAAAAACTCTTGAGCTAATGGCCGACCGGAGCGAAATGAAGCTGCAGTCTTCAGTTGATATGTCAGCCTACGGTGAACTCAATAGACGAATCTGGAGTTCCTTGCGACACGACTTGCGTGCTCTTAGTACTTCACGTATTGAGGCCGCAATTGAGCGGAACCAAGGCTCTAAAGTGTTCGCAAAGGATTCGTCTATTGGGCAACACCAAATGACAAAACTGAAGACCGAAAATGGTAGCGTCATTTCATCCAAGCCTGAGATTCTGAGAGAGATCGAGAACTTCTATGGACAGTTATACACCTCGACACGTAAGCCCGCTACTAACACAGCTCAGGACATCAGAGCCAAGTTAGTCCGACACTATACCGAAGATATCCCGGACGTCAGCCTGTACGAGATTAGAATGGCCCTCAAACAGCTTAAAAACAACAAGGCACCAGGTGAAGATGGAATTACGACCGAACTTCTGAGAGCGGGTGGTAGACCGGTACTTTTAGTCCTCCAGAAGTTATTTAATTCTGTCATCCTTGAAGGTACAACGCCAGAGGCATGGCACAAGAGCGTGGTGGTGCTCTTCTTCAAAAAAGGCGATAACACCTTATTGAAGAACTATAGGCCCATCTCGCTCTTGAGTCATGTGTATAAGCTGTTTTCGAGAGTCATTACGAATCGTCTCGCACGCAGGTTTGATGAATTCCAGCCTCCCGAACAAGCCGGTTTCCGAAAAGGCTTTAGCACCATAGACCACATCCATACGCTGCGCCAGATTATACAGAAGACCGAAGAGTATAATCGGCCGTTATGCCTAGCGTTTGTGGACTATGAGAAAGCCTTCGATTCAATCGAGACTTGGGCGGTGCTGCAGCCCTTGCAGCGATGCCAAATTGACTATAGGTATATCGAAGTTTTGAAGTGTTTGTACAGTAAGGCCACTATGTCAGTCCGACTACAGGACCAGAGTACGGAACAAATTCCATTGCAAAGAGGCGTGAGACAGGGAGACGTTATTTCTCCGAAACTGTTCACAAACGCATTGGAGGATGTTTTCAAGCTCTTGGAGTGGAAAAGATCTGGCATCAACATAAATGGCGAGTACATCACTAACCTTCGTTTTGCCGATGATATAGTCATAATGGCGGAATCGCTCGAGGACCTTAGCACCATGCTCAACGACCTCAGTAGAGTCTCCCAGCAGGTTGGTCTTAAGATGAATATGGACAAGACAAAGATCATGTCTAATGCTCATGTTCCACCTATACCGGTAATTGTTGGGAACGATACTCTCGAAGTTGTCGACAAGTATGTCTACCTAGGACAGATTGTCCAATTAGGTAGGTCCAACTTCGACAAAGAGGTGGCGCGAAGAATCCAACTCGGCTGGGCAGCGTTCGGGAAGCTTCGTCCTATCTTTTCGTCCAAAATACCGCAGAGCCTGAAAACGAAAGTTTTCAATCAGTGTGTGTTGCCAGTGATGACTTATGGAACTGAGACATGGTCTCTTACTGTTGGCCTCATTAGTAAGCTCAAAGTCGCGCAGCGAGCTATGGAGCGAGCTATGCTCGGTGTTTCCCTGCGAGATAAGCTCCGGAACGAGGAGATCCGCAGGAGAACTAAAGTGACCGATATAGCTCTTAGAGTTAGTAAGTTGAAGTGGCAATGGGCAGGCCACATCGCTCGTAGAACTGACAACCGATGGGGAAGAAAGGTTCTCGAGTGGCGACCACGAACCGGAAGACGCAGCGTAGGCCGGCCCCCCACTCGGTGGACCGACGACCTGGTGAAAGCCGCGGGGAGCCGATGGATGCAGGAGGCGAGCAGCCGCTCAAGGTGGCGTGCTCTGGGGGAGGCCTATGTTCAGCAGTGGACGTCTTCAGGCTGTTGATGATGATGATGATGAATAATATAATATTATGACAATAATACAAATTTTTTTTTATGGCCTGTTTTCAGAAAATAATTTAGTTAAAGTTCAATAATTGTGTCAGTAAAAGTAAGGTTAAAAATTTAAATAAACCCTTTCATTTATTTATTTTGTTTTTGTTAATATTTCATTTTTATATCCCTTCAGCGCTGACATATGCATTTCTTTTTAATTTCAGAAGTGTATACTTCCTTCATATTCCTCGGTTCATAATACCACGTATATAGAAGCTAAATACCGAAGATAACTGGGTAATTGGATGATATCACACCAAGGCGATTCAAAGATTTTCCTCCCAGTTTATGAATTACCTAACTACGACGGAGGAAGAACGATGGCTAAATGAGCATTATTATACTTCCAATTTAGATGTGCATCTTCTGAGAATCACAGTGACCCCTTAATCTAGAAGAATAATACTAAAGGTAATTAATTGGGCATTAATAGAAAGGTAATTTCAGTATTTTACTTCTAATTAATGAAATACTTAACTGCGACGGAGGAAAAGCGGTGGCTATATTTATCAGAATTATTATCATTCCAACTTAGTTGTGGTATCTCCTGCGAATCACAGTGAACCCCCTAATTTAAAAGGTTAATATCGAAGCTAATTGTGGTATTAATAGAAAGGTAATTCCAGTATTTGACTTCTAATTTATAAAACACCTAACTACGATGAAGAAAATGCGGTGGGCCTTATCAGCTAAAGTTGCCTTCTAAAACCGATGAAACACACACGCGACATCAGACGACAGTGTCGACATACCTATCTTCATACAAATTCAATGCGTCGACACGAAGATAGGTTCAGCGTCACTGTTGCCGCGACAGTGTTGCCTGCCGCTGCTGTGTTTCATCGATGAACAAAGGCAACCTTTATCCTTTCAAACACATCTAACCTGGAAGGATAATGCTGATATACCTACACACCGCTTTTCCTTCTTTGTAGGTAGGTAGTTCATAAATTAGAAGAAAATACTTGAATTACCTTCCTATTAATACCCAATTACTTTCCGTAGATACCTTCTAGATTGGGGGGAATCACTGATTCAAAGAAGGTAAACACGTCTAAATTGGAGGGATAATGCTGATATACACACCGCTCTTTCCTCCGTCGTATGTACGTAATTCATAAATTAGAAAGAAAATATTGAAATTACCTTCCTATTATATCCGATTACCTTCGGTATTTACCTTCTAGATTGAGCGGATTACTGAGTTTTGAGAAGGTAATTACTTCTAAACTGGAAGAATAATGCTAAAATACCCACCTCTTTTTCCTTCGTCGTAGGAAGGTAGTTCATAAATAGGAAGGAAAATCTAAAATTACCTTTCTATTATATCCGATTACCTTCGGTATTTATCTTCTGAAATGGGGGGAAAATGCAAAAGCCTTCTGGGTTTTCCTTCGTATTAGGTAGGTAATATTATACCTTTACCTTCTAGAATTGGAAGGTCATTTATATTTACCGACCAAGTACGCCATCCAAATCTAGAAGGAAATTAACCCCGTTAACCTTCCAGAATATTACCGTCCTTTCATATTACCTTCTGTCTTAATTCAGCAGGAATAAATGGAAGGTAAGCATAGTAGAAGGAAACAAAGCTCTATGTCCTCCCAAAATTTACCGTTCTTTATTCACCTTCCAAAAAATTACCTTCCCTTTTGACTCAGTAGGAATTTCCGACCGAAATTCGGAAGGTACGTATAACCCACCAAAATAGAAGACAGACTTGGAAGGACATTGTTTGGAAGGAAACATTTGGACGGTAATAATTTTCAATTTTAGCCTTCCGAGTTGAAAGGTAAATTTCCTACTGAGTCAAAAGGGACGGTAATTCCTTCCATATTTCGGAAGGTCTTTTTTCTCAGTGTGGAATAAAGCGGAAAGTTATCGGAACAAAGTTATTCATGGAGTGGATGCCACATATATAGCATTTTCTCGGATCGCCCGGTCGCCATGTGACACGCTCTGTTACAATGATGTTTGGAATCTTTTATGTAAGAGTAGGTATGTATAGGTATATCTATATGGGCGAGTGAATTTTTTTTTTCTGATGGAGCAGGTGGTTCTGTAATCGATAATCACTCTAATGTTTGTTGTGACTTATAATATAGACACTATTTTGGCATGAAGACTTGATAATGCTAAATGGGAGATGTTCCAAGAAAAATTAGGGGTCTTCTGCATGTGTCCCCACAGCTTACCCATTTTCTCGCAGGATCTCGTATTCAAGGAAAACTAGGGACTCCTGCGGGTTAACTCGCAATTTACCATTATCTCGCAAGAGCTCGTATCCATGAAAAAGTAATAGGGATTCCTGCGGGTTTATCCACAATTTACCCATTTTCTCGCAGAATCTCGTGGTTTTTAATCTGTGTGAAAAATGTCATTCAAATCGGTTTAGACATTTTAGCAACTGCTCTTGATACTAAAATTAATCTTATCGTTAGGCTGACGGATACTCTTTTTATAATAGGTAAATGATTAACCCGCCGTTTGTTAAATTTAATCTCATTTCAACTTAAAAATGCTGAACGCTCATTGATTGAAGACAGCCGGTGATCAATAGGCAACAAATGAGTGTTCCGTATTTTTAAATTCACATGACTTAACTTTAACAATTATATGAGTACTTAAAGTACTAAAGTAATGAAAAAGGAAATTCACAAAGCGGCCATGGTTGTTACAATAGTGACCATTAGGATCACGCCTATATTGTTATACATAAGAATACTTGTTTAATAATAACATAGGTAATCATTGTAAAGGCTTAGAATAAGTACCTATGGACCGATATAGTTCTTAGAGTTAGCAAGTTGAAATGGCAATGGACAGGCCACATCGCTCGTAGAACTGACAACCGATGGGGACGAAAGGTTCTCGAGCGGCGACCACCGAACGAGCCGCTAGCGAGCGGAGCCGGAAGACGCAGCATAGGCCGGCCCCCACTAGGTGGGCCGACGATCTGGTGAAAAGATCCGGGGAGCCGATGGATGCAGGAGGCGAGCAGCCGCTCGAGGTGGCGCTCTTTGGGGGAGGCCTATGTTCAGCAGGGACGTCTTCAGGCTGTTGATGATGAACGATGGTGATAAACTATGGTATTTACACAAAGTGAATATAAAGTGTGCCAACGTAATTTTCTACCTAAATTAAGGTCAATGCTTTCTCTAATCCCCTTTGCCAACCGCAAAATTAATAGCTAAATTAATTCCTCATTAAAATTACTGGAATATCACTCAAAGTAATTGCATGAAACGTCGTCTGCCAACAAATTAGGACTGCCCCGGTACAAACCATTTCTCGCCAGAGCTCACCTGGGAAAGGTTTAGTTGTTCGGAAACAGACAAAGCTACAGTTGTAGATCCTAATTGCGAATAGGGGCGCTAGTCGGGACAGAAATTGTCAATTGCAATATTTCGAGCGCTTATTAATCTCTATGAATACCTATTCAGAGCTTAACTAACAAGGGCAACTGAAGAGCCAATCTACTGAAACTTTGTTGTTAATGGTTTAATTTTTGGTCTACTTTAGCCTACATTATTTAAATTTTGTCGAAACTATAACCATAACAAGAAGCTACTCTAGCATTATAACTTCACACATACAGTTTGATAATACTATAGGTGCCCTTTTCATTAATGTAAAAGTGAAAGTGAAACAAACCGGTACGACGCAATTGTGTCATAGATCGGGCGATAGGTAGATAAAATACAAAGATAGTTGCCTACATTGAGATGTTATTTGGTGACAACATAAGCCGCTACCGCGCAGGTCTGTTCTAACTATAATCACTATACTCTGTAAGAATCACCTCTTGTGTTTTACGACATTTTGGGGGCAATGCGGTCAACAAAGGGGCACGCTTGTCACGAAAGTTTCAAGAGGAAAAAAACATCTTATTTTCGTCTTGAAACTTCCAGATTAATAGCTATTTAAGGTAACCAATGGTTAAAAACTCTAGCGAATTCTAACCAATGGTTACCTAGTCTAAAACGTGACACGCTTGAATTCTATGGAAAGTGTTGAGCAAGACACCTCCGGCGGGCGTATTACCTAACTCGCAACAGGTTTGCAACAGGCGTAAATTGCGCGATGATTGCTGTCATACATCATTAGTGGTGTCGAGATCATTAGTATGCTTTGCCACTGCTGTTGCTTTGCTACTGCTGTTGCATTGCTGTTGCAAATTTTACGTAATTACCCCGCGGGTGGCGTTTGTCGTTTGTTTACGTCCTCCATTTTGATTGAGAGGGGGATGCGCATTCAAAATAATACTCTGTTTTTGTAAGAGATTTAGAATAAGTTACTTACAGAAAATATCGCCTAGATACTAATCTTTTACTATGCATATGCCGTTCCCGATCCACGTCTGCCCTTGCGTGTCACCTCCAAATAAAATGTGCATTCATGTGTGGTTTCTCCACTATGGCACCATTTCTTTACCTTATAAAAAGGTTGAATACAATCCGATGAATAATTTATAAGCTTTATGTGGCAAATTCTGTAAGTACATAAACGAACCGTGAATTTCGTGAATGGAAAGCTCTGGGCTATATTCAAAGGTATGATGTTGAGCAAACCGAAGAATAGGTACTTACTTGAAGTCGTCCAAAAAAGAGATTGATAATGTCAGCCAATGTTAAAAAATCGAGATTGATAATGAGTAACTCTTATCTACAAATATTTGTAATAAAGACTAATAAAGAAAAGGTTAGCATACTTATCAATAATGTTAATAAAAATAACATTGTTGATACCTACTCACTCAATGTGGGGTCAGATTGACAGAAACAAAAGACGAGAGCAATATTAGCGATCTCGACCGGATCTCGAGTCTTGACCCTATGAGAATACAGTTTATAATTGTGTGGGTGAATTCAATTGATCTCTAGCGCTGGATCTCGTTTGAATAGAAACTTTCGATATAGTGACATCTAGCAGTCTTGATTGGCTGTCAATATCGTTCCGGGCAATAAAAGACAAGTAGATTTTAAATCGATCAACACTTCATCAAAGATGGTTTCCTATGAGCAGTTTTCTTTTAGGTATTGTCAGTTTAGTTCTCTCGTCACAAAGAGATGGCGCTCACGTATATTTTGGTATTTACTTACTATAACATGGCAGTGAATAACATCGTTCAGCCAACTTAAATAGTAAAAATTTACAAAATCCTCTTTGGTCAGACCACACTACTGTTTTCAAAACTGTCGCCAATGCCATCTAGCGAGAGATAAACAAATAGGAAAAATGCTCATTGAAACCAGTAGATTGTAAACTAAATATGCACTGGAGTACCTATTAGGTATACCAAGTCAATGATGTCATACCAAAATATTTTGTTCAGCAGCAACGTCATTATAGACCGTACCTATGAGTACCGTTAAAAATCAACTTCACAAAGAACATTAAGAGTTTTGGCGGGAACGTGAAAAAGTTCACGTCGTTGCATTGTATTATTTCACAAAACTTATGCTTTTTCTAGTGTTAATGTTTAAAATTAGTGGCATTTTACGCATTAAGTGCTGAATTATGAGTATAAGTGTGGGCAAGTGATATAATGTAGTGAAACGTGGTTTTTCGTGTTGCTTCCAAAATTCCATAGAAGCCTCTAGTAAAGTTGCCACTACTTTACTAGGGCATGACTTAGACTGGATTATGACTACCTGACTTAGACTGGACTATGACTACCCTGACTGACTGTGACTAAGACTTGACTTTACATGAAATATTTCATAATACGACGAAAAACTACAATACTTGACACTGGCTAGATACACTATGTGTGGAGCCAAACTATAAGAAAAAAAAAAAAAAAAAAAAAAGAACATTAAGTACAAAAACCTAGTACAATAGACAGGTCACCTATTCTATAAAGCTTACTTTGTAAGGGGGAACGTTTTCACATTTTCCAAGCTGCGCTAAGCCAGATACCTACCTAAATAAGTACCTTCCTACGTAGGTATCACAAAAAGCAGTCTAGGCCATTGAGTTTACCTGAATCGTTTATATTGTCAGTGGAGAAAATGTAGGAAGCAATTTAGAAAAAAGTTATTGCTACAATAGTCGTAGTAGGTTCAGACTAGAAGGTATATTATTACGGTAATAATAACATATCTTAAACCTTTTTTTTTTTTTTAAACTTAACCTAACCTAATAGTTTGTTGCATCAAACTAGACGCCACCGTCGGTACCCCTCGTCCAAAGGTGCCCATCAGGCTGGCGGTGTTCCCTCGCTGTATGGCCAGCGAAATATGTTGGACCAGGTAGTGGCCCACCTGAGGGTTACGCTTCCTTTCCCTCAGACGACGTCCGAGATCCGTGACAAACTTTTTTGCCTCCGAGCACCATGGCCCCGACGTCTCAACGGCAAACGGGACAAACTCGTAGGCTGACTCCAAGACGGCATATTTGAGGTGTTTACCTCCTGCTGCCGTCTCCGCTCCGGCGCCAGCTTCCCGCTTTCCCTTAAACTTACCTAGAAGGTATATAATTACAGTAGTAATAATATACCTTCTAGTCCTAACCTTCTAGATTCGTTGCGTATTAGGTAAAGATACCTAAACGGTTTCATGCTTTTGCAGTGAAATGTTTTTAAGAGCCAATACAACGCCAAATTGCTTAAAACGGCTTAGCTTGAGGCAGTGTCCTGTCAACAATATTGCAACAATGACTTTGAAATTAATATATCTAATGCTACTGCAAATGTATAGTGAAAACACGAATTAATAAAATTTTCTCGATCGAAAAAAATTATAAAGTTACCTCCAAACCGTACAAATAAACAGCGGTTATTCAATGAATACTTTAAATAAGATCATGAAACTTTGTGTAGTAGTTGAACTAAATATAATGGAGGGCTTATGTATAGCGGATTTTTAAAATACCCTTTATATTCAGTGTAATAATAAATTTTCTAAACTATTGCGCGTTGGAACCAGTTTAACTTAGACCGCCCCTGCCGCTCGGCCCCTGGCTCATCCCCGCTTTGGCCTAGTACTATACATCTATTCTGTGGCTTTGGCTTGAATTCGCGCTAGCCTTGCACAAGCCCTTAACGTTAGGTAGCTACTTTATACCGCAATTATTAAAACTGCTGTTTCAAGGAGGTATTTGTTGCTTAAATTTAAAGTATCTTTATTATGGTTTTAGTTACACTAAACACAAATTATAACATAGATTGTTTTATGTATGGATGTCATACACCACCTTAAGTCAGAGAGATTGTTGTTGAAAGCTGTTTTAATAAGATATTAGTAAGTAATGACTGAAAAACCGCCTAGCTCCTAAATAATTTTACCATATTATTGGACTATAGAACGCTTTTTTTTTCTTTTTTTTTGAACGGGCTAATGCTGTTGGTCTCTACCGACCTTTACAGCGTCACCGGGCGGGAGGGCAGACGCTTAAGGCACCCAAACGTCAAAAGTGGGAGGCAACTAGCACAAGGGCACCCCTGGGGTGCGAGCCTCGGCTTGGGCCGTTGCCGGGATAAGAGGATCGAGAGGGCTACGTCCACTGGAAGTGTGGACCCTATGAAAATTCGCGACCGTTCTAGCTAACCTACGGGGGGTACGTCGACCTCGCCAGCGGGGTCGGTGTCTGATTGTGTTACGCTGGTATCCTATACCGGTGCCGAAAGCAGTACCTGAGCCAGAAGGGCTAGACTGATTCGGTGATCCTAGCGCAGCCGACACAGCGGCTGCTATAGAATCATCCGGATCGCTCAAGACGTGTCTTGGGCGGCGACGACGGGGTGACTAATAGAACGCTATAGTAACCACTAGGTAGGTACATGTAAGATATCATAGTTGAACTGACATATTTTACCCTTGAGTATACATAAGCATTTACCCAAAACAGCATCAACGATTTTAGAGTAGGTACCTACCGATGAAAAGTACCAAAAAGCTATTGGTTTGTTTGGCTTTCACACCAAAATGGAAACACCGATTTGCATGAAATTTTGCAAACAGACAACTTGAACTACCAAGACCAACAATGAATATTTTTATGCCGGAAAATACTAGTTTATATATTTTATTGTTATAGATTGAAACCACGGGGCGCTTTTGATTTGTACCTAAATGTAAAGTATGGATTTGAATCATCAACATATCAGCCCGAAGACATCCACTGCTGAACATAGGCCTCCCCAGCAAAGCGCCAATTTGAGCGGCTGCTTGCCTCCATTCTAAGAGCTGAGTTTAGTCCTCCTGCGGATCTCCTTATTTCGGATCTTAACTCGCAGAGAAACTCCGACTTTGTCCATCTCGAATAATCTGTAAAAAATCTAGGTACTGAAGCTTTGTGTTATATATAGTTAGTACCTATCTATTATCATCATTAACAGCCTGAAGACGTCCACTGCTGAACATAGGCCTCCCCCAGAGCACGCCACCTTGAGCGGCTGCTCGCCTCCTGCTTCCATCGGCTCCCCGCGGCTTTCACCAGGTCGTCGGTCCACCGAGTGGGGGGCCGGCCCACGCTGTGTCTTCCGGTTCGTGGTCGCCACTCGAGAACCTTTCTTCCCCATCGGTTGTCAGTTCTACGAGCGATGTGGCCCGCCCATTGCCACTTCAACTTACTAACTCTAAGAGCTATATCGGTCACTTTAGTTCTCCTGCGGATCTCCTCGTTCCGGAGCTTATCTCGCAGGGAAACACCGAGCATAGCTCGCTCCATAGCTCGCTGCGCGACTTTGAGCTTACTAATGAGGCCAACAGTAAGAGACCATGTCTCAGTTCCATAAGTCATCACTGGCAACACACACTGATTGAAAACTTTCGTTTTCAGGCTCTGCGGTATTTTGGACGAAAAGATAGGACGAAGCTTCCCGAACGCTGCCCAGCCGAGTTGGATTCTTCGCGCCACCTCTTTGTCGAAGTTGGACCTACCTAATTGGACAATCTGTCCTAGGTAGACATACTTGTCAACAACTTCGAGAGTATCGTTCCCAACAATTACCGGTATAGGTGGAACATGAGCATTAGACATGATCTTTGTCTTGTCCATATTCATCTTAAGACCAACCTGCTGGGAGACTCTACTGAGGTCGTTGAGCATGGTGCTAAGGTCCTCGAGCGATTCCGCCATTATGACTATATCATCGGCAAAACGAAGGTTAGTGATGTACTCGCCATTTATGTTGATGCCAGATCTTTTCCACTCCAAGAGCTTGAAAACATCCTCCAATGCGTTTGTGAACAGTTTCGGAGAAATAACGTCTCCCTGTCTCACGCCTCTTTGCAATGGAATTTGTTCCGTACTCTGGTCCTGTAGTCGGACTGACATAGTGGCCTTACTGTACAAACACTTCAAAACTTCGATATACCTATAGTCAATTTGGCATCGCTGCAAGGGCTGCAGCACCGCCCAAGTCTCGATTGAATCGAAGGCTTTCTCATAGTCCACAAACGCTAGGCATAACGGCCGATTATACTCTTCGGTCTTCTGTATAATCTGGCGCAGCGTATGGATGTGGTCTATGGTGCTAAAGCCTTTTCGGAAACCGGCTTGTTCGGGAGGCTGGAATTCATCAAACCTGCGTGCGAGACGATTCGTAATGACTCTCGAAAACAGCTTATACACATGACTCAAGAGCGAGATGGGCCTATAGTTCTTCAATAAGGTGTTATCGCCTTTTTTGAAGAAGAGCACCACCACGCTCTTGTGCCATGCCTCTGGCGTTGTACCTTCAAGGATGACAGAATTAAATAACTTCTGGAGGACTAAAAGTACCGGTCTACCACCCGCTCTCAGAAGTTCAGTCGTAATTCCATCTTCACCTGGTGCCTTGTTGTTTTTAAGCTGTTTGAGGGCCATTCTAATCTCGTACAGGCTGACGTCCGGGATATCTTCGGTATAGTGTCGGACTAACTTGGCTCTGATGTCCTGAGCTGTGTTAGTAGCGGGCTTACGTGTCGAGGTGTATAACTGTCCATAGAAGTTCTCGATCTCTCTCAGAATCTCAGGCTTGGATGAAATGATGCTACCATTTTCGGTCTTCAGTTTTGTCATTTGGTGTTGCCCAATAGACGAATCCTTTGCGAACACTTTAGAGCCTTGGTTCCGCTCAATTGCGGCCTCAATACGTGAAGTACTAAGAGCACGCAAGTCGTGTCGCAAGGAACTCCAGATTCGTCTATTGAGTTCACCGTAGGCTGACATATCAACTGAAGACTGCAGCTTCATTTCGCTCCGGTCGGCCATTAGCTCAAGAGTTTTTTCTGAGAGCTTTTGAGTCTTCTTTCGGCGTTGGGTCTTAAAGAATTTCGATCCAACAGCTTGGACAGTTTCCACCAACCCGTCGTTTAGCTCGTCCACTGTGTTACAGTCGGCTAGGCACTGGAAGCGATTTTGGAGTTCCAGCTGAAAGCCTTCGGGGTTTTGGATTTGGACAGGATTTGGACGGAGCGTAGACTTCACCAGACGTGACCTTTCGAGCTTAACATTGATATTCAATGTGCCTCTAACAATACGGTGATCGCTACCGGTTTTCACCTTGCTGATCACAGAGACATCATCGAATATGTGCTTCTTGGTCGTCATGATGAAGTCTATCTCATTTTTAGTGGAACCGTCGGGACTTATCCACGTCCACTTCCTGGATGGCCGCTTCTCGTAGAAGGAGTTCATCATAAAGAGTTCCTCCTTCTCCATGAAGTCAGCCAGCCTCTGTCCTCGAGGGTTCCGCTGCCCGTATCCAAATGGCCCCACTCTCAGCTCATCGCTATTCCTTGTGCCCAACTTCGCATTGAAGTCTCCCATCACAACGGTGAAGTATGTTTCGGAAGTATGCATGGCTTCGGATATGTCCTCATACATAGCTTCTACTTCATCGTCTGAGTGTGCCGACGTCGGCGCGTATACCTGTATAACCTTCAACGAATACCGTTTAGTTATTCGGAGTACCAGGTACGCTACCCTGGCCGACACACTGTCGACTTTGACCACGTTGTTGACGAGAGACTTGCGGACGAGAAACCCGACACCTCCTTGGGAGAGTTGGTCTCCCTCCCGGTAGAAGAATAAGTTACCGGAATTTAGGATTATCGTCTATTATATTATCTATCTATTATATTATATTTTATATATATTCTATATACATTTTCACACAATAACATCCGACGCATTTAAAAATAATTTACTTTAGCAATCAATTTCCACCGTACCGGTGGCGGTCGATTAATGAAAGACCATTGTATTCATTTTGCCGAATTTACAGTACAATGAAGCAATTTACTGTTTCAGTTCAGCTTTAAACGTAATCGATCAGCGCTTTCATCCATACAAAGGTACAGGGGGCCGATTCTTGGCAATATTTCTACCACGAGATGGTGTCTTGAGTTAGTTCATAAATCTCAATTGATTTTCCCCACCAAGCAGTAAAAACATTACGATCGCACCCCGATATAGAGATACGTATAAGATTAAAGCCTCTATGGTTTACTGCGCAGATTGATGACATAAAAATTGTGTAATGTTTTGTCATTACTAAGCGTTTGGAATAGTTTTTACATTCATCTCTACTGTTTATTTTTATTACATTTTAGCCGTTAATATAGATAGAGATGGGGACTTAGAAATAATGTTTTGTAAATTATGGCATTTCCTAAAAAAATGTGGACGTTTAGATGCTCTAAAATTACGCATTTTTTTACTTTTAGGTATGTATTTAGCCTAGTCGCAGGTGCAGATGTGGCTACCCGTGAACATGGCGCTGAATTATCGAGAACCCAGAAATGATTTCAGTCACAGCGAACATCTAGTTAAGAACTGCAGTTATTAATATATTTTAAACTTGCTTATAAATGCATAACTATAAAACTAAATACGCTTACAGCGCGAAACTGAACTCAAAATAAAAAAAATTACGTTACTCATTTTGACACTATGAATTTGTGCTTGCGCTCGACATTTTTCAGAATCGACCCCCCAGGTGGGCTGTACAGGGGCACATAAATTAATTATTTTTATAAATGCGGTGATGACAGGGTTGAGGTAAAGTTCGCTGGTTGGGGAGGAGTGGGTTAAAAATGTAAAATAGGTGCCCATAAATCAATTTTTAAAGGAAAAATTTGACACGAATGCGGTTACACGAGCAGGTGATACCTACCTAGACTTCACTTATCCAAATTCAGCTTGTTGTTGGGTTGAAATAGGATTCTCAATGATAGCCTTCAACCTTATTAACCAAAAACCAAAAGACACAGTTTATTTAATAATTATTGTAGAATGCAAGTAAGTAGGTACTTGAGCCATCTTTCTAAGCCAAGGAAAATTTTAATAGTCCATTACTTATTACAGTGCCATCTATCGTCTCTTTTAATTATTACTTGCATTGTGTTGTAGGCTACAACTTGTAGCTATGGCAGTAGCAGTTACAATGTTTACCACTAACTTATTTAACAAATTTTGTACAGAGGGCGTAATTATAAACATGAATCAACGGTTATTGTTACCTATGAGGACGTTTTGCTGTGTAATTTAAAACAATTTTCATCATTTTTGTTGCATTTTTTTCTTCTATCATTTTGTTGCATAAAATGGTTTTTAATCAATTTATTTAAGTGTTGAAAAAGTTTGACAAACCTTACTTTGATGATAATTTGCTACTCACCGCTAGATGGCGCGACTACAGGAATAAATTTCAGGCCTAAATAAAATTATTTGTATTTGTTATAATACTTTTTAAATATCTTTGTGTAACTTCCTTAATAAACTTTTATTTAGGTACTTACCCGGTGACATACCAACTACAATGCCCAGTTTTATTCAGCGCTATATATCTACTTTATACAAAGTGAGCATATAAGTTTCAAAAAAAATTTAATGATGAATCACGTGACCAGTTAGTCGTTCTGCACCAGGCCACCCATAACATTTGCCGTGCCACTCGGAATAGCTTTTAGAATTACCAAGTTGAAATGGCAATGGGCTGGCCACATCGCTCGTAGAACTGACAACCGATGGGGAAGACAGGTTCTCGAGTGGCGATCACGAACCGGAAGACGCAGCGTAGGCGATCGACCTGGTGAAAACCATGGGGAGCCGATGGATGCAGGAGGTAGCAGCCGCTCAAAGTGGCGCTATCTGTAGGAGGTCTATGTTTAGCAGTGGACGTCTTCAGGCTGTTGATGATGATGATGATGATGATGATGATCATCACCAAGACGCCTATAATATACCAGGCGCGTGATGACCATGGCAATCCCCCCTGTAAAATTAGCATGATAATCGTCCAAAGTAGCGTTTTATCAAGACCCGTGTTTAGCAGTAGATTTCTTCCGACTGTAGATGTGAAATTTAAATATTTCTTCCATGATTTCAATGCACACCTACATGGTTGCCTATAAGACGCCATAATAGCCCATACAAGCACATAACCCCACAAAACACACCACTTAGGTCTCCAATATCACCGACGGCCATGCTGCACTGCCACAGTTTCAATGACAGTCACTTAAACGGTGCTGTAGTTTCAATAGTAGTTACTATGCGCACTGCCACAGACTAGGTAAGAGTTGTCACCGTTTACAGTTCAAATGAGCCTATAATGTTGAGAGAAACTTTGGCCTATTCTGCGAAGGAGGACCGCCTCTCAACCAATGCGCATGCGATGGTTGGCGAAGTAATGACATGCAAAATATACCTCCGGAGGGGAAACGCAGATGTGGACAGCGAAATGACATGGTTTTGCAAGGTAATAACGCAGTTGCATATAATTGTAATGGTATGTGCAAATTATGTGGGCAATTTATGTACTTAACATGTGAGTAGGTAAAACTAACTGTAGTAAGGAGTTATTCACTGTGGTTTGGTTGATATCAGCGATACAAATTACCCTGAATTTTATTTTGTTAATAAGAGTCGAGTAAGTATACTTATACAAATTAATTAATACATATTAATTATATTAATCTCAACACGGATTCAATCATAAAATTAATATCGTACTTACAATTTAATAAGTTAAGAAACTCAAAAGGCGCAAATATAGCAACTTAGATAGCGGTTTTAGATTGCGCCATTTGGGGTCGAGCCGTTGCGGCCGCGGCCGTGGAGACCAAGTGTACATCAAACTCCAAACGCCTGGTCGAAGCAACACGTGACCAAAATGCTGGCCTCTACTTGGGCCAAAGGTTGAGCAATTGAGCATTGCCATTCAACGTGGCAATGCTGCCAGCATTTTGGGCAGTTTGCCTACTGGTAAGGGGTATGTTCGATTATTGTATAGTTTTGGTTTTGGTAGTTTAGATTTATAGAATAGCTTTGATTTTAGGTTTAGTTTAGTATAATTATTATTTTTATGCTTTTCTAATGGTAATGTTTGTAAATAATAATAACTATTAAAGTATAAGTTAATGTGTTGCCATCAGTTCTATGCTATGAAGTTTCAAATCTCTTGCTTTTGCACGAAGACAAGAAGGCAAATAAATAAGATTTGCAAAAATAACTACGAGAGAGACGGTACGGTACGGTACGGTACGGACGGTACCTATAATAGTAATGAAAATTACCAAGAGAGTCCAAATTTCAATAGCACCAATTCTAATAGCACGAAAGCTATTTCCAATATAGGAACTAAACAAAAGATGGATTATTCGGAATTTGGCTATTCGAAAAATAAAATAGTTTTTTTGGCATTTAGCCAAGAATACCGTAGCATAGCAGTTCCAGACGAACCATTGTAATATTTTTTTAAATTTTATTTATTTAATATATAAATGGCTTTGTCCTGACCGACTGACAGACAACGTACAGCCCAAACTGCTAAACCAGCTGAAACTTGGAGGGTGGTTTTCTTTTATGACGTAGGTAAGCGTGCTAAGAAAGGATTTTTCAAAACTCAACACCTAAGGAGATGAAAAGAGGGAAAAACGTTTGTATGAAAAATCTGCATTATGTAACGTATCGTTTTGAACCTAATTTACTTTTTTGAAAATCAACCTCAAAAGAGGTGAATTTAATGGAAATTTTAAAAATTTTGTTTGTATCATACTGAAATTTGGAATGTGTAATAGAACATACAAAACAAATACCTACATAGACAAGGTTCCATCGTCAGACGCTCACACAACCTAAACCGCTAAAGCAAAAATCTTGAATCTTGATAAAAATCCATTTTATTTACTGAATGAGTACATGCCATACCACCGCTTTGCCAGTTATTCTGCCGCCAAGCAGTAGTGTGCAAGCACTACTGTGTTCCGGTTTGAAGGGCATTGTAGCTAGTGAAATTACTGGGCAAATGAGACTTTATGATCTGATCACTCAGTCTAGTAATCTGATTATTAGACTGGGTGATGTCTCAGGATGACGTGCGCAGTGCAGTGTCGCGCGAAACTATTGTTTTAAAGTTCCGGGTGACACTGCAACTGTTATGGGCGGCCGTGTCACTTAACATCAGGTGAACGACTAGCTCGTCACGTCATTCAATCACATAAAAAAAAAAAAAAAACATGAAACTGGGTTTACAGGATCTTCATTCTTGCATGATTCAGAAAATATGTAGAATATTTTTAATTTGTAGTATTATTTTTAAGTTTTGACATTATAATTTTTATTTTATCCTATTTTAATAGTATTATTATATTTTATTTGGTAGGTTTAGATTTAATTTTATTCGATTTAACTCTTCTAATTTATTCTATTTTAATTGTTCTATTTCATTTTATTTTAACTACACTTTTATACGTTTTCAGTAGGTAATTTTAGGCTTACCTATATCTGATTCTATTTTAATTTTCTTTGTCTTTTATATTTTTGCTCTATTTTTTATTATGTAAAAGGACATGCCCAGTGTAACAATGTGTTATAAGGCCAATAAATATTTCTATTTCTATTTCTATTGAAAATCCGAAGATACATTCATTACATAGTGTAGGGGTGGGCAAAAAGGGAAGTTTTATCCCGGAAAATAAACGGTTCCTGAGGGATAGTGCATGCGAGCAAAGCCGCGGGCATAAGTTAGATTATTTATAATATTTATCATGGCGTCAGTCTCTGTTCGTATTTACAAGTTTCCATTGTTTCAGCCGTAGAGCTTGATTTCCAGCTTTGTATTTCTGCAAAGTGGCTTTTCAGAAGTGGTCGCTCCACCTAGACGCCATAGGGATTGATAGTGTGCATGGCCATAGTCTTCAATGTGTGAATGGTCACAGTCTTCAATAAAGAACTCGATCGATCGTCTATTTTGCTGAAATGGCTTTGAAAGTTTCACGAAGCCCACTTCTCCTGGCTTAACTTTTTATGTACCTACCTATCTCTGCCAGATTCTGCTAATATTTTCCTTTAGACGTATTAGATCTATCTTTTCCAAAATACCGCAGAGCCTGAAAACAAAAATTTTCAATCATTGTGTGTTGCCAGTGATGACTTATAAAACTGAAAGGTGGCCTCTTACTGTTGGCCTCATTAGTAAGCTCAAAGTCGCACAACGAGCTATGAAGAGATGCTCGATGTTTCCCTGCGAGATAAGATCCGAAACAAGGAGATCCGCAGGAGAACTAAAGTGACCGATATAGCTCTTAGAATTAGCAAGTTGAAATGGCAATGGGCAGGCCACATGGCTCGTAGAACTGACAACCGAAGAAAAGAAGAAAGGTTCTCGAGTGGCGACCACGAACCGGAAGACGCAGCGTAGGCTGGCGCCCCACTCCGTGGACTGACGACCTAGTGAAACCCGCGGGGAGCCGATGAATGCAGGAGGTAAGCAGCCGCTCAAAGTGGCGCTCTGTGGGGGAGGCCTATGTTCAGCAGTGGAAGTCTTCGGGCTGTTGATGATGATGATGTATAGGTCTCTCTCTCTTCTCTTCTCAACAGAGCGGTCGTCACGAAGAGTTGTGGGCTGATGTAGCTCCCCTCATGACATCTCGCCATCTCTCCCTATACTGGCGGTCATTCTGTGGTACACTCATGCAAGGGACCGCCCACTACAGACTTGACGTATAGGTACCTACAGCTTTATTAATAAACGCAAAGTAGTCTAGCATAGTAGGTTTTAGAATTAGCAAGATGAAGTGGCAGTGGGCAGGCCCCATCACTCGTGGAAGGGGAAGAAAGGTACTCGATTGGCGACCACGAACCCGAAGACGCAGTGTAGGCTGGCCCCCATTAGATGTACCAACGATCTGGTCACAACCACAGAGAGCCGATGCATGCAGGCGGCAAGCAGCCGCTCACAGTGGCGCTCTTTGGGGGAGGCCTATGTTCAGCAATGGACATTTTCTTGTTAGTTTAAAAAAATATTGAAATTTATAAAATACAACCTTATTAATAAACGTGTGGTAGTTTAATAATGCCCTACTCGGTGGACCGACGACCTGGTGAAAGCCGCGGGGAGCCGATGGATGCAGGAGGCAAGCAGCCGCTCAGCAGTGGACGTCTTCAGGCTGTTAATGATGATGAGTTTAATAATGATTGTTAGTAGGTATTAGTGTGGGCTGAGCGGGATCCTAATTATATGCGAAGAATTATTTGAAATCTTACGAGCTATACTCACCGCTGAATCATAGGTAGGCACAGATGTTCTGGATGTATCACAACAATATTATCGATATCAGTTGCATGACCCCTTTAAAGATAATTGGCCAAATCCGATGCAATGCAGTAATCGAATAAACGCGCGAAGTATAATATTAATTTGTTCCCCAAGGGCGTGGCTCACAGATAACTTAGGAGTTATCTGTGGCGTGGCGGCATATCGTGCAACAAAAAATTATCTAGCAAATTTTAACTCGTGCTATCTTTCGCGTGTGATTACATTGCTCACTCATAGGCAAAGATTATAAAGCCCGTTGATAGCTCGTGAACATCATTTCTCGTACAAACATGACTCACCTGCGCGGGCAGGAGACGAGGTAACAAAACGAGACAAAGCTATACGAAATTACAAAGGACAGAGCAGGGTGGAACAAAAGACATCAACTGGTTCCCGTGATTTGTATGAAAATAGTAGTTGAAATACACTACTAATTTTCTTATGAGGGGAAGTTGTATCATCGGTCAACTGGATTTATAGTCAATGCTCATAGGCTTCCATTATTACACGCTTTCAATCACCATCAGTCATGACATAAATATCGGTGACTGATGGATAAATACAATCATTCAATAATCTATACTTGTATATATCATTGGTGATATAGTTAAGATGGATTAGCATTACACGGTCATTCTGACTGATATAACTATTTAAAAGATCGTTTCTCAACACCTTTAGAAAATTTTGAATATGACAAAAAAAAAAAAAAATTGATTTGTTTTTTGTTTTTTTATTTTTTTGATTTTTGTTGACGTTTATGTCAAGATGTCTATCGCTTGGCTATACCTATAATTTTTATTTTCTACATGTATTTTTTATATCAAGATCATTCTAATATTCCTCTTACACTGGTGTGAAATAGGTATACCTACCTACTTTGTAGTATGTTTCATTATGTTGTCTCAATTGTAACAAACAGATGCTGTTAACAAATTTAAAAAAATGGAACAAAAATGACACTGTAAAGTTTCTTGTAGCTTCTTCTTTACAAATGTAATCGAAGCTACGGTTTGGAGTTTTCTATTCTACATTGTGCCGGATTGCTTGTACCTGTAGTGAGAAGGAGAACTTTTTTTTTCTTCAAACTCGTTATGTAATAGGCTTGTTATAATTTTAACATATATTTTGACATTTTTGACTTTAAGCACTGTGATTTTGTTTAATAATGCTTGCTTAATATGTACAATAATTTAATTTTTATTATTTATAAATACATTATCTAGTTTTGACTTGTAAAAGTGCTAAAAATAGCCTATTTGCAATACAGAATTTGAGTTTGAGTTTGAGTTTGAGTTTGAGTTTGATGCTTGAGGTGTCTTCAGAAAAATTCATGACCTGGTCTTCTGACCTTCGTCACTCAGATAGTCAACGACCTGGCTAAACCATACAAGACAGGTCATGTGCGTGCATGGATGGATTAGCATTACACGGTTATTCTGACTGATATGTCAGTCACCATCAGTCACAACATGATATGATTCCTGAGACTTCTTAGGTAAGCCCGTAGGACTTGTAGATAAAGCCTATTATGATAAAAAAAACGTCAAAAAAGTCGTTAAGGAAGATTGGAACAAACCAGCGCGAGCAGCTACTGCGCGGCTATAATGAGTGCCTACATAAATTATACCAAAGCACGCCGCGTTACCATAGTTCACATCGATTTGTTTCTTTAGTTTAGGTATGTTTAGTTTAGTCCCTTCCGGTCGGTTTGGTTCACTTCTTAAATTGTCCATTTCCATAATTGTCATCTTCCTAATTTGTCCTGATTCTAGCTCCTCAATTTCCAAAGCCGCCACCAAACTTGTTCACTACCTGATTAGTCCTCTTCTTATCTCGTCCATTTCCTAAGTTATCCACTTTCTTTCTTATAACTTATCTTCATCTTAATTTGACAACTTCCAAAGCCACCACTTCCTAAGAGCAGTTCTACGAGAATATTAATAGTAAAATCTATGTAGGTATGATATACTTACCTAATTATATTATGGGTTACTCTGAGGTATTTAATTGTCAAATTACTCTACGAGTGGTGTAATTTGAAAGAATGAACGTATCTATAGACTTTAGTACTAAATTTTTTGTTCACATGGACTTTTTACAACCTAGGACACAGACTAGGTATAATGCCTAAGCCTATTGCGCAACATATTATGAAATTATTAATTACCTACCACACCCAATTTAGCTTCAAGGTATCTTTTTAAGGCAAATATTTGAATTTGAAATGATACGTTAATTCATTGCATTTTGCACGCATGAGATAATTTTTGTAATTTACATAACTTATAAGGCCTTATGTATCTATTTTTTTGTTTACATCATAACTTTGTATGGAATAGAATAGAATAGAAAGGCATTTATTCAATACTCGTTTAGAAATAGGGTACAGCGCAAGTACAGGCGTTTGACTACCCGTAACCATTGCCGTAGATGTTCTTATGACAACCGGGACCGACGGCTTAACGTGCTCTCCGAGGCACGGAGCGATGGCATCGAAAACTGCACATAACTTACTAGATAAGTCATTGGTGCAGGGCCAAGGATCGAACCCGGTGCCATAAGATTGCGAAGCGCATATGCTGCCGCTCGGTCACCATCGCTCCGAAAAGTTATTATTCCACTTTAATAATTTACCTCTTTTACTGCAGCTACTTCAATATTTCTGCACCAATTAGCTCTTTCCACTAAGCTATACTCATCACTACCGCCTCAAGCAAATTGTCCGGTAATTCTTACAAATGATATTAATAACATATATCGGTTGGAATGTCATTTTGTAAATTACGCTACGTTTATTAGTAATTGGGAGGGTCACGCAGAGTTAGGAATGTCGTCTTGGGCTGTTAGATCATTAGTCTCGAATAAGGATAGTTTATAGTACGGCTGAAGCGGGCAATTGTGATGTTTGTGACAAGAGCATTGAGGTCTTTTATGACCATCTTTGGGCATCTCATGGGCAAACGTCCTCCACCATACACAAATTCATCACTTACCATCAGATGAGTTATCAAACGCATGCCCATTTTAGCATTAAAAAAACAAGCTGAAATGGCAATATTAGATTTAAGATGTTTATTTTCACTTAAAGATTCATATTCACTTGCAAGTGAAAATACAAAATATTATTTTACAATGCAAACAGGAACGGTAACATAAAGGTAACTGTAGGTATATAATAGAATCTTCTAATAATCTAATAGGCTAGCAGGTTCAAGTAGGTACCTATTTTAAATTAGTTATGTTATTATGTTGATGTAGGGTAGTTACCATAGAGTAACTTTGGTAGTTACATAATAATTATAATACACATTAGAATGGTTTCAAAGTGCAAACCACAAAATTGACATAATAACTATTACACAATAAATATTACCTACGCAGTCATAGTAGACATTAAGGTCGCAGAACCGACAACCGTTGCAGAAAAATGGTTCAAGTGGTGACTACGAACCGGAAAACGCAGCATAGACCATCCCGCTGATTTTTATGATAAGAGCATTGAGGTCTTTTATGATCAAGCTGAAATGGCAACATTAAGGTGGAACGTTTCACTAGCGCGGCAAATTCAAATTTTCTTGCGTTCTTTTGCCAATAATAGGTTAAATACTCAACGTGATTACATGAAAACTAATTTTGCGCAAATAAATAGAATGTATCAAAAAATTACAATTATAAGTATCACCTACATATTATTGGTTTAGCGACAAATGGCAATAGACTGAAAAACTAAGACAAAATTTATCGCTAAACCAATGATATCTAGGAGAAACTTTTAATCGTAATTTGTAGATACATTCTATTTCTTTACGTTAAATCAGTTTTAATGTAATCACGTTTAGTAATTCAGCTATTAATGGCAAAAGAACGCAAGAAAATTTGAATTTGCCGCCCTAGTGAAACGTTCCACCTTAAGGTCGCAGAACCGCCAATCGATGGAGAAAAAAGGTTCAAGTGGCGACTAAGAACCGGAAAACGCAGACTTATATGCTCAGCATTGGACGTCACTACGACCAATGCCCGATTCGGCTGATGATGGTGGTAATCATTTTATATGCACTGCTTAAGCACCGATGAAACGAGTACCTAATTAGTTGGGAGCATTTATAGCGTATTGTAACACCTATTTTTTTTGACATTAATTGTAATAAATAAAATGCCACCAACCTGGTTTTTTTGTTATTTAGGTTATTTAGCGGGAAGCATTTATGTAGTTTCTAACTTTTGTATCAGATGTAGATCATAACGGTCACATTTTGATTTTCACTGTGCACTATTATTTACCTTAATATACTTAACACTTGCTAAAAAACATTAAAACACTTTAACTTCAACTTCAACTTCTTCTTGTTATGGCTTCTGCGGGGTTGCCGCAATTTCGCCAATGTCGCGTGGATAGAGTAGAAAACACACGATGGAGATTGATCGGTGGGTGTAGAACTTTGGCCGGTTATTCGAATCTGAGTATTAACTGGAATAAATGCGACAACACAAGACATACAAAAGCACACATACAAACAGAACATGGCAGTGACAAACAGATAAAATAATATATTTAATAGTATAAGTACAAAAATGTTAGTTTCTATTACTATTTTACAATTTTATTTTGTTAATTTGAATAAACTTTAAGTAAGTTTATTCAAATTAACATTAAAACACGTAATTCATACAAAACCTAAACCATTTTGTTTTGACGTTTGCTGTGAACTGACCAGCAGGGTTACTCTTGAATTCAATCCCAATTTCACTCTAATTCTAATCCGAACCAATCTCAATTCCAATGTTAAACAATTTGGTACTCTTCAACAAAATCGAGATCGAAATTGAAATCGGAAATGCAATCGACTTAATATTGTGACCCATAAAAGTACAACACTATGTAAGTGTTGCCATGCACACATAATAGAAAATATTAATACCAAAATTTGTGGAAAACATGTAAAAACCTTATTAATAACAGTGATAAAAAATATATTACCATAAAACCTTCACTTTTGATGATATTTAGTCACTTTCAAAGAAATAAAAGCGGTTATTTACCGACGAATAATATCAAGAACGGCTGAATGAATAATGTTATTATTGACATCATGGTTGTCTAGAAAAAAAAACTAGTATCAATGTTCTGTGTGCTCCAGCTGTTTTTTTTTTATATTTTGGCTCCACACATAGTGTATTTAGCCAGTGTCAAGTTTTGTAATTTTTCATCGTATTATGGAAATTTTCACTTAAAGTCAAGTCATAGTCACAGTCAGAGTAGTCATAGTCTAGTCTAAGTCATAATCCAGTCTAAGGCATGCCCTAGTAAAGTGGTGGCAACTTTACTAGAGGCTTCTATGGAATTATGGAAGCAATACGAAAAACCACGTTTCACTACATTATATCACTTGCCCACACGCATGCTCGTAATTCAGCACTTAATGCGTAAAACACCACCAATTTTAAACATTAACACTGGAAAAAGCATAAGTTTTGTAAAATAATACAATGCACCGACGTGAACTTTTCCGCGTTCCCGCCAAAACTCCGCTCCAGCTGTTGTTTAGCGGTTTTGTTTTCAAGATTTGAAGTATTTGGTTGGAGATATTCGTCCGTTCTAACAGGAACGATTATGAGTAGGCCAATCTACCAGCAGCTGGAGGCTCTAGCGGATTTCCTTGGGGACAATCCAGGGATAGCAAAAGGTCTGTTGCGGTCCGCCCATGGCAAATACGAGACAAAAAAGAAATGGGACGACAGAAATTACCAATTCTGTGATGCTATGTAAGGCAACTATTAAAACAGGCCTACAAGTTCAAAAAGTTGGAGGAGAGAGACTTCTCGTAAAAACACCACGCATGAAAGAACTACCACCTATATTTACAAACCTCGTATCTCGAGGACATGTCACTACGACGAGTAGGCTTTGCCATCAGAGGCTCTAAATCGCCACATATGACCTCAAAAAGGTCTTTCGTCACTCTGTAACATTTCTTAAACTCGTTGTCGTTCATGGCAAAAGCTTTCTCAGTGTATCGCGCCATTCTTCTTAGGTTTCGACGTTGCCTTAGATCTTCTCTATGTGCATTGTCCAAAATATCAAAAATAAGAGCTAAACGTGCCATTTTACTTCCGAATTGCTTCCGAAACCACTTAACACAACATACTCGAACGCAAAAAAGTTAACTTTTGAAAGGTCTGAAAATTCTATCGCAAACTCTACTTCAAACTCAATTTGCCAATGTCAAATCGCGTCAAGAGTACCGAAAAAGCGGATGGTGTAGAAATGAGTCGATTCCATTTAGTTCCGTAAAATTCCACGGACAAAGATTCCAATCGTGCGCTAGTATCGGATTCAAGAGTACCAAATGCTACGATTTCGTTCCAAATCCCAAATTACGATTGAAATCGAGTGTCAAGAGTAACCCTGCAGTTGACAGACACGTTCCGTTCTCATTCTTTTTTTTTTTTCCTTTATATTTTGGCTCCACACATAGTGTATTTAGCCAGTGTCAAGTATTGTAATTTTTCATAATGATAGAATATTTCACGTAAAGTCAAGTCTTAGTCACAGTCTGCGTATTCATAGTCCAGTCTAAGTCAGGTAGTCTCAGTCCAGTCTAAGTCATGCCCTAGTAAAGTGGTTGTCGTAACCGAATTGAAGGTTATCACTTATCGTCACAGATAATAGCTTTTCTTTAATAATAATATTAATACAGGATATTCATCCATTAAACCAACCCTTGTTTTTAACTTTTTCCTTTAATATATAAATAATGTGATAGTTTTTGTCTTAATCTGTATACATTTTATTCTTACATAGAATTCATCCTGAGTAACGTAACGTTTCTTGTGCGTTCGGAAATCGAACGAAGTGCAACGACTTTGTTTGCATCGGACGATGGTGTTTGGGTTCTTTATTTACATGAAAATGATCAAATATCCTTCCTTCTTATACATTTAAATATATATTTTGCGTTGAAAGTGTTCTGTAGATGTTCTAGTTTTGTTTGCAGTAATTTCCTTAAAATAATAAATCATTCGCTCCATTTTTCAAATTAATTGCGTTCTCAACCGCGATTCCGCGGATGTCGTTTTTTGTGATTGCAAGAAGTCGAAGTGAATCTAGGAATGTCCCCGACTGACGTCTTCCTCTGCCATTTTGAACGCCGAGCGAGCCTCACGGTTTGAGCCAAGCTCGTCATTTTGCTGAGTTTTGTGAGTATTTTCAAAGTTGTGAAGTTTTATTTTGTTGCCATCACCCTGATGCATAAGGATTGTTGGTGATTATCGGTTTTTCGTGGTTTCGCAGTAAGCTGTCGGTGAGTGCGTTCCGCGTGCGTGGCCGCCATTGACGTCGGTGTGGAACTGTTAGACAGTTCCTCTCCTCAAGCTTAAAGAATCCAGCAGAATCGGTATGTTCTGTTAAAGTAACCGCGTGCCAGCCATCGACATGATCACAAAATAATTAGAAACCACTAGGTAAAATAAATTTAAAGGGGATTAAAAAATCATGTAAAACAGCAGACCATATTTCATTTTCCAAATTGTCAAAGTAATGTCATTTTTATTCTTTTTAAATTCTCAACATCCTCCAAACACAGAAAAGGAAATGGAAGATGTTTGTTGCTCATCTTAGCTGGTGTGGTCACACCCTAAAATTTTAAAATAAAATAATGTACATGAACATCTCACATTAAAATATAGGTACAATAATCCTTAAATCTGCTTATTTCCTATTTCAATAATAATTCAAAACCTAGCTGCTAATTTACAAGTTATTCCTTTTTAAAATATTCGTTTTCTTATAATTAGCCGCAGAAATTATTCAAAATTTACAAGGTTATCATTATAAAAAAAATTAAATCGTCTGTCCTTGCAAACAGGTTTCAAAACATTTCTTAATCAATATATTAATCTGGTCTAGTCAATTCTGAAATTGATTAAGTACATGCTTTAGGTTTAAGTTATTGGTGTCTTAAGTCTAAGTCCCTCCTAACCCGAAAAGAAAGAAAAACACTCAATAAATACAAAAAATACAAAATCACATCAAAACAATATCACATACATATCAAAAAAAAATAAGAATCAAAATAATTCGTCATGAGATCGACTCTATGTCTTCTTCTTCTTCTATTCTTTATACTATTATTATCTAAAGGTATCTTTCGCAATGGTTGTGATCTTCTCATAATAGGAGTTACAGATACTGTCTCCGTTTATTATCTGTAAAGCTGTAAACTGGTTGAAGGAAAGCTTTAGGCAAAGTCAGAAAAATGATACCAAATCTTGTTTCCTATAAATTCAACCAGCAATCTAGTTAGGTATGTAGTCAGTCAATAAAATACCTTTGTCAAGACTTGCATTTAGTTTTCCATTCTTATGTTGTCGCCCGTAAACCGATTTAAAGAAAAGCTTCGGCAAAGTCAGAAATAATACACCAACTCTTTTCCCAAAACAGTAATCCAGGTAGGTATGAATGTAAATCTGGTCTAATTGCAGAGGTCAAACTAGATTTATTTATACAGCTTTCTGCAGTAAATTATGACCAGAATCATGGCTATGATGTATAGGATCGGAAGGCTACTCATCTCATCTAATCTGAACCATTCCGTAAGTAGCACCATAGCCTTGGTCTTTTATTCGCCTGCATTTTCCGATTATCTGCGATTCTTCAGTCCTTTCTTTTAATATAACATCGCATTTTTTTTATATCAGTGATCATCGACCGCAATCATGACTATGACGTATAGGATCAGGAGGCTACCTTTCATCCAAATCTGAGCCATTCCGTTGAAATCGCATCATAGCCTTGGTCTTTTATAAGGATTTCTTTCATTTCATTTATAAATAGGTCATGCAGCTGCAGTCATCGTCTTCTTTTCAATCAGTTTTCGCATCTGTGGTCTCTAATATTTTAGTTTTGTCGTAGGTCAAAGTCGGTCAAAAAATATACCTATCTTCTATGTATTTGGCAGCGTCTCAATCCAACTATAGATAACTCGATTTTCCTCAGAGTTCTTCAATTTTTGATCGGCCTCCATCTTCTTCTTTCAGTATGACTGCTTACCAATTTCTTTGAAAACAATTTTCAGGTTCATCTTCCCAACGGTCGCCAGATGTTAAAATAACCGCCGGCGTATCGTCATGATCACAAAATATTAGAAACCACGGTAAAAATAAATTAAAAGGATTAAAAAATCATGTAAAACAGCAGACCATATTTCATTTTCCAAATTGTCAAAGTAATGTCATTTTTATTCTTTTTAAATTCTCAACATGTTCTTCTTGATGCTTGATCTTTGACGATCATGATTTGGTAGTTTTTCTGATTTTTATATGTTGGTGTGTTTCTTCTACAGACGCAATTTACCCCGTCGCTCACTGCACTGCGGGGTATTCATCTTAATCCTCCTCACAAAAGGTATGTTGAAATGTTTTGTCGCTCCATAGTTAATTTTTGATTAAATTTGTTCTGTAGTTACCCCCCAATCTAATTAAAATCTGTGCTTAGGTAGTAAATCCCTTCTGGCTACTACCAATTTCTAGTTAAAAAGAACCAGAGTCGTTTGGTATTTCCTTAATCTAAAACCTACCTCGGGAAATAAACATATAAAGTTGTATTTTTGTATTTGTTGAAAGCGGCTCCGGGTGAATTACTGGAAGTTCTTTTATAATGTTAACTTGAAGTGTAATTACTTGAATAACTAACAATATACTCCACTATTATGTTCAAAGGCATCATTATGTGTCTGTAATTAGGATGTAAATATAAAAATGTGAAATTATGCATTGGCCGCTTTAATATCATGTAGTGTGAACTTTACCTGGTGTTAAACCGAGCCTAATTGAAGTGTTTCTGTGTAACTTTTGATACCTATTGCCTCCCTTAAGGTTGTAGTAGCTTGTTGTAAATTTTATCAAAGTGCCCCGGAACGGGACTCTTCTATTTTTTTAATATTATGGTTCGGAGGACTTCAATTAAGTGTTTAAAGGCCTCCTGACCGCTTGGAACTGAAATCCCACGTTTTCACCAAAGTGCCCCGGAACGGGACTCTTCTATTTTTTTTTATATTATGGTTCTGATGACTTCTACAGAGTTGCTAGAAGCTTCCTAACTGTTTAAAACTAATGTACCAAATTTATTCTATAATTACCGAAACCGGGTTACTTCCTTATTTTTAATTTTTATTGTACCGAGGACTTCTATTGAGCTGTTAGAGCCTCCGGTACGCCTTATTACGCTATTACCCCGGTCCCGGTTAATTATATTTCATGTACCGTCTACCACGGTCCTTGAAGCCATCGGTTTATGAATAAAACTGTTAGGTATATACTGTACCAATAAACTACTTTCTGTATTTGAAGTTGATGTGAGATATTGTAAAGGTTGACAATACTTTATTTGTTGACCTACAGGAGGAAATTTGGTACGGGCGGAATTTGGTAAGGGCGAGATTCCTGTCTGCAAATTGAGTACGGGCTGAATTTCCGGAGACTGATGCACTGCCGTGCCGTGGCTCTGTGAACGGCGAGTCTACGCACCGTACCCAGTGTATCGTACCCCGGAACTCACTTTATTTTACGGCTACCGACCTAGCCGCATTACTAAACCTAACTTCGTAACCTTTATTTAGCTGCCTACCTAGCTGAATAAATACCTCTTCATAACTTACTATCTAGCTGCCTACCCAGCTACATAGCCATTACGTAACCTTATTTATTATTTAACTACCTACATAGTTAAATAATTTCGTCGAATTAACCACTACCGATCTCTTCAACCTAAGCTGTAAGCGTCGAGCATGTTTGCTGAGACGGGGGTTCCCGACTTTTTCGCCGTCCTACGATCGCGCATCGCGTCTTTTTGGAACCGCTTGAGCCGCTCTGGCAACAAAATACTGAACGCAGTATATGATGATGTTCACCACAGTCCAATATTTGGGCACTGGATATCTGTTCATATGGACGAGAACCGGAAATGACGAACCGTGTGCTGTGTAGCACAGGTTTATTTAATTTAATTTAATTTCTTTTTGCGTCTTTGCTTTTTTTTTTGTACTGATGGTGTTCTATTTTTATTTTTATTTTATTTTCTATGGGTTTATTGCCTCGAAATAAATGACTTTTATTTATTATTTTATTTATTTTATTTAAGCTGTGACTACCACTACCACCTAAGAACGTGTGTATTATGTATAAATGTGTAAATTTTTAAAATATAAGACTTAAACTTAATTACCGTTTTTCAATTATCAGCCAAACGTACCAACGGCCCATTCCTTACCTACTTTAAATGTTACAGTATGAACAAAAACTTTGATGGTTTTAGTTTGGCTTATAAAAACTCCCAAAAAGTGAGGAATAGAAACTCACTTCCGTAGTAATAACAAAATTAGAAAATATGGGTATGATACTTGTAATGTCGAGTCATGGATTTGGAAGGCTTTCAAGGTAAGGCTGCCAGAGCTTGGCGATTTCAATACACTATTAGTGAAGTACCAATACTCCATTATTGATTAATAGCATGTTCAGTGTTCACTGTTCACCCACCCACCCACTAGGTGGATGTACCTATAAGGTGGACCGAAGATCTGGTTAAAACTGCGGGGAGCCGATGGATGCAGGACGCAAGAAGCCGCTCAAAGTTGCCCTCTGTGTGGGCGGCCTATATTCAGCAGTGGACGTCTTCAGGCTGTTGATGATGAGAAAGTTCAGCAATCGATATTTCATGAGTGAATATGAGGCCTATAAAATCAAAGGCAGCTAAACGCCATAATATCGTAAAATGAGTTAACTATACTTTGTACTCAAATATACAGGAAGCTTTATTAATTAAAAGTCAGATTATTTCTAATATTCACATTCTTTACAAATCTGTCAAAATATAGAATATTGTAGCTACCTGAACAAAGTTATCTAGCTTACTGATTATTTGACAACTTGGATTTAGCTGCCTTTGATTTTATAGGCCTCATATATTTATGAATATTAGGTATAGAGCCAGTATTTATGACAATGCATGTGATAACATTTTTATTAATTTTAAACACATCTTGTATCCAAGTTTTACAGATTGCGTCAAGGTCTCTGCACAAAATGGCAAGTGCCTATTAAATGGTTGGGACCATAACACAATTAGATTTTTGGAACCCTGGTATATTTCTAAAAAATGATCTCTCACTGACCTAAAAAGGCAACGGATAAGCGATGACTGATCAAAAATCCAATATACCTACAAAAAAGCTATAGTTGTATTGAAAAGTCCAGGCCTATATGAACATGTAATTGTCTCGTAATAAAAAAAGGTACAATACTCCTTTTACCAACATTGGAACAGGTGGCTCAAGCAGTCCCAAAAAAACAACTGAAAGTAAACAAACAACACATAATCAAATTAAATAACCACTTTCAATTGTTTGTTTTTAAAATTCGATTTAGAATATTGTTTGATTCAAAAAAATCAATTTCACTTTCCTTACGCTATGGTGTCGACAGACTAGTCGACGCCAACAATTGAGAGTGAATCTGATTTCTCAGAACCCTGGTCATGATTAGAACTCGTTTGAATACCCCGTTTCCCATTGTGGAGTTAATTGGTTCTGGCCAAGGTAATAATTATGTTGCTAATCATTTTACTAGTTACATAGTATTATGATTATTGATACTTGTTTAATACTGTTTGGTCTGTGAAATCTTCACAAGTATCTTTTATAGGTAAATAAACCAAAAATAATGATATTCAAAATTCAGCATAACAATAATGACAAACTAAATAATAACGCCCAACGATCGCACACTTTAGATCCTGGACCCTAACTAGGATTGCCCGTATCGGGACCAGGACCCAGGAACTATGAAGACCTTGGTCCCACCTACACAGACATGTATTTGCGTTTTTTTTTCTTGCGCTCAAATACTTGTCCTGTTGCGGCAATTGAAACCACCGCCTCTAAGTGATGAGCTGATCTGCTCAACAACAACACCACAAAGGCTGTCACATGGTGAAATTCTTCTGCGAGAAGACGCAGTACATATAGGATTTCATTACGAATTATTTACGATAAAGGGGACTTAAAAGATATTATAATTGTAACAATAATAACGCCCAACGATTACATACATAGATCCTGGACCTTAACTAGGATTCCCTGCATATAGAAACTACGAGGACCACGGTCCCACAACATCCAGACACAGAACAACTATTTGCGCTTTTTTTCCTGTGCACAAGTGTGAGCCGACCCGATCAACCACCACACCACCGAGGCTGTTGTTTCTTTTAAGTTTCAGTAACTTTGGCGGGGTTTCTTAAGGATTTCAGTTTATATCTTTGTAGATAAAAACCCGTTCCATGATAGTTAACCCATTCAGTGCCGGGGACCCTCCAAGAGGGTTCACCTTTTCCGCATTCGCGGGCCCGAGGACCCACCTCGAGGGTCCATATTAAAAATATGGTTTTCATGATAATAAAATTAGAAAAACAAATTGGAACTTTGGCCAAAGTATCATTTTTATAATAACCCATAATTATTTACGACGTATTTACGCGTAAAAAGCGTATTTTTTATTACGAGGTGTATGGCAGTATACCCCCATGGGTATGAGCTTTATGAATGGGGGGTGGACTCGAATGCGTTAAGGACTTCGTCATCATCATCATCATCATCATTATCAACAGCCTGAAGACGTCCACTGTTGAACACAGAGTGCCACTTTGAGCGGCTGCTCGCCTCCTGCACCCATCGGCTCCCCGCGGTTTTCACCAGATCGTCGGTCCACCTAGTGGGGGCCTATGCTGCGCCTTCCGGTTCGTGGTCGTCACTCGAGAACCTTTCTTCCCCATCGGTTGTCAGTTGTACGAGCGATGTGGCCTGTCCATTGCGGCAATGGGTAGGCCACATCGATCGTTGATATGACAATGGCATTGCCATATCAACTTGCTAATTCTAAGAGCTTTATCGGCCACTTTAGTTAAGGACTTACTTATAGGAAAAGGAAGGTGAGGTATTTATTGCTTTTGTGAACTACATTTCCTCGTGTTTTCGTGGAATGGCATGACGAATTGTGAAAATCGATCGTTAGAACGATTACACCTATTTCCATGAACTTTCAACCCTTTCAGGTGAAACTGAAGCTGGTATTTTGCATTGTTAAGGAATAGACTATAGTGGATCACTCTGTAAGTGTAATTAGGTAATACAATTTAATCATTTTCATAGTTTACATTCCAATGCAGAATAAATGTATGCACATAAACTACCTACGTATCAAAACTACCAAAGCCATTCCAAAGCCAATCAACTATTTATAATGAATATTTTACCGTTCTTCAATTATTGTAAAAGCTTAAAACAACCTAAGTATGTAATTAAGTATACCTATAAAATTACTTAACTAGGCCTACAAAACTAAACAATAAAATACAAAATACAATTACAAAAACTTTTTTTTTTTTTTTTTAACCGGCAAATTGCCTTTATTATTGGCTGGAGCACTTGGACTGTCTATAGGCCATCGCGGCTATTATACAGTCCATAAGTGTTCTTTGTAGTAGGTAGTGTAGCTAGTTTAGTTTAGTTTAGCTTAGTTTAGCTTAGTTTAGCTTAGTTTAGTTTAGTTTAGTTTAGTTTTTATTATTGTAGTAGTTAGCTTGAGTAATAAAGGCAATTTACCCGTTAAAAAAAAATTACAAAAACTAAATTAAATCTAAACTAAGTACTTATCTAAAACTAAAACTAAACTTATAAATAAAAAACCGCGTTAATAATAAACCGTAACCATAATGAATTGTGTACTAATATTTACCTACATATACATTTTTAAAGATAGAAATACTAATTAGTAATTAAAATAACATTTGCACGACTGCTTGCAGACTAAATACATAAGCAAAAACTTATTGTAACACCTACCTACTTACTATACTTACATGTATTTTAGCAAATAAACGATTTGATTGATTGATTGATTGAAGTAATTATTGCTTTCAATCGAGTTGTATTAGATTAACAGATACAAAATTAAATAAATCCATCTAAAAACTTCGGTAACAATAGGGCTATTTGCATTACAAGGGGACAGACTTTTGATCATAGAAGCTAAACCACTTGTATTAAAATTAAAATAAAAACAGCATGTATTTATTTTTCATATCAACAGAAACTTTCCTGGTGATTAATCTAGTAACCCGGTATGGAAGGGTCGAGGCCACACTGATAATAAAATCGGAACTGACCTACATGTCACCCCGTTGCATGACCTAGGGTGGGCGGCCGTGACTACCCACTGGTTAAACTATTATACGACCAAGGTTCTAAAGAGTGTTTGGTGATAAAAAATAATTAAGTTTTAGTTGTGCAAATTACTAGACATCAATTTTACTAGAAATGAACTGCAATGTTCCATAACATTCGTGCACCGAATCAATTTAGAATACACGGGGTAGTGTCAAATTCCCAAAGGATTTTAGACCTAAAACTACCACATCAGGGGTCTACTCTGGTTCCACGCATTTAAAATCAGGTGACTTAGTATTTCTTGAATTCTCGCGGTTTAAGCACATAGTAGGTATATATTATGTTTAGGTGACTTCTACTGACACTAGGTATATGGCAAAGTTCACTCGTTCAAAACATACTTGTCACTTTCCATCAGGTGAGAGCGTGGTCAAATGCTAGATAAGTCCGATGTAAAAAAAAAAAAAAAAAAAAAAACATCCGCACGTATAATGAAGCACGAAGCTTTGGAGTAACCAAATTTGCGTGCTATGTCAAGAATGCTATGCCACCCAAAATAGAATGCCATACTTCTTCCTTAGCATTTTAACAGCTGTAGCACGAGCACAGTTAACTTTTTCCATGTTTAATTTATAATCAAAAGACAGTCTAAATCATGAAGATGTAAGGTAAAGGTGGAGTCCAGCACACTCATATTTTAACGTTATTAAGTAAACTGTACCAAGGTCTATAATAATAAAGCTAGTTTTTTAAATAACTTCTCAGGGGAGGGCAATGTACGCTGAAACACAGACGGTAAGTCTATTTCAGCAGCTACCCAATACAAATTGCAAGGGTGATCTTTTTGCCTTAGCTATAATATGTCTTAAATGTCTGTATCTTGTGAAATAAAGAATTATTAATTGATATTATTATACTAAACTAGCTACACTACCTACTACAAAGAACACTAATGTACTGTATACTAGCCGCGATGGCCTATAGACAGCCCAAGTGCTCCAGCCCACTACCGGTAGGTAGCGTACCCAACATGCTGGCCGCATTGCCACGTTGAATTGCAATGCTGATGCGTTGGGCCAAATAAGTGCCAGCATTTTGGTCACGCAATTACATTTTAAATTTATTATTATTAAATACGTATTAACTATGTTTAATAGTTGAGAAGCATTGGAACAAAAATAGACAGATCCATTTTCGATTGACTCCGTTTTTTCTTATCGTACTGCAAATGCTTCATTCATTGTTTCCTCTCTTCTTGTCCCTACGCTCCTCAGTTCTCTGTGCTCTCTTTTATTATTATTGTATATGCTATGTAATAAAAAGGCATTTTGAAATTATCGCAAACGTAACAGAGAGGTAGCCCACCAGCTTAGAAAGAGGATGAAGTGGCGGTGGTTAGAATTTAGATTTAATATGTGTTTGAAATTTGTGCTCCACTGTTATTAAATTTTCTATGTATTTAAACAGCTTTACATAAACGTCAGTTAAATTTAATCAATGCTTAAAATGCCCAGTCAACTCGCTGACGTAAAATGTCACGAGCGAAAACGAGACAAGGAATTTGAAGGATTGATTACCTTTAACTAGCGTTATGGTTTTATGTAAGGGCCATAGCCTACAGTTAATTGTCTTGTTGCTATCATTACCAAATACGTTTAAATTGGCATACGTTTCAACACTTCCAGTCATGATGAACCAACGACTGTCTGTTTAATTTGAATATCGAATTCAAAAGTGGCCATTCATGCGCACATAGTTTTTATTCCATTGTAATACAACAGCCTTGCATTGCGCCTTTTATGGCCTCCGTCTTATTATCGCCTTAGCTCGACCACTGAGGCTTGGTACTTGGAGATACTAATAATACTTACCAAGACTGTTTCAGAAATTGAATATTTAAGCAAAGAGGTATATGTACTACGTACTAGAGAAGCTATTCAAAGCACAAATAGTTGTCATTTTTTGTATAATTAAACTAAAATCCGCTACAGCGCTTTACGAGATTAAATCGTCTAACCAACGATCACAACACGCAGCGCTAGTGCCATGGCACATTCGGATCATAATTTTTACTGCTATTCACTGCTGCACGTGCAGTCGCTTTGAGAGCTGAGCATCGTATGAGCCAGAAGATGCTCATTGGCATATTTGCAGTGGTTGACAATGCAAGTTAGAGATGTCCTGTCTGGTGTATACATAGAAGTCTTTGTATTTAAGTGTAATTTTAATTGTATTTATTTAATATTTCCAATAAATGCAAAAACATCAGGTTTCTGTCATTTATATTAAGGTGCTGAATGGTCCCAAATGGATTAACTTGAACGTAATGGCCTCAAAATGTATATAATTTACAGGATTGAAAAAAATGGAAAAGTCGAAGCGCAACGCAACCTAATTGAATCGCAATATTTTTGCCACGCAAAAAGTGACCCTATATAATACAATATACGTTTCATATTCAACTGCCGTAATGAACGTGCTCAAATTGGGTACTGGAGCATCGTAGTTTTATTTCTAAAGAAAAAGCAAGGCGAAAGTTTCAGTTTGATATTCTTATTAGCGTTTGATTGTACGTTACTGATTTATTTTGGGCTGCGGCTGCTAGTCGTTGTGCTATGGCATTTACACGAATATTTCTGTGATATATTATATTAAGGCGGCGGGTAGACCAAACAAGGTGTTTTTTGGGACGTTTCCTGGCGTAATTACAACACGTGGAGCTATGAATTTAATATATCATGTAATTCATTTCATTAACTCGTTTGTGATGACTGCAAATACAAGATTAATAACTATAGCTCTATAGAAAAAAATCGTAAAACTCCCTCGAAAAATGTAAATGTTCCCATTTTGCTGAGCTCCTACTGAATATATTTTTACAAAAAACAAATTAGTGTATTCGCAACAAATAATCAGATGTCGTGATGACTTAATAACTTTGAAAATAACTATATACAAATAGATATTCATTAAAATCTGTCAAAATCAGTCATTTCGTGCGGTGTCTTTGTCGTAAGCGCCGCGATGAAGTGCAGACTGAATTGATATTTAAGACTACAACGTTAAGGTTGATGTTTCTTTGAACGGATTTGGACCTGCTCATCTGGCTCTACTCGTCACCTTAACGCGGAACGTCTACCAAAATTATATGAAATACTAATTCCATTACTTACGTAAGGTACCGGCTGTCGCTTAGGCGCAACGTACTGAAGCTGGGAACGGTAGCGAAAATAAGAAAAAACATTATTCTATCGCAACTAGTTGCGAAAAAGAGGAAAAACAACAGTTGCGAAACAGTTGGCAAAACGAAAACGATTTTTAACTACGCCCGCACGGCACCTGAGGGGACTTTATAATACCCACTCCCATTAAGACACAAACATACCTTTTTTTTAACGGGCAAATTGCCTTTATTACTCAAGCTAACTACTACGATAATAAAAACTAAACTAAACTAAACTAAACTAAACTAAACTAAACTAAACTAAACTAAACTAAACTAAACTAAACTAAACTAAACTAAACTAAACTAAACTAAACTAAACTAAACTAAACTAAACTAAACTAAACTAAACTAAACTAAACTAAACTAAACTAAACTAAACTAAACTAAACTAAACTAAACTAAACTAAACTAAACTAAACTAAACTAAACTAAACTAAACTAAACTAAACTAAACTAAACTAAACTAAACTAAACTAAACTAAACTAAACTAAACTAAACTAAACTAAACTAAACTAAACTAAACTAAACTAAACTAAACTAAACTAAACTAAACTAAACTAAACTAAACTAAACTAAACTAAACTAAACTAAACTAAACTAAACTAAACTAAACTAAACTAAACTAAACTAAACTAAACTAAACTAAACTAAACTAAACTAAACTAAACTAAACTAAACTAAACTAAACTAAACTAAACTAAACTAAACTAAACTAAACTAAACTAAACTAAACTAAACTAAACTAAACTAAACTAAACTAAACTAAACTAAACTAAACTAAACTAAACTAAACTAAACTAAACTAAACTAAACTAAACTAAACTAAACTAAACTAAACTAAACTAAACTAAACTAAACTAAACTAAACTAAACTAAACTAAACTAAACTAAACTAAACTAAACTAAACTAAAATAAACTAAACTAAACTAAACTAAACTAAACTAAACTAGCTACACTACCTACTACAAAGAACTCTTATGGACTGTATAATAGCCGCGATGGCCTATAGACAGTCCAAGTGCTCCAGCCCACTACCGGTAAGTAGCGTACTCAACATGCTGGCCGCATTGCCACGTTGAATTGAAAGAAAAAGAAAGAAAGAAAGAAAATACATATATTCAGGACATCACACAACACTACATTACAATACAGAATAAAAATAACATAAGTACATAAAAACAAACAATTGCAATGCTGATGCGTTGGGCCAAATAAGTGCCAGCATTTTGGTCACGCGTCGCATCGACCAGGCGCTCTGATAGATTTTGGAAAACGCGATGATACAATACAAACATACCTACATGATACATACTATTACATACCCCTATATACATAATCCTGAAAATTTGGGAACTAGCTTAGGTATGTCGCTGATTTTACTATTGTGGTCTATGGAATTTGTTGTACGTAAGGAGTTTTCCTTTTTAAATTATTTTCGTGTTTAGTGTAATTTGATTAATCTTTCTTATCTATTGAGTACTTATGTTTTAAATATTGCTAATTTTATGTATGCAAAAGTTTGAAAGTTTGAATGTTTGTTACCTTATATCTCCGTAGCTACTGAACCAATTTTGATGAAATTTGGAATGCAGATAGCATTTACGCTCGATTAACACATAGGACACTTTTATCTACGGGTAACACCGCGGGGCGCATCTAGTGTTGTTATAATATTGGCTTGTTTTTTTAATTTTTTTACTATTATCTATATCAGATTATTTATTATTTATTTATTTATTTATTTATGGACCTTCAACAGTACTACATGATTTACAAATGTAATAAAAATTTTAGCTTACATGATATACATGACAGGTTTTGAATTACATGAGATTGATGTAGATATGATTTTTTTTCTGGTCAAGTATTAGCATAATTCGTAAACACGACACGTGTAAGCTATACCTAACACAAATAATTAACGACATCCAGTAATTTAAAATTTATAATTAAAATAAAAAAGTGGGAAAGATAAATAAACCTTATTAAAAAAAGGGTATGATAACTTGTTATCAATCCAAATTCCCGATGACGTGAGACAAAGTTAGATAATTGAATATTGTTATAATAGCTTACATACACTATATTCAACTCATCTACATAAAAGTACACAAGTGACAAGTGAAATTAATACAATTTATTTAATTATAATTCATATCACTACATTAATTTTCAACTACACCAACAGCAGATCACGACTGGTCAACTGACCGTGAGTGTCGACACGTATTCGTCTAAGATAATGGACGAAAACAATTTACGCGATGTTGAGTTTTCGGAAAAGAGTGATAATGAAGTCGTAAAAGAATGCAAACGTGAACTTCAAGGAATAGCGGGGTTAAGTTCTGACTTAAGTCGGTACGAACAGCAAAATAACAAGCGGATCGTGGAAGAAAGAGCAAGAGAAAATAGTGATGACAGTACCGAGGACGGGTTTCTATCAGTCTGAGAAAGCCGAAGAGATTAATAGTAAGTGAAGACGATTGCTCACGGTTGAACCGACCAAACATATCCGAGAATATGGACTGTTCTTTGAATGAGAGTCAGGATAAATATGAGCTTGTTTAATGTCATTAAAAATTTTAGCTAAACAAATGGCGCTAGCAAAGATGTTAAGAGGGTTTATAACAGTGATTAGGAGGAAACCGAAGAGATTAATAGTAAGTGATGACGATCGCTCACGGTTAAACCGACCAAACATATCCGAGGATGTGGACTGTTCTTTGTATGAGAGTCAGGATAGATATGAGTTTGTTTAATGTCATTACAAATTTTACCTAAACAAATGGCGCTTGCACACAAACTTTCGCCTTTATAATATTAGTGTGATGTGACTAGTATTAAATATCACACTTCACACTAATATTATAAAGAGTTTGTGTGTGTGTGTGTGTGTATGTTTGTTACTCTTTCACGCTCTAACAGCTGGACGGATTTGGATGAAAATGGTATGATGGGGCTGGCATACCATGTGGTAAAAGCCTTTAAACAAATCTAGAATTAAAAAAAAAGTTGATACACAAGTGACAAGTGAAATGAATACAATCTATATAATTATAATTCATATCATTACATAATTATCTTCTAGGAATAAATGGTTTCTGTATTAAGTTTTTCTATTTACAATGTAATTTTCAATATTACATTAGTACCTCGATAGGGAAGAAACGTTGTAGAGTACGTGTACTTTGTACTACTGAATAGTAAAAAAACAATGGGTTTATATTTTTAAGATGCAAAATTAATAATAAACTATGATCTACACTTTAATTGTCGTACATAATTATCTATTTAAAAAATTGAGTTGATACTCTCACACTTAGTTTTAGTCAATGACGTCACGAGCAACTTTCACGACAGATGTAACTGTCAACTTCATATAGGTGTTACAAAAGGCAACATTATGTCATAAAAGAATCATTAGGCCCAATTTTGAAGGCTTTAGTTGACAGTCTTTAACTTACTAAAAATATACCCGTCTCTTACATTACCGTCTATTAGACAAGGACAGCAACAGTTTTAGGAGTTTTAGCTCTGTCAACTAAAGCCTTTATAATTGGCCCCAATAACTGCATTATTTTATCACCGATGATAAAACTAAAATATATTTACAGAGTACCAAAATCACGCAAGCGAATTACACAGTATACGTTATGAGCGCAGTCGTCTAGGTTACCCTATAGATACTCCGATAGGACAAAAATAAAATTGAACGTGAGAGAAGCGTGGGTGCGGAATGCCGGTAGTACCGCGGCGAAGACTCGGCCGGTACTTCTTCGCAGTCGCAACATTACTGTAAAACACCTGAGCATATATAGACAGACAAAACAAGACCGGTTTCGGCAGCACTATTTTCGCGGTTACTATTGTAGCGGACCATTAAAATTATAGGCGTGCGAGTGAATTTAACACGCCTGTGTTAGTTTAGCTGCGATAACAAAAGATAGAGGACGTGCATTTCTAAAACTTTCCGCAAGTTTCTTACTTTAAAAAGTAAAAATAAAGAAAGTGTTGCGATTTTGAATTGAATTTGGAATTAGTGATGTGTCGCGTGATCAGTTTTATCGAATCGGACACTTAGTGCTGTGATAACGAATACCTTGTTTAAATTTTTTATCAGTTAATTGTGTTGTGTTTACGTGTGTTATAAACTTTTTGTGAAAGCGTTATCGATTTCGCTGGGTATTTTCATGCAATCGATCGTCAATTCGGCTCATTCATAATTATAGGAGTGAGGAAAGAACACGCTACGCCCTGTTAGTATAACACCAACAGTTAAACACTTTTAATTGTGCAAGTTTAAAGCAAACTCGATCGACTTGTGTGATAAGATAAATGATAATAACGTTGTGTCTTGAGTGAATTGTGTTTGACCTTCGGGAGGTAAGAGACATTTAGTTAAATAAGATCATTATAATTTACTAGGTGGTACAGGATTAAAGCTACAATTAATTAATTAAATAAGTAGTTAATTTAATTACACGATGCAAAACCTGATTGATACATTTTTAAGATTCTTTATCAGAAGAAGACGTGATTCTCAAAATCCATTTGTATGTTTTTATGTACCTATAATCACGATACCTAACTGTTAACCAGTTGGTCCTTTAATACATTAAGCGAGGACCTGATAGAGTACGAGATACGAACACTGATTCAATATTGAAAATCACTAGGAAAAGCTATTTTTCACTTATAAGTATTGAATCAGTGTAGTACCAACTGATAAGTCCAAAATAACATTTAACAGTTATCAAATAACTACAAAGTTCATCGTGGAACTTAGAAGTTATTCAAAATTGCGTCAATGACAAATACCGCATGTATCACAATTACACTACCTACCTATGTTTTTGAAGATCATCATCATCATCATCATCATCAGCCTGAAGACGTCCACTGCTGAACATAGGCCTCCCCCAGAGCGCGGCACCTTGAGCGGCTGCTCGCCTCCTGCATCCATTTTTGAAGATCACTTTTGGTTAAAATTCAATTTTTTTATATGCTAGAATGGGCTCACCATTGCCATCATCTCACTTGATGGAAAGTGATGATGCCGGTCTATGTTGAAACACGTTTGCTCATGAGGTGCCTATTCACTCTGGGTTTTAAGAGACCCAGATTGTTAGTAAATCAGACCATGGTCTTTGTAATCGTTATCCTATAAAACTCCGCAGTGTGAAATGAAACTGAATGATGCTTATAGACTCATTTTGAACCTTGATGTTTGAATAACTATAGATTTACTCACACATTGTGTGAATCCGCGTGACTTGCAGTCTTGAATTAAAAAAAAGGTGATTTACTTGGTGCTACTACTTTTTTTAAAGCTAGCAGAGATATTTGTTCTCTTTGTATTTTCTACCTTATATACAATAGGGAATGCTATGAAGAACTATTAGATCTAATACCGGCATCGCATTTGTACAACGTCGCACCTCTTCCCACCACTAAAAAGCTCAAAAAGCAAAAAGCTCATCCAAATATTATTGCCAATTTTAAAGGCTTTAGTCGCAGAGATATTTGTTCTCTTTGTATTTTCTATCTTATCTACAATAGGGAATTCTATGAAGAACTATAAGATCTAATACCGGCATCGCATTTGTACAACGTCGCACCTCTTCCCACCACTAAAAAGCTCAAAAAGAAAAAAAGCTCATCCAAATATTATTGCCAATTTTAAAGGCTTTAGTCGCAGAGATATTTGTTCTCTTTGTATTTTCTATCTTATCTACAATAGGAAATTCTATGAAGAACTATAAGATCTAATACCGGCATCGCATTTGTACAACGTCGCACCTCTTCCCACCATTAAAAAACTCAAAAAGCATAAAGCTCATCCACACAATAAGGTAAATTTTAAAGGCCTTAGTTGACAGATCTAATTCTCCTAAAACTGTTGCTTTTCTTATCAAATAGATACAGATATCAAATAGACGGCAATGTAAGAGACGGATATATTTTAAGCACAGAGTCAATTGTTTTTTCTCTAATCTGTGATTTTAAGTAAGCTAAAGACTGTCAACTAAAGCCTTCAAAATTGGGCCTATATGAAAGTCAGATTCGATGCCGTCGCTCCGTGCCTCGGAGAGCACGTTAAGCCGTCGGTCCCTGCTGTTATAAGAACATCTATGGCAATCGTTACGGGTAATCAGACGCCTGATAGAATCTGACACCTTTTTTTTTGGGGGAGAATAATGCCCACGCATTCTTCTGGAAACATGGGGGTGAAGGCAGGGAATATGTGGTACTCGAACCCACTAAAAACCTCCCCATGAGCAGTCTACCGCCGTGGTGGGGCGAGGTGGGGTCGCGTTCGCAGTCGAACCATCCCGCCCCGGATAGAATCTGACACCTGGTCTAACCATCTAACTGTTCCTGGTTCCTTATGGGTTGCGAGCTCAGATGGCAGTCACTCGTGTACGAGTAGTTCTGGTAGCTCGGCGCTACAGGTTAGATTGGGAGCCTACCCCAATAACAAATGGGAAAAGGCAAAGAAAATGATGATGATGAAAGTCAGATACGACTCGATTTATGCGCACTTGCCAAGTTGCCAATCACCTGTAGTGTGGAATGGTCCACCAGCGAGCGGTCTTTCCCCAGAGCTACACCATCCGCTGTTTTCAAAGGAGGGGCGTAATCTTAAAATGTGCATGTTAAACTTTCATTGAATCAAACCAATACAATTTTTTGTACCAAATAAATCATAATCATAATCATTTATTTGGTACAAAAAATGCAAGTCAAGAAAATCACATACGTACTCGTAGGTACGTCATCTTAGTGATAAGTTTTAAAATTTCTGCGGCATTTCATGTTTTCATTTTTCATTTGTAGTGCTTATCATAAATCATTATTCCGATTAATAAACAAAAAAAAACACATTAAACATACGCAACTCCTTACAATATACTTACAGTACACACGCTTGTGAACACCCAACAACAGGCTACCCATGCGTAGTTTCACAGCCAACTGAAACCTGAAGTGTTTAAAACCTACGGTCATTCCAGGCAGAGGTTTGTACTGACTGTACAACGTGCGTAAGGAGAACATCCATACGTAGACGTGTACGCAGACTACCGAAGCACGTTGCGTATATTTCCTAGGTCTTCGAGACCGACTCTGAACGTACGTGACCGTTGAGGTGGTCCAAGACTCTACATACACAACACACTACATACAATAAACCATAGTAGTTTCATTTTCCAATTATTTCAAAAAACATTAACAATCATCTGCTTTTATCATTTACAATCATTTGCTTTATCATAAATAATTAAGTACCTACCTAGGTAAGTACCTAGAGGTACCTACTTAAATATTGTACGCATCATCGCCTACCTATATCTTTCATACCCCTACCTATACCCCTATACCTTACCTATACCTACCGCTATATTTTAAACAATTTAGCCACCTACCTATTTTAATGTGCAGGTGATTTTACACATTTAATATGGATCCAATCCAATTAAATAAAGCAGAATGAATTTATGAATTAAAGTTAAGAAATGCAACAGTACTTCCTACCCATACCGCAGAAGAATTACGTTCACAGCTTACAGGTTTACTAGAAAATTCTACGGACCAGTACAGGGTCTCCGCCCATATTCCGTTGATCAGGACATAGAGGAACTTAAATAATGTCTAATATTTTCTACATGAAATTAATATATTCGTAAATTAATTGTTTGATGAGCGAAAATATCACCAGCACGCATCTATGATATACCTACAGTCCACCTTTCAGGCGTATATCGGTAGTTTCTTTTTTTTTAATCCTTTACTCTTTATCAGGTCGTTTAAACTAGTTGACATTTTGATGACCGACTTTACAAATCTACACTAATCTTTTCATACAAGTCTACACTAATCTTAATATTTTTTTTCATACGAACGTGAACTATTTCCACAATTTTTTTTTACAAGGATTTTATTTCTTTTTGTGTTGTATGTTATAATTAGGTTGACTTACGCTATTGGGTTGGGCTGCCTGTAATGATAGTTGTAATTTGAATAAATAAAATAAATAAATTCCACATTTTTATATTGATTTTTCTTTTTCACTGATCGATCATTAACTTTTCGGAGTCATTAATAATTAATTCTAATTGGATTTCATTTTTTTTTATTCAATTGAATAAAAAAAATGAACTGAAAATGAAAAAATGAACCCCTGGGTCCGTGGGGACCGGGAGCTCATCGCATTTTCCAAAGTCTAAGAGCGCCTGATCGATGCGTTGCGTGACCAAAATGCTGGCACTTATTTGGCCCAACGCATCAGCATTGCGATTTAACGGCGATACCGAGTACCGAGTAATTGAATATTTTGTTCAATTGAGAGGTACAGGTACAGAATTATCTTATTGGTGATATTTTTTTCATGTCTGTAGAATTCATAGGTTCTTCAGTATGATTAGTTAAAAAGACGCGTTTGGCCTCAAAAGTAGCATTAGATTTCTTAGTAATCAATTGTAGCAGGTTGCAGCTTTACTAGGTTGCTCTTAAATCACATCTCTGTTCCATTTCATAAAGCACCGCGAATCGCCTTTGATCATAAATTTATTAGGCATATGACAAATCACAGTCTATGAAAATTCACAAATAATAAATAAATAAATGAATAATTGTGGACATTTCAAACAGCGCCATCTAGCCCCAAACTAAGCATAGCTTGTATTATGGGAACCAAAATCACAGGTGAAATCAAAGTGACAAAAACAAATCATATGATGAAATGACAATGATTTTAAAGTAGCAATCATTAGAAATACCTTCACGTTACATTAAAATTATTTTTATTTTTTAATATTAATATTAACTTAGGTGGTGGTAACTTTTGACGTGTTGATGTTTCGGAACGCGTCTTAGTCGAACATATGATTTTTGACTGTTCAAATCACGCCAATTCCAGTTAATTCCACATTCATTTCGCGCGGTTTCGTTTTATTTCATAGAGAATAGATTTTTGCAGATTTCTTATGTAAGGCAAAGAATTCACGTGGTTTCAAAGCAAGGAATCGTAAAGTGGTCATATAGAATTATGACCCAGCTTGAGATCATGGTCCTAGTCAATGATAAAAAAAACCAACTTGTTAATTATACCATAAAACACGATGTTTGAAAATCAGGAGACGGTAGCAATAAGATTCAATGTCTTTGTACCATTTACCTACTTAGCACATCACATTCAATTATTCTATCAATAATTTAATCGCCCGTCATTGGTTGAATGGCCGACCTTGATTTTAGCTCGTGTCTCAGTATTGTTATGACTTATGAGAGACTGTTTAACCTACTGCAGTCAGTATTCAGAACTTTATATCTTTTAGTGTTTGGTTGCTACGGCGAGCGAGAATGATATCTCAAGACTCGATATTTAAAAAACAAAAACATTTGTCTTTTTATTTAGGGGCTCAAGTCGGTTCGTTGTGCTTCCAGTTTTCTATAACTCTAAGCAGTACCAAGTTCCAAAATAAATACTGTTAGCCTCAGCCTCTGTAGTGTAGTGGTTGAGCAAATCAGCTCATAACTTTGAAGCTGCGGGTTTAATTCCCGCGACAGGACAAGTATTTATAAACGAAAAAAGTGCATAATAATTATACTTGTTCTGTTGAGGTAGACTGTCAGAACTGTGGGGAGCCAATGGATGCAGGAGACAAGCAGCCGCTCAAACTGGCGCTCTATGAGGAAGCCTATGTTCAGCGTGGGTTCTTCAGGCTGATGACGATACTTGTTCTATGTCTAGGTCAACACCTGGGACCCTAGCCCTCGTAGTTCCTGGGTCTCTAGATACAGGAAATTTGACTTAACTGACACGGTCGAAATGCCAATTGCGGGTGGCTTATTTCCTAACATCCAAATTGAGTCTGAATTAGGTCTAAGCCACAATATATTTGTGGGGGCTAATGAGAAATATTCCCTTGGAATTAAAAAAATATACCCATTGTTCCGGTGCCGTTGTGTTGAGGGAACAACTCACTAGGCCAGCCTCGTATAGAAAAGTACTCAAAATAACAATGATGATGTCCTAACCGATTTCGGCCGCGGCGCCTGCATTCAACTCCTTCGAGTTTTCCTTTGATTATGACAAAGAATGTTATTAGCTAACAAAAGTTTTAAACTCAAAATGTGCGTTTTAGCTACAGCTACGATTAAATCCAATTTCCAAAATCGTACTAATAACCAAAGAGGTAAACTTATACACGTTATGTCATGAGAGTTACAATCAATACTTTTGTGTTTAATAAATCAATTCGTAATGGCTGCTGTCAGGTTAAATGAGCCAAGATTGAAATCGAAGGCAAACAAGAAATTTGAGCTAATTACCACATATAAGATACATTAGCTATCTTTACATTTCAATCTGTAATATATATTGCATTCTCCAAGAATGACATGAAGGCTACCGATCTAAATTTGTCGGACAATAAAATACATTGAATGTAAAGCAGGCAGGCGTGCTCATAAAATATGTTGAATACGTAGGCGAATGGAAAATTAGAAATTTAGTCAGCTTGAAAACAATTTATAATGTTAGTAGGTAGTGTAGCTAGTTTAGTTTAGTTTAGCTTAGTTTAGTTTAGTTTAGTTTTTATTATTGTAGTAGTTAGCTTGAGTAATAAAGGCAATTTGCCCGTTAAAAAAAAAGATTATAATGTTATAGATTTGAAGTGCCTACTGTTTACGTAGTAAAATATTCAGTGTACACGGTAATAACAATAATATTGTTAATTGTTATTATTGTTATTACCGTGTACGTGTGAATGTGAATCTATTGTGCTACTATAGGGCCGACATAAACATGTTGTTTAAAGGTCCTCAAAAATAGAATTTAAAAAAAAGTCTGTGCTTCTGTGTATGTGTAATTTATAATTTAAAAAAAAATGAAAAAAAAATTCAATGAATCCATTGAATTTTTTTGAATTCTTTTTTTTTTATTTCGATTATAATTTTTTTTTTTAATTCATCCATTGGTCTATGCTAGTATGCAACACAATGCAGTGCCTAAGGATCAAACTCGCGTATCCCTCTCAACAATGATGCATCACATCTATCACTGTTTTACAGTAATATTTTCAATTACTAATAGTGCCATTTTTGCTTAGAAATACCACGGAACAAGGAGGAGAGGAATGCGACACACTAAGAAAACAGCGTAGATCAGAAATATGCCGAAAACCGTCTTAAAGTTAAAACTAGATAGTGCTGAAAAATGAGCGCGCTATACGGGTAGCTACGGCGGGCTTGGTTTAGAACGGTTTTTGGCATACTTCTGATCCACGCTCAACTTATAGCCCGCTCATTTTGCAGCACCATCTAGTTTTAAGACAGTTTATGGCATATTTCTGATCTACGCTGTTTTCTAAGTGCATTGGCACTCCTCTCCTCCTTGTTCCATGGAAATACTAAGGTTAAATAGACCACTAAAAAAGTAAGTATATTAGTACTGAAAATTAATTGCGCGGTGTTTGGATGGAAGAGTCGATAAATTATGTAACTCTACATCATCATCATCATCATCATTAACAGCCTGAAGACGTCCACTGCTAAACATAGGCCTCCCCCAGAGCACGCCACCTTGAGCGGCTGCTCGCCTCCTGCATCCATCGGCCATCCCCGCGGCTTTCACCAGGTCGTCGGTCCACCGAGTGGGGGCCGGCCTACACTGCGTCTTCCGGTTCGTGGTCGCCACTCGAGAACCTTTCTTCCCCATCGGTTGTCAGTTCTACGAGCGATGTGGCCTGCCCATTTCCACTTCAACTTACTAACTCTAAGAGCTACATCGGTCACTTTAGTTCTCCTGCGGATGTCCTCGTTCCGGAGCTTATCTCGCAGGGAAACACCGAGCATAGCTCGCTCCATAGCTCGCTGCGCGACTTTGAGCTTACTAATGAGGCCAACAGTAAGAGACCATGTCTCAGTTCCATAAGTCATCACTGACAACACACACTGATTGAAAACTTTCGTTTTCAGGCTCTTATTTTGGACGAAAAGATAGGACGAAGCTTCCCGAACGCTGCCCAGCCGAGTTGGATTCTTCGCGCCACTTCTTTGTCGAAGTTTGACCTACCTAATTGAACAATCTGTCCTAGGTAGACATACTTGTCGACAACTTCGAGAGTATCGTTCCCGACAATTACCGGTATAGGTGGAACATGAGCATTAGACATGATCTTTGTCTTGTCCATATTCATCTTAAGACCAACCTGCTGGGAGACTACTGAGGTCGTAGAGCATGGTGCTAAGGTCCTCGAGCAATAACTCAACATAAAAAAGAAAATTATTATATTATTGTGAGTATTGTTTCTGTTTACACATAGTTTTATCGTCAGTAAGGTATCAATTTTAGTTACACTGAAAATCAATATTAACTTTGTCCAATTTTTAAATAACTAAGCCGGTTCAAATGACCTAGAGGTATCACCTACTCGCTAAAAGGTACTGCTAATATTTGTACGGAATAATACCTAGTCCTTGTGAACCAATAATAAAGTAGTCGTATAATACCTATAATCAACATCTTTGTCTATTTCGTTACTTATTGAGGGTATTATTACTTTTTTTTATCAACGATAGGCTTACATTTGGCCACGGTTTCACCTGATGGTAAGTGGACGATGGATGCCTAGAAGACACCGGTTCATCCTAGCCTTAAAAACGTTTTATGTTACTAACTCTATGGGTGAACAACCTGAAATAAAAGTTTTATTATTATTATTATAAAACTCCCAGATTAGGTATATTTGTCAGGAAACGACGCTGGTAAGGTGTTCCATTCCTTTGCTGTCCGAATTATAAACGAGGAATCAAAACACTTTGTACGTATTCGAGGAATTTCTACCAAATAGGTACGGATGCCGTGTTTCCGTGCGTCTAGTTGTACGATGGTAAAAAGGAAAATGGAGGAAAAGGAATGGAGGAATTAAGTTGTGCAATTCCATCGCACATTCTCCGAAGTGCAGCTTGTAAAAAACCGATAGGCTGGCAACCTTACGCTGGTATTCAAGGCTTTGGAGTTTAGCCTTTACTAATTTATCTTCACCAAGGAGCTTTATAGCCCGTTTTTGTATTGAGTCAAGGGCTTTAAGCTGATCTTAGCCGAACCATCCCAGAGATGGCTGTAATATTCCACACATTTAATTAAATCTGATAACGGATAGTAAATGATTAAGGAAGAATAATAATACATATTATATAGGTACCTACTTATAGTGGCCTACCTACATGGTATTAACCTAACCTATACTACCTACTACCTACTTAGTAAGTAGGTACCTAAATAACGACACACAACTTAGCCATTAGTAGGATAATTAAAAAAATAGGACAGAATAAAATAAATATATTTATAAGTAAATGCTTAACGCCCAAACGATTACATAGGTACATAGATCCTAGACTCTATCTAGTTAGAGTCCAGGATCTATGTACCTATGTGGTCCCTAGATACAGAGAATTCTAGATTCTCTGTATCTAGGGACCAAGGAACTACGAGGACCATGGTCCCACAACACCCAGACACAGAACAAGTGTTTGAACTTTTTTCCTATCACAAACATTCGTCCTATTGTCGTGGGAATCGAACCTACTGCCTCGGAGTAGAATAGCAAAGTACGGTACCAATAATTTTTTTTTAATTATTTGTGTGGACATTTTACACAGCGCCGTCTAGCCCCAAACTAAGCATAGCTTGTACTATGGGAACCAGATAAATGATAGAATACTTAGAAACTTTTTTGTTTGTAAATACATACATAGAATGATAGAATACAATATAACACCCAGACACAGAACAAACATCGATGTTCATCACACAAAAGTTTGTCCTGGGTAGGAATCGAACCATAGATAACTGTGAATTGAACCCACAACCTATAGTTCAGAAGGCCGGGCTACTACCAAGGAGGTAAGCCAGTATTATCAATAGGTTAATTGTATACGACACCTAAAATAATCTTCATTGCACTTGGAGACAATTTATGTAATCGTGTATTTTGGCTACGAAATGTCAAAGATCGCACAGGTGTGTTGTTTTACATGACAGTGCAATGTTGGCAGTACTTACCTACAAGTACTGCCAACACTGTCATGTAAAACAACACATTCGAAGAAAATGATAACACTAGAAGTTATCTTTCATTGCTGTTTATATTATTAGAGTACAAGCGAGAGATTGGATGATGGGATACATCAGGAAATTGGGTTTGAATTTTGTGGCGGAATATTTCCTTTATTTTCGTCTGCAATGGTACAGAATAAATAGGTATAGACTAGCGACTAGCAAATCATTATTAGTATACTAGCGTAGCAATGGTTTCAATTTTAGGGTGTTATTGGCTAAGCTATATACCTAACTATCTATACCACACATTTATAATATAATTATTTTATGATGGTACCTATCTGGTTGCTGCGTGATGAAAAACCTACTCATAAAATAAAAATAAAATGTACCTAAATTTGCTCTCTATGGATTTTTATGCGAAACCCGTTTCATTTCTGGTTTCTTAATTAGAATATGTTTTTGAAGCGCTTACCACAATACCGATAATTCCTTATTAATAACAAATAAGGTCAACTAAATCCCAACTCATTTCACTATCTCTTTCTCCCATAGAAATATTAGTACAATTAAATTCAGTTTAGGTAAATAACCGCTTTATTTTTGTTTATAAAAATTATGAATCGCAAATATTTTTTGGGTGATTGTTATTTTTTTAAGGCTTTTTTTAAATAAGTTCAGCAGGTTCGTTATCAAACATCGAACATTAGTACTAGCGCACTCTATACAAAATCGAGTGATAACTGGTTGACCTTTGACATAGTTGTAACACATAAAAGTTTAGCTACTCGCCGCTAGATGTCATTTTTACACCATATTGCTGTCAATGATTTGGCCAATCGTCAATAGATGGCAGAACACGTCTTATGCAAATAATAAAATTACGTTGTAGTTAAACTAGACCAGGTGTCGCTAGTAGTATTTAAAAGTTCTGCTAAGTTTGAAGGCTCGCCCTTGGTTTTCGGTCTGTGGTTTTCGCACTTTAGCACTTTTAGGAGTTTGGTTGAGTACTTTTGCCTCCCAAAGTCTGCCTTTAGATGAGTAAATAAAAGAAAAAAATTGTCATGAATCAATCCCAATCACAACGCAACGGGATGCTTTAGTTCTAACGCTTTGTCTACCGTTAAGAACTTTTAAAGCCACGAAACGGACTATCGGCAGTTCAATGGTAAAACATTACTAGTACTGGAGAGAAAAAGTTCCTACAGCTCTACTGGTGCCAAGCAGTAGTGTCATAAAGACTAAACTATCCCTGAGAGCCTTTCCAACAAAGCCCTAGAGACTTTCTTATTTATTTATTTTTTCTCCTTCCTTTTTTTTTGTTCGATTTTCATGGAATCGAACTGAGATGCTCTTACCCATGACTCAGCCAGCGGTGGTTCTTTTTTATCAATGAGTAGGCTAGCGTTTGACTATCTTAGGTTCATTGCCCGATGGTAGACACAAATCCAGACCGTTAATTAATCGTACAAGACATTTGTCATGTAGAAGCCTAAATTCAAGATCTTACGTGATCCTAAACATGTGCTCTCCATAACTAATTGGACCTACCTATTATTCATCTTCAAAGTTTCCGTGACTCAAAAAGGTTGCAATATAACCCCCATTCTTTACATGGGTTTTCTTAAGCAGTTCCGAAGAAATCGTGACCAGCTAGTGACGGTTCTATCTTGATGGTGAGCGATTTGAAAATCCCCGCTCCGGCCGTGACGCCGTCGCCGTTCGTTGAATGAATGTGACGTCAGTATTTGTATTATCAGTAAGGCATCTGCACGCGTTCCGCATGATTGAATTGGGTGCTTGCGGTAACATTACAAAATTACAGTTTCGTAAACAGAGTGATTTTTGCGGGGAAATTGGAATCTATACGAAAATAGTTACAGTACGAGAAACACTGGGCTGTACATGAAAAGTATTTTGAATTAGTTAACTGTTGACCAAGACGAGTAATAAAAGTTTGGCAAACAATTTTCATCACATGTTTTCCGCAAATTTGGCGACAGCACTACGTGTGTTTGGTAAATGTAGGTCATCATCATCATTAGCCTGAAGCGTCTTCCGGTTCGTGGTCACCACACGAACCGGAAGACTCAGCGTGAACCTTTCTTCCCCATCGGATAATGTACAGAAAATGTAAATAAATAGGGTTTAAACATTCGATACTACACTAAACTTTTTTATTTCTGTTATAAACTTAAATGGCGTAAAGTTCTTCTAGTCCATCAAAAAATATTTTTTACGTAGTTTATGTCTAACTACATGAAAACCTTTAGGTCACCTCTATGGTAAAATTAATTTCCGTAAGACTTCACTAAGAAAGAGTTCTTCTTCACTGAGAAAACTGAAAAAATGTATCAATTTCCTGTCCTCTGCATATCTGAATCAAACTGGTAATATTCCATACTGAATATACGAGCGCAGTCTACGCTCATGACGTCACGATGACGCGACGTCTGTGACGGCGTGTGACGCGACGCAACACGCCCGCGCCGCCGAGTCAAGGTCACGGCTCGTATATCATCTGATAATGCTATATTACATAAACCCGTTCTATTTATTACGTTCTCGGATTAATTAAGTTGAGATATGAATGTTCATGATTGTAACAAGCCAGCGGTTTCTTCAGCTATATCCTTGTTTTTAGGGTTCCGTACCCATAGGGTTAAACGAACCCTATTACCACAACATTACTAAAGCTCCGCTGTCCGTCCGTCTGTCTGTCCATCTGTCACCAGGCTGTATCTCATGAACCGTGATAGAAAGTTGAAATTTTCACAGACGATGTATTTCTGTTGCCGCTTTAACAACACATACTAAAAAACAGAGTAAAGTATATATTTAAGGGGGCTCCCATACAACAAACGTGTTTTTTTTTTGGTCGTATTTATAGATTAGTACGGAACCTTTCGTGCGCAAGTCCAACTCGCACTATGCCGATTATTCAAGCTAATCTCTGACGCTTTACTAATAAACATTGTGCATCGAAACAACACACTTATTTCTTCTTTTCTCTCTGTTGAATTTGAAATCATCATCATCATCATCATCATTAACAGCCTGAAGACGTCCACTGCTGAACATAGGCCTCCCACAGAGCGCGCCACCTTGAGCGGCTGCTCACCTCCTGCATCCATCGGCTCCCCGCGGATTTCACCAGATCGTCGGTCCACTGAGTGGGGGGCCGGCCTACGCTGCGTCTTCCGGTTCGTGGTCGCCACTCGAGAACCTTTCTTCCCCATCGGTTGACAGTTCTACGAGTGATGTAGCCTGCCCATTGCAATTTCAACTTGGTAATTCTAAGAGCTATATTGCCTCGAGAAACTTTAAAAGCTTATTGTTTCGTGATTTATTAACCGATTTTACCAAATTTTTCAATGGTGCATTCATTTTTAACCTACTTTATGAAGATAATACTAAGTTGATACTAGATATGAGAAAGAAATCTAGATTTGGATGGAGTGGCGTTTCGTTTATTTTAGATTTTATTCATTATAAAAGAAATACTTAATGTTATAAAAAAAATAAGTCGGCAGACGGATTCATTGATACATAACTTATCACTATGAGTTACTTAAATGGAGTATCTTATTATAAAGTACAACTTTGTGAGCGTTTGAAATTTTTTTTTAGAGGTCACTTTACGATTTTTTTCTATCGAGGAAACTTTTCGTAAACGTGTTTTGATTTCGGCAGCCGGAAACAAGATACGACCAGTATTAACATGCATTTTTTTCAATTCTGTAAATGGTACACGTTTTGAGAAAATGATGTTCAAGTTAGGTCGATTTGGGAGCCTTCAGCCTCTTAATTTTTAATAGCAGGACACTAGCCTATTATAATATAGTATTATTGATCAATTTTACTGGCATCAATAAATGTCTCAAAGTCAAAAGCATTTTAGAAGCAAAGATTAGAATAGACTAATATAATTTATACGAATAACATGAATAAATAAATACGTAAGTTCATAAGTTCTCAGGTCAAGGTTACACGTTAGATGCCAATGTCCTGTTACTCATTTTATAAGGATAAACTGTACGAATCTAGAGTAATTGTAATAAATTATTTCCCGTTTTCCTTAACATTAAGGTAGTTTATTACTAAAAGTAATCTTCGCCTGCGACTTTGCCGTTTTTTTGAACGGGCTTAGCGTTGGTCTCTACCGACCTTTACAACGTCAATTGTAGAAAGTAATTATGTTCTCATTTCACGTTTATATCCACACTCTGCCCTTACTTTCCCATCTCTCGTTATAGGGGTAATCCTTCATTTGTAGACCATATAATACAAGTGAAATGTTAAAAAAAAAATGATAAACATAAGAATAGCTCAAATAAAAATAATTGGTACGCTAATTAATAATTCTATAATTATTAACAATGTTTTCTATTACATTGTTGATTATGTAGTTATGTCAGTGTTTCAACGTTTGTATATACCTATGTGGCTTTCACGTCGCAAATCGTTCGATGAAACTTTGAATCGGCAGACCGAAGTCAGATTAAAATACTTTTTTCCCGGAAACCAATAGTTACCGCGGTAAAATAGATGAAATGCAGGGAACCATGAAAAATAAAATATTGCCATTGAGGAAATATAGGAAAAAGCGGGGAAGAGAAAGGCTTTGCCGAAAATTTTAAAACGGAAATTCCGAAGTTAAGTCAGCCGGTTGTAATATTTGGGTAGTAAGTCATCAATACAACCTTCACCTTTCAGAGATTGTGTTTCGAAAAAGAATGACGTGCGAGTGCATTAGATTGAGATCAACTTTCTAACTCTTAAATATTATAAGTCGTGCGCAATGACCACGTCATCCCAGCTTGGTATAGGTACTTATAATTTAATATCATTGGCCCATAGAAATACCCGGCTTTCCTCTCTGACGTCCACTGCTGAACACAGGCCTCCCCCAAAGAGCGCTACTTTGAATAGCTGCTTGCCTCTTGCATCCATCGGCTCAACGCGGTTTTAACCAGATCGTGAGTTCACCTAGGGGGGGAAGGGGCAGGCTACACTGCGTCACCGGTTCATGGTTGCCACTCGAGAACCTTCCTTCCCCAGGGAAAGAGTCATCATCATCATCAACAGCCTGGAGACGTCCACTGCTGAACATAGGCTTCCCCCACAGAGCACTTACTTTGAGCAGCTGCTTGCCTTTTCATCCATCGGCTCCCCGGAGTTTTAACCAGATCGTCAGTCCACCTAGTGAGAGGCAGGGCTAGGGCTACCTGCTTCTTCCGGTTCGTGGTCACCACTCGAGAACCCTCCTCCCCCAGGGAAAGAGTAGTAAGCCAATCCACCGCGCTGGTCAAGTTGGATATGCCCTTGAATTTTTGGGATTTTTGAACATGCCGGTTTCCTCGAAATGTTTTCCTTTGCCGTTGTAAAAGCGAATGCATTTTTAACTTTTTTTTATTTATAAACTAAAAACATGTACTAACAACTTCACCACCTATTTTTAACCACCCATCTACTTATCATCTTAGTAGAAAAACCAGGTTAAAAAAATTAAGTCTATAACGCTAGAGGACAGCGGAATAATGATCGAAAGGCGATTTTTCATAAAACAATTTAATATGGTTACACGCGTGGCAGCATTATTACACTTAAAAACCTATTTAACCGTAGGTATGGTACGGATACCTACCTGCACTCTTACAAATATTATCTTGATTATACCTACCAAAGCGACGTGTGAAAATCCGTGGAAGTAGGTCATCAAATCACTCTTACTCATTCCAATTGAAACTACATGCAAACATTTGCATTAGTAACAATTTGAATATTTTCCCACGCTATAAACCGACTGAGAAAAGACATGGTTAGTTACGAAACCCCTTTGAGACTTCCCCCTTTTTTATGTAATAAAAAAATATTAAAATGATGAATGATTGCGTATGTGTAAATGGGAGATTTTGAGAATTGCGATTTAACCACAAAATACTTTATAACAACATTTTTGGACTGATAAACACGTGTTATGTTTTTGTGAGATGGTTAGTTTGATACATATATGTAAATCCAAATAAAGATATATATGGTTTCATAAATTATATCCCTTTGGAGTTGCAAATTCTGATTCAAGGGGATCTGAGGGTGGGTTTTGATGCGTACATAGTCTTCTTCTTCTTCTTCTCGTGTAGGCAAGTGGTCAGCCCTGGTGTCAGAATTTTTAGGCTGCCCAAAGACTTCTGACTTGACTTTACGACTATTGTCTTACGACAACAGCCGGGACCGACGGCTTAACGTGCCCTCCGAAGCACGGTAGCGCTCACTTGTAAATACCACTTTTTGCTGTAGCGGTCACCCATCGCTTAACTTTGCCGATCGGTTAGAAACGGCTAGTCGTGCTTCGCTATGAGCGCTACGTATATAGTTAAAGTAGCCAATGGTTAAAACTTCTACCGGATTTGTTAGAATTTTTTAGGTTACCCACCTTAAATATGGATAAAAAACCCACCTTGAATCTGACGCTAAAAGTCTCAAAGTTCACTTGAGCGAAAGAGAGAAATTACTATTAACTATATTTACATATATACCTCCTATAGTAGCTTTAACTGTAATTTTAAGGGCTAAGTACTCATAATAGCTATGAACTTGATAAGCTTTTTGTATGTAAGTAAATAAAGGGTCTAATCTGGAGGTACTTTACATTGTGGAATGGTTTGATAGGAAAACTTTCGTAGTCCCAAAGATTTAGTTAAGGATAAAGCTTTAAAATGAGTCATAACATTAAGATACCATACGGTTGGTATATTACGTAGGTACCAATTACATGAATGATGAAGTGTTCCCAAAATGCTAGTGGCATTGCCCCATTGAACGGCAATGCTTAGCCTTAGGGCATAATAGAACCCAGCATTTCGATCAGGTGTTGAACAGGGTTCAATGTCGAAATACATAAAATGGATTATCACGAAGATACAATGAATTTTTTTACACATAAACATTTTTTTTATAACTAAATAGGCCCGGGTGGTAAGTGACGACGCGGTATACGATGGTACATGCTTGCCTAGAAGACACCTATTCACTCGCGGCTAGAAGAGCTCCAGAGTCATAAGTAAAAGAGGTCGTCTAAAGTTCCTTTATGGAAATTGACCTAAAGAAGACTTTGTCGTATTTCGCATGAATGGACCGTCCTCATTCATTATCATTTTCCTCTACGCGTGCGCGTTCGTGCATTACATTTTCTATTGAACATGTTGAAGTCATAATTTATTGATTTCCTCTCACTGAAAATTCTCGCTAAGCAATCCTTTATTGCAGAAATTAAAATATTAGGTTGTTAGGAAGGACCACGTTAGAATGACACATTTTTAACTATGTTTTAGGCATTGTTTCAACGCCTAAAACACAGGTAAAAATCGAAAAAATAAATAAAATCAATTATTCTGCACCCAAATTTTAAGGAAATTTATGAGTTTTTCCTGTAGGAAATAAATTGATATGCAGTCGTAATTATGACTTTTCTTAATGATTTCATCTGAGTGGACAATGATCACAACACCACATAAAAACTGGTAAATTTTTTTGAGATCAGAAGTATCTTATGATGAACCTAAGGGTACACCAAGATTTCATCCAGTCAGCCGTTTCAGAACTGATCATACATATATACATACATAATACATACATACATACATATATACATACATACGTAGGTACATCGTTAACAGAAACTTTTGTATTTGTATTATTAAAGTAAAATGCGATTTTATGTTTGAAGATTTGATTAATCTGGACCACTTTTACCAAAAAAGTGGCGTGCGTTTTGAAAAGGCGTTGTTCGGAAACTTACCTTCTAAGTAGTACTTATTCTAAAATCTTATTAGTCATTATTTCATCTCCTTTCCGTATCATTCTTTTCAACACATGATTTGCATATGTTTAACGCACACAATGCATGGTATTTCCCACAGATCAAATCTTTCCATTTAAGTGGAAAATTAAAGCGGATGCACACCTAAGAACGAACATAGGCACTAGTATTAGTCAACCGTTCTTCCAACGGCACTGTTAAGAGTGAAGTGAACTTATGGAATATTTTAAGGGACAACCAATGGAACCCTGGAAGGCAGCGTTTATACAAGACTGCAACTTTTCCGTTACAAATGTCCGAGACTATGACGTGTTGGGCAAAGTCCAAGTAAACAATCTGTGTTCGGACTGTGCAACCGGACTTCTTGACCTTAATTTTTCCACTCTACTGGAATTTTACGTTAGTTTTCACATACACGAAAGTTACTTCAGCTTCAGTGTGCACTCTTTTGATAATAATAGCCATAAAAAAAACGTAATACTAGGTCATTTAAATTTGTCAATTTTAATGAAATAAAAAAGTCGTTATGGCTGGTAAAGCGGGAATACATTTTTTTGCATGGCAGCAATCTGGCACAAAGCCTCGAAATTCGGGCTTGGAAGGTCTGTTTAGACGGAGACAACCAATAATATCTCATTGCAAGGCAATTGTCGCCCAACTGGAAGTGCGGAAATCGTGAATGTTTAGACAAAGACACTTTTTTTGTGTTCTTTCGATAATCGTATCTTCGAATCGAGAAACTTTCTCCATCTATATGCTTATTACGGATATTATAAAATTGAGGTTTCTTCCAAGAAAAGGTACCTACTTGTGTAACTGACTTAGGGTGGGTTTTTAGATTCTTAACATAAACTTACACTCTGCATAACGGCGCGAGTGGCTGCGCGAATTTCACTTAGACCTTTCTACTTAGACACACGGTGACCGATTCATGTAAAGTAATTTTGTAAATTTTCACAATGAATGAAGGAAATTGTGAATTTAAATCAGTTGTTTTGCTATGCCGCTAAATTTCTCTTTTACTATGGTTCAGGAAAATGTGAAAATATTACTCACTGTTCTGTTCAAGACAAAAAAAAACTGTTGCTCATTACTTCATTCATAAAATTCGTGGACGATTACTTCAAATAGTCATCGCCATGTGGGATTGCGAATTACGATATGCACAAAAGGTGTAACAGGTTTTCCCAAACATTCATACTCGTACTATATAATCTAAGTAAAGCGATTACGCAGTGTATCACTCAACCTTGAAGTTAGCGTTGTGACGATTTTTTGCAATATTTATCATAACTCACGAACAAAGTACATAGCACAAGTTATTAGGCATAGCTTGAATATCTATACACATATATTAAAACTGTAACTGGGCTTAAACTGCACATTGAATATTTTTTGTAAATTTTGCTTGTATTAGACTTCTTATCGATATAGAAGGGGAAAAGTTTTTTTTTTTTGTATGTATGTTTCCCTTTGAACACGCATCACGCTGGGACTACTGAACGGATTTTGATGAGATTTGGTGTGTTTATAGCTAATTTATCAGAATAACATTTAGGAGACTTTACATTTTCTAAAACACAAAGCAATAAGGATGTATTTTTTTATGCAAGATTTTTTGTTTCTATATTATTTTTTATTTGTACTCATTCTGTCGAAGGAAGGCAAGCTTCGCCTGCCTCCCTGCTATTGCCGTCCCATTCATACATTCTTTTCCCCTATCGTTTTCGAACGAAGAACGACGAATAAAATGAATATCACAAGTGGAATATTTACTGCGCCAAAGTCAAACAATTTATTATACACAGGCTTTTTAATGTCAAAATACAAAAAAGCCCATAATAAATGTGTTTTTTTTTTTTTTTTTTTGTAATGAATTACCTTAACTAGTGCTTCATTAAGATTACAATCTAGCCATTACTACGGCTAATAAGTAATTTAAGTTCGACTTAATCTGCTACGTCTCTATTAAGGAGAAGACACTTCGATCATGTAACCTTTTTGAGCAAACTACACTACGGTTCAATGTCACTATCACTAAACTAACTCGAAAAGTTTTACCCTTTTTAGTCTTCTCACTATATCCGTGTTATTGAGGAGCTGGATAGCCTCAATGTTCACATGGTGGTGAAGCCTTCGTTCATGAGCTTCGGCAAACTTTTTTATTATGTTAACGACGAGGTCGACCTTTATAAATGTGTTTGATAAAAAGTTTTTCGTGTTCTCATGTCCCTATTTAATAGTTTGTTATCGGATACTTTGGCTGGAATGAATCTTACTGACTCACATTCAACACGTCATCCATTCATTCATAGTTCGTATAATCTTAAAGAAGGAATTCATTTTACGAGTCATTAGATTTTAGGCAAACCCTTTGGTAGTCCATTATTGAGAGCAATATTCAAACATTAATCAGAAACATTACGTTAACGAGTTATATAAAAGTTTTAACTATATATTATCATCATTCATCAGATAATTTTTGCCTTAATTTTTTTTTTAAAGTGTCAATATCATCTGTCACTCTATCATGTACAAATCATCAGTTCGTATAGCCTTCCACTTTCTTACAATGCTTTCCAGCCAATTGCTCGCAAGTCGCGTCCAAAGGCTTCCCACGATGCTGACCACCCGATCCTCATAATAGTCTCATTGGTCTACCCTTTGCAGGGCCTACTAAATCTTCAAATCAATGGTTTCTACCAAGAGCCTTCCAAAAGTTGAAGATAAGGCACGTCCTCACATCGCTTAGTGAATAACTGGCCCATCTTACATGTCGGCCCAACGATGCGTATCTGTGTCCTTCATACGTCAAGTTGTGTGCATTGCACCTAATTAAAACTGACCACTTTCAGGAAGATAGTGCTTTTTTCTCTCTTTTATGTAGTAGGATGTAGGCGGCCCCTTTGCGGTTTAGCTACGGTTTTCCTCTTAATGATACGGTACAATTGTTAATTATTTTATCACTATGTTTACTATTAAGTATTGCTGTCAGGTATTTTTTCTGTGGGTTTCTAGAATGTAAGCCACTAAGTTATCTTATCAAAGACTAGGCTACTATGTAAGGCGGCACGCGACACTAGTATTCGTGAAGATGAAGTCATAGGTACTGGTGACAAATATTTATATAATTTGTGACTAACACCATATGAGACTGCGTGCAACTCACGACGTTTTTGATTGCTTGTTGGTCATACGATATTAATTTAAACTAGTAGGCTATTAGAAATTTAATGTTTGAGTATGTTTTAGTACTGGGTGCCTATATAGGCAGTATGTTAGGTACTTATGCGTTCAAATAATTGATAGTTAGAAAGGTTAAGGGATTGTCACTACAAAAGTAGAGATTATTGTACCTATAAAGCCCTATTGGCGGTATTGTATCCTGCGCATGACTCCGCCCGGGTATTTTGTATGAAGTTTCGCTCAAGTTTCACGCTAGCTGCGGTACTTCAGTACAATCTACCGCGCGGTATTTACCGCTACCCACTGTGGTACGACTACCACGCCGGTTTGAATAGGGCTTAATAATTCAATTTGTTTGAGCACAATCGCGGGCTTATCTTGAACGCCGACGTATATCTCTCGGTTCACGTATAGAAAGGTCGTGGTTTTTCATGGATCCAATTATCCGGTAGACGCCATCTTCCCGATTGCCTTCTTCCGGCGATGGCCCAAGCGGAGCTTGTGCCCTTGTTACCTTAACTTTCGAAGGCTGGGCAACTTAGGTATACGTATGATACGTGGTATGTACGGAGATATTATTTATCATACTCCTAACGAACAAAACCAGTGAAAGTGAGTGCAAAGCACATTGTTTTTAAACGATTAATCTTTGGCGTAGTAAACAGGTCAAAATCCTCTCGATTTCAATACAAATATGAAAATGAGTTCGCCCTGACTCACACCTGCAATGTCATAATTGTTTGTTTATCTGCCGGCTGCCAATGAATGTGAAGGTTGCTTTCACCATGACTGTGAATCATATAGTGTGGGGATAGATTTAAGATATGCAATGTTATGAAATGCCGGTAAGCATGATTTTACTGCATGAACACTGCCTGGACACTTTCTCAGAGAATCAAGGCGAATGAGAGCTTGTTGTAAAGGTCACCTATTATAGAGCCAACTAGTCAGTAAGTTCAAAACAGGTGTTGCCAGTATAATTGAATACCACTATTTGGGTAAATTCCCGTGTTGAATTACAATCTGATACAATCGGAATTGATATAAAAATCGCCAGATATTTCAAAGTAGCCTTAATAGAGACAGTAAAAAAAGTATTATTGGACACAATCTTAGATAGGTAATTCAATTTTAGAAGCTTAGGTTGAATTCAAACTAATCATAGTCCAATATAGATGGCAAGATTGTGGTAAAAAATAGACTGCTTAACAAAGCGTTCTAGGATTGAACAAAATAATAATTTTGTATCTTGCTGTACATAAATGTGTAATTGAATATAATCTATACTTTTAATTTTGGTATGCGAACCAAACACACAATAAAACAAATAAAAATACTGTGACGTAATACCAGATAAAATATTAGTAAGGATACTCTATAGAAAAATGTGTACAAACAGATAAAAAACCTATTATTAAATAACCTAAATAATCTATAACTATACATAAAACACACGTGTACTGGATACACGTGTGTAGTACTGTGTAGCGTGAAGGTCAAGATACATTTTCGGACCCACCTGCGTACAAAATATCCTCGACCTACAAGGAAAATCGTACAAAACCCAAGAGAAAGAAGGAAATCCTCCTTTTACCAAACTTCACGTTCCATTGAACATAATTTTTCATAAATTGAATAACCATGAAACTGAGGCTCTGCGGATTCAATGCAAACAATATATAAGATACTAGCTGACCCGCCCCGGCTTCGCACGGGTTTTTAGGGTTTTCCCGGCAATTATTTGAATTTTTCTCACTTTTAAACCTTCCCTAGACCTCCACGAACATTTCAAGACCAAGATAAGATAAACCCGTTTAGCCGTTCTCGCGTTTTAGCGAGACTAACGAACAGCAATTGATACTTATATATATATATATATATATATAATATTTGTTCGCGGGTTCAACGCAAACAATATATAGGTTGTATTTTTTTTGCGTTGAATCCGCAGTTCCTTATATAAGTCAGAGATTAAAAGAGTACAAAGATGAGTTCGCCTTCGAAATATTTTTTGAAAGGGAATGTAAAGTTTTTGGCTTTCCCAGGAGATGAGGAGGCTGTGACTAATGTCTCGGCGATTCAGTTTAGACGATGCCTCACTAAAAGCTTGTGGTTAACATAACACAGATATTATTATGTAGTTAACTGCAGTTAAGATGACTCAAAGTGATACTCTTGTGGTGAATGAACAAAGCCTTTCTTTTTTAAATAAAACAAAACCTCCACCAATGATCGATTGGCATTGTTGTATTAAATTATCTACATAGAACGATATGCCTATTATTTTCTAACGAAACATACATACATAAGTACTTCAATACTATAAAAATAAAGCTAAGATGTATTTTAGATTTTTTTCCAAAGCTATGTATCGGAATTTTCTATTGTACATTGTGCCGGATTGCTTGCACCTGTTGTGGGAAAGAGAACTTTTTTTTTATCGAGCTCGTGTTCGTAATAGGCTTGTTATATAATATTTTGACATTAAGCACTATGTAATGTGGTTTGTTTATGCTTGCTTCATATTTACAATAATTTAATTTTATTATTTTTAATTTTGACTTGTAAAAGTGCTAAAAAGTGCCTATTTGCAATAAGAATTTTGAGTTTTGAGTTTTTACCACTGTCTCGTTTGATGCTAAGTGACGATATCGGTTGACGATGAATCTTATCTCAATCCAGACATGGGCTGAAAATGGTGTCAGGAATTTTCAGCTTTATCGTCACACACAACCAGAAGATTAAATGAAGACAAGTAACCCAAGTAAGTAGATATTGGAAAAAAAATGCTTGAAGATAACCTTGATGATCGAATGACTAACAATAGGTACAAATCTAGACTCTTGAACGAAACTTTGAACTCTCATTGGAAACAGATTTCTCATCATCTCCTAGAAAACAACGTTCAGTCCAAAGTTCGTCATAGTTTAATTCTTACTCATGACGTATATTGCAAGTTTTTATGTGACCTTTAAAATAGCTGTTTTATAGAGGGAGATGCCAAAACCCCTATCCGTGTATGGTAATTATATTAATAACAACAGACGCCACACGGCTTTACCTGCAGCTTTCCATTTTCCCGAAAAAACTAAATTTTCCGGTATGAAAAGTGTCTTATGTTAATGTTATGCTATTATAGCCATACGTTTGATCTCACCCATGATTCGTTCAAGATCTCACCTGATGGGAAGTGACGAGTAAGGTGAATCACCTATGCCCATGATACGCCAATTAACTCTTGACTTGAAGAGACCTAGATTATAGATTAGAAGAATACTTTATTGCACACCAAAATACACACAAAATATAATATACTACATAAGTATACAAAATGCTAACAATTCGGTGGTGTACGGTAAAAAATACGGCACACAGTTACGGCAGTTTTACTAGGTGGTAGGACTTTTCTGCAAAGTTCGTCTAGGTAGGTACCACCGCTTTGCCAGTTATTCTGCCGCCAAGCAGTAGTGTGCAAGCACTACTGTGTTTCGGTTTGAAAGGCATTGTAGCTAGTGAAATTACTGAGCAAATGAGACTTTATGATCTGATCACTCAGTCTAGTAATCTGATTATTAGACTGGGTGATGTCTCAGGATGACGTGCGCAGTGCAGTGTCGCGCGAAACTATTGTTTTAAAGTTCCGGGTGACACTGCAACTGTTATGGGCGGCCGTGTCACTTAACATCAGGTGAACGACTAGCTCGTCACGTCATTCAATCACATAAAAAAAAACACAATTCTATCTACAATCATAAAATACGAATACACAATATTAAATTATTACTTAAGAAGAACCACTGGCGCTGGATTCTGATAATATCAACCCGTGTGCATAATAATATGCTTTATTTTTCATTTAAAAAAACCTGTTGGCGTTATACACACAAACAATTAACAAACAAACAAAATAAAATCAGTTTTTTGTATAGGGGGATATGACTTATTCGTGTATTATGCGATTGAAAGCTTGAGAATGACGTCTTTAACACTTTGTCATGTTGAATGCGGTGGAAAGGATGGATATGAGACGGTGGTTTTGGCTCGATGATTAAAGATTCATTGATAAGTACAACGGTTGTTAACTGAAACAACAGCTTATAATTATCTATGCGGCCTATTGTCTTATCTGACACCGAACCTATTTCAATAAAATGAATAAATGAATAAATACCTAGTAACAGTTTTATTCAACCGCATTTGATCACATTTTGATGTATTTATTTTACCACAAAGAATCTCTTTAAATATTTAACTGAGTGCCAATTATCATCATCATCAACAGCCTGAAGAGGTCCAATGCTGAACATGGGCCTCCCCCACAGAGCACCACTTTGAGCGGCTGCTCACCTCCTGCATCGATCGGCTCTCCGCGGCTTTCACCAAATCATCGGTCCACCTAGTGGGGGGCCGGCCTACGCTGCGTCTTCCGGTTCGTGGACGCCACTCGAGAACCAATATTGTTGTGTAACAGTTATTGTTTTGGCTGAGAGTAAGTTTTATGCAACAGAATCTCTACCTAATGGTCTTTATTGGTTCTCAACGTATATTACGATTTTTCTGCAAGAGTATGTCCAGCTAGGTACTAGACACAAATGCTTTGCCAGATATTCTGCAGCTAAACAGCAAGCTCTATTGAATTTCGTTGGGATAGTATGAGATTTTTTGACCTGACCGTCTTGTTACAATACCGCATAAGACTATAATTTGAACCAAGGGATTCAAATTATAGTCTTATGCGATATTGTATACCAATAAACACTGCATAACAGTGGAATAACATACTCAGTGTTTTCTCTTATTTTATCTTTGGCCATTTCAAACCCAACAGAGAGGCCACTGAGATTTGCGACTATTCACGTTATTAAAAACTCAAACAATGGTCCTTCGAGCCGGATTTTTAAGAGAAAGTCAAAACACAAAATAACTATTCTTCTGCTACACAATGATTATTAGTAAGGGGTAAAGGTTTGAGCACAGACTTAGGGAGAACGAAAATATTCTAGGTCTGTGGGTTTCAGTGTATTTGTGTAATATATTTTAAAGATTTATATTTTGTATGTATATTTTTTATTTGAACAGTTATAAGCAGCTGTTACGCTTAGCATCAAGCGAATGACATGCTCGTTACGTCATTCAATAACATAAAAAAAAATGTAAGTTACACACTATTTTTTACGTTACCCCGTCTTAGCGTTTCACCTCATTTCAGCTCTATAAAATGTCCAACTACTACTATGGTTTAATTACGACTTTTTCCTTCACTGAAAGCTCAATTTAATTGCAAAATTCAAGCCCTCAACCTTTGGATAAAGTTGACGTCACTACTTCAACCGGGTTACCAAAATTTACGTATTTACTTTTCGGGAACGGGATAAAGATTGGAAAACCTCGATAAAAAAGCGATTGTATCACATGTCAAATAGACCATGCAACCAAATGCCATGACTCATTACCATCTGCTCCAGATTGTTTTTTCTCTATAATCTGTGGCTCCAGTCTGATGACGCAGGAGGAACGGTAAATATTGTAATTGATATGACTAGAGCGTTATGGGGAATTTTCAGGTCACGTTCCAGGGAACACTACAATATCGTATGATTTATGTTTGAACAAGTGTAAAGTCGTTGTAAAGGAGTCACCGTACATGTCTTATGATACACTACTATTGAGTTACCTATACCTAATTAATTTTATCGGTTTTCGGAACTGTAAAACTCAAGTGATATAACGAATCCCCAAGCGCAGTCAAAATGGTTTTTGTAGTAGGCAGGTTACCTAGATGGAATTCAAAGTACACACATCAAAAAAGTCTAAGCAACATGCATGATATTACAAACTTACCATTTATATTAATTAATTTCTAAGTATTTACTCACTCAAAGTGCGTAGGTAAGTAAACTTTTTTGTTATTGATGACATACTGGCTGGTTGTAAAAAAAAATTCGATTATGTTTTGTATTTCATAAAATTTAAATGACTGCGAATTTGTTTGAATTTAAGTGCGTTTTAATTGACACGTTTATTCTTGATTTTATAATTTTACCAACCATTTAAATAAAGTTAGCAACATAATTGAATCGTTAGATATTCTTCACGTCATGGAGCGACGTCAGAACTTATCGGCAACGATTTTCGCTCCCAATGGAATTGTAGCAAATCCTTCAGCTGTTGGGTTGTTGTCACTCCGTCCAAGTCCTTCAAAACACGTCTATGGAGCATGTCCCATGCGTACTCGATGGGGTTGAGGTCTGGCGATTGTGCAGGCCAGAGCGATACCCGGATGTTCTCCGTTGCCAAGTATTCACTGGTTCGCCGAGCTGTATGTGAACGCGCATTGTCATGCATTAACGTAAAATCGGAGCCAAAGGTTTGTGCAAATGGATGGACATAAGATCTGAGAATATCCTCAACGTAATTTTCGGCGTTTATGTTTCCATTTACAAAGACGAGCTCAGTTGGCCTGTTCTTCATAATACCCGCCCATACCATAACTGTTGAGCCGCTGTATGGATGAACTTCCTGAACGCACCTGAGCCTTTCAGTATTTCCGGGCCGACGGTACACTCGCACCCTTCTTGTATCAGGCCTAAACCCGAATCATGACTCATCGGAAAACATAATTTTATCCCATTGTTCCTGGGTCCATGTTATGCGTTCTCTACACCATTCATTTCAACGAGCGCGATTCTCGTAACGTATCGGTGGGCACCTGATTGGGCGTCAAGCTCGTAGGCCGTACTCATGCAGTCGATTACGCACAGTTTGGGGACTTACATCAACACCACTTGAATTTTGTAGCCTCAAACTTAGCTCTCGAGCGGTTAACATCGGATGGCGTCTTGCAGTCAGTTGTATGTACCGGTCTTGCCGAGTGGTTGTAATCCTTCTACGGCCTGGGTGCTGTTCAGCGGGTTCCCCTGTATTATTGTAGCGCTGCCAAAGACGACAAATAACACTTCTATGAATGCCAAAATGTCGAGATACCTTTTTTTTTTTTTTTAATCTTACATTTATTAGGTACCTTGAGTCGCTTTGCGACTATGCCGGCACCATTGTGTACATTCACTATAGCTTAACACTTAATTAAGTCGTACACCATTTTATATAGCGCTCTTGCTGCTTCACTGTGTGGAGCGGACAAGACCGCTTGAACTGCACCGACCTCGAGAAAGTTGGATCCATATTGAGTGAGCATGTTTTTGAAATTGATTACTTCCCTCTTGCAACATCCCTACAGCTCTTTGCATTTCATCTGCCGTCAAATGACGTCGCTCCATGACATGAAGAATATCTAACGATTCAATTTTGTCGCTAACTTTATTTAAATGATTGGTAAAATTATAAAATCAAGAATAAACGTGTCAATTAAAACGCACTTAAATTCAAACAAATTCGCAGTCATTTGAATTTTATGAAAAAACAAAACATAATCGATTTTTTTTTACAACCAGCCAGTATGTCATCAATCACAAAAAAGTTTACTTACCTACACACTTTGAGTGAGTAAATACTTAGAAATTAATTAATATAAATGGTGTTTGTAATATCATGCATGTTGCTTAGACTTTTTTGATGTGTGTAGTTATAATTAAACCTTTAGTAGAGTTTACAGAATAAAGGCACTTTGCCCTTTGCTCATACGCAAGATGTGTTATTTAACTCGCAGAAGAAGTAATTCGAAAGTTATATTATTATCTGTATAGAACCAATAATAATGGATGGGGTGAGATGAAATATTGCAAAAGTTAAGCCACTTTTCTTTTCCGGCCAGGATGGCTAGGTGGGATAAGTTGAATAGCCGGCAATATCCACAGTGAACTTGGCTGACATCATTTGTGTAGCTACATATTATGAACTAAAAGCTTTGAAGTGATTTAGATCGTATTTATAAGAAAAAAGAGAGCTCTTGACTCTGATAACTATCGTTTTAGGAACCACATCAATTATTCGCTATTCATAAGTATACCTACTTCCTTTGACTCATCAGGAAAAATAAACAAGTAGGTACCTACATAACTCTTCATGTAGCTAAGACATTTTGATTTGAACATAGCAGTGAAACTAATGATTGAACTTATAGAAAGCATCTAATTGTAATTATAATCACCACTACATTAATTTTTTTTTAAATACCAAGTAGGACCAAATCTCTTTCTTCTTTTCTTTTTTCTTTGCTTTTTTTTTCTTTTTTTTGTCAAATGCACATGATTTGTTATTGGGTAGCACGTCGTCGATATCGTCCTTGCAACAATTATATCACCAAATTCTTGACAAAAATTTAATTCTGGCTGATAGCTCTGTAAAAAAAAAAATACAACCGAATTGAGAACCTCCTCTTTGAAATCGGTTGATAAAATTAATTATGTAGGCAATACTATCATAAATTGTGATAATTCAAATATTAATTTCAAGCACCCAGCACACTTGATCCAGCTTAAACTTAACTTAAACAATGCACGCTAGATAAATATTATCACGCCCCAGTCGAACATCCTTCGGAAACCGGTGTAATTATGTCATATCCTTTTTAAGAGAAAAACGAAGCCTAAGAACTAAGAAGTTCTATCTATAGCGACGTAAACTAGTTCTAGTTTCCGATTAAATATTAGGATGTCATTGGGCAAACGGGCCCGTTTGGATTGACCTACGTCAGTAGGTAAAAGTATTTTCAATAATTCTGTGAAAGGGTGGGTAGTAATAAGAGCCCAGAAAATTAAATAATTGTATCACATACTAAAGTACTTATTTGATAGGCTCTGTGGTGTGGTGGTTGAGCAGGTCGGCTCATAACCCGGAGGCGGCGGGTTCGATTCGGTTTTTGTTCTGAGTTTGGGTGTTGTGGGAGGACCATGGTGTCCTCGTAGTACCTGGGTCCTTAGATATAGGGATTCCTAGTTTAGTTCCAAGATGATCGTTTGGCGATATTTAAAGGTTGCAACATACTGGCGTGGCCTGCGATGTAATGTGATCTGTGCCATAGATCGGGTCACAGTCAGCGCGCAGAGCACGTCAGCGTGATATAAATAAACTGCTTTATACCACAGAGCACTTATACAATACAATAATTTGCAAAAAGTAGAAAAGTTTTTTCTTGGATTTAATTTTATAAGCCTTGATCACTATGATAGAACTTTTTCAGCTAACTGTATTAAACAAGTGAGTAAAAAGGTAGACTAAAAAATTTATTTTTTGTTGTTATTTTTTGTTAATTTTTTTTTGCATAGAGGCGCAGGGGCTGCCCTGCGCCTCTATGCATACTTACTTAAAATGAATCTAAATAAATCAGATGGAAATAATTAAATTCACGATGAAACATTCGCCATATCCATTACACTGACTACTATTACCCGGATAATTTAGAAATACACAGCTATGCCTATCCATATAGTTCAAAATTACAAGGAAATAGTCACGATCATGAAATCACCTTAATTCCTTTATAGTACCATTCTAATCACGTAAAAAGTTAAAGTGACAAAATGTGATATACGTAAATAAACCCATTTGCGTGCGAGACGTAACTGTTTACTTTGCTAAATAAGGCGGTAACTTGAATAATTGGTTAAGTAAAGGTAAGTTTTCATAGAGTACGTGCTACTTATGAACATTTTTTGACTTAAAGATACTTTTTTGTGTAGTTACTGCTTTTATTATAATTAACAAACCCGGCAAGTGCATTTTTAAGTTGTGATGGGCAATTAAATATGGTAAATGCTGCAGAATATATAATAGACATAATTATAGTACAAGTGCATAAAGACTACGTACGTGAAAATACACGCGTGTTGGCACATTACACATTGAAAAGTAAGTCATTTCGTATTCTCTGCAAAAGCCAATAGAAATCTTCAGTAAAGTATCCACCCGGCTTGGTATAGTCACAGAATAGGCAATAATACTAGTATTTTACTAGGTGGTAGGACTTTTCTGCAAAGTTCGTCTAGGTAGGTACCACCGCTTTGCCAGTTATTCTACCGCCGAGCAGTAGTGTGCAAGCACTACTGTGTTCCGGTTTGAAGGGCATTGTAGCTAGTGAAGTTACTGGGCAAATGAGACTTTACGAACTGATCTCACAGTCTAGAAAACTTTTTTTAGACTGTGAGATGTCTCACGATGACGTGCGCAGTGCGCAGTGTCACGCAAAACTTTAATTTAGAGTTCCGAGTGACACTGCAATCTGTTATGGGCGGCCGTGTCGCTTAACACCAGGCGAACGACTAGCTCGTCACGTCATTCGATAACATAAAAAAAAATAGTTGGATATGACCAGGTAAAGATCTGTGGATATGACCTAAATTAGATGAAACTTTTATTTTCGATAATGTACAAATGTTACCACACTAATCGCTTGAGATCAAACTTAAAAGAAAAAGAAAGAGTAGTAATAATATAGTCATCTATGGACTAACCTCAAGAGTCTGAATGTGTTTTTTTGCAGAGAAATAACGCGTTAGTATAGCCACCTAGAAAACTGATTGTCAATCCAATACAAAACTATTGAAACTTTAATAATTTTTGCAGTTTAAACCAGTACTGCTATAAAATTTAAACTACTTAATATTAATAATTCAAATAATTTTTCAAACACTTAGTGTTCACAACCAAAGTAGTGTCTACATTTCCTATAACTAAAGGATGTTTTTTGTTTACAAATACTTGATGGGATTCCACGGTTAAGACCACCATGAAAACGCAGCTTTACAAGTTAGCAAATAGCGAGAGTAGACTATGCGGATTTGGCCGTAGATATTCGAAGGGACAGGTGTGGTTGCGTCATATCCGATGCTCTGACGGCATGTGACCATGTATGGGCCCTTTCGGACATCGGAAATCGTACCGTCATGTGATGTATCATGTCATATTTGATGCAGTTAGAAAACGCGGTTTTTTTTATTTATTTTTAGTTAAATTCTTATTTGGTTATTGAAATCATAAAGTTGAAAGGTAGATAACATTTGCCTTAACCAAGAAAGACTATCATTTTTTCCTGATCCATAGCAGGAAAAAAATATAATTTTGCTTGGTTAAGTAATATAACTTTCGTAAGTAATAAAATTTTACTTAACACTTCATGTGCTGGCGGTACTTTTAAGATAAACTGACTTTAAATTGAGTTTGTCAAGATTAAAATAAATCGTGGTCCTCTGGGACGGGAGCCTCGATTGGGGTACTGCGGGAGTAACCCATATTAACATAGAGGAATTATATGTCGAAACATGAAATCATTAATGTAAGTACTTGGTATCACGTTCACTGTTAAGCCATAAAGCGAGAGTTAGGGTAACCAAGTAGTAATACACTTATTTCTAAGTATCAATGGGCTCTCATTAACGCACAGAACCCCGTAAGAACTACCGTAAGAAGAAATTGGAAAAAATCCTGGATAAATAACACTTAATATTGTTGATGACAATTAAATTGGAAAATTGTAGTTTCTCTTGTTTAATAATTAAAAACGGCTGAAATATTATTCTTAAATCCAGTAAATTGTAGCTTTTCATGCACATTTTTAAGGTTTTGTGCTTAAACTTGAACCGGAAGTACACGTTTTACGCTTTCTGGAGCTTTTAATGAACTAATGTTACGCTTAAAATATAGCCCAAGACCTATTTAAACACACCCTGAAAGGATACGGTCTACGAACCAATAACCCTGTATATTATTGTAGTCACTATCGGGTATCGTAAAATTAATGTTTAAGCATACATTACTAATATTTAATTTATGTTACGTAGTACTATTATACAACTATTATGTGACTACGTGAACATTAGATGAATGAGTAATATGCGTACGTGAACTTTACGTTTATTTACCGATGGACATATCGAATCGGATATTCGGAATTAATGAATGATTTGCTATTAGCAAATATAGAATATTTAACCCGGTAAATATATCGTATGAATCATGTGTGTGCTAGCACACACACTAGGCTATCGATATGTTGACAAAGTACATGTTTACTTACGTTTTTAATGTTTGGATTGAAATCTATTATAAGGTACCAATCATTATCATCATCCTCTTTGCCTTTTCCCATTTGTTATTGGGGTCGGCTCCTAATCTAACCTGTAGCGACAAGCTACCAGAATTACACGAGCGACTGCCATCAGACCTCGCAACCTATAAGGAACCAGTAACAGGGATGGTTAGATCAGGCGTCAGATTCTATCAGGCGTCTGGCTACCCGTAACGATTGCCATAGATGTTCTTATGACAACCGGGACCGATGGCTTAACGTGCTCTCCGAGGCACGGAGCGATGGCATCACAAACTGCACATAACTTACTAGATAAGTCATTGGTGCGGGGCCGAGGATCTAACTCGGTGCCGTAAGATTGCGAAGCGCACATGTTACCGCTCGGCCACCATCGCTTTTATGAGGTACCAATAGTTGACAGTAATGGCCGTCTATACATAAATATGGGCATACTGAAATGCGAGTTATAAATGGTGAATAATTGCTTTGATTCAACTGGATCCGTAAAACCAATCCATCGGTCATTAAACCATTTCAAATAGCAGTGTTTCCTGTTTGTAGTACTAATTAATTAGTAATTAAAAAAACAGTAACGGTGATTTATTCAAACTGTCTGTTTTCGTCATTTATTTATTTATAGTCTAAAAGTCTACTAAAACTGCATGCTATTCAGTGCATTGAATCGGGTTCGTCTCGGAAAAATCATTATTCCATGGCATTGACAGGGGACTATACTTACTACAGTAAATAATATTTTAAGACTTCAGTCTAAAAATATCTTGTTGATCGTCGTGAAATATCGTCTTTAAGACTTTAAGTCTTAAAATATTAAATAGCAGATTACATTTTAATTATTTGACTATTTATTTGTTAAAATAAGAGAAAAATCCTCGAACTTTGACTATGGAATCAAAATATCGATAGATGAAGTCTTCGCTCTTCCTCCAAGTTCAATGCTCGGCATGTAGGCATCGGACGCAACTATAACCTCGCTCAAGGTCCATCCATTGAGTGATACGTCAACTTCATTGATGATTCTTGTTTGTTTGTGTGGGTGCGTATAACGTAATATTGATGTCTTGTTGATGCGTGCGTTTCATTCGTGATATACATTTTATGACTTTCTTCTTAAGGGGGAACGTTACACTCGTGCGGCAAATTCAAATTTTCTTCCATTCTTTTGCCAATAATAGCTTAATTACTAAACGTGATTACATGAAAACTAATGTTGCGGAAACAAATAAAATGTATCTACAAATTACGATTAAAAGTATCTCCTAGACATAACTGGTTTAGCGACAAATGGCAATAAACAATTTTCTTCTTAGCTTTTCAGTCTATTGCCATTTGTCGCTAAACCAATGATAGGTAGGTGATACTTTCCACCTTAATGTCCTTTGATTCAATGTATAAGAATGTGTTTACCAGGATTACGCATTTCTTAAAACTTCACGTCTTGTTTTTTATTTAAAATTAGAAAAACTACATATCTGTGCAACGTTTCATTCAATACAATTTAAATAATGTTTCTACAAACACTCGACTGTGAGACAGAAGATCAGAAACAGTGACGCGTTTTGCGGTTAGCTTCAACCACAGATCACATAACTTTAGTATACTCAAAAATGCTTTACAAGATGATACTTAGTCATTGATGAGTGCTCAAGTCGAGTATTGATTCACAATTTGATCATTTTGTGAATTTAATCTCATATTGAGTACTGATTCGTTTTGTAATACGTAAATGTGAAATTATTTACATGCATATATCCATTTGTAATTGCCAGTGATGGTATAAGAAACGGTTCGCATCGCTTCACTATAGGAAGTTGAGAAGGTTGGTAGGTAGTAGAAGGGCATTGTAGCTAGTGAAATTACTGGGCAAATGAGACTTTATGATCTGATCACTCAGTCTAGTAATCTGATACTACACTGGGTGATGTCTCAGGATGACGTGCGCAGTGCAGTGTCATGCGAAACTTTATTGTTTTAAAGTTCCAGGTGACACTGCAACTGTTATGGGCGGCCGTGTCACTTAACATCAGGTGAACGACTTGCTCGTCACGTCATTCAATAAAAAAAAAAAAAAAAGTAACAAGAAGTAGCTAAGTTCTAAATATAACTCGGGAATAGTACGATTATTTTATTATTTATTGTGCTTTTCTTCAAATAATAGTTATATGATTACTTTAAATGAAAATATTGTTAAGCGTTAGTAGGTATGCTTGTTGATCTGACGATTAAATCCTGAGTGTTAGGTTACTGTTAAAAAAATAAAGGCAAAATTTCCACGCACGTCTTTTTAGAAGATACCATCTTTACATATTAATTTTGACATCAATAAAATAAAAGTTCATCACCGGTTAATTGAGTCTGCTATCAGATCCATATACTCAATCAATCATTAATCAAACTTCATATGATGTGTGTGCCATACACTTGAGCACACAATATATCTACGCTGCTGTACCTTGTCGAAATAAGATTTTTTTATACTACATTAAGTTTGCACAGAAAATTTTAAGAGCGATTTTTGTGACAAGATACTAAAGTGCTCTCTCTAACTCATAATTGTAATATGTGCGCACTCTTAAGTACTTTGTCGCAATAAAACAAAAGCGAAATAATCTCAAGTACGTACTGAAGAAAGTTTCAAGATTTTCCTAAGACAAAGTGGCAAGATGATGCTTGTGTAGTCAAAGGTGTACGCATGTTTGTGACAGGACGCACAACAATAGCCGGAATAGGAAGCGGCGTCGGCGAATGGCAGGCATTGCGGTTAGAGTTGGTCAAAACGAATAAATTTTAATCGAATCAAAATTAAGATCGATTTGGGATATTCACCAAATAATTGCACACGTGATTTAAAAAGAGAATTTATAACACCCAATTGTGAATTATTCTGATTAGCTGGTTTTAATCAAAGTGTATATTACAAAGATACACGATTGCGACCTAGGTGTTAACTAAAGTAAGAGTAAAACGTGGGTTGACTTTACCAACTGTCTTTCGTACGTTATTATCCATGAACTGAACACACACACTGAGAAAAATGACTTCGGTACTACATTAAATGTTAACATGAAGAATAATATTTTATTCTGACGCCTACAATATTATCATGCGCATGATGAAATATAAGTCAGTCAAATCAATTTACGGCTCATCACTACTAGTTTAAGGGAATTTAATGATTGGTTATCATTATTGTTTATCATTTAAAACTTAAGTTACATAATATTGAATTGTCGGTTCTAACTTGGTGTTTTATCGAGAAGATCACGACAATTTAAAAGTTTGACCTGATAGAGATGTAAGCACGACAATTTATAAATAAAATACCTTGCATGAATTCGTAAGTTAATAGAAAATATCATATTTCATGATAAACAATCGTGACAGTGTGATTTCATGATAAACTTTCGTGACAGGCACAATAGAATACATTTTAACGGATTTTTACGGGAAAAGGAATTTGTTAAGTGCATAATAGTCATTATCAACAGCATGAAGTCGTCCACTGCTGAACATAGGCCTCCCCCACGCCACTTTGAGTGGCTGCTTGCTTCGTGCATTCACCGACTCCCCAGAGTTTTAACCAGATCGCCGGTCCACCTAGCAGGGGCCAGCCTACGCTGAGTCTTCCGGTTCGTGGTCGCCACTCGAGAACCTTTCTTCCCCATCAGTTGTCAGTTTTACCTGCCCATTGCCATTTCAACTTGTTAATTCTAAGGGCTATTTTAGTAATATAGAACAGTATCGAAGTATTTATTTGAGGCTGTGTAAACTAGATGGCGTTAGTAGAAAAGTTAGCACGCGGTGGTGTTTTGTTCGTAGCAATTAAGTAGGTTTTGTTAAATGCACAGTTTTATTTGAGTTTTCGGTATCTTGGAATTCACAGTTATCATTACGATACCAACAAACTGTTATAGATGTTCGTTGCATCATATGAGTTTCCCATGAGTAAAATATGAGGAAGCTCGTTAAACCGCAATGACCGTAATGAAAAATATTTTTAATTTTCCTTTAACGTTATTAGGAAATATCTTCATACTATTGTGATGTACAGACCAATTTAACATTGAAATAATGACTCCATACCATTACTTCTCCAATTTCTATCATTCCCATCATGATGTCTCGTCATTACCGTTTGAAGTGTTCAAAGAGTTCGTCATGATAATTTGTCATGACGCGTAACGATAAAACATGAGTATACAGCACTTAGTAATATCGTGCTGTTTTCTGATGTTTAATGGTGACGTCTGTTCATGATAGTTTTTTATGATTTACGTACAAAATGTTAGTAAGAACTCTTGGTCCCTTTTTGTCAGGAATACGGATAAAAGTGCCGGAATTCCTTTCAAATTGTTCGTAATTCATGAAAGTATTTTTCTCAGTGCACCCTTAAACTCGGATACACAAATATATACTTAAAATCATTCGGCGCTCATTTCTCTGATATAATTTTATCGATACTACCTATCACTATCGAATTGAGACCGAGATAAAAAACGACTTTACTCGACCTGTAGACACCTCTACTACATGCCAGACAAGATCCGTAACTAGGTTCTTGGCACTACAAATGTTTTTGTTGATTGATTTTAGTTAATTAAATGCGAACAATGACAAGCCCGCAACGGTGCGAGCAGAACATTGTGCTCTGATTGCTGGCGCGTCGGAAATCCTGGTTCACAGTGGTTCAGGTTTGGATCCTGTATCAGGAACTTTATACTAAGCCATGTGATTAAACTATGAGAAAAAAGGATGGTATAGATTGACTTTCGTCTTCGAATCGAAGTCTTTGGCCGCCACAGGTATCACGTGTAAAAACGTATTGTACAGGTTACTGACTGGCAAAGAGTACACAGTAACAGCCGGCTCAGTAGCAGGCTGTTGCTGGGTGTTTACTATTAAAAAAAAGAATAAATCTTTATGCTAATGCAATAAAGATAGATCTAGCTATACAGTTTTTTTTAGTTTCTATGCAAGACAATCAATACTGACAACTAAATAAATTGTATAACACGACGAGCTAGTCGTTCACATGATGTTAAGCGTCACGATTTCCCATAACAGTTGTATAAAGTTGTTATAAAACTGTGACATACTTATATTTGGATTCGAATCGGACACGTACTTTTCAGTGAAACTGATGCCCTGTGGTTTATTTTTGAACGGGCTAATCCTGATAGTCTTTCTTGATCTTTACAGCTTTACTTTGCATAGAACGCCCAGCCGTCAAATGTGGGAGACTACTAGGTCAACGGCATCCCTAGCTTGGGCCTTTGTCGGGACAAGAAGATCAAGAAGACTACTTAGCCCTAACCCTAGTCGTGACCGTTCTAGCTAACCTATAGTACGAGGACACGTCAGCCTCGCCGATGGAGTCGGCGTCTGATTGTGTTAGCTGGTATCCTAGACCGGTGCCAAAAACGATACCTAAGCCAGAAGGGGCTAGACTGATGCGATGATCCTAGCACAGATGATTCTACGGCTGCAATAGGTTCTTCCGGGTCACCCGAGACGTGTCTCGGGCGGTGACGATGGGGAGTCCGCTCTGAAGTAAGGCCTTTTGCATGTAGGCAGGTACAGTACCTATAGAGTATAGTCATACATTTTTTTAAGTTATATGATATTAATGTGCCACCACCTTAGTTAACTTCAGAGAGGAGAAGTTTCATTGATTGCATTACTTGTAAAAAATTGGACTCACCTACGCAATTTCATTATTTATTATTGATTGTAGCATTAGTTCGTATTAAAAAGAGATATATCCGACTAGTAAATAAATATCGTGAGAATGCATTATTTGGAAATGCTCTGCAGAATCATTGTTTCAAATCAATATTCTAATAGCGACCGTTTATGTATGCAGCTTTTTGATGGTTTGTAGTATCAATTATTGTCATGACCTTCTTCTGTGCCTCATGAGCGTGTCTGCTGTATGACAGGTTGTAATTTTGATATCGAAGACTAATAAACAAGGACCTTCATAATTTTTACGACTGACAAGCAATCATAAATCTTAGTAGCTAGCCATAGAGATCATTTTGATTATCTTTAAGAAATGACGGTAGCTTTAACAGAGTTCTTAGAGTTCTGGTGATGTGCTCAAAAAGATCTAGGTCACGAAAACCATTGCTTGCAGCCCCCAGGCCTAACCATCGAACCTAAATACTAAATTATCGTCAAATGCAGACTAATCATTCGTTTAAGATGCAAAAACTTATTTAAAATATGAAATTGACTGTGTTTTTTACATAAGGTTTCTGTTTTTGCTAATGGTTTTTTCTTTTTTTGTTCACAGGACTAATCAACGCTACTCCTACGCCACAGATATCGTAAGGTAGGTTTATTTAAAATATTTTTAACCTATGTCGTATTAGTTAGACTATTGGTGTCGATCACAGAATTCCCACTAGTAGAAATCTATTTCGCGTGGCCGCCTAGTTGTTTCTTGCTCCCACACGAGGTGCTGCCTGAATAAGAACGTCACCCAAAATTTTGGGTAGAAAATGGGCGATTTCGTTAGCTCTATCTATAGAGTAATTTACCTTGATACCAAGAATTTATGTTTTACCAGTGTTCACTGCTTCTTTATTGTAAAAACTAAAATGTAAGGTCAGATGGGGTAAGTGAAACGAAGGAGTACCTAAGTGAAACCCTATCGTAATCAATAAATCACGCAGTTTAGCTCTATGCTATGTGGCAAAATGGTTTCAATGCTCTAGCACACGCGTCACACAATCTTTCTGCTAGGTCATAAAATAAAAAGAAATCAGCTATCTTTAAGTTTACAAAACACATGTCGGCTGATGCCATGAAGCAATTTAATAGTTTTTATGTACATTTTTACACGAAAATAATTCATGAAACGGCGCGTAATGTGGGGTTAGTATTTGCAGTCACAGACGACACAGGTAATAAAATCAATCAAATACCTACTACATTACATATGTCATTGTAAATGTCCCATGGGCGAAAATCACGTATTTCACATCAACAGCTGGAAAACATCTAGTGCAGAACACAGGCATGCCCATAAAACGCCATTTTAGACGCTGATTATAGGGAGCTTTGCCATAACCACCTCGCTTAGCAAGTAGCTTGTCATCGCAGAAGATTATAATGTACCAGGGAGAATGCTACTGCCCATTCTCTGGATAGTTCCTTAGTCTGCTCTTATACGGCACCCAAAGAAAGAGATGGAGATTCTCAGATTTCTGCGCTAATAAAGTGATACCTGGCAGCTATTATTATATAAGTAGGTACCTAATATAATGACTGCGGGTAACAAATAATAAAAACAAAACTGTCAATATAGTCAACTGCTAAATAGTCAAACGCCAATGTCAACCTACCGTCAGAATATTGCATCGGAACGTTTCTGTCAAAACCGTGAACCATTTTTGAAGTGATGTTTCATTCACGCAAATTGAGTTTTCAAAAATTATTTTCTTGAAAAGTATTTATTGCCGTCATTTGCCATGTCAGATTTAGGCTTTCTATGTGTAAAAAAAAATTAGCGTCTCAGCAGAATTCACAAAGTGGATAGATGTGCAAGTATGTTTCACTTACCCCACCTGACCTGAAATATAAAATGATATATTTTACTAAGTTAAATCAAGCAAATAATTAGCTAATATACCTACAAAAGGTTTTTTTCCAACTTATAAACATATGCAAATCAACATTGTACCTAGCTGGTTTTATGGGAAATTAAAAACCATAAACTGGCAGTACCTTGACAATGAAATTTTTTGGTTAGGTATGGTTATTTTATCCATTAATTAATCATTTAGCTGTTTTTCTGTTTAGCTGAGGACTTGTTATTACATGAAATGTAACGCTGTATTTATATTTTTCACAATAAACACTTCTAAAAAGGGAAAATAGACAAAATAATGGCTACTTACTTGTGAAATGTTATTCCTTCATATTTACGCCTCAGTGCGACTTCTGTTGGTTAAAATGCTGCAACCACCCACTGCACACACATTATTTCCCAAATATTTATTGCCTATATCACCATTTAAATAGGATTATTTCACAAAAAACAACAATTTCAAAAAATTGTTAACCTGTTTGGCTTAGATCAAACGAAGCCAAATAAAAAAACCCGGTAACGGTGACAAGGACCAAAGATATTACGTTCGTCTTTTTTTTGCTTATTACCGAATGTATAGCGCTCTCCTTGTTGTCCATGAATGACGTCATATACTACGCTTCTACTCGTACATATTCAAAGGTGTCGATACTGAGTCGCATTATAGAGTTAAGGGAGTTTAAAATATCTTTGTCTTTTTCATTTCCTCTTTATAAGAAGAGTACTTTACCCCCGTACTTTAAGTTTATACTTTAGTTTAGTTTTATATAATGCGACACACTAAATTAACATCATTTACAGAGATAAAAAAAAAAAATGTGATAATTGCTTTCAATAAAAAAATAGGCTTTTAACGATGCTCCATGGTTTCCTGCCATTTACTCGTTTTTCCACGAGATCACCCAATTTTCGAGAAGAAAGTATAAATATTTTAATTTGATCTTAGTAGTATAAACAAGCTCTTATAAGTCTGTTGTCTTATTATAGCGTATAAGCTGCACTAACAAAACTGACATCGTTTCATATCTAAATATTTTTTCAACGATTAAAGTTCCCTTATTCGAAAACTAAACTAACTAATAATAATTATAATAAACACTGAATTCAACTAGCTACTACATAAGTATGAATTTAGGAACTTAAATAATAAACTAAACCAATATAAACCAAAAAAAAAGAAGTAAAATTAACCCTCCAAAAGTAGGATCACAATAGTACACAATTTGAGTTTTGGCGGTAACGTGAAAAAGTTCGCGTCGTTGCATTGTATTATTTCACAAAACTTATGTTTTTTCTAGTGTTAATGTTTAAAATTAGTGGCATTTTACGCATTAAGTGCTGAATTACGAGTATAAGTGTTGGCAAGTGATACAATGTAGTGAAACGTGGTTTTTCGTGTTGCTTCCAAAATTCCATAGAAGCCTCTAGTAAAGTTGCCACTACTTTACTAGGACATGACTTAAACTGGATTATGACTACCTGACTTAGACTGGACTATGACTACCCTGACTGACTGTGACTAAGACTTGACTTTACATGAAATATTTCATAATACGATGAAAAACTACAATACTTGACACTGGCTAAATACACTATGTGTGGAGCCAAAATATATGAAAAAAAAAAAAATAGTACACAACTTGTTTCGTCATTCATTATCATATTATCGATTTTTAAAACACATCCATGATTATTAGACGTAATTAATTTACAACATTAATAATATTTGAAAACCATCACAAATAATGAAATTAAAAAACTGTGATGTGAAAATGAGAGTTTACGGAAACACCACCACAAAAGACTTCAACGCGATCCGTTTTGCATACAAACTTTTTTTTTTTTTTTTTTTTTTTCTTATAGTTTGGCTCCACACATAGTGTATTTAGCCAGTGTCAAGTATTGTAGTTTTTCGTCGTATTATGAAATATTTCATGTAAAGTCAAGTCTTGTCAGGGTAGTCATAGTCCAGTCTAAGTCAGGTAGTCATAATCCAGTCTAAGTCATGCCCTAGTAAAGTAGTGGCCACTTTACTAGAGGCTTCTATGGAATTTTGGAAGCAACATGAAAAACCACGTTTCACTACATTATATCACTTGCCCACACTTATACTCATAATTCAGCACTTAATGCGTAAAATGCCACTAATTTTAAACATTAACACCAGAAAAAGCATAAGTTTTGTGAAATAATACAATGCAACGACGTGAACTTTTTCACGTTCCCGCCAAAACTCCTACAAACTTTTTTCAACGTACTTAAAACCTCTTTGCTTTAGCCAATGTTTTCTTTTTTTTTGCTACAGCTGTCTAGTTGACAGTCTGTGACGTGACTCTTGTCAATATCACGCGATTTCCGTGTGTTCAACGCATTTCGTGAAAAATTTGGAATTTAGTTTTTTGAATATTTTTCGTGAGTCTTATTTTTGAGGAAATTGTTTATTGTGAAGCGATGGTAAAGTATCATGTGTGATTTATTTGCGGGCGTGCGATTATTAGATAGGTGTTTGGAAAAGTGGATCCTAGTGTTTTCATCATGTTGAACGAATGGTTTCATCGAAGGATAGAAGACATACTCATCGTAGAAGAAGAAAATATTCAGGTACAAATGCAAATTCATAGTTTTATCAACCTTATTGGTACTGTGATCTCATCCAAGACTATAAAACACACACGATTCACAAATTTGACTATCATCATCAGCTAGATTTATCTCGACTAGAGAAATGAATTTTCATTTCTCTAGTCTGTAGCTAATAAGTAACATGCGAAAGAAAGTTTCTCAAGTGGTGATCACAAACTGGAAGACGCAGCGTAGTAGATATAGCCTTCCCCTTGAGGTCCTTTGTGCTCTGGTGGTTGGCACTAAGTGGGCCAACCACCAGAGCACAATCACAAAGGTCGTGGAATGCAAAAGGCAAGCAGCTGCTCAAAGTGGTACTCTACTATGCGAAAGCCCTAGATAAGCATTGGGCGTCTTCACAAAACTTGAATTCTTGTTCCTAGATTAAGCTTTAAACCTTCATAGGCCGCATCATTTGAGGTTTCATTATGAATCATAGAATCATTAATAGATCAAATCCAATTCATTGGTATTTTTTCGACATACTTAGATATCTATAATATAGATAAGTACGTAGGTATGTCTAATATACAGAATTTTTCGTTATTACAACGGTCTAATAGAAGATATTATGGCGTCTATATACCGTCAATGCATGTGTAACACTTTTGTCGTAGCTCGTCGTAGCTGATGTGATAAGTTGATAGGCTATTTTATTATTAAATAATTTGTAGGGTATAGCATTTGATATAGTGAAATTCAATATCTGGAATTGACACACTTGTGAATTTGGAACCAGTTATAATTGCAATGCGGCCTGGCGCGCCATCTACGACGCGATCTACATGGCGGTCCCAGACTTTATATACTATGACTTTTAGAATTTGCAGTGCTTAGAATATGTTGTGCTAAAGTTATGTAGGTAATCAATATTATTGCCCATTTGATGGCCTACAATAGCACAGCACAATTCTGTCTCCAATTTTCTCCTTTCATCGATCTTCAAAGAACTGTCCAACTCCCACAGCGCCCACTACGTGAATTACAAAACCAATTACCTACTAATTAAAACGTTAACAGTATATCTGTCCTGTACCATCGTAGTTAGCGTACTTTCCCGTATTATTGTACCGTTATCATAATGGTACCACACATGTGCCTGTAGGTAGGTATTTTCACACAGCCTGCCTGTTCTCTAAAGATGCGTCTTCAAGCGCGTAGCAAGTTTTCGGTTGCGAGCATTTAAGCGAGTGCGGTTACTCGGTATTAAAAAGGCTTGCACGTGAATACTACTTTCAACTGACTTTAAGCTGTTGTATGTTTTCATTTTATTTTTAATTTTATTAGGTATTTTAATGTTGGTCCCATAAATCTATTCAGTAATTTGGTTATTAAATCAAAATAACTGGAAAATTATACAGATAATATCATCAAAGTATTTTTCAGTGTGAAATTAAGGCGATCAAAATCGATCAACCTCTTTTTTAAATGAAAATCTTATAACGAAATGTTTACTTTTGTTAGTGATATGATAAGACATTAATTTGTACTGAAATTTTTACAATCACGTGAAAACGTTTGATGTCTTGGTAACGAATGCTCGCTAACGAATGCTTGTGATGATCTGATGATACACCTTTAGACCATAGAGCTATAGCTCTTTGGTCTAAAATGGTCATTCGTTATCAAGACATCAAACGTTTTCACGTGATTGTAAAAACGTTCCTTCTATACCTAATTCTTCACAAGGCCAGTGAGAAAACCTAGCTGAGATTCCTCTTTGAAAGACTTACTTTTGATCTTCAGAAATAAAGGCAAAACGGATGATTAACCCATGCAACCAGTGAGTAGACATGATTAATTTTTTGGACGTTTTAACCTTAACCGTATTAACAAGAGTCAATAGTTATGATCAATGTTGATATCGAAATGGGTGAGAATCCATTTCGACCAAATACAAAGAAACATTTGGACATTTTGACATTGCTAACCCGTAATAGTAGAGATGAAACAAAATTCATGAATACTGATATATTTTATTATCTAACCCTTACCCCTCCTCTTTGTATTGATCGTGAATTAATTTCTTTAATATTTTTTGCTGTAATATTAAAATGAGTATCAAATTAAAAGATTTCTGGAATTTAACAGGTCTGACAGGTCAGGTCTTAACATCAGGTGAACGACTAGCTCGTCACGTCATTCAATCACATTAAAAAAAAAAAAAAAATTGAAATAAAATTAAATCGCAGTCATTCAGTGTTCATCCTGAGCAAGAGCATATTGCGTCCTTTTCTAGTTATTTTAAATGACGATTCTATATCTTTATGGCTCTACAATGACAGTAAAAGGAGGATCACTTCCCTCTCCAGTTTTTGCCATCATAATGACCTTCGATTTTAATTACCTTGTTAATTACGATATAATTTGACGACAGAGAAGTAATGTTTTAATTGTAGCCCCTTGTCTGCATACTTTCTTGTTAATTGGTCGAGATTTAATAATTATATTATCTGATTGAAGCCGAAATTTTGCTTGCGAATCACGTATTAGGTGAAACAAATTAAAAAAAAGGATGGAATATGTATTGTCATTCGAACTGTAAGTTAATCATTTATTTTTGCACACTTTGTGTGCAGTTGAATATAGTTTGGGTGAATGTGAACTTACAATAACACGGGTAGTTATGAAAAGTTTTAACACGGTTCATGAAATTTGAAAAAAGAAGGCAAAAAGTACGAGGGGCCAACTGACCGCGCCTGCCCACCCAGTCGGCGAGGTAATACCGGCCAGCTATGTCCCCCCATTGCGGTCGCTGGCGAATACCGCCAATTCCTTCACCATACCTGGCTCTAGTCCACAAGACTTATAATCATCGTTCTACAAAAATAAACCTCAGCTCTATGGTAAATGTTATAAAGTTGAGAATCGTTTGTGGGTTGAAAATAATTCTCCGCCGGAGATAATGATTAAATTGTTTTGGCATGTCAAATCAAACGAAATTATGCTGTTATATCTTGTTTAATAGCGGTCCGTTTATGTTTGCGTCTCGGATGCCTACGTGGATACCCTCAAGTGAGATTTCTCCCTTAATAAAGGATTCTTCTAGAAATATCTCTGGGCTGTCTTAGACCTTGATATATGAGAACATTAATTACGCTGTGGCAGTATACGTGGCTTTTTGCGTTTATGTCATCACATTATTACATGATTGTAAGCTCTGTTTCCTACAACAGCGCAGTGCTTAAGCTAGCAAATTCAAACTTTTAGTTAATTATTATTAGCAGTTATTTATTTAGGTAAGTTTTTATGAAATAAATTTTACATTTTTTATTCAGTGTACACCATAAATTGGCAAAAGTGAAAAATTATACTCAGTTGTTTTTCAAACACTTCAATTTTCCGGCATGTTCGACTCCTATACTGTTATTCATTATCCATCTGGGGATGCCGTTGAGGTCTGTAGGAGCATTCATAAAAACTTCGTCGATCGTAAGTAGAGGTGAGATAAAAAATTATGTGGTTTTCGCGCCAAAACCAATAAACCGATTTGAATGGATTTTTTACAGACTGCTTAGTCTACCAAACCAATATAGAGTACATTTTGTCTTGGAAATAAAGGAAAGAGGGGTACTTATATTTATAAGTATTGCAGCTGAGTGAGGCATATATTGCTACTAGCATGGCTGCTAAGCTTTCGTGTTGATTAGTTTACCTTCTCATATATTAGTTTCTATAAAATAAAACAAGAGAAAACACTGAATAGCTGTTCTACTGCCAGTTTTTAGTAGCAAAAAATGTAATTACATTTAGTAAACGGCTAGCATTCACGAAAATTCAGTCGAATAACTAATAGTACTACGCACGTTAGTTTCTATAATATTATAGGAATGAATATATGGGAAGGTAAACTAATCAACACGAAAGCTTAGCAGCTAGTAGAAATATACGTCTCACGGTTTCAGCTGCAATACTTATAATATAAGTACCCCTTTTTCTTTTATTTCCAAGACAAAATGTACTCTATGAAGGTTTGGTTGAGTAAGCCGTCTGTCAAAAGAAAACACTGAGATATCTACTCAGTGTTTTCTACTGTTATGCACTGTTTATTAGTAAGGGAATATAAGTGCAAGTAAGTTTTTACAGCACTGTTGAAGAACAGCCTTATCTTATTTAGCCATTAGGTGCAAAGTTACATGTATAATTAGTTCAAATATTTATACAATTTCATCCATCCGCGTGTCCGTCGCAAGATCGCAACATAGTTGTGAACCAGTCTGGCTCCCACACCTCCAAATATAAACTAAGCTATGTGTCGATGGTGACTTGTTATTTGGATGATTTACTAATGGAGGTCCTCATTGCATGTGTAATTGATACGAAAAGGAGTGGCTCTCAAAATAAGTTTGATGAGAATTTATAGATATGTATGTACCTATATATTAATTTCTCCTCCCGTCTAGTGGCTATCAGAAATTATCGACCCCCACTTTCTGTTACTTTTATTAAAAGTTATTTGAAAAATAACGCACATTTTTTTCTTTTAAGCAATCAAAAAGGTAATAATTAAAATTTTTGATTTTAAACCGAAAATAAATAGATTAACTCTTTAAAATGTACCATTTTGTCGGTTTAGCGTGTATTTTTTTCCACTGACGATTATGCTCTCGTTAGGTTATTATCAATGAGTCATTGACATTTTATTTTATGAAGGTATCATCTTTATGTAACGTTGCGGATGAATTCGTCCTCAAGGCTGCTTACGCGATGACCACTTAGCGTTCATATCCGTTTAGGAAGTGGTATTACAATTTTCCTGTTTCTCATTGTATTTAACAACATCTGTTTGTTTAGATCTTTAGCCTTTAGGGACAAACTCGATTTATATTTTGTGCCCGAATTAGTTAAAGTTGACTTAGTTTAGTAAAAGTCAAACGTAATATTTTTAATCAAACTAATGACCTCATTCAGAAATCTAGGCGTAGGATGTTTATGTACATTCTCTCAATAATAATGAGGAATGCGGTAGGCGTATACTCGTGAAAGCAGTCAATTAAAAGTGAATCAGATGATATCCGAAACTAAAACTACGCGAAGCAGGTTATGCGATAAAACTTAGATCAACTACCGTAACTAGAGTCATCGGTCATAAAATTAACCCACACAATGAACGAGAGCTCAGTTCAGAGTATTCTAGCTACGTAAACATAGATGAGCAGATATTCGCTTGTTAATTGTGAGTTTGCTTTTCATAGCAGCTGGGCGATCGCGGGAAACACCAACACCGTATCCTGCAAACAATGACTAATGTCTCAATGAACTAAAAATACGCGTACGTCTAAAACAAGATATGGCAGACTTTGATTTTATTAAACGATCGAGGAGTTGATGTAACGTTACTTACATTTCTACTCAAACAGCAACAGTATTAAATCAATTACTAGTAATACAAGCAATGGATTCAAATTGAGTGGGTTAGACGCAAGCGGTATACTACGAATATCGCGTCACACAGGTGTCGTAGGTAACTCGCTATGGAAATAATGGTACATTGATACAGCAGATGCTGGTTCCAATGACTCATTCGTGACCTCGTATCGATTACTCGATTTTCGGTCAATATCAATAAGTTGCGTTCGATTACGTATCGAGCAACGGAACAGGTAATATTTCTATGAAATTTGTTGTTTGCTTAATTATGTGTACCCAATTTGTGTAATGCTATCGTGTCTTATCAAGTCATTACAAAACTTGAGGATAATTACCCTTTATCGTTCTAAAACCTAAAGTTTGCTATTAATTTGCAAAAATGTTACGCTAAATCAAAGATATAATGCACATTGCAACCAGTAATTGATTACGTTACGTTTCGATTACTACAAGTGCAGCAACTCGTCTTGAATGAATGTTACATAAATCAAGTGGCAACTCGTTGTCCATTCCATTAAAGTTGATTCCTTCATCCGCGTTGCAATTTCATAACAGAAGTAATTTCACCTTTCGCGCAATGTTTTGCATATTTGTGCAATTTTGGATATGCCCAATTTCTTAACACGTATTTTACTATCTAGCTGTAGGCGTGTTACACCATATTTCTGAAATATTTGTCTTTTACCGATTGCGGCAGGTGATGACGCTTGATAAGCTAAAGAAGTTGCAAAACAGTGAACCTTGAGCTGCGCAAAAATCTCATAATAGTTCCGTTTATTGGTAAATTGTAATCGCGACACAATATTGGTTTGAAAATATGATCTTCAAGTCTGAAGTATGATAGTAGTGTAGTAAAGGTTTTATGTAGCTAAATTAGCTACAGATACTAGGCGGGAAATACATTTATGGATACAGAAGTGTTAAAAACCAGAATTAAAAAATTAACGAGGTTTAATGGGTAGGCGCCCCTGGTGCTACATTTGTCTATAGGCGACGGTAACTGCTTACTGCTTTTTAAGGCTAAAGTGAACCGGTATCTTCTAGGCCAGCATGCTCCATCGTCGACCGCGTCGTCACTTACCATCAGGTGAGACCGTGGTCAAATGTTAGCCTATCGTTGATAAAAAAAAATTAAAATAAAACCATCAAGCGGGCCGTCAGCTTGTTAGTTAATCCTTTTACGAAAAAAAAAAAAACATGAACGAAACCGATAATTTGATCAATGACATTAATCCTATTTTGATTCGCATGTTTATTCGATACAAGAACATTAATATTCATCATCATCATCATCACCATCAACAGCCTGAAGACGTCTACTGCTGAACATAGGCCTCCCCAAGAGATCGCCACTTTGGGCGGCTGTTCGCCTCCTGCATCCATCAGCTCCCCGCGGCTTTTACCAGATCCCGACGATCCATCCAATGGGGGGCCGACCTACGCCATATGTGTAATAAATACTATTACACATATGCCTACGCTGCGTTATCCGGTTCGTGGTCGCCACTCGAGATCATTTCTTTCCCATCGGTTGTCAGTTCTTCGAGCGATGTAGCCTGCCCAATGCCCATTGTCATTTCAATTTGCTAATTCTAAGAGCTATATCGGTCACTTTAGATCTTTTGCGGATCTTCTCATTCATAACATTACACTAATATAGAACGATAATATTAGTAGCGATTAATAAAAACGTAACATACACGTCTACACCTGAAACAAAACCAGTTTGTTACCAAGTTATTAAGCCTTTAACATAGGCCAAACGCGTCTTTTTAACTAATCATACTGAAGAACCTATGAATTCTACAGACATGAAAAAAATATCACCAATAAGATCATTCTGCACCTGTACTTATCAATTGAACAAAATATTCGATTACTAGGTACATTATGAATAAAAAAAATACTTTTAGAACGCCTTTCCAGTCACAAAGTGTACAATGCCGCGTAAAGGAAGATTGCGTCATTAAATATTTTTACACCCTCGGATAGGAAATTTAAAAATATACAAGCTCAATTGATCATTTTATTTTTAGAGCCAAAATTAAGTCTGTTTAGTAATATTTTGCGTTATTTTGCGGCGAGCCAAGGGCGAGGCCCTTGGCGGGGCGTGAATTAGTCTGCCCCGGCATGTGCCAACGGGTGGACGCGCTGCTGTTTTTTATAAAATATTTTACATGTTGTTCTTATTTGTATGAAAATTATCAATTAAACAGCCAATAAATAGGTATTGACTATACGAAAAAGTCGGTTTTAGAGCCATTTGATTAGTTCTTAGTGACTTTAATGTCAGTAAAAGTATTTGGAACAATAATAGATCGTTAGCACAGAAGGTCAGTATAGGTATTTTAAACTCTTTTGGCAGGGTAGGGTTCCAGTCGAACTAAATTAGCGTTAGGCCCCATACACGTTACATTTTATTGATCAATCTTTGTGATTGATCAATTTTATTGATCGTTTAGGGTTAGTATTGGTCAATGTTCTTCGGTTTACAGTATGGAGAAAACATTGACTTAAGTGGTCTCGTCAATTTTATTGATCTATAAAATTGAACGTGTTACCATCACCAGTTATCAGCTTCTTCAAAAATGGTTCGGTTTCATTACGTCGTAATAAATAATCACAGATGAGTACACGGTTCATTAGGTTTCCTTCAGTGAGCTCGTGAGGGACCCAAATATCGAGCTTTTTTGTGTACCTACCCATTTTTTTTCAAATGCGCCAAAACTGTTTTGTGGTCAATTCCCAGTTCTTCAGCTACGTCGTAACTACTGATATGCCGATCTTGCTCCACTTTTTTAAAAAAATGGCATCCATTTTATCCGTAATAGGGCGACCAGAGTGAGGTGCATCTTCGACATCAAAATTTCCGGATTGAAAACGCTTAAACCAAATTTGTGCTATTCTCACAGACACTGCACTAGGTCCATAAACATCGCAATTTTTTTTCGCGGCTTGCTTTGCATTTTTTCCGTTTTTGTCATAGAATTAAAAAAAACAGAAATGAGTTTTGATTGACATCGAACTGACGTACAGCAATGGCGGACACCTAAACATGTGTGACGGATTAAAGAATTGCCATCTAAGAAAATTACCCGAAACCGACAAAAAAAAGATCTGACGTTGGTGTGACTTTTTGTATGACCAAAAAGCTACGCGATCTTGTAACAGGGTAGTCAAAATTTAATAACTTATGTCATTTTATTTTTCATCCCTCAGGGTTAGTCCTATCTGAATTTGTAAAAAACTAATACGACATAAATATATATATCCTTTTATACGCTATTAATGCTATATTTGCTCCGTTTCAGTATGAAAATGGAACCCATATAGGATTAGTTTGTTGTGTATCTGTCTGTCCATATTAGATGCAACTTATAGGGTACTTACCTACTTTACGATGACCTAGAGCTGGTGTGCATTATTTATCGTATAGGCTTAGAGTCAGATGTTGCCAAAAGATTACTAAATTTTTAATCCTAGCGGTAATTTCATGGTGTACGATAGTACGGTGAGCTTCGGCAGTGCAGCCTTTGTAGTTACAGTTATACCTGCGCGATGTAATCCATACGCTACGATAAAACATCGTCAGCAACGAAGTTGACGCCACTCCATATTATCCTTTATGCTATAGGGAAGAGGAAGGGAGAGCGAAAAAGGTAGGGGAAAAGGATGAATGTATGATGGTAAACAGAGGCGCACCTGCCTCCATTCAGGCTTTTCCTCTCCCATTTCTTTCTTTCTTTGGACAGGGCTAGGGCGTAAAACTAACTAACCGGGTCGGGTCTGCTAGTCAGTCAATAAAACTGTTTATTTCGCACAAAGAATTATAGCCAGGCTTTTGCTGAAAATGTTTTATGAACACATCACTATCGTATTTTTCTACTTTACTTTTGAAATGAAACTTGCATCTTCCATTATGTATATTTGTTATTTCTTATACAAACTTCCAATACTAGTAAGTGTCATATGTCTTGACGCCACTGCTGCTCAACGGGAATTAACTGCTTTTTCGACATTTTCGTAATGGCTGGACTCCCCAGCAAACTCAATTTTTTTTGAGCGGGACAATCCATGATTGGCTGATGGTACCAACACTACCAACCTATCAAGTATCAACCAATCATGGCTCTTCTGACAGTTTGCCAACCAAAAAAGTCAAAAACACGTCTTAATTTTTAAAAGTAAGTATCTATTAATAAATTTCACGACACTTTACTTTTTTTACGTTAAAGAAAACCTGCCCAAATATGCACGATTAGTAGGTCCATTACAGGTAAAATATTTATTAACCTGAAAAAGGCCAACACATGCATAATATGCATAATGGAAATATGCATTTGCATATAGTCAGTTCTCTAATTATGATCAATATATGTGAATAACTTGTATTCGAACACAATTTCGTCATTCTCCCACACTTCCGGGTAATTTGCAAGTTTGATTGTTGGCAACACTAAGCTGGTTTTGTGCATTGATTGCATCTCAATAATTTTATCGAAAAAGCAAAAAATTAGTGGAATAATAACAAGCTTACTTGTGAAAAGTGATCCCCTGAGTTTTTTTTATCATACTGCTATGATTCCGACAACTTTTCACAACGCAAGACGGCATTTTTTTTTTTTTCTAAGCGTCTTGGGCGACGTCCGGAGCAGTAATGGCAGGCGATAGACTTCCTATGATGTGAGTGTGTGCGTGTCCGCTTGTACTTATTAGCGTTCCAACTTCTTAAGGGTACCTCGGTTCGGGATCAATTGGGACTCCGTCCTTCTTTTTTTATTAGGTCCATGTTTTTTGTAGTAAAATTTTAAAATGTATCGAGTTCCTTCATTAGATTCACTCATCTTCACAGTACGAAAAACAAATAAAAATCACACATTTTCCTAATTTGAATATGGAATTATCTTCTTTAAAATTTAAACTTTTAATGATAAAACCAGCCAGATACAAATAGTATAGCCAAAGAGATTTTATTACAAGTTCATACTTACTATAATGCGAAAAGACTTTTTCCCCAACCTAATAATATGAGTTAAAGTCACAAAAGTTTAAAAAGTGTTACGATTGATTGTATTTTGTAAAATATATTTTAAAATCATCTCGCTTAATTTTATTTAATGCAAGCCTCCAAAATAATATTTTTTATGTATTAAACACAAGCGCAATTTTTAATTGTAAATATTAGCAAAATCAGCAAGAGATTGACGAGATAAATACGTCGCTAGTTCTATTTGTAGTCCAATATATTTTTAACAATTTTGTACTAAGTAGGTACGTCAGACAACTTTGTACTAGCAACTCGTAAAGTACATTTTTCAGCGGGCCGTTGGTTGGACAGCCCTGCTTGTGCTAGAAATTATGTGTTTAGAGTAGGTTGAATGATTTATCCCTAGCTGATATCAGAGTTTTTAGGCCGACCAAAGTCTCTAACATAACGACGATTGTTTATTTTGATTGTACAAGTTGACGTGTCATCATTATCAATCAACTCACGGTAGGTAGGTAATGCCCTATTTTATATGCTACTCACGATTACCTATCCCAGAACGAACCTGCTGTACCTGCGAACGAAGCTAGTCCAAAGGTGGGCTCCCGGTTTTCTAGCTACTAGCTAAACCACCCCAGCTTCGCACGGGTTAATTATTTATTTTTACGCCTTATCTCCTAAGGAAGAGGGAAAAGATAAGGGAACAGGATGAATGGATGAAACGCCGAATAGAGGCAGGTGCGCCACCTATCATCTTTCCCCCTCTCTTCTCTCTTTCCCATAGTATAGGATAGGATAGGAGGAGGAATTACAACTAAGTACATATTTTTACTTTTATCCCCTCTCCCGAGGAACCCGTGCTGAATTTCGGGATTAAAAGTAGGTATATGCTATAGCGTACTTCGTAATATAAACTCAAATCATGCCAAGTTTCATTTGAATCGATTCAGTAGTTTCGGTGAAATGCTCAGCCAAGATACAGACAGACAGACTGACAAAAATTAAAAAATGTATACTTAGATACTTTTTTTGATTGTAAATACATACACAGAATACAATACAACACCCAGCACCAGAACAAACATCGATGTTCATCACACAAATGTTTGTCCCAGGTGGGAATTGAACCCACAACCTATAGTTCAGAAGGCAGAGCCATTACCAACTGAGCTATCAAGGCCATCAAAATGGAGCCCTCAAAAATAAATTTCTATATATTATCTTCAATGTACAGATTTGGACCTGTTACAGTTTTATTATAAGTAATATAGATGATATATTATATAAGTAATAAACCGGGCACCATAATATTATTATAATAGGTAGATATATTTTTCACGGAGTTTCATCTGAAATTGTTTTTATCTTTGACAAACTCTAGCTCATTGTCAAACCTGCGAGTGTGGCGCCCCAGGTGGCTCTTATTAATAACTTTGTGTCCAACGCTCAAGGTCATTGGCGTATGTTAAGCTCTTAAATCTATGCTAGTAATCGTCTTAAAAATAGCTCTACCTATTTGCCATAACCGTAACATGTCATAACATGCTTCTCAACATCTTCATTATAGTAGTCTTTTGTCCATAATACCGAACCGGAAAGGGGGCGTCTTGTTGCCTCGCATTTATCAAACAAACATCCAATGATGTCTATTCACACTGTTTCTAAGAGCGATTTCACGGCTTTTCTTACCCTATTTTAATTGTATTGCGTGCCAACTGAGCCATTTGTGTCGCATTCGTTTATAGTGCCGGCCAGTACAATAGTGAAATATTCGAACTCGCACGCTTTTTGTGCGTCGGACCTCCAGAGCGATCCGAAAACTACTACCGTTAATATAAAAACAAAAATGGTGCCCTTAAAATGGGACGAACGGACAAAGCGCTTTATTGCGTCATATATAACGTAGTGAAAGTTAGTTTAAGCTTTGTTCTTGGCTGTTAATTTGTATTCGTTAACGGTATATAATATTAGTCGGTGGAAGGACAAAGAGGATGTCCTTGTACAGTCCACAACAGAAGTCGAGTATTTTATAAGCCTGTAAAATATTTGCAAAATACTTTATTTTTTTGAGCATTTGCCTTGGGTTGGGATACGTAATAGTTACAGCCTTTGAGTGTTGCCATTTTTCGCTTTTGTTTCGCTATATTTACAGCATAATCTGTCAATGTAGACGGAACATTTTAGTTTTTAAAATTAATTTTTGTGTTAAATTTTTTGTGTAAAGTTTTTAGGTTGCTCTAGACTCAAGCATCACGTTGAAAATGCAGATTTTTTATCGGCAAATTTTCAAATGTTTTTGAGTCAGCATTTTATCAAACGGTAGTGCACTTATTGTTTTGCTATAGGGCCTATAAGCTGCAAACAAGCTTTCGACCCTCTTGCTGTGAAAAGCCGCCGGTAGCCTATTGGACGTCTAGAGACAAGCACCCTATGAAAATACTCTTTATGATTCTTAGTGATACCTTAGCAAAAATAAAATCTTTGTCACAAATAAAGACATTATGCGGTACAAATGCCAATATAGCTTGCACAGCAGGTGTCGTCATCCGTTTCACTCCACAATAGAACTCTACAAAAAGTCTACAATTTAAATGGTACAAGTATTGATTTAAAAAAACTGCACTCTTTTATCATAATTTTCAAGTCATGAGTAGGTGAATATTGTTGTAGAAGGTTTTAGAAATAATAAAGCCCATTTTACTAGTGCAAAAAAGTTTTTTTTTATTTGGATTCATAACTAAAAGACGCCCTTATCGGATCGCGTCACCTCGTAGCACTTTTGGCGTAGCTCGACTAGCCATTTGTAACATACGTAAGCAACTATTGCTTTACGTGAAACCTAACAGGGTATAAGTCACAGATTAGATAATAGTTATTACGTATGCTAGGCGTTTAATTCGTGGACTGCAATGATATTTTACTTGTAGATAGGTTAATGTTCCTGCACCGTAATTGACTAGATGTATGTAGCGTATATAGTCTTTTACATTCTTCAAAAACTTCATAATAAACATGCATATAGATATGTAGTAGGCGGCTTCAAGTTTGTTTTTAACGCAGTGTAGTTTGGCTGTAACTACTCTATTTCAACTCACTGGTGGACTGTCAGAGAGCTGTAACAATGAATTTGTGAATGAAAACTGTGGTTTAGAAGGGAAGCACATCCAAAGTATTATCTTAATACCAATCTTGCCTTTATAAGAAAAATACCTAAATCATCGGCACCTTCGTGACTACTAATGATGTATTGATGTAAGGGTAGGCAGCGCATCATCAGCGCTAGTGCGGGATATGTTCTTAAGCGACGGTGGCCACAATATACCATCACGTGCATGGTTTGCTTGTTTGCCACGTAAAATATAAAAAAGCATTCTTTTAGACATAAATGTTATTGAATTATATCCCCTATACAGTCTACATAAGAAACACTGATGGATATTCCGTAATATCTTTTGGAAAAATTGCCTATGGTTCATTGAGATATGCCGTGTGGAATGAAAAGTTCACACTTCCAAAAAGTTAGCAGTGACGGTAGTGCTAATTTGTTAATGGTTTTACTGCTCTATGTTCACGTTTATAACTGAATTTTATAACCGTAGTCTGCAACCTAATTCAAAAGAGATAAGATCTATTTTTTGTGAACTGAAATTTGATAATTTAAAAGTGAATCAAGTTTTTAGTTTCATTGAATCTTATTTAATTTTTATTAAGTAATTAGTGAAGTGTTGAGTTGGTGAAGCTTAAAATCTTGTGGAAGATTTTTGCGGTTAAAAGTAAGTCGGTAAGTATTCGTGAGATAATCAAATATTAATGATAAAAATATTATATCATATCACAATATGCAATCAGATTTCACTCTTTGTTAACTCGTGTAGGCAAGTGGTAACACCAACGCAAGATTTAAAACATAATAGAGAATTGTATCAATGTTGAAAAAAAAAACTCCATTATCATACTATATCGAATCGAATTGAAAATCTACAGGCATTTTGAAATAAAAAATTTAATTTTTTTTCTTATTCGTTCTAAAAAAATATCAATACTTACTTTATAGTTATGTAAAAACAATGTTAAACTAAACCTTAAAACTAAATTATTCTATAAAACTAGATATTCTATAAACTTCAACTAGCAGAAACCTAAAACTATGAAATTAACAATATAATACAAAACTAATCTAACAAACCACTACCAGTAGGCAAAGTGCCCAGAATGCTGGCAGCATTGCCACGTTGAACGGCAATGCTCAACCTTTGGCCCAAGTAGGGGCCAGCATTTTGGTCACGCGTTGCTTCGACCAGATGTTTGCAGAGATCTTTAATTTGGTCTGCACTTGGTCCCCACAGCCCAAGCGTCTCGACCCCAAAAGGCGCAAATATAAAACCGCTATCTAGGTTACTATATTTGCGCCTTTTCAGGTTATCTGTGGAATTCGCCACCGCGCTAGCCTTGTTTTGTGTCCCGGAAAGGTGTGACGGTGCAATCGTTCTTGAAATCGTCATAAAAATGTGGTCGTGACCTGCATCTACATAGCTTATCCATTTTCACTACTGCAGTTTCAACGTACGTCAATAACGTCGGATCATCTCAGGTTCTTAGTAAGCGCATGATGCAGCTTCACGATACAGTTGGAACTAGGGTTTTACCCAAATATAGACTGAGGCTACGGATATAAGCTTATCGCCTTTAGGCCTTTTCGTCATATTTATAGAGAAACATATAATTAGAAAATATTTCCTCAGTTATTGTTTTAATGTAAATTGATCACACACGTCATTTAAATTGTCATGGTTATTCTAATTTCAATTCTGATCCTGATGCATTAAACTGAGTATTCATCATCATCATCATCATCATTAACAGCCTGAAGACGTCCACTGCTAAACATAGGCCTCCCCCACTGAGTATTATTATCATGTTAATTACATGAGATCGCCATTAAGTTTTAACCGAACTATCTACCCACATTACGCTTTTCACTCATGATGCAGACAGTAAAATCAAAATCAAAAAGCAGCTCGTGAGCGGCTCTGACTGCAATCTGAATCAAAACCATTCAGATTGCACTCAGAGCCGCTCACAAAATACTTTTAATGGCCAGGTGATAGCCAGTAGGTATTGTTGCACGAAAAATATAATAATAAAAGCTACCAATAAATATTATAAAGAAACTATTAATAATAATTACCATTCAGCATTTTTATAGCTTTTTCAAAAATACAAACGTTCAAATTATTTTATATACGTTCACTGGTTTTTACCTGCACCTACCGCATACTATATTTACGTTATCAATTTCAAGCGAAATTAGTAGTTATCTCAAACTTAAAGATACAATCATGGGTAAGCCCATTTAAGTTAATGTAAACGCGGCATGATATGACTCGAGTCATAGATATCGACAAACGTTAGAAGTGTGACGTAAAATGACGAATAAAACACACATTAAGACGGTAAAACAGTCATGACGCGTATCTTGTTTACGATGCGTAACAACTCATTATGTAAACATAACGATGTAAATGGTGGATTCGAGTAAACTGAGGATAATTGTTTGCAAGACACAAATTATAGAGAAACCGCGTGTTTTACTGTTTAATTTGATTAAATGAGGATTATATTTTTAATACATAAACACCCATTTTATTAAAGTACTTTGTCAGGTAAATGTTACAAAAGTAAAAATTACTAAGAACCATGATGCCAAACACTGACCTGTTAGTATTTTGATATGTGTTGTCCCTGTTTTTTAAATGCAGTTATTAAGTTTAACTCTTCTCAATTACCTGCACTTTCAATTTTATTCTAAGTTTATAATACATTTTTTAATTATACAAGCCGTATCATAGTTTGATACGCACCGTGTAGCAGCGACATAATTTTTATGGAGGTGTGACTGACCACGAGTCACGTTCTAAACAAGGTAAACATTTATAAGCATCTTAAGTACAAAGATTTATTGATGGATAAATTAATAGTCGATGTAATCCATGATAAAAGATCATTAATCTTTATTAATAGGTTAGTAATTTATGCACTGGAAACTACTATGTCTAGTGGAAACGTGTAAACTGAAAATTAAGTAGAAATACGTAAGGCTTAAATATGGTTCTTGATTTGTCATTCCTTTAGGAAAATCACTTGGCGGAAATGACTGTCTTGAGTACGACTTCCTTTTACATTACAATGAAAAGCTAGCTTTTAATTATCCTGTTCCTGTCCTGGATAAATGAAGAACGTAATAGATATTCTGAAAATAAACTCCAAGAGCGTTTTCTTTCGTGCTCTTACAAATCAGTTATTAATTCCTACTATAACATTACAAATGCGAAAATTTGTATGTGTGTATGTGAATGTTTGTAACTTCTAAACACCACAACGGCTGGACGGATTTGGATTTAATTTGGAATAGAGATAGCTTATAAACTGGATTAACACATAGAATACTTTTATCCGCGGGCAAAACCTCGGTGTTGTTAAATAGAATAGAATAATTTAGCTGTAGACTCAACAAATCTTCATCCTAATCAAAGAATGTTTTTGAATTCTTTCCGGCCAGACTGCGTGTCGACATCTTATCACTTCAGCTACCTACCGCACAAAGTGCTGTGCTTGTGTGCGTATCATTCAGTTTTCGATGAGTGTAGGCATATCAAATACAAGCAGGAAACTCCCTGCTGATGCAGCGTTCAGGTGTCTCAAACTGGATAACACCTTTCACGGAATTGACACTTGACGTAATGCACCTTCCGGTGGACATAGGTGTTTATATTATGTAGCATTCTTTGAGCTATGTAAACTTGACTGAAAGCAAAGTTTTAGTATGATATGATATATGAATAGTGAGATAAAAACCGTAAAACAATTTAACCACTGAACAATTAAACCGCAATTTAAAAACGCACGCTTTTGTTGGAGCAGCCAAAAGCGTGTGATTTTTTTAAAATGTGAATTCGATATTGACGATTATGATTAGGTAGGTACATTTTATTCTTTTTCATTTATTGGGTTTTTTTATGTTATTAATTTTTTTTATAAAAATAGGCTGACATTAATTCTAGCTGCTACACAAGTCTGCGCTTGCAAGCTTAGCAAAGATAAGCCCTGTTAACTAATCATTAGTTAATTTGACTGACATAATTAGGACATCTACACAATACACCGCTACCCAAATATAAAATTATGTAATTATCAAATACCCAATAATTAGTCGGCATTAGCTACTTTGTTAAATACTTGGAAAATCTCATTTGGTCAGTGTTTATGGCAGCTACTCATTTACTAACAAGGGCTTTTTGAATGCATAGAAGATGCGAGAAAGTTCTTTGAATTGCAGAATTAAATTAGGGCCGCTTAAGAAACCCATCATTCTATTACGTGATAGGTAAAATAAAAATAAAACTAATAATAGATAAATAAATATCATCATCATCATCATCAACAGCCTGAATACGTCCACTGTTGAACTTAGGCCTCCCCCAGAGAGCGCCACATTGAGTGGCTGCTTGCCTGCTGCATCCATTGGCACCCCGCGATTTTCACCAGGTCTCGTTGGTCCACCGAGTGGGGGCCCGGCCTATGCTGCGTCTTCTGGTTCGTGGTCGCCAGTCGAGAACCTTTCTTCCCCATCGGTTGTCGGTTCTACGAACGATGTAGCCTGCCCATTGCAACTTGCTAATAAATAAATAAATATAAACCCTATCAAAAATAAGGCGTTGTTAAACCTGCAGACAAGATAGGTATATCTCTGATACATTCAAATCAATATTACTAATAAGGTCTGATAAATGTTACGAGTCACTACGCATAAACTAACCTTTTTTATGATCTCCTAAAGTGACAATAATTTGTGTTTTTTCCGCATGTAGTTCCATTCACAGTAAATCAAGTCACGGTTTTGTTTCACTTGAAATTATAAAAAGTTTCGCATTAAATACTCAATATGATTTTGTTTGACCTGTTTAACTGTGACTAAAGGCTGCTGGCTAGCGATAGGATTATTTTCCATTGAAATTTTATATTGAAATTAATTACCTATTGTAAACTATTCCACAGCTGTAGTAAGCTCTATTGATTATTTATTCAGTTTTCCTTTGCCTATTTAGAATTAAATGTAAGAATAATACAATTGAATTTAGATGTTCATACCGACATTTGTAAAAGCTCTAAATGGCAATCTTTATTTTTGCACGCATTCCGAACCGGAGAGTTGGCAACCTAGCTTTACCAGCTTTGTAGATTATGGTCATAATACTGAGGTTTTTTCTTAGAGAAACAGCAGTTCCCTGCAGTCGTACCTAATGTAAGCTGAGCAGTACTAACTACCACCTTATGGTCAGTTATCTCGATTTTAAAAGAGCGCCTCTATAAGCTAGAGTGCAACAATCGAGCGAGCTTTCTATTTTTAATGCGTTATAAAAGCTAAATAGAAAAATAAATCGTTACGATCTATAACAATACTAAAATTATAGGTAACATTTTGTTTATTAACTTCTTTTATGGTGCAGTCGTAAATTTTCAAGGAAAATCTCAACGTATTTATAAAGTTATCGATCACATCATTGCGTTTTTCTATTTTTCCAAAACTAGATGCAAACTATCATTAAGAAACTGCGGATTTTTCTATGGTAATAAATTCCGTCAACGTAGTCACATAAAAATCAGAATTGTTCACATAATCCAGATCTGAGTCAGCTGAATTCTTCAGTGAGTAACTGTAAGAGGTTACGTGTTAAGATAATGACTCAGATGCTGGAGAAATTGGTACAAGATGCCAAACTAAATAGTCGACCCGATCATCTCCCAATATAATGTTTAATTTTCTTTCTTGATTAATCAATTCGTTACACCAGTGTTGGAACAACAATCAATTGTTTTATCCAATGTTTTATGTAACTTACAAACCTTCCAAACGTTTCACATTTTCAATAATCATATTATTCAAAATTCAATATTACACCGTGGAATGAGTAGAATTTAGATTGAATATACGCCATTTCAGTATAGTCTTATTGCACGTAGAGAGCGCAGTATCGTCCACGTGCTACGTGCTACGTAGCACGCGGATAGAAGCTCGTCTATCCTTTCAAAGTTAAGCAACGTCCGCTGCGTTAACCTCTTGGATTGGTGACCACTACAAAAATTGGTAATTTGTAATTGAGCGCTATCATGCTTCTGAGGGCACGTTAAGCCGTCAGTTCCGGCTGTTGTTTAACAGCCAGAAGCCTTCAGGTGTCCTGAAAATTCTAACACTGGAGCCTGACCACTTGCTTAAACGAGAAGAAAGAAAAAAAAGAAGTATTGTCAAATAATAAGCGCATGGCTTTTCTGTAAAGTCTTGCTCAGTCAGGATGAGTTTTTTATAGAATAAAATAATAGACGTGGGCAGAACAAATTAAGCAATCGCGAGATATAGGTATTATTACTTACATAGTAGTTACGTATATATGCGATACGTCACCCATCGGTCGGATAATGACGTCACTCATAGGCAGTATAAATAGAGTCCTAAAAATATTCAAAAGTAGCTTAACAGATCTTAATTAAATTCCGCAGGAAGTAGCTTAGGGACTTAGAAAAAATGCGCAGGCTTAACCGCCTGGTGCTACTTACCTATAATGTATTAAAAGATGACAATTTTATTTGACAGTCTGTGGTGTGGTGGTTGAGCAGGTCAGCTTGTAACCAGGAGGTGGCGGGTTCGATTCCCGCGACAGGACAAGTATTTGTGCACAGGAAAAAGCGCAAATGCTTGTTCTGTGTCTGGGTGTTGTGGGACCATGGTCCTTGTAGTTCCTGGGTCCCTAGATACAGGGAATCCTAGTTAGGGTCCAGGATCTATGTATGTGATCGGTGGGCGTTATTTACTTGTTTATTATTATTTAATGTCGCACGCAAGCAGCTGTACGTTCAGCAGATGACACCTTCAGGCTGATGATGATGATGATGATGTATCGAATGACGTAATAGATATATATATATATATATATATATATATATATATATATATATATATATATATATATATATATATATACCTATTTATAACAATGAGACTATTAGGTACATTCTGTTGTTAAAACGACGTACCTAGGCAGGTACTTGAAATATTACAAAGTTAGCGGGAAAACCCAGCATAAACGTTTTGTCTGATTGAAGTTCCTTGTCTTAGTTTTTTTTTAATACTGTATGAGTATGGTATGCTACGTTTTTGTTAATATTCCAGGTGTTATAGTTTTGTATTAGGATTAAGATATTTTTTTGTTAAAATTACATCACAGTTTAGAAGTTCCAAGAAAACCTTCAGAACAAATTAAACGGATCCGTTTAGATTTGGAACTTTCTCGACAAGCCTCCACATAATACCTGTCATTAATTATGCAACTGCAAAGCTCGCTATAATGACCGCGTTACAATCGAAAAGCAATAAAAGCCAACCCTTATCTACCAGCGCCTCTGGCCAAAAGGACCCCTCGTACATAAAGGTACTTGCATTTGGGTGGCAACCGGGCCCGCCTTCTGAAAGCGGCGCCAACCATTGGCTAACGCCGGTATACCCCACGGCGATTCGTCACCGCTCGCCCCCACTGTCTACAGGCCTACAACACAACACATGAAAGTGTGTAGTAGCCTTTATCTTACGCGCGGGCACACGAATTCATTTAGTCTCAGTCCAGACCTGACGCGTGATACATCGCGCCAGCTTTGGGGGATGTCAATTGCGATCGTCGTTTGTTATGGATCTCATTAGTATACCTGCGTGTGCGATGTACAGGAGCGTTGGTACTGTTATAGTTAGAATCAGGATGGAGGTGCAAGCTTGTAGCTGCGGTGCCGAAGGACGTCCGGCCGGTTATCCGGCCACAGCCGAGCACATACCATCCGGATGTGAGCGTTGCAATAGGACTAGATTAATTAGCAAACAGAATTGTGACTGTGATAGTGTTGTGGAAAAATGTCGACCCTACAGATCGAGCACGGCAAGAAGTAGTAAGCAATTTATCCTTATTTACCTTATTTTACTTGAACCATTTTTTTTTTGATAGATGTTTTTTTTAAACCTGAAAAGTTAGTGAAATTTTTAATTTTTGAAATTTAATTGTTTTACTAACAATTTACTGTATAAAATTCTAGTTTCAATCAATTCAATCTAATATTTAATTTAAATTTAACTAGGTATGCACAATTGAATTGTTAAAATATTTTTAAATTCGCCACAGAATAATTGTATCTTGAAAAAATGTTATTTAACCTTTACCATTTATTTCTGTAATAATCAGCCATTAAAATTTCAAACTAACAAAAGCTTTACTATATCGGTTTATTTATTTAAATATGACCTATACCATAGATCAGATGTCCACGTACAGGTAATGCCCCTAGCAATAATTCCTTATCGTCGTATAAAAACAAGCAGTGTCACTTATGCCTATTTATAACCTAAATATCCGGTGGACTGATTCCCATCCACGTGGTACAATAACGTGTCACCTTCCAGCCCACGAGATTACAATTTCATTATATGAATGTCTCAAAGCCTCTTACAATGTTATACAGCTAGAGGTGCCCATTAAGAAAACAATTGAAGGGAGCGATTTCTTGTGCATCATTTGTTGGTACTTGTGCTTTTTGCGCCTTGAATTAAAATTTGTGCATTTATTGTGTTTGTATTAAGGGTTTTTGTTGTCTGGTGGATTTTGACCGCTAGTCAGTCTCAGGTAAATAATCTTACGTACTGTTACACGAATGAAGTTATCTTACTAAATGTTTGTGGCCATTAAAAGGTGGGCAGTTAGCGCAGTTATGGAAACCTTATTTCGTAATTGGCAATATATATATGGATTTAATAAACATTAGTATAGGTCGGTAATAGGTGTTTATAACTCATATGGGAATAAAAAAAATTTAGAGCTTTTGATACTACCTACTTGGATACATGGATTTTTTTAAATGAATTTCAAATATATTTGTTTGGGATTGGAAACTTCGAAATTTAACACTGAACATTAACGGACGAAAGTATATCGAAAAGTTTAACACACATTAATAAATATAATTTATTCAATAAAATACAAAATACAATTACTAAAACTAAATTAAATCTAACTTAAGTACTTATCTAAAACTATTACATTAAAAACATTTAAAAATACAAATAGGTATCTAAGTTCAACTTAAAGCTGTCACTTGTTTTATTTGTAATATTCTCATCAGCCTTTTTGAGTTCACTGCTGAACATAGGCCTCCAAGCACGGTGGTTATGGCAACCCTTGATGGTCGAGCCCATCAAGAGTTGCCATAACTATCGTGCTTGGTAGGCGTCTAGATCCGAGAAGATTTTATTTTTAAAATTTGTAACTGGAAAATTCACTGTCAAAATCTTTAAATACCCACACAAAAAGAAATAATGAATCAAGTCACGCGAAACGTCTAGGTACGTCATAAAAAGTTACGGGATATAACCTTCCGACCGGATCTATCATTTTGCTATGTAGACACATATTATTATTATCTATAACAATGTTATTGTTACACAGACCAGGTAAACGTGTACTTTAATTACTACCTTCAATAAGGCACTGGTATAAATAGCTCATTGATTCATAGCATTGACTGTGAAAAGTTATTTATAAATGACTGGAACGGAATTTGACGTTATGATCGTGGAATTAATAAATTTTTGGATATATAGTAAAATAAAGTTTAAGAAAGCTCGGTGATTTTTAAAAGCCTTATAAAATAATTTCAAAAAGTAATTTAATCATGTTACTTTAAACTAAAAAGTAAATAATGAAGTTTGTGCATTAATACTCTAGTTTCGGAAGACAGTAATAAAATTTTACTAAAATATTGTTTCAGTATTAAAATTTTGCGTGCTCTTGTTATCTAAATTATACCTATACATACCGCAAAAAATATACAAACATTTCTATTTTGATCGTACATTTTACACAACAGATTTGGTGTATCTTTCTTTAATTTTTTGGGGTTAACTCTTTTCTATATAATAATTACCTATATATTTTTTTTACTTGTTGTCATGTTATGTTACTGTAAGTTTTTGTATTATAATTGCAATATTTTTAATTTATTATTAAGTTTGAAGCAACTTTTAAAGTATAATCTTGAAAAATACGTTTTTATACTGTAGGTATTGTAGAGACAATCATAGAGTACCCACAGTAGAGAATACAAGTTTAATTTTTGTGTAGTGAGGTAGGATAGGACATAAAATGTTTTATTGAAATGACTCGTTTGAGAAAATGTGAATAGATTCGTCATGAAACCGCAACAGGTCTAATTGATCTGTAGAAGTGATTTTTATTTTAATTAATGTATTAATTGGCGCCTGTGCTGTGATTCATCAAAAAGTTTATAAGTAGGTTTATAAGTACCTACCTATATAGTCAATTGATTTTCAGGAATATTTGCCGTGATTTTTTTTTTCTATCAAATCCTGAGTAATTTACGAATCTTCCTGCACAACAAATCAAATCGACCTTTGCCCAGTAGGGTTAGCACGGCCGGTAGACAAAACTGTCTTTCCCCTGATTTACTCCAAGCAAGTATGAAGAAAGTGACGTAAAACGGGGAAAGACAATTTTGTCTACCGTCCGTGCTAACCCAGCTGTAGTGGGACTCCGAACTTTATGAATAAAATTTCAAGTAAGTACCTAAGTTATTTTACGCATAATAACTATTTCATTATTAATAATACGTGGATTACATTTGTATATTATTTTGAGTTTGGTAGCTACTTATTAAATAATACTAACCTAATAATTTATAATCAACCAAAGAGTTGTTTTTTTTATCAGATAATTTATACCGTTTGTTAAAGGCAATATGAACGAAAATATCAATACAATATCAAAACAAGTTAAGAAGAATTTGTTTGTCTGTTATTTTCCTTGTGACGGTTGAACTGATTCTGATGAACGGTTTATTCAAATAAATATTGCAGGATATTTCAAACAGCGCCATCTAGCCACAAACTTAGCAAAGCTTGTACTATGGGAATCGAGGTTACCATAATATACTTTTTCTCCCGGAAAATTAGTTCCTGTGGGAAAACAGGAAAATTGCGGGTGAAGCCACGACGCCTTTAGTCAAACTATAATAAAAAGTTATATAAAAATTATTAATATAAACCACATATTTACCTATCCAATTATAGATCAATTAAAATTAATACGCATGCGTAAATCTCCATCAATGGTACAAGGAAAATGATTATAGGTACCTATACATTTATAGCCTATTTCCCATTGATACGTCAATGTAATACTTTATGAAATGTTTCGGCTAATGTTTTATTGCTGCTACACCCATCGGTAAAAAGGGTAGGCTATAAACCTATATCATTATACCCCTTATATCTTCAGATGGAAAGCTTGTAACCAAAAAATATAAAAAGAGAATCACACTAATAATATAGAGGCGAAAGTTTGTATGTGTGTATGTTTGTTTCTTCACGCCCAAACGGCTGGATGGATTTGGATAAAATTTGAAGTAGAGATAGCGTACTGGCTTAACACATGGGTACTTTTACCCGCATGTAGAACCGCGGGCGCAGCTAGTTAAAAAATAAAAGTGTACTGTGTGAGATTTCATATTAAACGAGCTTAGTTAGTATGAGTTAACAGCGTGAAAAAAACTTTTCACTCCCCGAACTATTTGAACTCGGAAATTATTCAGAAAGTATAGAATGATATTAACAAAATATCAAAGTGAAATTGTTTTTGTTTGAATACACCTAAACCTTATTCTAAAGTCGATGTTAAACTCCCACACGTATAGATAAAAGCACAAAAACTGTAATCACTTAGCTCTATTAAGTTCAGAATTAGCTGTAGTTAAATAACGATGATTTAACTTTTTACATCGCACACTTATCTATAAGAAAGCTATGTCATAATAATTAAAGCAAGGTACAAGAGCGAGCTCGATTTCATGAACTATGTCCGCATCATTAGGGCTGCGCGCCACTCGCTCATTAGCAACATTTTCACATAAAACGATGTTCGTTTACTCGATGTAAGGCAGCCGCTTCAATTACATACAGTTATTTCAGTGAGACGCTCCACTCATAATTGCAGTGTTTAGCTGTCACTCATTTAGTGAGAGACGTCGATCCTAGCTTAGATACGTCTAATTAGATAGACCCTTTTATAACGCACACAAACAAAAAATTAAACATGCACACGAATAATGTTTGAAATTACACCCGCACCGTAAACATCTAACGAGATACTTCCATTTAACACTGGCCCGTAAAAAACAGTTACTAAAAATTCATAATGTCAGTTGTTACCTTATTAAAATTAATTCAAGAAAAATTCGCGCTTGTTTCGTTAATTTCGAAGCGGATGGGGTCGATCGACGATCGTCGCAAAGCTATTACCATTTAGAGCGATTTTCAGTTAATGAAAAGTGGTATCATCGGGTTGCCTGTGATACAAGCCGCCACGCGCGTCTCCGCGCGATAATCGCCCTTATTATGTGCAGTCAAATTTTACGAGCGCATCGGTTGTTAAACGCTACTAACAGAATGATGAACCGACTCAAATTAAACCTCTGTAAAGATGGCTGGACATGGTTTATCTATGTAACGTCATGGGGACAGGATTAGTTTACCGTTAATGACCTAGCGCGACAACCCTATACGAGGCGCGGCGGCATCGTTCGCTCCCGCGCGGCACGACTCCCGTCTTGAAAATAAACAACGTCGAGATTCATAAAAGATAAGCCGCCAATAATTTGACGGGCGTTTTGTAACGAGTCGCGAAAACGATGCCCTCAACTGCGATCCAAATTTTTGAACGCATTTATAACAACAATAATCGAAATTTACATAATGATTGCGCGGGCGCCTGCGCCGACGACGACGTCCGGTGCGCCGAAACGGCGGATCGCACTTTTCTCGGTTTTCGAGTTGAAATTCTAGTTAGTGGGCGCGCGATTTCTTTTTAAAAAGGTTAACAAGATGTTCTCGTTTCGGTCGTTTTTCGTGCCGCGAGGACCTCTTTTGTGAACGAGCGAGCTGTTAAAAAATAAACGAACTCTTTGTTTCTCGGGTAGTCAGGCCGACCTCCGACGCGGTCCCTACTTTTTTATGCCCCCTTATAACCTGTGTACTACCTACGTGTAGGTATCTACGGTTTTTATGGTCGCCCGGTCAGTTCTTCAATGGGCTAAGGAATTCGATCGAGTCTCATTGTTCATCTTAAATATCTTCACGTATACGTGGCTGGAGGTATATGGACGGTATCAATTACTCGCCGCCCTTAGGAAAAAAAGATCCACTTGTTTTAATTGCGTAAATCCTATTTCAAATCGTAATGACAGTGAAGCTCCCCATACAAATTGTATAAATGATTGGCGTGGCATTATGTGAATAAAAAAACATTTTGTATCCATCATTAGCGATTCCATCTACGGGTGCATTATTGTTATCACTAAGATCTTGTAACATTAGAACTACACACTTTAATGCTGCGTTTTAATCTTGTTCACGATATCACAAAGAAAATATTTGTCTCACAGTGACTCCACGGCTTTTATGAGTTGACCCGTTGTTTTTTTTCTTGAACTTTTGACGTCGGTCGCGCGGTTGCTTTGACCGGACCACTAATAAAATGTTATGATCGTGTGTTTAACGCGTTCTCTGTGTGTCGGACCTTCCTTTTGACATGATCGTTATACCCCGGCTCCACCTTTGCGGTCGCCTTTTGTAATCCCATTGTAACAACATTATTATTGTGTCAATTAGAGGGCAATATAGTCTACAACTAAATCATGGCTAGTTAGAGGCGCTGGTACTTTTTTATGGTAACGGTTTGTTTATGCTCTTCGAAGTTTATTATGTCTTTTTTATCTTGTTTTAAGCTATTTTGTATACATATTTGACAAAGAAGTACATATACAATCTTTCGTACAATATGTTCAATTGACCATATAAGTTTCTCGAGTTTCGTATGTGAAACACAGCTATACGACTCTCCCTTTCGTTCTAAAACAAGGGGGGCGTGTAATCGGTATCAGTTCACAGGCCCTAGTTAAATAATAAGCGGCGAGGCGCCCTATAACTATAATCTTCTTTTATTTGGGCGCCGCAGCGCCTCCGGGCGAGCCGCCACAAAACTCACTAACGAGATGGAAAAAACACACGCACACATTTGCGCTATCGTGCCTGCGTATTGATGAATTTGACTTTGGATATAGGTTGAGATTTTGACCGTTCCCATAGAATCGCCTTTTGGTCAATATTAATAGTGAGGGGGAAACATCGATAGACGGAGTTATAACTAAAGCTTTATTGAACCAGTTACAAACTTGACATTGATTTGAAAATTTAAAACAAAATTTATTTTAGAGTAAAAAAATAACTGAAAAAATTTCAATGGTTATAAAGACACTTGCTCATCGCTTAGTCAAATAAATATTTACAACACGTGGCGAAAGCGTGCTCTCTCACATATTCAAAACATTGCATCCAGTGCCAAGAATTTGAGATAGGTAATATAGCAAATCTTTTAGCATTTCACTAAACGATGTTGTGGACATAGTTCAATTAAACGCAAATATCGTAACAGATTGTATTGTTAGTCACTGACAACATTACTGAGTCATACATTGAGTCAAAACACTGAAAACTGTATGAAACTGTTACTGCTGTGAGTAAGACCACATACCTGTAGAGTTATGTCAATTTCATTATTTGCTTTTGTTAAGTCATTGATTTGTCTATCTTAATAGGAAATTATTAGGAAAAGTGACGACATGGTCCAAGGTGGCGTGATACGCCGAGATTACGAACAAAAAATATGAAAGCGTTTCTAGTTGCTTCAATAACGACGTAACGCGACGATATGTTGATTCTTGTTGGTTGTTGTTTATCATCATCGCCTGGAACACATTCACTGATAAAAATAAGCTCTCCTAGAACGCCATTTTAAATAGTGTTCACGTACTTGCCTCATTCATGCAATAGCTCCCCATGGGTTTGACCAGATCGTCGGTCCACCCAGTGAAGGGTCAGCCTATGCTGTATGCTGTATGGGTCACTGCTCAGAGAACGTTTCTTCCCCATCGGTTGTAAATTCTGTCAGCGATGTAGCCTGGCTATTGCCATATAGCTATATTTTAGCACTATCTGTAATGTGGTAAAGTCAAGTCTTGAATCTTAATGTGAAAAATACCTTGTGAACATTTTGGTTGATTTTATCGTTTTTATCACGATGGTTTTTAATGAGTTGACATCTGTTTCGATTGAACCGTTGACCTGTTTTAATTATTCGCTTTTTGCGTATATGCGACAGATTTGTAAACATTTTTGGAGAATTTAGTGATAAGTGATGCCTAACTAATGATAAGTAACGCACGGGCTATTTGTTTACGTATTTTTTATCCTAACTTCCCTCTCTGCTTTCGTCCCATCGACTCCATTTCCTTTCTCTACCCTCTTTCGCCATTTCCCCCCTTCTTCTCCCTGCCGCTATAACAAGTGTTTGATTTTTTTTATTATTGAATTTGTAATTTAAAAGCAAAAGTAGTAAAAGATTTTTTATCAAAGATGACTTACATCGTTAAGGAAAATGACATGCAAATCAATTCGCTCTAAGGGGTAAAAATGTTAAAATAGACAGGTGAATACCAACGAGTTACTGAGCCTTAACGAAAAAAATGTGTCAATCACACATCAAGTTATTACCTTATATGCATTTTAACGCATTCATGGATAACGAGTCGTCTTCTTACTAATGATTGTGTGGTCAAATGCAAACTTATCGTAGGTGAAAAAGTTAACTGACGTTTGCGAATGCCCGCTGTTCTGGATCGTTAGTAAATAATTCCATTTATGACATAATGAAGTTATTAAGAATAGACACCTTTTCTTGTTAAAAACAACGATATAATTTATGTACCTATGGTATATAGACAACCTAAAAAAGCTTGACAATTTTCAATTTAATTATTTCAGAATCATGTATATTAATATGAAAAGAAAAACAAGGTTTTTATTTTACATTTTCATATTCGTACAACAATTTTATTAGTGATGCACGCAATCTTATCGATAGATTGAGGTTATGCCACAATCAGGAGCTTTTGAAGCCGTCATTAAATCGGTCGAATTACAGTGGCACCTTTAAATATGTCGCATTAGTGATTCACACAGGTTCAGTGGACAATTAGCAAAGGCTGTCCACCTCTGGGCCGCGTTGTATTTATTCATCGGATGTTCATCGATTACCATAATCGATAGCAACGCGCGTGTCGCATACGGAACAACGCGGTTCTTACAGTTGAATGAGATGCATCGAAATATGCTTTTGTTCCGGTTCAGTCTGAGATTAACGCCACCTATTAATGAGACAGTAGTCGATTGCATAACTTAATTATTGATGGACATTGTCACATCACTACTCAAGTCCATCTATCTAGGCTAACTAAACGTTTCCGTTCAACTGTTTTTTTTTTTGGTTTGCAATTCAGTAACGCGTTCAATACAAAATCTCTTTTTTACCCTACCCATCTGCAGTATTGTTATGATAAATTATCGATACTGTCGCGGTCTGAATAAATTTATAATCAATAAAAACTAATATTAAAGAATACTTTATAATAGTTGTATATAAATGTTGCATAAAATTATTAGTACCTAGTTACGAGGTAAAACATTAATAAAGGAAAGAAAGAAACATGAAACAAAGCAGTAGAGACGAATGCATTATCCCATTTCTCATTTTGCTGTGCACAAGTGGCTAATATCGAAAAACTTCTTCCAGAATACGTCAACGTCTGTGCAGCCGTCTGCTTGCTTCTGCTCGTTGGTGGACTCTCCCCCTTGTCGTCGGCAGCACCGCACCGCAGCCGCACTATGGACCGCCAGCGAAGACAGACCGGCGAGAACCGCTTATGGGCCAACCCTTGCGATTATGATGACTCTGGTGTAAGTACAATTACAGTTCACAGTTCGCGTGTATACATTCCTACAGGTCATACGCTGCATGCATCATCAACAGCCTAAGTCTTCTGCTAAGCGTAGGCTTTGAGCGACTGCTTGCCTCTTGTATCCATCGGGTCCCCGCGGTTCTGACCTGGATATCGGTCCACCTAATGAACCTGAACTTATCGGCTTAAGGTTATAAATAACCAGGCTCAATAGCACCACATAAACGTTAACCATGTGGATGGAGTGGAATGCATCAATAAAAAAATAGGAGTAGCAAAAGGGTTCAAACTGTATTATGGTTATATTCATTGAAAAAAAAAAGAATCTTCATTCTTCACCTTTGTTTGCTGCCAGCAAATATACAAAAACAAGATTTTGCAGTTGTATTGGTTATCCGCGACTCTAACTATAAAGGAGCTTTAAGCCTTTCTCCGATCTCGTACCATTACCTCTAGATATTACAATAATGTTTACATTTTTTATTTTTTTTTATTTGTCCTTCCAGTCAGAATCAACGCCGTCAGCCAAAGACGTCAAGGAGATTGCGTCTAAGCTGGTCGCGCAAGCAAAGAACGCCCTCGCAGCAACAGCGAAGTACAAAGATACATTCGTAAGTACACTTTACGATTCTTCGCGAAGGTCTTTCTTCGCTTTCATTGATTGTTTCCACGTCGCAGCTCGGGCTCTGTATAGTTATAGTATTCGCGAGGTTGATTTGTATGCCCGCCGCGTGCCGCTAAATGAACGGACGAGGCTTGCGGTCGACCAATACCAATAAAACTTCGTACTAACGTCGACGCATACCGTCGCATATACGCAGATATTATTGATTTATGAATGAGAGTCTGCGGTACACTTCCGTCTCGCAAGGGAAGCTACCGATGACGTACGGTTGATCCGCGGTGAATAGGCAGCACTGTAGCAATGGCTAGACCTGAATTTCTAATGATCATCTTTGTGTGGTCAAAGTCCATATAGATATAGCAGCAGGTTGTTTATAAGGCATCCTGCATTTGAATTTGTGTTCGTTTTTATTGAAATAATAAAATTGAGAACGAAAATAGAATTTAAAAATATGTAAATGTTTATAATTAAGTAGCACAATGATCTTATCGCTTAAAGTAATTTGTCTCAAATATTGTGAGAGTTTTGGTTACATAAAATTAAAGTCAGAATACATTGTTATTTAAAGCTACTTGAAATATCAAGCGCACCATCGTGTCGGCGTGTTCACAGCAAATGATTATTGACCGTTCCAAAAATAAGTTTGCAAATTCACTTTTTGCCCAAAATTTCATGCGAAATGTGACCCATTAAAGATTCAGTGCGTGCACGTTTTCGGTGCTGTTTTCTCACCGCATTGAGGTGCAGTACGTCGTCTTCGCCAAGATTGCATCGGCAGGCGCCGGTTTTGCGTCCCAACGTCCGCTTGGCCGTTTCCTCCCTTTTAAAACGGAACACCGTATGCAGTTACTGAGCTTTGTTTAGTAGAAACACTTCACGCCATCAAAAGACTTTGTTGCATTGTATACGAATTTATGTATTATGTAACTTCAATATATGCACGACCTTTAGAGAAAACTCAAAGTAACCTACCTTGCATTAAATGCATGCCTAGCTCGCTTATACGCCCGAGCACATATTACGATACATTTGTGTGTTAGTGTGGGTATATCATGCACAGTCTGCTACAGTGTGCCACCAGAGCCGTTGCGCCCAATATACTGCGTATAGGTGTAGTATGTCTTTTTAATTATTGTTTTGCGCTGCATTTATGTGACGTAGCACTCATAATATAATATCCACAAAGCGGCAGTCTTAATTAGGTACCTATACGACGCCTAATTGATATTGTATATAATTTCTTCAAAAACAAATTCACTGTGCAGTTGGTTGATTTTTAAGTCAGATTAAAAATGATTCGTGCAGTAAAGTAAAAACGCTTTTGTGCATAAGATGTAGGCTTAAAAAAATTTGAGGTAAATAATAAAGTACCTGTGGTCGAAGTCGCAGACACTTCAACCTACATTTTAAGAATTCGTAAAACATTCACGAATGATAAGAAACAAACGTTTAGCATGTTAATACAAGTATTCACGCGACGGTTCTATCATTCCAATCCAAGGAATATAATAATTTCCGAATCGGAAGTAAGGTGGCCCGATCAACGAGAAATAATGCCATGTCGATGTCGCGCCTCGAATCATTTATGGACGTCTATTCACCACTACACTTGACGAAATTTTCGTATGACAACTCGTAAAGGATACATTTCGGGGGTAGGGTATCGACGTGATCGATTGATCAGGTATTGAACGGTCGATGGTCAGGGAACAATAGCTTGGCATGGTGATGCGTCGGTGTGGTACCGACGTCGATGAGGTACGGTGGCATTGTAATAGGCTCGACAGTCGTAACGACGGCGACGTCCTGTCCGCTGCCTCCTCGTAAAACGACATTATCGACGCACAGTAGCCGGAACGAGGTACAGGACGGTGCGTGTACGCGGAGAATACTGATTGCGCATTAGTATTGCGCGACACACCTGCTCGACGATTTTTTTCTGTCTCTCCCCTTAATGTCGGTCATTCGTTACTAATGTATCATATTTATTGCGATACAACTAGTCGCGAAACGGTGGCGATGAACCGCCATTGTTACCCATTTACAAGGCCGTTTACTTTGTTTGATCTTCGCCACCTCACCTCTTTGTTCTTATGTTTTTCGTGCATGATCTTGATAGTATTAGTCATACGGGTCGCGCGGAGATAAAGTTCTAACGTTAAAATATAAATGATAGTATACCCCAAATAAATCAGACGGCTACATCTGTCGTCGAGCTCGTTCCGTATACATAATAACTGGCCGCGTTGTACTAAGAACGCAATAACAAATTCAACGAACTCTACCGGTACCGTACTGTGTGACTCGCAACTGGCCACCGTGTGAATGTGTCATAACACTCATGCTTTTGACCATGCCGGTGTCATATAATCGCATCAAATTTTCGACAGCGGAATTCCACTTGCCTTTAAAAAGTCCTCATGTACCTTTTGAAGGTAGGTAATTATAATAAACAAAGTGAGGATTCGCGATGTAACTTGATCGGGTTGGACGGTCGCGCCGTGCCGCGGCATGCCATCGATGCCTCGTGTGTAATCGTGCTTATCTCGCAATAGCGAAGTACATAAACATTGAATTACATAGAGTTTCATACAATATGCGACACGTATTACATAGTGCGATAGCGTTGTTCACTGGCGACAGGCTGTCTGCGGCCGTTGGGTGCGCACGTGTGCCGTAAATACATCAATGTGCGCGTCCGTGTGGGTGCTTGTTTATTTGATAAGCCTCCGATGTTCAGAGCTAGGCATTCGGATGCTAAGTCGACGAATTTCTCGTTTCGACGCCCACCCATAGTAACACCGCGAATGCTGCAGTAATCGATTCACGATAGTGCATATTGGAATATTTTATTGCGGTTTTCATGGTCCTTTAATCTTAAAACGGCTGCAATATGATCGTCAAAGCCCGTGGGCTTTTAACGAAGTCTACCGTGGTATAGCTTAAAAGATACTTATCGATACAGAATCTATCAAAGTTCATTTTTAATTTCAATATTCAATAATCCATAAATATGAACTTAGATGGAGAACCTTTGCCTAGCAAAGGTCCACCATCTATGTGGGATTATTCTGGTAAAATGAACATAGACAATATTTATCCCACCTAAGGTCACAAAGTAGGTATCGCCATTTTTAATCAGACACATTGCAATTTTTTTCAATTCACTTTCGGCTATCAATGATGCAACACTATTCATATTTAGTGTAACATAGCGAGGCGACGATTCGGATATGTGTTATGGACCGGACGCGCACCTGCGCTCCGTGGTCTCGGTACCTATGGTCCCTACCATACATTCCTATTGATATTACCACCGTGGCATTCCTGTAGTTTGTACTGTTAGTATGAAAATATGTTCTTGGGAAGTGTGCACATCCGTACAAAGTTAAGATTTAAATTCTTGATAATCTTATCGTGTATTATTCGTAGAGCCACATTTCTAAACGTGTTGCGTAGTAGGTATGCGGGTAGGTACTCATTTAATCGATTTAACTGTATATTAAGCCCGGCTTCATAGTCAATGATGTTTCATTGACTATGAAGCCGGGCTTAATCTTTGTGTAACATGCTTGAAATCAGCAATGTCAGTACTATCTAAATTTCAAATCCTACTTGGAAATTTTGGAAAGGCCCTCCCTTTAAAACTGATAAGTTTTATCGATAATGATTTGTACAATACAATAATTTTTGGGGTTTTGTCACGTTAATACGCGTTACCAAATTAACAGTATTGTTAATGTCCACAATAGGGACGGTCAAAATACCATCTGCTTTGGTACCGATTAATTGCACCTTGCTATTTATTTTTGAGTTTTCTTTGCATTGATTTAAGGGTGTGTTTTGGTTGGACGTATCATACGACAAAGCGTCAAATTTTAATGACCTAACTGAATTAAGTACGTTAAATATCTTCGATGGAGGCACACCTCCGGTTTCGGTCTCATCTTACATACGACCTTCGTTTTCTGACACTCTTTGATTGATCAAACGGACATTGGTATCGAAGCTGAACTTTTATTTTTAATTAAAATTCTATGCCAACTTGCCAACAAAACATTCATGATTAATTTATTCTACATAATTCTGAAACTTCCATAGTGGAGAGAGTAAATACATTCCATCATGATGTTTGTTACACTTTAAAACAAATACACAGTAGGTGTCTGAAAGTTGTAACGACTACTTTCTATCTACTGACTAGACCGCCTTCATATTTTTTTCTGTGACAAAAAAGTAAAGGGAAGAACATGGTTCGACCTACTTTAAGAGGGAATATTGTTTATGTTAGCAAGATAAAAATCACCAACTTACGAAGACCTCAGTGCTACAAGATTTATTTATAGCTTTGATGGGTTTATTTTAAACGTTAAATAATTGATCATCATCTGACCGAGTGAACGAACTATGATGTAGGTATTGTGATTACTACAATTTTCGCCGAAGATAGTTTGTGCATGTGGGTGTTTTAATTTCATTTATATAGGTGTTTTTATCTCATCGTGTTTTCATTATTGATTATAAGTCTCGAAGTATGAGTCGTAGTAATAATTGAGTCACTTGTAAAATTAATGTACCCAATTTTCACTTAACTTCTACATGTTCAGCAATGTTTTCTCAGTAACAAATTATAAACAAGTTTATAGGAACAGTAACCACTTGAAAAAACTGACTGAACTAATACAGAGATCGTTTTGAACGACTGTGGAGGATCGCGAGCCGGTTCCTTATTTATACCGTACCTCCAGGAAATTGACACTCTATCCCTCTTTCCGTGCACTGTTTTCCAGAAAGTCAATCAACGATCATTAGCTGGTGACATCTATTTCAATCTTTCAAAGAAATTAACGGTTCTAGATGACTCACTTGTCTCACTGGTTGATAATGCTCTCGGTTTTTTAATTAACATACTGAGTTAGTGACCGTGAGCTTGTTTATTTAATCTTCATATGCAAGAGGAAGTTCGAGGTCTTTATGAATGAAAGTCGTTGATAGAAAAATAAATGATGAAATTATTGTATCTAGTTATGCAAAATATATGTTAATCAAATAAACGCAATGAAATGATGCTTATTTTTAGGTATACCTAAATAAAAAGCTATTTTTTAATGATAGATTATATACCTAGTATTTTAGCATAATGTAATTTTTGAATAAATATTATTATTATTATTATTTATTTATTACCTAGTAGTAGGATGTAGTTTTGTCAAACTTGCAGAGATTTTTATGTCAGTAAATACCTGATCGAAGATTGATAAAGATATTTAAGTCTTTCCTTGGAAGTTAGTACGAAAAGCTATGGGCAGTTATATACAGAAAGACTAGATCCGATTGTATAATATGTCACACTTCTCATCATCATCATAATCAACAGTCTGAAGACGTCCACCGCTGAACATAGGCCTCCCCCACCCAAGCGGCACTTTGAGCGGCTGTTTGCCTACTGCATCCACCGGCTCCCCGTGGTTTTAACCAGATCGTCGGTCCACTTAGTAAAAGGCCAGCCTACGCTGCGTCTTCCAGTTCGTGGTCGCCACTCTAGAACCTTTCTTCCCTACACTCATACTTCTAAAAGTTCTAAATGCTTGTTGATTCTACCCATATTGGCTTTATTTTCAAAACTGTCTCCGCTTGTTTCAGGCAAAGGAACTGCACAGCTACTCCAGCTTCGACGCATTGGTTCGCGTGTGGAACACGTACGACTGGCTGCGCAAATTCTCTTGGTTCAGAGACGAGGTTCTACCAAAGGAGAAAGCGCTGTACTCCACGGTGTCTGATGAATACATGAAAAATTTGATGGTCAGTATACATAATTTATGGATCGCTTTGATAGCATAAAAACGCATAAAAATTTACATTTATAAATTCAATTTAAATGTCATTAGTATGAATGTGAAGCTCTTATTTAAATTCAGTTCTGCTTAATCCTGTACTAAATTATAATAAAGGAAACGTATCTGAAGGTCGCTTTAATCAGATTACCATTATCATTCAAGCTTTAGAACAATCACACACGTTGGCAGATCGTTCTCTAAATGAAAACAATCATCGAACGGCGGCAAATTCGCTGATGCCCAAAACGTGCATCCGTAAGGTTTTTCAATCGAATTCGTGGAATCGACATCGTCGGTGGCTCTCATTGTTGTCCACCGTTCGACGTGAGAACACAATGGTTTCGCAACGTTGACATTACCATCGATAGAAATTTGGATGATAATCGACCGTCAGTCGCAATTATCTGATCGTAATTTGGCAATCAAAACTTGAAAGAACACGTAGAGGTGTCACTTCTTTATCTATCCAAATTTAGGTATTGCTTCACTGTTTCAGTTTTTGTCACCATTTATATCACTCTGACCGACATAGTTCGTAGTATTTTACTATTTCTACATTGATAATATTAAAAAATTGCTCGTAGCAATGTTACTAACGTTCGATCTTGTACTACCAATATGACATCATTATTAGCCTCACTTTGTAGCCTGTTCTACTATCAACATGTAACGTTTATATACGCCCAATTTCAGAGCGGATCTCAATTCATGATATTCTAGTTTTCAGTAACTTGTTTATGTAAATTGTTATCTAATCTGTGTATCTTTTTGTCCACAGATAAAGATAGATGACGTACTGCCCACTATGTACAAGGGTTTGAAAATGATTGTTGCTGGCCTGTACGCTTTTTCAAATCAGGGACTGAATGACGACATAATCTCTGATGGAACACTGAAGGAGAAAATTAACCAGACAATGCATGATGTTCGTGCTGTGCTCTGTTACTTTAGCGTAAGTATCTGTATTTTATTTCTCTTGTACTAAAATTATTTTCTTTACTTCATATAGTAGTAAAATAATAACTCAGATTTTTTCGGAACATTACATCTAATTATACATAGATCATATAACTTGAAAAATCAACTACAACTCTTCCGCCACTCCTTCAGTTGATAAAAACTAAGACTTGAGATTAATCAAGTGAAGTCACGTATTAAATTTTAAATAAAAGTTGTATAATTACTTAATTTTTATCTTTTTCTTTATTACAGGATATAATGAAAGCTCGCAACCTTGAAATAATTCCTCTGCCAGACTCCGAGATCCCAGAATTTACACAGGAAGACAAACTATCCATCGGACTTCTCCTCTATAGAGACACTCTCAACTACTTGGAGTACCTCACGCAAGTTTTCCAGAAGTTCTCCGAGCAGGGCTAGGCACACTGTTTGGTCGTACTTGACCTTGTTAACCATAGAAAGATAACTTAATCGTCATTTATATGCGTGATTTTTGGTGAGGTTATGCATTTTAGATGCTTATATAAAAAAAACTATAAGTAGACAATATTTTCATGAGAAATGAGATATAGATATTTTTAGTCATACATTTTTATTGCATTGAGTTGAAGTTTATGAGGATTATGAGGCTGTAGATTTTAGTATTTGTTATCAATTGCAACTTTTAATACCTTTAGCCGTTCTTGAGAATGAGGGTCAAATACAGACAGACATACTGACAACAACGAGTTCTATTTTTTAAACTGCTAGGGAACCTTTTGTAGTGATTTTGGTAATATCAAATATCGGGGAATATTGAAACACAGGGCGAATTATGTTATCTTTGTATGGTTAGAACCGCAAAGAATTCTCGGAAGAGCAACTGCAAGTCTGTGACAATTTATAATTATAATCCTTGGTACTTAATAAATGTAACCTAGCTTAGGTTGCGTTCGAGGCAGGTTCTGTAAGTTTGCTCTTCTGTTAAGTTAGCGTCCAAGACGCTCTTTTTAGTGAAACCATTTACATCTTTGGCTGTTTTAGAGAATAAACGTAGTAAAATGTCTTTGCCATTACATTGCCATTTTGGTCTAGAACGAATTAGTTCCTTATTGTTGTAAATAGTGACGAATTTAAAATGTGTTATTTATTATCAGCTGATTGATTAACGTTCTAAATTTCCCGTTTATCCTAGTCAAGGTCTTAACTTATTTATTTCTCGAATAACTCCACTGTAGTTTCAATTTCTTAAATGAATTATTTAATTTTAGATTTTTTAGTATTAGACTTCATTCCACCATTTTGATTGATGCGGAAATTGTTGAGCTGTGAAGGTGTATCAGGATCGTGAATTGTGATTGCAACATCAGTTGCGTCGGAGAATATGCTTGTTTTTTGACTCGCTGTGTCGAGGCATTGCGAATAATTTTAATTTGTACATTCTTATTCCTACTTTCTTTAGTATTACTTGACTATTTGTTGACTATTTATATTACTGTTACAAAATCCAATGAAATATGACTAGCTTTAATAGAGCTGTTAATTATATTATTGTAAAGTACAGAGCCAGTGTATTTATAACTTAATCATTATTTGTATAGTTCAAATAGTACCTATTTATAACTGTGGCAAACATTTCTATGTTTGTGGAATTAAATTATTATTATTATACTTACTGTGTCGTTTTTCTTCGCACCTTTATTAGCCCCTTGAGTTCCTAGCTCATTAGGTCTAGTTAGGCAATAAATACCAGTCGTTACCTAAAAGCTTATGTAGGTAATGTGACTGGTTATGTAGAGTTAAAGAATCTTTATGTAGGTACTCATCGGACCGGTCAGCAGGTAGTCTCTTGAATTGGTATGCGGAATTTTCATCTATGACTATTCTGTAGGTACTTCGGAAAACACGTCGATCTTAGTCTTACTATCTATAATAAAATTATCTATTCTGTGTTCTGGGATAGTATCTAAACATTCTTTTGCTTCTGGATCTGCTTACCAGATACAGGGATGTCTCCTGATCTCCTTTGAGGTAGCAAACTGAGACTGCAGGAGATTGATCTGGGCTTATTGTAGTTGGTATAATTTTATGTTCAAATAAGTGGAGGAGTAAAATCTACGATTCCTCGTAGATACATTTTTTTTCTGCGAGATATAATCCGTAATGAAGAGGTCCGGTCCACTGGAGAAGTAAAGTGACCGACATAGCTCTTAGAATTAGCTGAAGCTGCAGTGGACAGGCCAAATCACTCGTAGACAGTTGACAACTGACGCAGAAAAAGGGTTCTCGAGTGGCGACCACGAATCGGAAGACACAGCATAAACCAGCCCCCCACTAGGTGGACCGATAATCTGGTGAAAACTGCGGGGAGCCGATGGATGCAGGAGACGAGCAGCCACTCAAAGTGGCGTTCTGTTGGGGAGGTCTATGTTCAGCAGTGGATGTCTTCAGGCTGTTGATGATGATTACGATGACATTGTTTTTGCGGGCATTGCCCGTGGTCCATCTTCTCAGTTCACCTAGTAGGTGGACCACGGCACTTCATCTTGTCCGTGGTCCACCTCAGTTTACCTGCATTAGTAGGGATACTTTGGAAATAATCTGTCAATCATTTGAACGACGTCCACTGCTGATCCCATAAATAAGCCATTTTGCACGCATATCATAGTTGGGGTTTTTCCATAACCACGCTTGGCATAGGTCTTGGTGATCGCAAAAGATTTGAATGTACTGAAGAGCCGGCTCTTACCCTGATGCCGGAACCACACGGACTGTACTTAATAATTATGCAAAATATAAGAACCAACCATATGAAATTCAATTTTATTCCTATACTTACACTTTTAAAATTCTGATAGCATTGGAAGCATACTTAGATACATTATTATGATATAGTGGGCATAGCTATCTAAGGTCAGTATTATATACAGAACGACGCATATACGATTTCTATAATCTAATAAAATATATTTCCATTTAAACTAATGTCATAGTAATAATGGGCGCGTTAGTAAAAGTTGCTTAGCGTCTTTAGCTCGACGAAGAAGTCATACAATCTTTAATGGCTTTACCCATCAATGTGGTATTGAACTGAACATCCACGCTTGCTGAGACTGCGAAGGTCGATAGAGACGAATGGCAAACGGTTCCAAAAGGTAATCGACAATCATCTATAATATTGGTTGAGATTATAGATAATTGCAATGGATAAGTCTTCGTCCATAGTGAATAGGTGAGGGACATACCCATTGCTTCGAAAAAGTATATCTAAAACAGCGGCCTTATTTAATGTCCAACTCATAATCCTCACTAAAAATAAAAAACAGCGTCCTCAGGCAACACAAACATAATGCCACTTATCACTGTGGCCGCTCGTATTATTGTACACATTCCACCATCACTTCCCATGCGTCCACACTGGAAACAATTTCGTATCTTTACACAACGCATTCACGATGCCGACCATATTTGCATTGGTGACTTGTACGACAAATTAGTGCGCTATGGAAGCTGAAAATAGTAAAAAACATACTCACACATCACCTCTACGTCAAACACGTAAGGTTTAAAACAGATCCATTTCGAGAGCTACTGATCAAGCGATTTGTCAAACGTTGCCGTATTTACTTTATATGTTAGTGCGGATGTAATGCGTCGGGAGCAGTCTAGGTGTTAGCTCGTCGGAAGAATCAAAGTTAAGGACCTCCTACAGTAATGTAACGAATTGAGAATTTGGTAAACTTGCTCTATATTTAATTTATAAGTTTTTAATTTCTGATTCTCAAATAAAGGCTGATGTTTTGTTAGCAAATTGGCAAATAGAAATAAGAGTTTTATAGGCTGTCTTGTTATTAAGAAAATACTATAAATACATCAGCCTAAATCACTGTTGCACATTTATTATTTTGCTATTACGCCTATTAATAGTTGTTTCTCAAAAGATGGGTCTTGCAATCATTTTATTACTCTAAACTGTAATAAAAATAAAAATGGAGCTTTTACTATGAATCCACAAGCGGATGGCGTATTATAATATAAGAGATGCCTATGCATTATAGACGTGATGGGATATAAAAACTGTCGACGATGATGCTGCAACTTTACATGCATGGTTTCCATTTATCTCATCTCTAAAAACCATCCCTTAATACATCACTTAAATCATATATTTACATGTCATTGCTCAAGGCTACTTCAACATTACCCAAAGGTACGTCTCGCAACTCAGATTCCATATCTTTTAGTGGGTATTAGCGCTAAAGACTCATCTTACCTTCGACGACAGAACTTACCATCGCCAACGTCATGGCTGTGTAAATAATATTTACACATTAACAACCAAAACTCATTGAAAATGACCTACCACATTGTGTATAAAGTTGCGTCACATTTTTTTGAGTAAAAATATTTTGGTGGGCTAAAGCAGATTGTTTTGAATTCTGTAAATTCATTATTAGGCACTGTAATAATGGGGTGATCTGTGAATGAAAGATAGTGGGAATTTGATGATAATTCAACCCTGTTATTTGGCAGCCGTGATGCTTAATAGCAATAGGGAAACGATATTCATTCGTAAACGTAAAAGTTTTCTAAGCACTAAACTATTAAAACCCATTAACATCTTTAAGGAATCGATTGATAAATTGTTATTATTGGGTAGTTCATCAAACTTTTCGATTCTGCTAAAGCTAGAAGTCACCAAAGTCTTACACTTGCAACAAATAGCTAACTAAAACCGCAATAATTTACCTAATTAAATTATAAAACTAGCTACTATTTAGGAAATTAAATCTCCTATTACATTTTTTACTGAACCCTTAAATGTAACGAAATATTTTCACATTCGTTTAACGATCGTCCGTCGGCGACCACAATGGCGTTTAGGGCGCACCGAACGCTCATGCGCTCTTTATCTCTCTCACGTTCCCTTGTTTTATTTATTAGAAAGATTTATTATTTACCACGGGGCTCGCACACGTTGTGTCACGAATCTGGGACGAAAAAACGAGGGTATGTTAATGTGCGCCCTTCGCACGTGACAATCTGGTTTTTTTCATCGCCCGAGTCACTTTGTAAAGGACAAACGTAAGCAAACACCGCGCGTCACGCAGTATTAGCGCGGTTGTAAGCGTAGCAGCCACGCCTTTGCGTGCAAGGGTGCGCACGCGCAGAGATGTCAACTTTGCACCTACTAAAGCTATGAGTGTAATTTAAAAAAAGGATGATAAATATTGTTATTGTTTGCAATAGGAGATAAGCACTGAGAAAGTTAATGCGGTAACAATTTTCCACAATATTATTTTGCTTGTAGTGCTAGTGCTAGTTTAGCAATACCCATGCCCTTAACATAACCCCTAAACCATGATAATTCATGAGCATTAACTTAACTAAAAGTTAAAGTTACAGTCATTGGTTAAAACATCAGGCCCCTGTTTCATAATGCGACAAATCATAACAAACCTACAATATGATTGACAATTATCAGTCACGTATAAGATTTTTGTTATATGAGGCGCAGGTTTGAAGTATTCGACTGAAGACTCCATACTCCATGAAAATGGGCATCTTTATTGCCTGAACACTGGTCGAGTTATTCGACTAAAATTATGTGAGCACTAGCCGTTTACTAGTTGTAGTTATTCGACTGACATTTGTAGGTTTATTATGATTTGTCACTTTGTGAAATAGAAGCCAGATTATTATATAGATAGATATAAATATATAGCGCTAAGCCAAACGTTGTTCCAAGTTTATCCAGAATATCCAAGACGAGTAAATTATAGGCATGCGTGTTACGTTTTCACTACTCTAAAAAGAAGAAAGGATAAAAAGAAGAAATAGGGAGAATAACGGAGAAAAGTGGAGAAGAGTGGAGAGAGTGGAAAATAAAAGTTGTGCCGATGAGGAGGAAAGGTTCTCGAGTTGCGACCACAAGCCTGAAGACGCACCATAGGCTAGTCCTTACTATGTGATGTACTGATGTACAAGAGAAAAGCAGCCTCTTAAAATAGCGCTCTAAAGAGGAGGCCTATGTTCAGCAGTGACTTTAGGGTGATGATGATTATGACTTAACTCAAATGAAAAGATATGGGAATCATTATGCTAGCTAGTCTATAGGAAAAGTCGTGCGAGTCGTGAATGTGTGTCCGGAGTATAGGTGGGAATGAGTCTCGGTAAGTCGGTATCCGAAAGAAAAGCTTCCTGTTGAGATAATTTTAATGCATGCAAGTCGTCTTTGATTTGCAGTGCCGCCAGACTGGGTCGTGATGACCCTTGCTCTGGGATGGTACACTTGAAATGAGAGCAGTTGAAATTTTACCAAGATGATGTTTTTGGAGGTGAATGAAACTACTATGGTTGTTTCTTATAGTAGTAGGTACTTATATAATCTTACTCTCTTCCCCCCTTTCTTTCTTCTTCTTTCTTTTTTTCTGTTCTTCCTTCGTCCTAATTTTAAGCTTTTCCTCTTTTACTTTACTGTCATCTCGTTTTATTTCTTTCTCTTCTTCTTTCGGTCTTAATCTCTTTTTCTTCTCTTCTTTTTATTCAAATAATCAGAGATCTAAATCTCTGATTATTTGCATAGAAATGTCATCAAAATCGGTTTCGGAAGTTTTAAATCAAAATAAATATTGCAAATAGAATATATTATGGATGATAGTATTTAATTTCTCATGATGAAATTAAGGCAATTGAAGTCGCTTTAACCTTCTTTTTAGGGAATATTTTTATTAAGAATTTACTTCTCTCTATCGATAGCTATATAGTATTATATTATCTGTGGCTATAGTATTTCCCAAACTCTCTCGACATGGCATAACGAAATAACTATACCTAACCTAAATGATATGCAAAACTCAAGTAAAAGTCATCAATAAAGCACACTTATTTTGCACAGTGGCAGCTATGCAGAGTAGTCTTTTTACCCTTGAATCAGAAAGGTTCAGTCTACATAACCGCTAGTTTAAACAGAAGCACTAAATCACTAGTCGTGTGGCCTTACACTGAGCACACCTACAACTGTCTGGAATTCCCACTTCTTACGCACTTAATACCAAACATTATCGCGTTTATTAAATCTACTATGACCTATACAAAACCACAGGTCCGCCGTGACCGAGTAGGCAAATACTGCGACAAAGATGGCCAACAGTCCTTGTTTGATGTTATCTGTGTACTCTGCGAGCCCTTAAGCAAATAGAGCACTTGACACGGGATGCAAAAGTGTTACGTATAGAGTATGGCGGGTGCAAACACACAGCGAGTCACAGATTAGGTACTTAAGCTGACGCCACTTGGTTATTTTCAGATTTCATTAGGTCACTTGTCTGGGTGATTTTAGTTGAATAGGTTTTGTTGGTACTAGATGAGGCCCCAGCTAGGATCGGAATAAAACAGTTCCATACAGTCCCCTTGGGGACTAGGTTAAGAGATTCAAGTGGAAAAAGCGGGATATAATAGTTCTTAAAATGTTTAGTAACTATGCAGCAGGATTTGAAGCCACTTCTTCCAACTCGCCGGATTAATGCTCTCTCAATTGCTGAGCTATGGTCGCATTCCTCATTATACATTTGACTATTAAGTAATACATCACATCAACTGTTGGGAGACGTGCACTGCTGAACACAAGCCTCCGCCATAAAATGCCACTTTGGACGCTTATCATAGGGGGATTACAACACCGGAAGAGATGGGGTAGTCCTATTTGCAAACCGAGACCACACGGCTAAAGTAAGTAAATAAAAAGTAATACATAATTACGTGAAATTTCATGAAATAAAGATTGTAGCTTGGCATGACCTGTCACGTGTACATAATAGCTTCACCAATGACTGTTATATTTACTGGTAGTCCCAGTTTGGACCAGCCTAAACAAGAAAGTATAGAAAGGTTTCCTAAGTTTAATTGTTTTCATTTGTTACACAGTGGTCATAAACTTTATCAGGTGAAAGTATTTGAGTAATTACAGTTTATAGTCTAAGTATAGCTTTTCTATCAAGCCTTTTCCAAATTAAAAATTAATAAATACTCAACCAATTAAAAACAATCGACAAGTTTTCAACACAGTTGTCACTACCTTGATACACCAGTTACCAAATATCATCATATAAGTACCATATGTAATCGGATTGGCTATCAGTATTAATTAAACTTTTTTTATCTCTTGATCGGAAACGCACTTCATAAATGTGGGCTTCAAGTACAGGTGATCCTATTACCTAATACGGCAGCTCAGCTCACTTTCCCACACCAAAAGGAAATATAAAAACTTCAAGACTGCAATCGACAGTCATATCTCCAATAAAGAAGCAACAAAAACACGAACAATTATTATTATCCATATGCCAGACAGTTTTGACAACGCGTGATTTAAGCAATTAGCTTTTCGTCTCCTAAGGTCACACGAGTTCCGTTCAAAGAGAGATACGACCTCGGAGCGGCTTATTTTGAAAAGGGCGTAAACGCGTACATTTTCCTTATTGACATAAGACCTTTTATCTATATTGTGGCGACACCGCTCTCGAAACTAACAGGAAGTGCGGCGCATGCCTTTTCTCAGCGGCTGCCAACATTGGGCTCGCTTTTTCAGCAGCCGATTTTCTTGTTATAGTTTTGTAATGTTACATTTTATTACCGTTTTCATATACGTTTAAATTTACCATGTTTATTTTTTAGTAATCCTCATAGAGCTACGTAAAAGTGTTATTTATGAGAAGCCTACATACTCTTCAACGTATTTTAAACCACTTTTACAGTTTATTCTTCTTCAATTTTAATGTTTTTTTAAAATCTAAATCATACTACTTAATATTACCTATGCTTTAGATGTAGGCATTTCAACTGTTATGAGAGATGATAACTCTGTCGATAATGGTGACAGACGAGTTATCTTTAATTAATGCATGAAAATCTCTGTCTCGTTTTCGCTCATAACATTTTATGGCAGCGAGAAGTTGTCAGGACATATTAAGGATTGATAAAAAAAATACGTTTATGATGACTACAAACAACAACAAGCCACGGTAAACTAGAAAAAGAGTGATCTACTATGATATCAAGACTACTTCACGATGTCTCTTTATATGTATGTATTTACAAACAAAATGTATTTAAGTATTCTATCAGCTATCTGGTTCCATAGCAGGTACAAGCTTTGCTTAGTTTGAGGCTAAATGGCGCTGTGTGAAATGTTCAAACATATTTATTTATTTATTTATTTCCTTGGTCCATTCCACTATGATGACCTGGGTGATTGGGTGTCCTGTGATCACCCGTGAATGTAACCACGTAGGTGATCATAGTCGACCCCATTCAAATTATCAATTCGGTATCCTAAAATCACCGTGAAAATAAATAATAAACGGTTAGAACCACTGATAGCTCCGATACGTAGCTACAAAAGCGAATATTACTAGCCTAGTACCTAGTCTTAATAAATTGACAAGCCCTGCAGGGTTACTCTTGAATCCAATCCCAATTTCACTCTAATTCTAATCCGAACCAATCTCAATTCCAATGTTAAACAATTTGGTACTCTTCAACAAAATCGAGATCGAAATTGAAATCGGAAATGCAATCGACTTAATATTGTGACCCATAAAAGTACAACACTATGTAAGTGTTGCCATGCACACATAATAGAAAATATTATACCAAAATTTGTGGAAAACATGTAAAAACCTTATTAATAACAGTGATAAAAAATATATTACCATAAAACCTTCACTTTTGATGATATTTAGTCACTTTCAAAGAAATAAAAGCGGTTATTTACTGACGAATAATATCAAGAACGGCTGAATGAATAATGTCATTATTGACATCATGGTTGTCTAGAAAAAAAAACTAGTATCAATGTTCTGTGTGCTCCAGCTGTTTTTTTTTTTATATTTTGGCTCCACACATAGTGTATTTAGCCAGTGTCAAGTTTTGTAATTTTTCATCGTATTATGGAAATTTTCACTTAAAGTCAAGTCATAGTCACAGTCAGAGTAGTCATAGTCTAGTCTAAGTCATAATCCAGTCTAAGGCATGCCCTAGTAAAGTGGTGGCAACTTTACTAGAGGCTTCTATGGAATTTTGGAAGCAATACGAAAAACCACGTTTCACTACATTATATCACTTGCCCACACTCATGCTCGTAATTCAGCACTTAATGCGTAAAACACCACCAATTTTAAACATTAACACTGGAAAAAGCATAAGTTTTGTAAAATAATACAATGCACCGACGTGAACTTTTCCGCGTTCCCGCCAAAACTCCGCTCCAGCTGTTGTTTAGCGGTTTTGTTTTCAAGATTTGAAGTATTTGGTTGGAGATATTCGTCCGTTCTAACAGGAAAGATTATGAGTAGGCCAATCTACCAGCAGCTGGAGGCTCTAGCGGATTTCCTTGGGGACAATCCAGGGATAGCAAAAGGTCTGTTGCGGTCCGCCCATGGCAAATACGAGACAAAAAAGAAATGGGACGACAGAAATTACCAATTCTGTGATGCTATGTAAGGCAACTATTAAAACAGGCCTACAAGTTCAAAAAGTTGGAGGAGAGAGACTTCTCGTAAAAACACCACGCATGAAAGAACTACCACCTATATTTACAAACCTCGTATCTCGAGGACATGTCACTACGACGAGTAGGCTTTGCCATCAGAGGCTCTAAATCGCCACATATGACCTCAAAAAGGTCTTTCGTCACTCTGTAACATTTCTTTAACTCGTTGTCGTTCATGGCAAAAGCTTTCTCAGTGTGTCGCGCCATTCTTCTTAGGTTTCGACGTTGCCTTAGATCTTCTCTATGTGCATTGTCCAAAATATCAAAAATAAGAGCTAAACGTGCCATTTTACTTCCGAATTGCTTCCGAAACCACTTAACACAACACACTCGAACGCAAAAAAGTTAACTTTTGAAAGGTCTGAAAATTCTATCGCAAACTCTACTTCAAACTCAATTTGCCAATGTCAAATCGCGTCAAGAGTACCGAAAAAGCGGATGGTGTAGAAATGAGTCGATTCCATTTAGTTCCGTAAAATTCCACGGACAAAGATTCCAATCGTGCGCTAGTATCGGATTCAAGAGTACCAAATGCTACGATTTCGTTCCAAATCCCAAATTACGATTGAAATCGAGTGTCAAGAGTAACCCTGCTGAACTAGGTCTGCACCAAATAGATAGGTATTAAATGTAATTAACTTACACTATATGTACACTTAGATGTAAACACGAATGTTTCCAATAACCTTTCACAAAGTGTGCTGTTGTTTGACTTTTGTTCATTGCATATAGCTATTTAGTAACCGGATTTTTTTTTTTATTTCAAAACAAAATTTTAGTATAATTTAAATAAAAAATCTTACACTCATAAATTATCAAAAAGACCCTTGGCAGAGGGCAATGTTCCCAGAAGGCTGGCTGCATTGCCACGCTGTATGGCAATGCTGATTTTTTGTGCAAAATAAGAGCCAGCCTTCTGGTCACTGGTCGCCTCCACCAAAAGTTTTGCCATGTCCCTATATATTTCAAAAGCGCCTGGTCCCCACGGTCCCATGGTTTCTACCCCAAACGGCACAAACATGTATCCTCTGTCAAGGCTTCCATATTTGCGCCGTTTGAGGTTTTCAGCTTTAGCAGCAGCGCTACCAGCCTGATTTTTAGTTTCGGGAAGATGGGACGGTGCCATAGCATCGACACAAGTTTAGTAACCACAGTATAAACTACTACCATAGACTTAGTAGATATGGCATATTATGTGACTACTACACTTAACAATTTTTTTTTTAAATTTAATTATTAGTCTATGATGAGTCTCATACGCTCATAGTCGCACAAAAAGCTATGGAGAGAGCTATATGTTATAGCTATGCACGGTGTTTCCCTGCGAGATAAGATCCGAAACGAGGAGATCCGCAGAACTAAAGTGACAGTTAGAGCACTTTGAATTAGCAAGTTGAAATGGCAATGGGCAGGCTACATCGCTCGTAGAACTGACAACCGATGGGGAAGAAAGATTCTCAAATAATTGTGCTTCACACTAGAACTAGCTGTAACTAACCAATAATGGGTAGTTAGCTTTTTCATCAATCATAGTCTAAAATGAAAAACATTGCCTTTTTTACCTATTGTATCCAGTCAACGAGTAGGTCAAAAATTTCACAAAAGAGGAAAATGCATATCTGTCGAATTTTTACTTTGTAGTTGTTTAAACCAGGTTTAAACACCGACTTTTACAAAATATCTTATCAAACACCAGAGACCAAAATATTACAAGTTTAAAAAGTTTTATGGATCGTTCGCAACGCTATCACGGTCATCAACAACTAAACTCAATACCCTTTTAGGCCAAACCTCCGGAAAGAGTAAAATTCTTCATCGCCAGACATCTCAGTTGGCATTCTCACGATTTCAAATTACAATGATCAAAACCTATGAGTCAACCGGTCCACTTGCACGACAATAATTGAACATACGATTAATGTAGCGTGTAATTTTACCCGGACATAGGCGCAGTCGAAAAGTCCCGGGCTTTTACAGAATCCGGATCCGCTAGCTATTTTAGACTTATTGCGCGTGATAGTTTTAATTGGCAGTTGGGAAAGCTTTCTTTAGGGAAATACGTACTTTTGTCGGAACGTGTAAAGTAGGGTTTTATCAGACTGTCACTCGTACCAAACGATGCCTTGAATGCAAGTAAATAATGAATATAATAATTATAAATGTTCAAGTAATATACTTTTATGAATATTTATGAGGTCTTTAACTCTTAACCTTATCATGTACCTATATGTGCTATACTATTGTAGACCGCAGATAACGGTCAACGAAATTGATTCAAATCGATTTCATTCATATATCAGGTACATATTATAATACAATTGGATTGTGATTAATGAGTAACATTTAGAATTGCAATTACCTATATTAGTACAGTTAAAATTAAAATGTCACATTAAATTAAATCACAGGTAACTTTTTTTTATTAGGCCAGCCTACACTTATTTTGCTCGAAAAATACCACAATTAGTTATACGCTCTATGGATTGATTTCTATTCAATTAATACAATATCCAGTTTTTTTTTTATAATTTGTATGCATAGCATTTGACCACTGAACATTTGATATGAACTTTATTGCAGACTAATAGACTATATTTAGCACTTTTACTTTTATTAATTACTCATACATTACTAACCTTTCTTTTTCTAATTCTTATATTATTGGTAGGTGATGATAATGTACTTGTAAATATTATTAGCTAAATATTCATAATGATGAAAACCCAATTACGGAACAAGTAACATTTGATGGATGACGTGATGATGATGACCAATAATACAAATCATATAATACATTTAGAATTTTTTCGCTCATTAAGTAATATCTTTTAATACGTTGCCTCATAACCTCGTCACCGTTAAGTCACCGGTGATTACTATTTAGGCTATGCACACATGACATAGGAAAAGCGATTTACGATAACAGAGCACAAATTAACTAACAGTATGTAAAGACTGCAAATTTTGGGTAGCTCCCAACGGATACCACAATTTTTTTCATAAATTCCCATCGAATCCCAAATGTCAATTAATCAGTCCCATCGGATACCACGTCAAATTTACTGATAGCACCATCATCGACAAAATGGTTTTCTAAAAAATGAAGTGAACGCTAAGGCATTTATGTCGCTTGATCGAGCATGAGTTAAACAAATGAAAAAGATATTTGGACTCACTGTAATACCTAGACTAGTCTAATATTCAGGATGCAGCTTGTGTTGTAACTTTTTTATAATCCACTTAGCATTTTTTTTATGTAGGTACCTAAACGAATGACGTCCGTGACGAGCTAGTCGTTCGCTTGGTGTTAAGCTTCACGACCCCATAACTAGATATGGAAGATAGAACATTTGGCATTGTGTACAATGTTCTGACGAATGAAGGATGAAAATATTATTAAATCTGATTTTATACAAGTATTTTTTATTAACCCCCGACTTTGCCAAAAGCTGGTTGAAATCGCGTTGTCTCACAATACATCCACGGCTTTAGCAGCGTTAATGAACACCTCATCAGGTATTTTCGGCGAGATCAGATCCTGGAATTTGATGCACGTTTCTGAGCAATGGGATATTTTACTTACGCGGTATCTTTCGTAGCCAGTTACGTAAGCTACGTCTAGTATTTTGAGGTCATTGGAAAACATATAGAAAGGTGTTAGGCTCATCTGCACTAAATGTTGACAGCAAAGTTGTAGAACAAAAATTGTTTGTTTCAGTGATGTGAGTTATGCCTTAAAATGATTTTGTTAAATTAAAATGAACCCTGTGTACTAAGTGCGAGCTTAAAGCCGATCGTCCACCGCCAGCTAAACTAAGTTAGTTTAGATAGTTGAGCCAGTTTTTCATACATGTGCATCCACCGCAAACTATGGCACATGTATGAAAGATTGGCTCAACTGTCTAAACTAACATAGTTTAGCTGGCGGTGGACGATCCGCTTAATAGCTGTCAAAGTTTAGTGCACACTGGCATTAGTATTAGGTACGTGATGATCTAAATATAGACATGAAAATTTGAGTTGAGATCAAATTATAACTTTACTTTATAGTCTGGATAGACGCGTTGTCAAATCCCGTTCGTGATTCAATTTTTTTCTTTACATTACAATTTATCTTGTGTAAGGATGCTAATGAAAATATTCTTACCAATTTATATAGAAAATCTTGTTTACGTTATAAACGACTGTTGCCAATATCAAAATAAAACATATACAAAGTTAGTTAGTAGAATGACTAAAAAGTCATTCTTGAAACCCGATGGGTGAACATTAGCGACTTCTGTAAAAACAGAAGTTGCTAATGTTTGAGCTTTTTTGGTACACTACATGATTGTTAATTTTTGTATAGAATATAATCAGGGCTTTTATCGAATCTCTAAATGCGTTCCAGCATATGACTAACATATCATCATTCAGGAATTTACCGGATTTCTGCTCTCATTGTATCTAAGTTCCGATTCGCCAAGGTTGGAGCCAACAAAAACAGCATCCGATGAACGAAAGTGAATCACTAAGCGAAATGTATGCCGCAAAAGAGTGAGTAATGTTCGTAATAGGCTCAACAAATGACTATTAAATTGTACTAGATGGGAATCATTTACGATGTAATTGCGCAAAAACATCGAGACCGACAGGGATTGTGTTTTATTACAGACCTATACAGAGTGTAAAAATAAGGATAAAAATCGAATAAATTGAGGTGAGTCAATTAAAAAAGAAGGATAAAATATTTAAGGAATTGAAGTGAGATGATTCACTAATGCGTATAGATAGAGATACTCGTTGATACTGTCCAAGAAGCAAGAAACATGTACCAAACATGTGTTTTCTAGGCAAGCATGCTCCATCGTCGACCACGTCGTCACTTACCATCAGGTAAGACCGTGGTTAAATGTTAGCCTATCTTTGATTTTAAAAAATGTAATTTGTATACTGCGATTTTAGACTTTTTTTTAATAAGACATACATCATCATCCTCTTTGCCTTTTCCCATTTGTTATTAGGGTCGGCTCCCAATCTAACCTGTAGCGGCGAGCTACCAGGATTACATGAGCGACTGCCATCTGACCTCGCAACCCATAAGGAACCAGTAACAGGGATGGTTAGATCAGGTGTCAGATTCTATCAGGCGCCTGACTACCCGTAACGATTGCCATAGATGTTCTTATGACAACTGGGACCGACGGTTAACGTGCTCTCCGAGGCACGGAGCGATGGCGTCGAAAACTGCACATAACTTACTAGATAAATCATTGGTGCAGGGCCGAGGATCGAACCCGGTGCCGTCAGATTGCGAAGCGCACATGCTACCGCTCGGCCACCATCGCTTTTTTAATAAGACATACAATCAAATGTAATTTGTGACATTTTGAACCACTCCCGGTTATCCTCAATATTACAGAAATGTATTATATACCTATACCCACTACTATAGTATACGTACCTATATACCTATACCCACTGCTAGTACCTATATATTATTATTTGTTTATTAGTATGTTTGTCTGTGTAGATTTCACGGGGCAGCGGCTGAACCGATTTAGCTGAGTTTGAGCACATGTTCTTTTATGCATGACTTGACGGACGAGCTAGTCGTTTGCCTGATGCTAAGCGGGTTACTTATATTATGAAGAAACCGAGGAGAGCTTTTAGTTAAGTATCGTCATCATCAACAGCCTGAAGACGTCCACTACTGAATAGGCCTTCCCCCGAGAGCGCCACTTTGAGCGGCTGCTCGTCTCCTGCATCCATCGGCTCCCCATGGCTTTCACCAGATCGTCGGTCCACCTAGTGGGGGGCCGGCCTACGCTGCGTCTTCCGGTTCATGGTCGCCACAAAACCCTTCTTCCCCATCGGTTGTCAGTTTTACGAGCGATGTAGTCCGCTCATTACCATTTCAACTTGCTAATTCTAAAAGCTATATCCACTTCACTTCACTTCACTTCACTTCACTTCAATTCCTTTTCTTCGCTTCACTTTAATTCTGCGGATTCCTCATTTCGGATCTAATCCCGCAGCTCCATAGCTCGTTGAGCGACTTTAAGCTTACTAATGAAGCCAATAGTAAGACACCATGTTTCAGTTCTATAAGTCATCACTGGCAAGTGGCAACACATACAATCAGTGTTAGTAAAATCAAAATAAACCTTACTATTAAAGTAGGAAAGAGAAATTATGATCGTATATACCTAAACTCGCTTTCTTTAGGTATAGCTATGTATGTAAATAGAAATGTCAGAAGAGAAGAGTAAGTACCTTACATCTAAGCGTTTTCGCAAGTCAACAATATGGCAGACAGTAGGTAATTTTTGCCACCAAAAATAATTCTGACCGAAAAACTAATGTTTCAGCTGGTCCTAACTAATTTCTTCGTATTAGGATGATAAATAATAATTGTTATTTCTATAACAATTATTAGGAGCAAGTTTATTTGCGACTAGCTGACCCGCCCCGGCTTCGCACTGGTTAATTAATGTTACGCCTTAACTCAGTCTAAAGGAAGAGAGAAGGAATATGGAAAACCCTTTCTAACAAATAAAGAATGAATGAAATCATATTTTTAATTTCATCCCCCCTCCCAAAAGAAACGTGTTTAATTTCGGGATTAAAGTATCCTATAGCCTACCTCGTAATAATTATGAACTCAAATTATACCAAGTTTCATTTGAATCCATTCGGTAGTTTCGGCGTGATGGTCAGCCAAGATACAGACAGACAGACGGACAAAAAAATGTTTTGGCTTCAGCATCGATAATAGGGAAAATTTCATTGTACAGAACCTGTAACTTCAATGTACAGAATTGGACCTGGAGGCGTACTGTGAGCTCTTAGCGCGATTCAAAACAGAGCCTATACTGGATTGCATGTCAAAATCCCCATACAAAAAAAACAAAGCGATCCAATATAGGCTCTGTTTTGAATCGCGCTAAGAGCTCACGGTACGCCCCCTGTTCAGTTATATTATAAGTATAGATCAAAGACATCCAACGAAGTGTATTTCTGATAGGTGCACGTGGTATATCCCAGACATAATTCTATGAATGAATGTTACGTAAAATGACATCATGTTTAAATAGATAAGCGACCTTGATCGGTCAATCGATATTTAATAGCTGAAATCAATTAAATTAATGTTATTTTAAATCTTCAAGAATGAGGCACGTAGTATTTACCTATATCCGTTTTGTAGTTAAAGGTAAATACCCGGAACATGCATTTACTTATTAATGTGCCATAGAGGTTTTACTAGGTGGTAGGACTTTTCTGCAAAGTTCGTCTAGGTAGGTACCACCGCTTTGCCAGTTATTCTGCCGCCAAGCGGTAATGTGCAAGCACTACTGTGTTCCGGTTTGAAGGGCATTGTAGCTAGTGAAATTACTGGGCAAATGAGACTTAAGAACTGATCTCACAGTCTAGAAATCTTTTTTAGACTGTGTGATGTTTCAGGATGACGTGCGCAGTGCGCGGTGTCACGCGAAACTTTAATTTTGAGTTCCGAGTGACACTGCAATCTGTAATAGGCGGCCGTGACGCTTAACAACAGGCGAACGACACGTTACGTCATTCATGTACATAAAAAAAGTGTTAGGTATGATATTGCATATTAAAATGAAAAAACCTTAATATAATTCAGTTTTCACAATCAGTACCTAAATTTACTTTTTATATCAATTTAAATGATTGATTGAACGGGGCAATGCCGATGCCGCTTGTACTGGTAGTGGGCTGGACCATTGGACTGTCTATAGGTCAGCGGGGCAGTACAATACAGCACAAGTGTTTTTATAGTAGCTAGTGTAGAGTAGTAGTTGCGTGGTATTATTGTAGGAGCTATTTTTTGGTGGTCTCTTCTGACTTTTACAGCACCTCCAGGTGGGGGCCATCGTAACTTACAGCTAATTACCACTTAGCTACTACACAGATAATAATGCAGGTGAAAATAAGTGTTGCCTTGTTTTCATGTTACATACTAGTAGATTATTAACACAGGTCGTTAAACTCATTTAAGTGCATTCGATCAAGGACGAAGTTCAAACTATCTTCGAACGTAAACTTTACATGGCATTTCTTCAATTAAAAACTATTAATTTAGAAAAGTCGTAGAAGAAACATTTCTACCTTGAGGAGTAGATTTACCTCCTTTCGGGATAATATACCAATTCAAACTCAGATAGTAGGTATATGCCTTAGCCGGCTCTTACGGCACCTATACGGGAAGACATGGGGTGGTCCTAATCGCATACCAGGGCCACACGAATATCAGTTCAGTTTTTCACAGATATGTTAGTAGGAGTCATAATATTACCTACGGTAAGTATGTTGGTTTATTTATCTAGTTATATTAAAATCCATCCATGGAGGCAGTAGTAACAGAAGACTTCATATACCTATACCTCTACTACCGGATAGACATTCCAGATGCAGCAGGTTGCCTTCGTCGACACATTCCCATACATTTTCCATGCACGTTCGCTGAAACCATGACTCACTCAGACCTTGTGAAATACCAAATGATTCACCGAACAAAAGATCTTCAGTTCACCTGTTCCTTTTGGTGACAATTGGACTTTACAATTATTACGACTGCTGTGCTGTGGCGTCTGGTTGCGTTGCGAGACGTAGGCAAGTAACGGTGAAAACAGGGATGGACTTAGGTGTGGGTGACGCGGGCAAAGTACTTTAAACAAGGTAGGTGGAAAAACCTCAGTCTGTAATAGTAATCACATTAATAACAAGACTATATTATGCTACAATTATGTATTTGTACTTGACTATAAAAGAAGGTATTTGTGTGAAATAAAATTAATAAAAAATTAAAAATAGGCTTAGCAACGTTTGGAATTAAAATAAAAAATAAATTTAAAAGACTCTAAAACTCTCCCTCTCTCTCTTGATAATTTTTAAATGATTTTAAGGATGGTGCATTTTTGTAAATTTAATTTTATGTAGAGGTACTTGCTTAATAATTATTAGTTAGCGATATTTGACTAAAAACCTTGTAAACTCGAGTCACTTACCTACAATACCTAATTTAGTAAAGATTTTTTAGCTCACCCGCACTAGCCACATAAAACCTTTATTCCAAATTTTGTTCTATGCACAGACATTTACAGTTACAAAATAATTTTATTACAAGTTGGTCTAGATTTGCCACCTCTATTTAATAAACGATAACGATGCCAATATTTTATAATATACTATATCTTTATTTGCCCCACACCAAAACACCTCACGTCGTCCCTGCACTACGTGATTCACAATATGCAAATACGAGTTTCATTGACTGCTGTTTAATGAATGAGTGAGCTCGAGTATTGCTTGACTGATATTGAACTTGATAAATATATTTTTTATTTGATCGATTGCGTTTGGTATGACATTTATAATGTGGGCTTTGAATGTTCCTATGATACACATTATTTTATGAAATTGATTCTAAATTTTTTATTCAGTTTAGTGCAAGTAATCTAACTTTTATCCTCTTCATCATCATCATCAAGACGTCCATACGTTATATGGATATTAAATACTGTTATTCATCATCATCATCATCATCATCAACAACCCGAAGACGTCCACTGCTGAACATAGGCCTCCTATCAGAGCGCCACTTTGAGCAGCTGCTTGCCTCCTGCATCCATCGGCTCCCCGTGGTTTTCACCAGATAGTGGATCGTTGATCGTTTTAAAATATTTATAACTATACACACACCAATTTGATGTTATAATTAATGGTAAAGAATATACGTTTAATGTCGGTATTTAGTACCAAGATACATTTAGCGATATTTATTAACACATTATGTACTTGCAATAAAATATATTTTTTTATCATTGATTCATTATTTTTTTTTATTTTATTATATCTATTATGTAAACTCTATCATTGTCTAACTGATTATTATATTACCTCTGCATTGTAGCGGCCAAAAATGTTTTTGTAGACTTTGCCTTACGTTCTAACCACAAACTGTGATAAAATCACTTTACGGACACCCAATTGAGTGTGTAATAGTATCTATATAAAGTGATTGCAAACGCAAGAGAAGTACGAAACCACTCTTTATATAAAAATAAAATAAATATGTGTAGACGTTTCACACAGCGCCATCTAGCCCCAAACTAAGCAAAGCTTGTACTATGTACCAGATAACTGATACAATACTTAAATATCTTTTTGTTTGTTAATACATACATAGAATACAATATAACGTCCAGGCACAGAACAAACACCTATGTACATCACACAAATATTTGTCCTGGGTAGGAATCGAACCCACAACCTATACAGATCAGAAGGCAGAGCTACTACCAACTGAGCTATCAGGCCAGTCAAATGCCAGTAAATGCTTATTACATTACTATGTTGACCAAAGCGGTTTTTAACCATCAGTTATTTGGCATATAGTGATCTGCTGACCTATGCTTTTAAATGGTGTGTAAGTATAATACAAAACAAACGCAAACGTCAGTGTGTGGTCATTATTCAACAAAGCCAAAGATAGTTCCCATAGAAAGTTGTTCCCTTCCCAACCTGTTAATTGACTCATAATCTTCACCCGTGTGAAGACTATAACTCTCCGTGACACATGTTTTTTTAATCCCTATTTGCTCTCAAGGGTTGTTTTGTTAGGCTGCCGCGCTATATTTTTTTGTGTTTGTGATCATTTGGCGTGTTAAGCTTGGTGGTCTGTAAATTGGTAAGGTGTTGGATAAACATTTTTTACTTTGCAATTTAATTGCTTGGCCTTTGCAATTAAATTGCTTGGCACAGTAGGTACTGGATTATTTCAATGTTTTAGGGGGGGTAGTTGTATTATAAAAAAACGACTATTTATATATGTAAATGTGAACCAAAACATACAAGCAATTTTTTTATAATTTTGACATAATTACCTACCCAGGAATACAAATATTTTTACGTGCATGCCGATAGTTTCAAATTATGACTGCAACATTTTTTTTGCATTTTGCAATTTGTTTTCAATCACCTAAAACCACAATTAAATAAAGCCGGAAAGTAACCAAATATCTAAACTATTGTGTACCCATTGTTAAGCTAAATTCAAATCGACAGTTTAATGATCTATCTCTACTATTAGTATCGGCACAGATAATATAATACTATACTAGGTATCGGGTTTCGAGCGAATCGGCGGCGGCGGACGTTTGTGAATGAATACTTTGGAAATTAGTAGTTTTTTTTTGTTTTTATTTATAATTTGGGTAAAAAGCAAACCTCTATAACTATAACGTTATGTTGAATAAAACTTTCCTAAAACGAAAGGAGTGACCCTGTAAAGTCCTGGCAAGACGATCTGTGATCAGAGTGTAAGGTTTGCAATAATTATATTTACACGTCTATCTCATTCGCGTTTTACCCGCAATTTTTGGAGTAATGTAAGTACAGCGCTTTTAGCAGCGCGTTTACGAACACAGTTTTTTGTTTAGAGTTTCCTCAACATATGCGGTCGTCGCGTACGCGGTCTAATGGCGAAACTCTAAAATACGCATATGCGTACGCATACGCGTGTATGGGGATACACGTTAAATTTTATTGATCAATAAAATTGACGATTTCATTTCCGGTTATGTTTACTCTATACAGTTAACCGAAAAACATTGACCAATAACCCCACACGATCAATAAAATTGATCAATCACAAAGATAGATCAATAAAATTGAACGTGCACTTGTCCATGTTTGTATCACCAAACTTTCAAATCTAACGCGTTAATTAATGATCTTATTAGACAATTCTTCGTCTTACACTTAATTGTCACGAACTAAGTCCTGGTACGTTTTTCATCTTCGTGTCTTAACAATCTTTTCACTAAGCACGGCGAAACACAAAATTCCCCGCGGGAATGTCGCGTATGTCAAATAAAAGAATTCCGGGGTAACAATAACATAGGTGCATCGGATGCGCCGGCGCCGTCCTGGCGACCGGCAACAATGCCCTGAAGAAATATTATAAAAGTTATATGGCTGTTAGATATAGACAGCTATGACAGTGACGAAGATCAAAACGAATGGTACACACAACAAAATATGATACCTATATATAGTGGTAATGTTGGTAATAAAAAATCACTAATCACCGATCTGTTGATTACGCTAAGCTGGCTGGCGATATTACAATAAATCATAAATCCTTAGAATGGGAGGATTATCTCTACAGCATTGTGTTTACGAAAGGCCATATTATAACTTTGCAGAAAAGCCTGCCATACTAGGTGGTAGGACTTTTCTGCAAAGTTCGTCTAGGTAGGTACCACCGCTTTGCCAGTTATTCTGCCGCCAAGCAGTAGTGTGCAAGCACTACTGTGTTCCTATTTCAAGGGCATTGTAGCTAGAGAAATTACTAGGCAAATGAGACTTTATGATCTGATCACACAGTCTGGTAATCTTAAGTTATTACTATAGGTACTGTGTGAAGTCTCAGTATGACGTGCGCAGTGCAGTGTCACGCAATATATTAGTTTAGTTTAGAGTTCCGAGTGATACTGTAATCTGTTATCGGCAGCCGTGACGCTTAACATCAGGCGAACGACTAGCTCGTCACGTCATTAATTATATAAAAATAAAAACAAAAGATAACCATGCCGGTTTGTGAGATTCTCAAGAATATTTCATGAATGAGTGCGGAATCACTTTTAAAGTTCGTTAATTTCAGATTATAACTTCCACTACTAGAGGACTTCTCTCCTCAAATGAGTTACAACTTTATGTACTGAATATTATAAGATACTGTGATTATGCGGCTATAGAGCTATACGTGTGAAATCACGGTGACACCGATATAACAAACAAGGGGCAAAAAACGACGGACTTTGAGCGTGAGCTTTTTTGAAGTTTTGTTACGGTCACTTTTTATCTTTTCTTTAATGTTGGAAGCCTATTAATTTCATAGACATAAGTACCTTTACCACACCATTCTTAAATTACATGGGTTATCATTAGGCAATAATTTAATAAGTGATCAAATACCTAATTTTTAAATACATTTATGCCGTAAACAAAAGTCTTACAAAAGACCAATAAATTTAACCTAAAACCAGAGTCATTTATAACACTATAATTTCGCGCCCTTTGATCTTATATTGAGCCTTAGACCTCATAATATTTTACGACTAACTAATGATTAGGTTCTCACAGAAATCTCTTTGATAAACTTGTTATCGAAAGAACAAAACTGCGGGATCCCGGCCACCGTATCTGAAACAGCGAAAACGGCGCGTGAGGCGAACCGTTCCAAAATTAATTGGACATAATTAATAAAGCGTCTAAAACAAACTCCTCCCAGGTTCCAGCCGATCTTGTATGTTAGATTATTTTATTACTTCAAACCAACAGAACTGAACTGTTCAGTAAAAACTCGTACACTTTTATCTTCAAGCGCATAAACACCAAAGTTGATTAGCGACGGTGGATGTTAATAGCAAATGTAAAGTTATCATTGTGTGTATCTAAGGCTTTTTTGTTACAACATTCCGTACAAAACGAGCGTTGTAAAGAGCACCCGACGATACCACCCATTCATGAGGACAGTGGTGACCTATTGAGATTTGAGATTGATATATTAGTATGGATACGTCGAAGTAATACATCGGTATTGAAAAATAAATAATGTAGAGAGAAAAAACTTTCAATGTTTTTTTAAATAAATAAGCACACATAAATCAGATCTATTAAAACAAATGTCAGAAAAAAACGACATTAGTAAAACTGTATATCTATTAAAATTTATAAAAAGTCTCTTCCTTGTTACAAAACATTAATCTGCAATAAGTTTAGAAGCTGGAGTTCTAACAATGAGGCTAGTAATATGCTTAGGTTTTTACTTATCTCAGAAAGGGTAGCATTCTTAGAATATTAAAGAAGGAGCATTGATGATGTCACTACAAAAATGAAGAACGAACGATATACAACTTATGCTGAGATAAAACGGGACGGAGCATATTGGATCTTGCATCCTTTACGCGTAACCCATTTTATGCTGTCACAAAGTCAAACTCTGTGACAAAAAGTACATGAGCTCTCATAATGATTGGTAGTGATTGGTTGTTAGACAAAACTATTGCTATCTAAAAGGGGCTCTCAAGTATAAGGCCGCCAAAACACACTGTTAAGTCTTTGGCATCAGATTCTCAATTCAAATTAAGGATCGATCACACAGTAGCCAGACGAGCTCTAAAAAATGCCCCACCACATGCAATTATTTCACCATGATCATCATCATCACCATCATCATTAACAGCCTGAAGACGTCCACTGCTGAACATAGGCCTCCCCCAGAGCACGCCACCTTGAGCGGCTGCTCGCCTCCTGCATCCATCGGCTCCCCGCGGCTTTCACCAGGTCGTCGGTCCACCGAGTGGGGGGCCGGCCTACGCTGCGTCTTCCGGTTCGTGGTCGCCACTCGAGAACCTTTCTTCCCCATCGGTTGTCAGTTCTACGAGCGATGTGGCCTGCCCATTGCCACTTCAACTTACTAACTCTAAGAGCTATATCGGTCACTTTAGTTCTCCTGCGGATCTCCTCGTTCCGGAGCTTATCTCGCAGGGAAACACCGAGCATAGCTCGCTCCATAGCTCGCTGCGCGACTTTGAGCTTACTAATGAGGCCAACAGTAAGAGACCATGTCTCAGTTCCATAAGTCATCACTGGCAACACACACTGATTGAAAACTTTCGTTTTCAGGCTCTGCGGTCTCTTGGACGAAAAGATAGGACGAAGCTGCCCGAACGCTGCCCAACCGAGTTTGATCCTTCGTGCCACCTCTTTGTCGAAGTTGGACCTACCTAATTGGACAGTCTGACCAAGGTAGACATACTTGTCGACAACTTCGAGAGTATCGTTCGCAACAATTACCGGTATAGGTGGAACATGAGCATTAGACGTGATCTTTGTCTTGTCCATATTCCATCTTAAGACCAACCTGCTGGGAGAGTCTACTGAGGTCGTTGAGCATGGTGCTAAGGTCCTCGAGCGATTCCGCCATTATGACTATATCATCGGCAAAACGAAGGTTAGTGATGTACTCGACATTTTTGTTGATGCCAGATCTTTTCCACTCCAAGAGCTTGAAAACATCCTCCAATGCGTTTGTGAACAGTTTCGGAGAAATAACGTCTCCCTGTCTCACGCCTCTTTGCAATGGAATTTGTTCCGTACTCTGGTCCTGTAGTCGGACTGACATAGTGGCCTTACTGTACAAACACTTCAAAAACTTCGATATACCTATAGTCAATTTGGCATCGCTGCAAGGACTACAGCACCGCCCAAGTCTCGATTGAATCGAAGGCTTTCCCATAGTCCACAAACGCTAGGCATAACGGCCGATTATACTCTTCGGTCTTCTGTATAATCTGGCGCAGCGTATGGATGTGGTGTGTTGGTGCTAAAGCCTTTTCGGAAACCGGCTTGTTCGGGAGGCTGGAATTCATCAAACCTGCGTGCGAGACGATTCGTAATAACTCTCGAAAAAAGCTTATACACATGACTCAAGAGCGAGATGGGCCTATAGTTCTTCAATAAGGTATTATCGCCTTTTTTGAAGAAGAGCACCACCACGCTCTTGTGCCATGCCTCTGGCGTTGTATCTTCAAGGATGACAGAATTAAATAACTTCTAGAGGACTAAAAGTACCGGTCTACCACCCGCTCTCAGAAGTTCGGTCGTAATTCCATCTTCACCTGGTGCCTTGTTGTTCTTAAGCTGTTTGAGGGCCATTCTAATCTCGTACAGGCTGACGTCCGGGATATCTTCGGTATGGTGTCGGATTAACTTGGCACTGATGTCCTGAGCTGTGTTAGTAGCGGGCTTACGTGACCATGATCACAGAATACTTAATAGTACAGCCACGATGTTATCTTTCACCGAAAGCTCAAATTTATTAAGATTTGAAGCCACGACCCTCCAATCTCAATATCTCTACAAACTGTGCGGTCATCTCTATGCTACTAGTGAGAAGAAAAGTGATGTCTCTTTCTATCACCCTCACCTTTCTATTACCTTATCACCTATAAATATAATAAAATATATCCATACTATGACTAACGTTTTAGAAGCCCACACGCGCGTCACAAGCAGCCTCTTGTAAAGTCGACGTCGGGATTGTACGACACTTCGTTCTTTTGTTGTATGTCCTTGAACGAACAATTTACGAGCAGGCTGCTCCTTAGATAATGAGCGTCAGCAAGCTATTAACACCTTGACTCAATGAAGACGTTCGAACATAGGTAACGAAGGGTTTCAATGGAACACTTTTGATAAAGACATGGTAGCTGACACAAAGATCGTGTTAAAGATTGCTCACTATAAATGTCCAAGTTCTGCAAAAACTATCGAGTAAACATTAAACAAGTGCATTGCTCTAGAAAATGGTTTACATGTATGTGCTATTTTTACAATTGCTATAAGATGGTCAGTATAAAATGTTGCTTAAAAGACCTTTAAATCATATGGTACGCAGCAAATTGCATTTAATCTATCTACCATATGCACCACTAATAAATGCAACTATTAGCTACACTACCTAACCTAAGGACCTAGGTACTACAAAAAAATACTGGGTCTGCTGCTAGCCCCGCTGACCTAACAATAGAAAAGCTCTAGCCCTCTAGCAGTAGCAGCGTAGCATACCCTGCAAGTTTCTGCAACATGTTGAAAGCAAATTCTAAAGCATATTCTTGAAAAGCATGTCTATAATCAGATTGAATCAATGTAAACTTTTTACAGCTGGTCTATACAGTTTTTGTCGAAAACAGAATGCTCTAAGCATCTAAGTTCATTGATAAAATGTACTGAAGGATATCCTGTTCTTTTTATAACATCTTTTTGTCAAATTATCGTCGCTAGTTATCGTGTCAACTACTTAACTTCGATAGCACTTTAATCAGGCGTGACAGAGCTTACTCAACACACGATTCAGTATACCGAAGCGTATAATTAGCAAATAGGCAGTTCTATGACAAACAACACACCCCAACGCCTCCTGACACATGCACAATAAATTCACCATACAAAAACGGTTTATGATTTTTAAAAGATTTCGAACATTCAAAACCGAGATAGGCAGAAAAAATAACAATTTATGGGCACTTCACCCCCGCTGTAACCATTCAAAGCCCAATAATTGTATATTCTTTTACAGTAGTGTGCCGTGCCGTTTATTTTGTATGGCCGATGAAGGCAGCGCAGAGAAAAAAAAGCATTCAACCAAAATCACAGGCGCCTCTACCTAATCACCGCTATTGAGATCTATCGAAGGATCAAAGCGCGTGCGACGGCATGTCGAAATAGCCTCTCAAAATATTGTCATAAGGTTCAATTTTCCGGTGTGATTGGTCACGCTTTTTTGCGGCCGAGCGGATGCTCGTGTCAAACGCTTTAGTATTTTGAGTTTGTTTTGAAAATTCTTTTATCTGATGTATTCGGTGTAGCTATTGTTGGTTTCGCGCGGTTCATCTGCTGCGTCGTGGGGCGATTTGTTGAGGGCGGTTCGCTTGCTGAAAACGCTTACTGGCAATAATTTAGACGTCAAATAGGAAGGCTTTTGTGCGGGCGAGGATGACGTGTCGATCGTTTCAGGGTTATTTATGAATTTGACAGGATATCGCACAATATGCGAAGGAATTCGCGGCGGCTTTGACGGCGACGCGCGGAGGCTCGTTGGTGGCATTTCCGTTAATGTTACCAGTTTTTTGGAGCTGCTTGCTGCGTTTGAAGTACTTGCCGATTTTGCTTGCTTGGGCACCTGGGTAGCTGAAATAAACTAAGACGTCAGCAATCATATTTTCAGTTTTCAATATTGGAACATCATTTTCCATGATGTGTTGGCCTTTTTGTGAGTTTCTGCACCTGACAGAGTCGAAGTCACTGCGCTGAACAAAAGACTTCAACGCGTCACGCATTCTTTAATTGTTTAACTGTTTCATTGTATAGTTTTGACTGCAATTAGAATTATTGTTGATTGCCTTTTTTATTTTAACACTAGAAATAAGATAAGCTACTAATAATAGGAAACGCCTACAATCCTGTTCCTCGCGTTTGTGGGAGTATTCGATGTGCACCTACGACATAAAATAAATGAGTGAACCATTTCTAACTTCATCTTTGTAGCGTATTGTAGCTCTTATTTTCATGGAGTGGAGACTCAATGTTTGTTTTCTATAAAAAAAAATATCATGCCCTGAATCAAGAGGAGACGCGATAGAACTGTCAAGAAAAATAGATGAAACAATACCGAATAAATTGGTGATTATTTCATATCACGAAGCAGGATATGCTACGCTCTGTTTCTAAAGGCACTCAATAAAAGAGTTGTGATGCAAAAAGAACACATTTTACTTGAGAATTAAAGACTAAGTGCATCCCGATTGCCAACTCACCATGTTCCTAATTTGGCACGGAAATTATAAGCAGAATGTTTCCTATGAAGAACTATTTTATGTTTTAAACTACTATCTAGTAGTAATAGTAAGTATATATATAATACAATGGTATATACACCCTCAGTCTACACTCACATTTCTGCAATACCCCACCTGTCGATGCGCATGCGCTTAGCAGCTGCTTCACACTCGCCAATCTCACCATATTGTGATCAATTGTCGGCGACCGCTGCCGATCGAGATAATGAGATTAAATCTTTGGCCATGTGTGGATATTTTAACAGAGATTTACAAATGCCATGTGAGAAAGAAATATAATACCTTTATAAGTAGTGAATTTTACTAGTTCTAAACGGTTTCACCAACCATTTACCTTTTCTTTTTCTGCGGAAAAATATCCTTTTTTATTAAGGTAGTATTAACATTGTTTGTGCAATTTCATCCAAATCACTTCAGCGTTTTTGGCGTGAACGCCACAAACAAATTGACAACATTTCATTTCTATAAATTATTTGAGAAGGAATTTCGTTTTTTATTTTCCTAATATTTTGAGTAGATAAACATAAGTATAAAATTGTATATAGATTAAATAATTTTAGTAGGTCATCATCAACAGCCTGAAGACGATCACTGCTGAACATAGGCCTCACTCAGAGAGCGCCACCTTGAGCGGCTGCTCGCCTCTTGCATTCATCGGCTCCCCGCAGCGTGGTTTAGTAGGTACCTGTATACATAAATCATAAACTGTTACAGAACAAACATAAATACGCCAGCCAAATTCAAATTTAGTGTATGCAGTACCAATAACAGAAAACCATTTTACTGTAAAGACGTAAAATAACCAAACAAATTCCATATCGGTTTTTCAAAGTTTCATTCATGCTTGAAAAACTTTTTCGATATTCGAGCTGTGTGATTTATAAAAATTTCCTTCAGAACATGAGTCTAAATGAATAGTTAAAAATATGAGTTTCCCACTTTAAGACCTTCCACTTAAGGTGATCAAGTTCACCAAAAAACATTTCAATTTAACAATATAAATAATTCCATGTCATTTTTGGACTCCATTGGTTTAGTCATCATCATCATCAACAGCCGGAAAACGTCTACTGCTGAACACAGGCCTCCCTCATAGAACGCCACTTTGGAAGCTTAGTAAATTGGTTTAGTAAATACCTGTAAATTAAATTTCGCTTCTCAATAAAAGCGGCTTGATTATAATTTAATAATTCTGCTATATTTAAAACTTATTGTAAATAAGAATATAAACATAATAAAGCCATAAAATTAAAAATCTGCACTGAGAAAAATACTTTCATGAATTACGAACAATTTGAAAGGAATTCCGGCACTTTTATCCGTATTCCTGACAAAAAGGGACCAAGAGTTCTTACTAACATTTTGTACGTAAATCATAAAAAACTATCATGAACAGACGTCACCATTAAACATCAGAAAACAGCACGATATTACTAAGTGCTGTATACTCATGTTTTATCGTTACGCGTCATGACAAATTATCATGACGAACTCTTTGAACACTTCAAACGGTAATGACGAGACATCATGATGGGAATGATAGAAATTGGAGAAGTAATGGTATGGAGTCATTATTTCAATGTTAAATTGGTCTGTACATCACAATAGTATGAAGATATTTCCTAATAACGTTAAAGAAAACTTAAAAATATTTTTCATTACGGTCATTGCGGTTTAACGAGCTTCCTCATATTTTACTCATGGGAAACTCATATGATGCAACGAACATCTATAACAGTTTGTTGGTATCGTAATGATAACTGTGAATTCCAAGATACCGAAAACTCAAATAAAACTGTGCATTTAACAAAACCTACTTAATTGCTACGAACAAAACACCACCGCGTGCTAACTTTTCTACTAACGCCATCTAGTTTACACAGCCTCAAATAAATACTTCGATACTGTTCTATATTACTAAAATAGCCCTTAGAATTAACAAGTTGAAATGGCAATGGGCAGGTAAAACTGACAACTGATGGGGAAGAAAGGTTCTCGAGTGGCGACCACGAACCGGAAGACTCAGCGTAGGCTGGCCCCTGCTAGGTGGACCGGCGATCTGGTTAAAACTCTGGGGAGTCGGTGAATGCACGAAGCAAGCAGCCACTCAAAGTGGCGTGGGGGAGGCCTATGTTTAGCAGTGGACGACTTCATGCTGTTGATAATGACTATTATGCACTTAACAAATTCCTTTTCCCGTAAAAATCCGTTAAAATGTATTCTATTGTGCCTGTCACGAAAGTTTATCATGAAATCACACTGTCACGATTGTTTATCATGAAATATGATATTTTCTATTAACTTACGAATTCATGCAAGGTATTTTATTTATAAATTGTCGTGCTTACATCTCTATCAGGTCAAACTTTTAAATTGTCGTGATCTTCTCGATAAAACACCAAGTTAGAACCGACAATTCAATATTATGTAACTTAAGTTTTAAATGATAAACAATAATGATAACCAATCATTAAATTCCCTTAAACTAGTAGTGATGAGCCGTAAATTGATTTGACTGACTTATATTTCATCATGCGCATGATAATATTGTAGGCGTCAGAATAAAATATTATTCTTCATGTTAACATTTAATGTAGTACTGAAGTCATTTTTCTCAGTGTGTGTAGGTTATAATGACACTTTCTCGCTTCCCATGGAAAAGTTTTTAGCAGTCTTTCCGCATAGACCAATAATCATAAAACCACGAAACAAAAGCACATCTCAAAGAAAATATCATGTTACTGCGCCGATAAAACCCTTGTCCAAATATTTAGTAACATAAAAACGATTAAAAAATAATATATAGCATAATCGGCACCACACATTTGTATTCAGGCCGAATACGAGTTATAAAAAGATTATGTGCATCATTTTAACTTCTTTTGTCGAAATTAAAAAAAGCGGGCGGTGGTTTAGACCTCACGTCACGTATAAACACGTTATAAACTGTACCTCTAGTCGTAGTGTTTAATGGAGCCATTACGACGGAGCCTAGCTTGACGAACGAATTATGTCCAACACATGTCCAACATATATTTTAATATATTAGTGTACTCTAATATATTAAAAATATATGTTCTCATTATATTTTTAATATATTAGTGTACTCTAATATATTAAAAATATATGTTGGACATAATTCGTTCCGACAACGTTGTCACTTGAACTTTCAGACCTTTGAACCCGCAGTTTTTCTCTATGCGAATACGCAACCAATCAAATACATAATTTAACACATTAGCATATGAAAAAGCATCGTCAATAAGAATCAAAAATCGATTTGGTTTCGCAATAAAAAAGACATCAAAATCAATTTACGAGCGAGCTTGGAATGAACCCGCCGGTCATAACAGAGGAGCTATTTGAGAGAAATGCATCATAATCCCAAACGCCACTTGTCAAATGTGAGGCTTATAACATTATGACAATAAAGAAGTATTCATTGAAACAATAGTGAGGGTTGGGGCCCACAATATGTTTTGACACGGTCCATTTATCAAACGCGATAATCATCGGATGCGAGCGGCTCGCACACGGGGCGAAATATTTTTAGTGGTTATTCATGTAAACAGATTGTCAAGTTTGTATTGGATAATTCATTACTGAAAAATTGGTTTAACATTTTCAAATAATTATTATTTTGTTACTGCTTTTAATTGAAATACGTTTATTTGATTAAAGATTTTCTTATTGTAGCTCGTGACAAAATTATTTGTGTATGGAACCCTTGTATTCAAAATCCTCCCGTATGACCCTGACAATTGACTTTACAAATCGAGTAAAATATTTGCCGCTATGATCCCACCAATCATAGCCTACCAATGCCGCATGCGGACCCTTACACACGAGTCAAAAATTCCATTTAGTTTTTACGCCCAATTATTCCATCTATTATTATCGTCATATAAACATGCTTATTTCTGGTATTGGTACACATATCTCAACCGCACCCGTTTTTATTGGCAGTAAAGTGTAAAATTGCGCATTAGTTATACCTTTCCCGTCAGTTTCATATCAGAGCAGAGCATAACTCTAGATTTAATATTAACTTGGTTTGTGTTGCGAGAGGGCTGAGATGCGATATTTTTATGGAAATAATACATTATCTGACAAAGAATGCTTGGTTTTATAGCTTTTGCCACTTTGTGTTACTCCGATGACAAGTTGGGGCACGTCGTTCGGAATTTTTGTATGTTGTAAATCGCTTAGTTTGTAGTGTTTTTGACAGAGCATAATATAATAAGCTGTAAAATACTGACAAGCAAATTAAGTGTTATTATGGTTCTAACTTTACCAAATGGCTTTTTTAATCATGTGGAAAATAATAATTATGTCAAACAATACAGTAATTACGGTTTATATTTCATCATGATATTGGAATCATGTTGATTGTGACTTTATATTATGGAAGTGACCCAGCTGTGTGAAGTCTCAGGATGACGTGCGCAGTGCAGTGTCACGCAAAAGTATTAATAGAGTTCCAAATAATACTGCAATTTGTTATGGGCAGCAAAGACTAGCTCACACGTCATTCATTTACATTAAAAAACCAACCCTCAACTAGATAATGATCACTACGTTTGACACGTAACCTGCAGAAACATAACCATGGACGGATAATCCACCAAGGAACCATAGCTGACAACAAAATAGTGTGTCATAAAATGTATGGACCTTTTATAAAGTTCATTGGCTTCCTGATTCTCTAACTTTTTTATTTCAACACATAACTTGCCAAACTATTTAGGTTAGACTATCCTTTGTCTTAAAACTTGTTATGCTAAAATCTGAGCGTCTGGTCTGGGTTCATATGACCACCAAAAGATATTATCTACAACGCAACCATGTAAATTAAAATACAGCCATAAATAAGCAAATTGTGACTTAGTCACGAAATAATTGGCAAGTCAGACATAAAGGGCGCCGCTTCTATTTTTCATGGAGATTTAAAATTGATGTCTCAATTTTGGGAATGGACCTACGTGCGTCTGAAGGCAAACACACCGCCCATAAGCGACCCGCAGTTGTGCTTTACGAATTAACTGCAATAAATTAATTACGTGACAACAAAACGGTGAGAAGTTGACGCTGTGGGTGAGAAACGAACGCAAACGGAGAGTAACCCCCTGCTGTTAGAAGACCTCACCGATCGTCTGAAGGTACACCAGACTCCTGTTGCTTTTGTCCTACTTAACTTTCTCTCTCCCTCTTTTATTGAACGTTGTAAGAGACGGGTGTACGCCGGCGAAGCCTTTGCGCTTCGGACATCATTTTTCACGTCTCATTCAATAACTCGATGCGCAGTCGTCGAGATAGTGATCGAGTTTTGAAATATTTCGATGGGAGAGCATCACATTCCCAAGGATATGGTGTTACTTTGCGTGCGGAATGCCGCATTGTTAGTGTGTGTAAGTATGCAGGTTTGTGTGTGCATAATGTAGCCTTTACATAAATGAAGTCGATTGATGAGTCAAGCCAGCGGTGCATATAAGAAATGTCTTAGGTAGAGTCGAACCACTACGAAAAAATAAAAATAAATAGGCTTCTAAGTATGTACTTTAAAAATTCTATAATTTCTAGTATCCGTGTCAATTACTGTTTCAATATAGTAATATTAGTGTCTCAGTAGTTACTGCATCTAAACATTTATAACTTTTTTGTCAGATCTCTACGAAGATATACGGTACCTACATTTTTGTGATCCAAGATGCAGGGGGTCAAGCAAATATCCCTTTCCATCAGCATTAATGTCAAACGATAACTCTAAAATGTATGGGAATGTATGGCCTGTGGGTGTCGCTTTTCCGCAGGTAATATAATTCCCATACATTTTTAATTATCGTTTGGCGTTAACGCTAATGGAAAGAGAAGAGATCTTTCCTGGCCATAGAAATTTAAATTTCCAAGAAATCAATCTGAAATTATAACGTTTCAAATATAAAGAAAAATTTTAAAATCACTTTATAAATGACGGAGTTCTACAAACACAAAATAAAACAAAGTACAAACATAAAATAAAAAATAGAATTGAGAATTTCCTTCTTTATTTTTTTTACGCTAAACGTGCCTTTATTCTTTAAGCTAACTACTACAATTAAAAAAAGAATAAACTAGTTACACTATCTACTACAAAAAACATTTTGGACTGTATACTAGTCGCGATGGCCTATAGACAGTCCAAATCCAGCCCACTACCGGTAGGTAGCGTACTCAATATGCTGGCAGCATTGCCTCGTTTAATAGCAATGCTGATTCGTTGAGCCAAATAAAATTTGGCAATCCTTCTTTATTGATGTCTTATTATAGTTATCAAAGGTAGCGCTCATAGCAAAGCACGACTATAGCGGTGTCTAACCGATCAGTAAGTTAAGCTGTGGTGCTGTGGACACTACCGTCATGAGTGACCGCTACAAAAACTGCAAAAAGTGGTATTTACATCTTAGCGCTACCGTGCTCGTTGGTCCCGGCTATTGTCGTAAAACAATAGTAAAAATATTCCTATATCTAAGCTTTTCAAGGTTTAAGTCAGCCGAGGGTTTTATTGGTTTAGGTAAAAATCTACACTAACTGGGCCATTCTTGAAGCAGGTTTTTTTTATATTAACGAATGATGACGAGCTAATCATTCGCCTGATGTTAAGTGTCACGGCTGCCTGTAACAGATTACAGTATCACTCGGAACTAAATTTTCACGTAACACAGCTGCGATGTGCAAGTGTGCACGTCATCCTGAGACAACACACAGTTTAGTAACAAGATTACTAGACTGTGAGATCAGATCGTAAAGTTTCATTTGCCCATTAATTTCACTAGCTACCTTCACCCGGACCTTCAAACCGGAACACAGTAGTGCTTGCACACTACTGCTTGGCGGCTGAATAACTGGCAAAGCGGTACCTACCTAGACGAACTTGGCAGAAAAGTCCGACCACCTAGTGAGTATTACTTACTAGGCTTACTAGGCTGTGAATGCTGTTTTTGACAGTATGGCTACAGTAAAGTTCTGATGTAACCTCTGTCGAAGGAGAGATTTTAAGCTAAAAAGCCTAAATCTAATTCTGAAGTGGGATGGGAATTAGACATGAATGAAGTAAGCGGTCGGTTTGGTCTATTTTGGATATAAACTCTTTGTATATTTTATAGACAGCCTCTGTGATGTAGTAGTTGAGCAATTCGGCTCATAACCCGGAGGCGGTGGGTTTAATTTCCGCGACAGGACAAGTGTTTGTGGACAGGAAAAAAAAAGCGCAAATTTATACTTCTTCTATGTGGGTGTTGTGGGATCATGGGTCTCGTAGATCCTAGGTCCCTAGATACAGGGAATCCTAGTTAGGGTCCAGGATCTGTGTATGTGATCGTTGGGCGTTATTTATCTATTATTTATTTATTTTATTTAATTCTTAACACACTATTCAGTTCAATTTGAAATTGAGCACAACACAAACACAACACAACATGAACTGTTATCAAAAAATAATGATAATTCCAATGTTAATACCACCACATATTCTTCGGCAAATCGAGCCTAATCGGCAATAATGTATTTGCGTTTTACAAAACACTTCATTTACAATTAGATTTGCCCCCCCCCCCGTACGTACGTATTGATGTAAGAAGAATTTTATTTTTGTTTTTTTTATATTTATATTTTTTGTTTTTTTTTTTTGTATTGACGATTGCATTCAAAAATTGGTCTACTTTTGAAACTGTGACTAAGGAATTGAAAACTTTAACTTTCTTTTGAGTCAGCCGATTTTGAAATAAAGCGTTGAATGAGTCCACTACACTATTTCATTTGCATCATTGCACACTTTCAAGTTACACCAATACCTTCTCTTTTTAAATACAGAAGCGTCAACGCATAACATATCCCGTAATATAATTTAACTACAACAATACAACTGCCATCTATCTCACCCTTTGTTACAGAATAAAAGGCCTGGTCACTTTGTTTGGTTAACAATTGTAAAAATGATTACACTGTCGGCTACTTTAACGGATTAGTTGCATTGTGCTAACTGAAAATATTATCCGTGATCGGCTATTCCAAATTACTATCAAATGCTTCTTAAATTCGAACTCTAACGGTATCGTTGTAAGATTTAAATTTCAACGAGGCACATTGTATTCTTGACAAAACTTTGCTTGCAAAGATAAACTTTGAGACAAAGCTTTATAGTCCAGATTTCTTTGTGAATCTATTTGTTTGTTAATGCAGGATTCAAGTACACAAATTGAAGGAATAAGATGCAGGTACTGTTATTGTCCATTGAGTGTTTAGCAACAGATGTTATCTGTGAAACAATGTTGTTAGTTTTGCAAACTGACAGTTTTTATGGGTTTTTATCTAAAGCGATCTTGAGCGTTTGCGGCTTTGCGGGATGAGGGTTGGCGTTAGCACCTATTTGGAAACGTTATCTTGGCTGAGATTAGGCTCCGGAGCGTCTCGGCGGCTACTTTGACAAAGTAACAGTATGCCAGAGGATGTTGTTGAATGAATAGTGACTAGACTGTTTGTGTTAAACACCTTGTAAGTAAGCTTGTACATACTTGTTATTTGTTTGCATTGATGATGAACGAAAACAATTTTAAAAAATGCAGTGAGGTTAGCTGAGTACTATAATAAGGTAATAAAGCAAAAAGCATTACTTTGCTATGTAACACTTTGCTTTAGGTACCTACATAATTATATCGTACCGATCACTATGGAAAAGTTTCAAGCTTGCTGCACTTTTTGGTTTAACTGTACGTGGACAAAATAATTATAATTGTGCTTATAACATAATTACCTACCTACGTATACATACGTTAAACATACTTTCATCAATGCAAACAATGGAAAAAACCGTTTACACTTTAAATTATTGAGTTTGAAAAAAAAGCATTGTATTTGTACCTTTATGGTCAATTTAATATTTTACTTAAACCGTTGTGAAGTGTACTTTTCACATCTATTAAACGTTGTGTGTAAATAGTATACCTATTAATAAAAATATTGTACACTAAAAAGAGAAATGATAGCAACTGTACCGTTTTTTGTTATCCTTTCTTTACAGGTGTAATTAATTTCTTTTCCTATGACTTGCTCAGTATCTAGATCGTGCCGAGTAAATTTTGCAAGCCGTAGGAATGACTAAACGAGCCGTCAGGTTCAAAAAGCAACACAAAACTTTGCGGTCTATAAATTAAATGCCAAACTATTGTTAACAAACTCTATTTAATATGAATACACGGCATAAAACCGCAATTATCAATTTAATCTAATTTGGCATTAAAATACCTTGTTAAAAATCCAATTAGTGATTCACGAAACAAGCAAAAAAATTGGACGTTCTTTGAAACAGGCCACCTCTGAAACGGGTATCTTTTGTAACACTGAAATCTGCCCGGTTTCCGGTGGCGCCTATACAAAGCAGGTAGAGATTTTAATAATTTTCTATGTATAGTCATGTATAGTCTTTGATTTGTGAATGGTATATAATTTGCGTTCGGATTATGAGAACCTTAAAAGGAAGCCGAAATTCCTGAACAGATGAATCATACTTTGCTATATTTTAACGGCTTATTACATACTAGCGGTCCGCCCCGGCTTCATACGGGTATAATAGTTTTCGCAGCGCACGCGATGTAAAGAATATTTTAGGTAATTTTTTTTACACCTTGGGTTTCATTATTGGAGTTTTAGTAAGGATCCCTAATTGTTTTGAAATTATAATATTATCTATGTCACCCAAGGATAGTGTAGCTTCCCAACAGTGAAATAATTTTTTAAATCGGTTCAGTAGTTTCGGAGCCTATTTAACAAACAAACAAACAATCAAATCTTTCCTCTTTATAATATTGGTATATATAATAGAGATACGAATGTGTCTATGTAAGTATAGGTAACAACTAAGCTAATTTTTTTTTTTTTACAATTGATAGGCATAGCATTTGACCACTGTCTCACCTGATGGTAAGTGATGACGCGGCCTACGATGGTGCATGCTTGCCTCGAGGATACCTGTTCACTCGTGACTTGAAGACTTCCAGGTTATAGTTAGCTGGAAACAAGGACGCTGGCAAGGTATTCCACTCATTCGCTGTACGCACTATAAAGTTTGATGCGAAGCGCTTCGTGCGGGCTGTAGGCTAATTCGGCTGAGCAGCTAAAATGGCGCAAATATAGTAATCTCGGTAGCGATTACGTATTTGAGCCGTTTGGCGTTGAGACCCTGGGTCCTTGGGGTCCGGGAGGTCATCGCGTTTTCCAAAGTTTATCAGAGCGCCTGGTTGATGCGACGCGTGACCAAAATGCTGGCACTTATTTGACTCCACGAATCAGCATTGCAATTCAACGAGGCAATGCTGCCAGCATGTTGGGAACGCTACCTACCGGTAGTGGGCTGCAGCATTTGGACTGTCTATAGGCTATCGCCACTAGTATACAGTCCAAATGTTGTATAAAGGTAACAACTCAATATTGATTACATTACATTCCAAGCTCTACTGATTAAGAAGCTTGAACTTGTATCATAAGATAAGGTTGTTGTACGGATAACTCATAATTGGGATGTAGGTATTTAAATAATTCAGGTGGTATAAAAATGGTCCTTAATAATTTTGTGGTACAATCCACTTGACAATAACAAATAATAAACTAGCATACTAAATATGGGGCTGTATATATTAAACATTTTTTACTATTTGCTAAAACAGATATCGTTGCTGTGAAACTAATACAAAACAAAACTTTTTTGTTAATGTTGCAACTTTTTATCCACTACTGCCATCTAGCGTTGAGTAGCAGAACTTCAAAAATGATCTATATTATTTCCAATTTATTTTATGAAAGGGGCAAACATCTACCGTAAAATTATTTAAATGGATAACGTCGGAACAAACCGTAATTATTAATCTAATTTAACTATGTAATTTATAAGTTAAATCATTTTCTTTTCCTGAACTACATGTTTTAGTTATAAGTATAATCCATAGATGGCGCTACCAGTACGTCTCATCTCGAGACCGTATTTTTTCATAAAATGCAAGGTACCGATTGCAATTTTGCTAAATAACTTTAAAGCATCAGTAAAAATAATTTTATTCTTATAATAACAACAAAGTAAACTCTAGATACATCACAATGGGAAGCAGTGGTGAGAAGGATAATAATTAGTAATAAATAATTATAATTAGGTATGTAGGTACCTCCATAACAAATAAGGCCCTTATGTTATTATCATTTTTTTAATGAGCGTATTGTACATATTTTCTAATTATAATCCTTAAGATAAAGTAACTACTCATTTTCATGTTTCATTCCATTACCTAATATTTAAGGACTTTTATTGGATGTAAAAACTTAAATAACATGTATATACCAAACTAAACTAGACCTAAAAACTAAACTATACCTAAAAACTTTAAAACTAATATATAAAACCTAAAATAAACCGTTGGCGGGGGGAAAGTGCCCAGAATGCTGGCAGCATATATTTAAGTAGGTACCTAATTAATTAGTAGGTACATATATACTAATTTATTTTCTGTGCTAAATTATATTATTCAATTTATTTCATTAATAGCCAGCTTGAAAAAACAAATAGAGCTTAAAACTAAATTAAAACTAAACTAAAATAAATATAATCTAAATCTAATTATCTAAACTTATAAAACCTATTTAACTGCTTAATATTAAACTGCATTTAAGTTGCTGTCTGCGGGTAGAGTGCTCAATAATTACCTACCTAAGTACCTACTTAAATTAATTGGAATCTGCAAAACGTAGCGTCTAAATCATTTCATACAAGTTAAATTAAATATACCATACAAGTTTCTCGAGTGGCGACCACGAACCGGAAGACGCAGCGTAGGCCGTCACCCCTCTCGGTGGACCGACGACTTGTTGAAAACCACGGGGAGCCAGTGGATGCAGGATGCAAGCAGCCGCTCAAAGTGACGCTCTGTGGGGGGAGACCTATATTCAGCAGTGGACGTCTTCAGGCTGTTGACGATGATGATGATGAAACGGACTAACAACAAACTTCTGTCTTTCAGATTAAACGATTCACACAAGAAATACGTCGACTAATTTATTTTCTATCTGCAAAATGTATCGTCTGAATCAGCTCAAACAAGTTAAACATAATACTTAACAAAAAAGCTAACCAAGCCGACTAACAACCAACTTATGTCCTTCACATTAAACGATTCACACACAGGGCCCGAACCTGTCACATCTCGCATTAACCTCCAACAAAAGCACCTCGCCGGTCGTTTATCTCCAATCGGCACCCTGTTACATGAACCATGTGAAGGTTAACACCGATTCATTAAAAAAAGAGGCCTGTAGACCCCCAAAAGACTGTAAAAGGAAATAAAAGAGGTTCAAGAAGAGATCCAAAAAGACTACATTTTGGTTACCGGCGCCTAGCGGGTGCCGCGACTGCCGTGCGGCGTCTGTGAATCTAAACCCTTTTATATCTAACGATTAGTTACAGCGATCGTATTATTAATGAGGAACGATGATACGATACAAAAACAAGTTCTTAATTACAGTGAATATAGTGATTCGATAACCTATCGCCTAGATGAAGCAAGAAGGGCCGCTGATATGCAGCCTATGTAGTTGCCGAAAAAAGTTCGCGCATCAAGTGCCGATACTACCTAAATACGTTATATGGAAATTAAACACTATTATTCATCATCGTCATCAACAGCCCGAAGACGTCCACTGCTAAACAAAGGCCTCCCCCACAGAGCGCCACTTAGAGCGGCTGCTTCCCTCCTGCATCCATCGGCTTCCCCCGGTTTTCACCAGGTTGTCGATTCACCGAGTATATACTGTTATTAAGTTTTTGTAAACTGCACCAAATTACGTATCTACGTACGCTACGTAGGATGAATTGTCAAAGTTGACAATTCATTCAAAGTTGTCAAAGGTGACAATTCATCCTGCGTAGCTATAAATTCCCAAATGTACCAAAATTCCACAATTTTTAGAGTATTTAGGTATATTCCATTTATATTCTCTAACAATACAAAAACGTTAAAGTCGTACCCTGTAAAACTCCATTTAGATGTTTGGACAGATACACGCAGCGTAGTTTTGTTGCGGGCGCGCACCTAATTTATATGCGTTGACTCCGACACGATGCGGTATTGCGTATAACACGGTATAATTGTATTTATATGCAAATATTTGCTTTTTACTTTATTGACTATGGTTTTGTTGCCAAAGAAGTATTTAAATGCTTAATTAAACGCAAAAATGGTGGCATGCCAAAAACTAAATAACTTTTAGAAGCGCGATTATAAAAAACAATATTGTGTGGACATCTCACACAACGCCATCTAGCCTTACACAAAGCAACGCTTGTACTATGGGAATCAGATAACGATGAATACTTAGATACTTTTTGTTGTAAATACATACATAGAATACAATATAACGCCCAGACACGAGACAATCACCCATGTAATGTCCATCACACATATGTTTATCCTGGGTGGGAATCGAACCCAGAAGCTATACCTAGTTCGGAAGGCAGTGCTACTACCAACTGAGCTATTGAGCAAGTTAAATACAATAAACAGTTAAGTATATGCTAATGATATATTTTTCATTTCATTAGTCGGAATTATTTGTTGCAATGAAAAAATGACACGAATAATGTAGGTAAATGTAAAACACACGTGATAAAACCGTTAAAGTTAAATTTTCATGAAATATACAAAATATGTTCAAATGGCACATCGCACTCTTTTATAAATAATTCAAAAACTTTTGGTCGATTACAAATATCCACCCAAAACAAACGTCGTCGGCTAAGAAATAATAAGACCTGTATTGTAGCTATAAACCTCTGAAATTGCCCCGGCATAAACTGACAAAATATGATTTAGATTAGATCCGCAGACGTAAAGAGCGATAACATCTGCGGTCACGTCGGCCCATGAATGGGAAAAGACGATACAATACATAAATCATTTTATGAGCAGCATCCTTAGACCGCCGTCAACGGCTACGTTTGTTTTCAAAGAATTAGCTGGTGGCTTATGGATTAGATGTGATTTAGTTATTGAGGAAAATTTGGGATTTTATTTGAATGGAGGATCCATTTGTCGCTGCGTTTGTGTTCACAATGAAAGATTTGGCTCAATATCTTTTTATATTGGCACTTAACTTATTGGGCCATTAGTGGATTAGCTTGACCTGTCCAAACCAGTCATAAACTCAATTATCCATGAAATTAATTAGAATTTTGAAATAAAGCTGCTATAAGAGCGGTGTTGAATTATAAGGCAAGAGTATTTCAATGTGCTATCTACAGAAAAAGGTATTTGGTATCGAACTATCTAGCCAGAAATCACCACCTACCCATGGATAGATAACATTATTCTGAACCGGCAATTGTTAGTGATTGCTCTCAGGATTCGATCCGCACACATTCCATCAAAGAAGTTTGCATACCTATCATATGAGGAAAGCACCGTCCCCTAATTGTGTTGAGTGTGGGGTCGTTGAGGATGTCCAACACCTGTTGATGGAGTGTGTGCGGAATGAGATGTATAGAAGATCGTGGGTCAGTAAAAATGGATGCGATGTCGGATACTGCAGTAGTATATATTAGCTTCGCCATTATCAAATAAAGCCATATTGTTATTATAGGCTAGAAGAATACAAATTTTATTAATTGGTCATTACTATTATTATTAAAATATATTTATGGTATTATAAGTCATATTAATTTAATAATAGGTCACTCCAATAACCCACCCCTTATTGTTCCCGGTGCAAAGGTGCCCATAACGCTTGCTGCGTTGCCACGTTGGATGGCAATGGCCAACCTTTGCACCAGAAACGCACCGGAGCGGGAGTCACCCGACCTTTCGGCCATCCTACGCCCTAGCTCTGACACCAAGTTCTTTGCTTCTGCTCCCCAACTGCCCATGGTCTCCACAGCGATGGGCACAAAATAATAGTGGGGCTCCATCGCTGCGTATTTCAGCCGCTTTTTGTAAGCGGCCTCTTCCGCTGCCGCTGCCGGAGTGTGGGCAGTACGACCCAGATGGCTAGCAGCAACCGTGCTGACGCAGGTGGCGTCCCATACCAGACATTTGCCGCCTTTCCACGGGACTAAGGTCAAGCCATCTGGTCTCTTGCCGTCGGACCTGCTAAGCCCCGGCGGTGTTAGCACACAGGGCACATTAGCCGAGACGAAAGCTCTACGGACTATGTCGTTGAGGGCATGGTGACGTGGAAACCTACCGGAGCATCGACGACAACTCAACGCGTGGTGACCATTGGCCTCCACCATGGAACCACAGGTGCATCTATGAGGTTCACACGCCTTGCAGCCAAGGCGGAGGGAAACCGCCACACGCAGAGAGTCATCGTCTAGTAAAGTGCCCAGGTGAGGTGATGGCAGTGCGTGCAGCCATGCCCCGGATTCTGACCGCGACACCGCCCTAAGTCTCGCTAAATCTGTCCCCGTGGAACCGTCCATGATCTGACTTAGGGTCCTCTTAGCACCCACATCTAGAAGAATTAGGTCTAAAATTATAGTGCAATTAATGTGATTTTTACCAATTGGGCGGTGTGGTCGCTCAGCGACAAAACTCATTAAATAAATTTTAAAAAAGCTGCCATACATTAATTGTAAAATACATTATGATCAGTTTTCGTGAAATTTGTAATATGTACTTAAATATATTTCTAAGAGAAGAATTTAATACCGTCACGTATAAAACGTTTTATAATAGTATATAAAAATATTATTATACAAACAGGAAATCAGTAAAAGCTTGTTTTGACGGTGAGTTTTCAAGATTTGCAAAGAACCGCGGGTTATCTCTAGTTTTAAATAAACTTTTTTGTATCATAGACTAAATATTGCTTAACTACATACCATTTACCAAAATTCATGCACTAATCTTGATGAAATATCAACGCCAATAAAATATAAATTAACATTCCATTGAACCATTTAACAAACATCCATAAATAGCTTCACAAAGATACGCAGAGCACTAATCGAAAGCAGATTCTTTCAATTCTATCGTCAATCTTTCAGCGCGGTATTTTATGTTCATTACACAACTATTGACACCCATAATTTAAACACGTTTAATGCCGGCGCTTTACATATGGACTATACAGTTTTGTATAAAAAGCGATCATGTTGCACAAAATTGCCAACATCGGGAACTCGAAAATGGAAACTTGTAAATGGAGAAATAATTGATTCTAATGACAAACGCGACGCGAACTCATCTCAATTTGCACTCACAGACATTATCGTTGCGGCAAAAATGAGAACAATGTTAATTCATCTTTGTTTATGCGATGTTTTATAAAGTTAAGGTAATGGTGACTCACAGGAACACTCATTTTAAGGTGAAAAAAGTACGATCATTACAGTGCTTGCCGGATATCAAAACATTTGAAAGATTCAGCTTTACTTTTTTCGATATCCGAACCCCACCTTCACGTCAAGTTGCGTCAGCGAAGCGTCAATAACGTCAACTGTTTGGTACCCATCGCTGCCTTTGTACGTGGACAGCCGCGCCCCGTTCACCACGGGCAGCGATGGGTACCGCATAGTTTCGCGTTCTTGACGTGCTGCTTTGCAGATGCGCAGGTGTGTCTGAAGCTTTGCAGCTAAATGACACAATCAAAGGTGCTATCATGTTTTCTGAGATGGTAGCGAGAAGTTTCAATAAGCTCTGCAATACCTATGTTAATTATGTTTAGGCTGCTTTTCCATTCAACGAGAAGTGAGATAGTAAAGCGGACCGAGAAAGTGATGCGGAGCGGAGTTGCCGGCTGTATCTGTCTACTGACGTAGAGCACAGAGCGGGGTAAGTGGAGAGCTTCTCCTCTTCTTACATACACCCTGCGGCCGTATTTTCTGCCCTTTTTTTGCTCCGCTTGCGCACTCCATTTCTCCACTCCACGTTTATAACGCCACGTTTTAAACAAGTTCGTAAGTTTGCAAATTCTTGTACACTCAATTTTGGGAGAGACAAACTAACTTGTAGACAAACTAAAAAAAAACTCAACCAAACATTACTTTCTTTCAAAGATATTTGAAAAAAATACTCAGTTTGAAATTGTAAAGAGCTGTTTGAGTGTAATAAAATTTCACAACCAAAATTACCTTCGTCAATGACAAAAGAATGATTGTCATTGAAATGGAAATGCTGCGACGTGTAAAACAGAGACGTAATAAGGGTTTCACCTAATGGGGCTAACGTTATAATATTATTGTGCACATTATTCTTAGGGTGTTCTATTCTTGAGCTTATCGCGTACAGTTTTTGCTATCAAATCAATTAATTAATTAAGTAATCATTTTAGATACTAAACATTTTTATAACATAGTTACCTACTCAAGTCCGCGGGGTAATTACGGAAAGTTTGCAACAGCAATGCGACAGCAGTAGCAAAGCAACAGCAGTAGCGAAGCGTACATGCTCGACACCACTAATGATGTATGACAGCAATCACCGCGAGATTTACGCCTGTCGCAAACTTGTTGCGAGTTAGGTAATAAGGGGGCCGGTCGCTTAAAGAGTGCATTATGCGTTATACAGCTGCAGCTACAAAAACATTTTAAAAAGCGGAAATAAAACATTTAATTATATATGTTTCACGGGAGGTATAAATAGGTAACCAAATTGGGTACGATCTATATCATAAGCCAACTTTAACAAAACAAATATCTTTGAAATTGGCGCTATTTTATACCTCAGAGTTTTCATTCATAATTTGACAATATCAATTTAGATATTAAACGTGACTAGTCTCAACGGCCGGAGTGTAAGCTGAATTTTACTATTCAAAAATCAAAGTACGAAATAATAAATGCCCCAATCAACTCTACGTCCATGCATGTAAAGGTGTTCCACCACCTACGTCCCAAGGTGTGCTGCAAATTAAAGTTAAAGCTGCAATTAGGCCGATTACAGGCAAGAGCTGAACATCCTGTCAACAGAATGCAGTGGGCGAGATACAATGTGCGGAGTCACAACCCTGGATTTCTAAAATTATAGATGTTTTTTGAACACGAGCAAGCCCAGCGCACTCCGTACTTTAGGTACAAAGCTACAAGTATAATATGGAACCGGCCCGTCTTATCGGGTCGGTCCGTTACGCGTAACGCATCAGAAAAGCAGTTTTTAAACGAATAACGTGACGAGCCAGTCGTTTCCCTGGTGTTAAGGTTCACGGCAGCCTATAACAGATGCAGTGTCACTCGGAACTCTAAACGGAAGATTCGCGTGACACTGCACTGCGCACGTCATCCTGAGATACCACACAGTCTAGTAAAACATTTCTACACTGCGAGATCATAAAGTCTCATTTGCCCAGTAATAGTGTGTTATAATGAGCTTAACGAGTGTGTGTGTTTAGTGTGTATGTCTGGTGAAAACCGCGGGGAGCCGATGGATGCAGGAGCCGAGCAGCCGTTCAAAGTGGCGCTCTCTGGGGAGGCCGATGTTCACCAGTAGACGTTTTCGGGCTGTTGTTAATGAGTGTGCTATAATGAGAGAAAGAGAGGCAGCTGTTTAGGGTAGGCTTGTTACACTTGCCAGCTGAACTACACCTTATTGCGTTGTAGCAAGAGTCGCTATTCATTTAAGTGATTTCGTGGAGTGAAGAGTTCTTCTGTAGTCGTACTATTATGTATTCTGTGGCATGAGTGAAATTTTCTATGGTCTTGACGGTGCTTACTTCCTTCTTTCTCGTGTAACAAGTGGTTTGCCCTAATGTCCGAAGGTTCTGGCTTGGCTTTACGATGAAGGTATTAACTTTGAAGTCGACAACTTATTATAGTAGAGCTATCCACACATACTCCTAATAATTTTGTACTATGTCCTGGAACTCTGTTCTTGTAAAAACCAGAAAAACTTAAACCTAATTAATTTAATTTTTTAATACCATTCTTATTACTTAGAAGTTAGTCTACTCAATATTATTATCCGCTGTTGTATAGATTGAAAAAGATTGAATCCTACGACTTAGGTCGTGTGGGATTAACAGAGATCAATGACCTTACTTCCATTGTGCACTTCATTTACTGTTCCAATTACTTCTTTAATAAAAAAATTAGATTGTGTTATCTACAATAAAAAATGCATATGCTTACATAAATGCATAGTCGTAGAGCGGAGATTGTGTCCATTTGGTGCAAAGAATAACTTTTGTTATTTCAAGTAGGTTTTCATATGACTATTTTGACAGGTATTGATGAAGACGGTAATATCGATCAAGGTTATTTTTTTATTAAATTTTTAATGGTTACGAAACTATTTTTGCTAGCAATAAAGCATAAGCCGCAGTCTATATAGGACAGTATAGTACAACCAGAAGAAGATCAATACCTACCTAATTAGCCTTGAACAATCTGAATCAACCGAAAGGCGCAGCTTAGGCCGGCCCATTGACTATAAATCCAGTTGACCAATGACACAACTACCCCTCATACGAAAATTAGTAGTGTATTTCAACTACTATTTTCATACATATCACAGGAACCCGTTGATGTCTTTTGTTCCATCCTGCTCTGTCCTTTGTAATTTCGTATAGCTTTGTCTCGTTTTGTTATCTCGACCCCTGCCCACGCAGGTGAGTCGTGTTTGTACGAGAAGTTATGTTCACGAGCTATCAACGGGCTTTATAATCTTTGGGCCGGCCCCTCATCGGTGGACCGACGATCTGGTGAAAGCTGCGGGAAGCCGATGGATGCAGGAGGCCACTCAAAGTGGCGCTCTCTGGGGGAGGCCTATGTTCAGCAGTGGACGTCTTCAGGCTGTTGATGATGATGATAATGATGATGAATCTCAATCAATCAAATCAAGATCGTAACTACTGCGATCTCCATCCTTCGCACACTTTTTCTATTTCTGCAATACCTACTAATAAATAGAGATTAGAAACTAGATATGCAGTAGCTAATTAAGTTCAATCCTACGCAACCTGTAATCACCTACGATACGACACAATTCAAAACATCGATATAACTTTCGCCTTTACCGTACTTGCGATGTAGGTGTGTAAAAATGTATCGAGACTCCATGCGTCCTTCAGAAAGTAGGCAGATATGTCATTGACCGAATTCGCGTTGTCTAATCACTAGAGAGTGTGTGAAAGTGTGTAGAATTAATTACTGTTTGCGAAGTTCTCACCAGGAAGATGATTTCGGTAATAAAAAACTTAAATGTTTAATCAGATATCGGCATATTGTAAGTTTAAATATCTGTTGTGGTATTTGACTGCTGTAATGTTTGTCACCATAAAAATAGATTTTCTATTGATTGGTCTCATTTGGCCGTTAACCTGTTAACTAGAATAAACTACAAATATTAACATCAATTTTAAATTATTTCTTTTGTTTTGTTTATTTAACTTTGGGTACCTACAATATAACTAAGTTGTTGACAAATAATATGTCTACCTAGGACAGACTGTCCAATTAGGTAGGTCTAACTTCAACAAAGAGGTCGCACGAAGAATCGGCTAGGCAGCGTTCGGGAAACTTCGACCTATCTTTTCGTCCAAAATACCGCAGAGCCTGAAAACCACGGTTTTCAATGCCAGTGATGACTTATGGAACTGAAACGTGGTCTATTACTGTTGGCCTCATTAGTAAGCTCTCAAAGTCGCACAATGGGCTATGGAGAGAGCTATGCTCTGTGTTCCCTACGAGATAAGATCCGTAATGAGGAGATCCACAGGAGGACTAAAGTGACCGACATAGCTCTTAGAATTACCTATCAAGTTGAAATGGCAATGGGCAGGCCACATCGCTCGCAGAGCCCCGCGCGTGGCGACCATGAACGGAGATGCAACGTAGGCCGGCCCTGAGCCGATGCATGCAGGAGGCAAGCAGCCGATCATGGTGGAGCTGTCTGGGGGTGGCCTATGTTCAGCAGTGGTTGTTGATGATGACCTACAATATAAATTACAAATCTGGAAAGCTCAGACTCTCTTAAATTTTAATCAGTTATTTTATTTACAGCCTGATATGAAAAAAAAAAACAGACAAAAATAGAGCTTATTTCAACTTTGTCATCCAGATGCTTTTTTTTATGTATATTTTATTTACAGCCTGATTTGATGCAGTCGTTGCATCAAATCAGTCGGGGTCCAAATCCAAATGAAACTATATTATTTGAATATTTTAGCCCATTGCTAGTCTCAAGCCAAAATTACCCTTAACAACGTAAGTCTAATGGAACCAGGCTTTTGGTACGATACTGAAAATATCATCTTCATCAACAGCCTGAAGACGTCCACTGCTGAACATAGGCCTCCCCCAGAGCACGCCACCTTGAGCGGCTGCTCGCCTCCTGCATCCATCGGCTCCCCGCGGCTTTCACCAGGTCGTCGGTCCACCGAGTGGGGGGCCGGCCTACGCTGCGTCTTCCGGTTCGTGGTCGCCACTCGAGAACCTTTCTTCCCCATCGGTTGTCAGTTCTACGAGCGATGTGGCCTGCCCATTGCCACTTCAACTTACTAACTCTAAGAGCTATATCGGTCACTTTAGTTCTCCTGCGGATCTCCTCGTTCCGGAGCTTATCTCGCAGGGAAACACCGAGCATAGCTCGCTCCATAGCTCGCTGCGCGACTTTGAGCTTACTAATGAGGCCAACAGTAAGAGACCATGTCTCAGTTCCATAAGTCATCACTGGCAACACACACTGATTGAAAACTTTCGTTTTCAGGCTCTGCGGTATTTTGGACGAAAAGATAGGACGAAGCTTCCCGAACGCTGCCCAGCCGAGTTGGATTCTTCGCGCCACCTCTTTGTCGAAGTTGGACCTACCTAATTGGACAATCTGTCCTAGGTAGACATACTTGTCGACAACTTCGAGAGTATCGTTCCCAACAATTACCGGTATAGGTGGAACATGAGCATTAGACATGATCTTTGTCTTGTCCATATTCATCTTAAGACCAACCTGCTGGGAGACTCTACTGAGGTCGTTGAGCATGGTGCTAAGGTCCTCGAGCGATTCCGCCATTATGACTATATCATCGGCAAAACGAAGGTTAGTGATGTACTCGCCATTTATGTTGATGCCAGATCTTTTCCACTCCAAGAGCTTGAAAACATCCTCCAATGCGTTTGTGAACAGTTTCGGAGAAATAACGTCTCCCTGTCTCACGCCTCTTTGCAATGGAATTTGTTCCGTACTCTGGTCCTGTAGTCGGACTGACATAGTGGCCTTACTGTACAAACACTTCAAAACTTCGATATACCTATAGTCAATTTGGCATCGCTGCAAGGACTGCAGCACCGCCCAAGTCTCGATTGAATCGAAGGCTTTCTCATAGTCCACAAACGCTAGGCATAACGGCCGATTATACTCTTCGGTCTTCTGCATAATCTGGCGCAGCGTATGGATGTGGTCTATGGTGCTAAAGCCTTTTCGGAAACCGGCTTGTTCGGGAGGCTGGAATTCATCAAACCTGCGTGCGAGACGATTCGTAATGACTCTCGAAAACAGTTTATACACATGACTCAAGAGCGAGATGGGCCTATAGTTCTTCAATAAGGTGTTATCGCCTTTTTTGAAGAAGAGCACCACCACGCTCTTGTGCCATGCCTCTGGCGTTATACCTTCAAGGATGACAGAATTAAATAACTTCTGGAGGACTAAAAGTACCGGTCTACCACCCGCTCTCAGAAGTTCGGTCGTAATTCCATCTTCACCTGGTGCCTTGTTGTTTTTAAGCTGTTTGAGGGCCATTCTAATCTCGTACAGGCTGACGTCCGGGATATCTTCGGTATAGTGTCGGACTAACTTGGCTCTGATGTCCTGAGCTGTGTTAGTAGCGGGCTTACGTGTCGAGGTGTATAACTGTCCATAGAAGTTCTCGATCTCTCTCAGAATCTCGGGCTTGGATGAAATGACGCTACCATTTTCGGTCTTCAGTTTTGTCATTTGGTGTTGCCCAATAGACGAATCCTTTGCGAACACTTTAGAGCCTTGGTTCCGCTCAATTGCGGCCTCAATACGTGAAGTACTAAGAGCACGCAAGTCGTGTCGCAAGGAACTCCAGATTCGTCTATTGAGTTCACCGTAGGCTGACATATCAACTGAAGACTGCAGCTTCATTTCGCTCCGGTCGGCCATTAGCTCAAGAGTTTTTTCTGAGAGCTTTTGAGTCTTCTTTCGGCGTTGGGTCTTAAAGAATTTCGATCCAACAGCTTGGACAGTTTCCACCAACCCGTCGTTTAGCTCGTCCACTGTGTTACAGTCGGCTAGGCACTGGAAGCGATTTTGGAGTTCCAGACTAGTACTGAAAATATACCTAGAGAAAAATTGAGCTATTTTCAGCTTGGTCATCCGGCCACTTTTATCGCTTCATCTGGCAGCAAGACGTCCTACACCAGACACAGCCTCCGCTTTCATAATTTTTACCTGTCTAGCTTATTCAATGGCGCTGTGACCCATGACAGTTAGGCGTTGCTAAGTCACACAGCACCATCTAACCCCAAACTAAGCGTAGCTTGTACTATGGGAACCAGATAACTGATGATGGAATGATGCTTTTTTGTTTGTAGGTAAATACATACATAGAATACAAAATAACACCGAGAAACAGAACAAACATCGATATTCATCACACAAATGTTTGTCCTGGGTAGGAATTGAACCCATAACCTATAGTTCAGAAAGCAGAGCTACTGCCAACTGAGCTAAGAGGCCAGTCAAATTATTAACTAGCTGATGCACGTGGCGTTGTCCAAATTTTTTTATAGCACGTTTATACAAACAAGCTGTCGGTCCACCTGATAAGCAGTTACCGTTGCCTACAGACACCTGCAACACAAGCTGGTTTAGCACGGACGGTAGACAAAATTGTCTTTCCCCTGTTTTACTCCACGTGACAAGTAAGCAAGTATGAAGTAGTGACATAAAACGGGAAAACACAATTTCGTCTACCGTCCATGCTAACCCAGCAGGTACACTGGTACTTTAGAAGTAATAGCCTAACGTGACAACCTCTCAAATTTTGCCGTTTCGTTTTACTTATTTTTAAAGGGTTAGTCTCACCCCTTACATACATAGGTACCCCTTATTCACATGCACCCTTTATTTGTACATGCTTTGTCTAGAAGATATTACTTAGGTACCTACTTATTAATATTATTTATTATAGCATTCTTGGTTCATAATAAGCAATTGCGAATGATTGAAAACTCGATATGTTGTAGTTTTGTAGATGTGTAACTTTTCACCGATGAATAAGAAATTTTTCAGTAAGTATGTGATTCTTCTTCTTGCTCATGCCAACTCACACGAAGTCCGTCATTCAAGATATAAATTTGCGTCGAAAACGCGTAATAAAAAGTATCCCTTTAAACAGCTACAGTCGGCTAATCTTTGAAGAGCTTGCTCGCAAATCACATATCCGTTATAGCCTAGGAGCTCTCAAAGTTATTGAATAGGGTCAAGCAATAACTTTTTCAGAAAGATATTGGTTTCATCAAAATATTATTTAATCTGCGTAGTCTGATTATTGTTGCATTTGTGATAATTATAAATTTCATCGTAATCTATAAAAAATAAAATTTGGCATTTATTACAATGCATATTATTATTATTATTATTTATTTATATTCGAACAACTACTGGGATATGCATATGGGCTGGGTTATAGAAGCGTTGCCGTTGATTGGTTGTAATTTTTGCATATGTAGAATTATGATATTAAATAAAACCCTTTCAAAATTGAGATTAAAATTATTAAGATATTTGGTGAAATTGAACCTAAATCAAACATACAGTCAATAAAACAAAATGAATACAAAGGTAGGTAATTAAAATATATTCTATTATAAAAATTGGTGTAATCAAAACATAATTAAGTAACAAGCAAACCGATAACACCTGAAACATAACCGGTAATTAAATAATAATAATTAAAAGTTGACACCTGCAGAAGTACCTAACATGTCGCTAATGCGGTATTGTCCAAGCATCTTATAAGGAATGCTCGATGGCTCTCAAACTACTCGAGATTAACATCCATTATTTTGCATATTATTGACATTTACTACCTCACCGCTTTATTTATATACGTCCAGAGTTATTTGGGAAGTATTTTTTTAAGAACATAAAAATGTTTGTAGGAAACAAAACGAGGTACGATATTTATGGTCGACCCGTTGATGTCAAAGCGAAAATTTATTTTGTCGAATTCTGATTTAGCTTCGTCCGACGAAAGCCGTGGTTCCTTTGTGATGAAATCATCTTAACCAAGTCTTCGTATATGGAATACCTGATAGGGTTAGCAGATTACGAAGACTCAACAGTGTGCTATGTTTTAAAGCCTTGTTTAAAATAAATGATCACTGTTTCCTTGAAAACGGCGATGGTAACCACTTTGAATCTCATTTGTTCTCGTTAAGCCGACAGGGTGGCTACCTCTCAGTTTTATGGCGTTAATGCGATCAGCCTTATTTGAGAATTATTGGCTACTTGGATAAAATCAAATTTTATTCGTTTTAATTTAAGAATTGAGATCTCTTTGGTAAAGTTTATCGTAATTGTGGTAATGTTTGGGATATTTAGCGCATCAGTATAGATTTTATTTTGTTTTGCATTACTGTTGCGTTTGCATTCTCATTAAAGTGCGTGCGCTAAGAGAATGCGTAGCGTTTTCTTAAATCTTTTTTATAATTTGTGCTATGATGTTGTATCTAATCTCTTTTCAACCGACTCTTAAAAAAGCGGAGGTTGGCAATTCAAATTTATACTTCTTTTTCATTTTAATTTTTATCCTTTTCCGTCGTTTAAAACCCGATTTTTTATTTGAAAGGGTTGAAAAGTATTTTCATATCGTTCCCATAGAAATTTGATGAAAATCAATTCAGTAGTTTCACTTTTATTTAAATAACTGGAAAAATATACTATGCAAGATCAAAGTTGTTGCTGATCGACGACCTTTTCATATTTAGTTTTACTTTTTGATGTTTTTCTATTTTTTTTTTTATTATGTGGATTTTTGTTTCTGTCATTATAATTTTAGTGCTACATACTCTTCTAGATTTGATTAAGGGCATTTTCAGTTTTGGCTTTTTAATAATTTTTATTTGGTGTTATAAGTTTTGCTGTGTGCTTATTTACCACTGGAACTTTTGTTGGGTAGGGGAAATGCCTTCGCACTTCACTGCCGCCACGGAGGTGTTGTCAGGGGGTATGTGGGACTTGAACCTACTAAACCTACTAAACCCCCCCGTGATCCGTCCGCCGCCGGAATTGGGCGAGATAGGGTCGCGCTAGCATTCACTATCTCACCCGGTGACGCTGTAAAGATCGATAGAGATCAACAGCATTAGCCCGTTCAATAAAAAAGGCCCTTTTGGGCCTCTGTGCTAGTGGGTGGGTAACCTTACACCTCGGTTACCCACCAGACGTGTGGGGTCGTGTGAGCACGGCGGAGAGTCCCCCGACTCTCCACCGCCGACCCCACTACGGAGGAAGGAGAAGGCGCGCGAAAGGCCTGCTCTGTCTTCCGGTCTGTTTGATGCGCTGGAGGGGGTCAGAGTTGGCATCATCCTCCCTGACCTGCTCCGCAGCCTCCTTCTCCGTCATCACCACCTCGCAAAAGGAGACCGTTGCCTGCCACGCTCTCTCGCTGCCGAGCATGGCGTTTACCAAACTCGGCAACAAGAGGTCCCGGCCAACGACCGCTGAAAGTGTGCGCCACTCAGAATCCCAAGCAGCGCGCACCTCCAGCGTGTGGGGCGCCGTATTTTCCGGCGCGCCACATTCGTGGCAGGCCGGGGTTGCCTCCTGTCTTGCGATTTGGTGCAGGTATTTTCAAAAGCATCCATGCCCGGAAAGCACCTGCATCAAACGAAAGGTCAGCGACCCAAATGGGCGCCACACCCACTCCCGGAGGACCAAGCGGATGGCCTCCACCGTCCTCTGCCCAGGCACCAATGCAGCCAGGTCCTCCGTCCACCGCCGCAACAGGGCGGCCCACGCTTGCCCCCGCAGGCACCTGATCTCTTCCCATACTGGGAGCTCTCCACGGGACCTCCTCGCCGCCACGAAGTGGCAAGCTTCGGCGAGGTTCTCCGCTTCGAGCTTCCAGGGAGAATCACCGGCCAGCACGCATGCCGCCATGCAGGACACAGTCCGGTATCCGCAGATATCCCTCGTTGCAGCGACCCGCTGCGGACGTCGCAGCGGGTCGCTGCAACGAGTACGCGTCGGCGTCCACCCAGACCGGTGCCCCGTACATGACCATACTCCGAATCACTCCGGAGTACAGCTGGGCGGCATGTAGCGATCGGACCACCCACGTTGGGCAGCAGCCTCCCCAGTGCGGCGGCCGCTCCCAGGACTCTTGGGGCCAGGTGGATTTACCACTGGACCTACTCAACCTCAATACAAGTATTACAATAAGGTGATTTAAGTTGAGTTAACCCTTTTTTTTAAAAGGATATTATTAACTACTTAAAACTTCCGGTAGTTAAATTTCAACATTAAAGCTGAGCCGTCTACTCATCCTACCACTTTTATTTTATCTTTACAACCGCGTAGTAAAATGTTAACACTAATTAATTCATGTTCAAACTTTATTCTGATTATTACTGTAAATAGATTGAATTGCTAAATTACAGACCTGCTCAGTAATCTAGCTTAGTGTCACAGTGGAAAGTAGTATGTAAGTATGTTAACTTTTTTTTGACAATAGTTTGTGACGTGAAGGACACAGCTAGACTCCTAGTCTATAATCTGTTATTATTACACACTAGACGCACCCCCACGAGCTTATGAAATTCTGTACGAAAATAGGTCAAAAGTTTGATAGAGATATAAATAGGTATTTGGTGAAACTGACAGTCCTCATCATGTTTCATTTAGAGTTATCCAACAATAAATCAATTTTTTCGTCTTAATTGTGGTCACTGTAAAACTGTATGAACAAGAAGAAAAAATGTCATCGGTAAGTAATATTAATGATGTTATGCTCTATCTCTCCCAAATTTCATCAAGATCGGTTAAATCGTGAAAAGGTTAGAGACAGCTAGGCAGACTTCGATCAATTTTATTATTATCAGGCAGGCAGTAGAGGTCAAGTTGGTACTTTCAAATCTATTATTATTAGTGTAGATGATGACTATAGTTATATAAGTAATTATGAGATTATGATTTTAGTTTGGTTGTGTTTTATTTTTGTATTACTTACTTACCTATGTATTTTACTGTTTTATGTGAAAATAAAACCTTAAAAATCAAATATGGGTAATATACCTTATCTCTATGAAAATCAAGATTCAGAAGTGTCCCCCGCGCCAATGCTTACTTAAACAGATATATAATACCTCTCGAGCTAATATAAAATATAGTCCACAAGCGGTTGTTTCATTTTAACAATGAATCATGGCACCCTGTAATAGCGTTGTAAAACAATAATACCTATGTGAGTTACACCACTTTCATTAGGCGCGGTCACACGCGACTAAGAGGTAAAACAAGGCATAGATTCAGATTCAGATTCAGATATTTTATTGCTTCCATAGTGTACATAGGTGGAATAAGTATAAAATTATTTAAGTAGGCTCATTATGGACCCCGTCGGGCGCAGCAAATTTGGAGAGAGAAGGACGACTTCACAAAAGAGTCAATCTGTACTTACAAAGAAAATAATAACATATATGCCTTGTTTTGACGGTGCCGTTTTGAAAGCGGCGGAGATGTTATCAGAACTTATTGTAAGTACTTACCCATTTTCCTGGCAGTAAACATCTATAGGACCCACATGAGTTAACCAACTCAACTAACATTATTTAGACTGTGTAAGTGATGACATCAGTCTCCACTTAACCAGGTTTTAACTAGTGAAAGTTAATTAAGCAAATTGACGATCCAAAGAACACGAAGAAGTATCTTAATCCCATGTTACCGGATTTGGGTATGAAAGTAAAATTATCGTAATTATTGTTATTAGTAAACTAGTATGTTTATTTAAACTTGATACTGTGGGTACTTTTTAGTTAGGACAGAGAGTGAATGAACGAGAGTGAACAGGTATCTTCTAGGCAAGCATTCACCATCGTAGACTGCGTCATCACTTTCCGTCAGGTGAGATTGTGGCCTAATGCTTTGCCTATCAACAATAAAAAAAGGTACGTACCTACTGTCCAAGATTTTTTAAATCCAATGCATTAAAACTGTAAAACAGGGGTTATTAAAGGAACCGTCGTCGTGTTAATGCATTTTTGTTTGTATTATAAATGCGAAAGTTTGTGTGTGAATGTTTGTTACCATTAATATTCGTAACTACTGAACCAATTTTGATAAAATTTTCAATTCAGATAGCTTATACACTGGACTAACACAGAGTATTTTTTATCCGCGGATGAAACCGCGGGGCGCAACTAGTAAATTATAATAAGTTTTAATCATATCCATTTGGAAACTAGAATGACATAATATGACAAAAGATTCAAAGTAAACCCCGTTTTAATCTAGTTTAAAAAATGCCAACCTTATGCGGAAATATTCAGAGTTTATTGATTCGCGGTACAAATCCTTCGCGGTACTAAGCTTAAGTTTTCAGTGAAGGAAACGTCCATAAAACGAATAACAATAACGATATATAAAACCTGAATGAATATTGTTGTAGAGTACATTTTCTAATGCTCGTTTGGCTAACGAACACCCTCAAGTTAAGAATCTGTCACATTTTTTTTTCTTGTATTTTGGCTCCACACATAGTGTATTTAGCCAGTGTCAAGTATTGTAATTTTCATCGTGCTAGTGTGCTAGTCAGGTAGTCATAGTACAGTCTAAGTCATGCCCCAGTAAAGTGGTGGCAACTTTACTAAAAGCTTCTATGGAATTTTGGAAGCAACACAAAAAACCATGTTTCACCACATTATATCACTTGCCCACATTCATGCTCGTAATTCAGCACTTAATGCATGAAACGCCACCAATTCTAAACATTAACACTAGAACAAGTTCTAGTTTTGAAAAATAATACAATGCAACGAACGTGAACTTTTCCGCGTTCCCGCCAAAACCCATCTGTCACACTTTTTTTTTTTTTTCTTATAGTTTGGCTCCACACATAGTGTATTTAGCCAGTGTCAAGTATTGTAGTTTTTCGTCGTATTATGAAATATTTCATGTAAAGTCAAGTCTTAGTCAGGGTAGTCATAGTCCAGTCTAAGTCAGGTAGTCATAATCCAGTCTAAGTCATGTCCTAGTAAAGTAGTGGCAACTTTACTAGAGGCTTCTATGGAATTTTGGAAGCAACATGAAAAACCACGTTTCACTACATTATATCATTTGCCCACACTTATACTCATAATTCAGCACTTAATGCGTAAAATGCCACTAATTTTAAACATTAACACCAGAAAAAGCATAAGTTTTGTGAAATAATACAATGCAATGACGTGAACTTTTTCACGTTCCCGCCAAAACTCCTGTCACACTTTATAAGAAATTAATAAAGTTTTATTGTAAGGGTGCATTCACATTACTACGCACGACCTAACGCGTTATCGCGATCACGCGATTTGAATGGCATGCCCCGCCTACGCTCGACGCACAGCTATTGGCCGATCGTAAGAGGGTTCCGTATCCGTAATTAGCTATTGATGTCGTGTCTCTGTAATATTTGCTAACTACTGAACACATAGTGGTATTTGAAATTTCAATTTTTCCTCTTTGTTACGGCCATTGATGTTATGTATTTGTACTTATGTGGTTTTATATATTGGGTACCATCGTAAAAATAAATAAATAGAACGCCCAACGATCAACACACATAAATCCTGGACCCTAATTAGGATTCCCTGTATCTAGGGACCCAGGAACTACGAGGACCATGGTCCCACAACACCCAGACACAGAAAAAGTATTTGCGCTATTTTTTCTGTGCACAAATACTTGTCCTGTCACGGGAATCGAACCTGCCGCCTCCGGGTTATGAGCCAACCTGCTCAACCATCACACCACGGAGGCTGTCAAATAATATATTACTGTTTTATGTGATAACCAAAATACATGAAATACTTGTTAGGGTTACGGCCCTCGCAGCAGAGTGTGGAAGTGGCGGCAATAAATAACATCTAAATATGAGAGTAGAGAATAAAAGATAAATAGTAAAACAACTCTGTATGCTGTAAAGTTTTCTATTAAAGTGACGTACATAGGCAGGTATCAAAAGGTAGACAGAGAACATAAATTATTTTTAATTTAAATACTACTATCAAAAAGGCTTTACTAACACGCCCCCTTAATTTATGCTCTCAAGGCCTATTCAACGTACCCCCTAAGTTACACATATATTATCTTTAAGCCCTAACCCTATCATGCATCTATAATGTTTGCACTTAGGCAAGGCTTTCGTTAATCTATCAGCCGTCATATCATTTGTAGAAATGTATCTTAAAGAAATGTCCTTATTATTCTTTAACACATCTCTAATAAAATGGTACCTTATGTCTATGTGCTTACAACGAGAATGGAGAACTGGATCCTTAGCTAGCGCGATAGCACCCTGATTGTCTGCATATAAAGTAATTCTAGCATACCTGAGTAACCCAATTTCAGTAAGCAGACTGTTCAGATAAACCGCTTCTTTCATGCATTGTGATAGGCTAACGTACTCTGACTCACAAGAAGAAGTTGAGACACATCTTTGTTTCTGTGATTTCCACGAAACGCACGCACCACCTAAATGAAAGCATATCCGGAATATGAACGTCGATCTAGTTCACAACCTCCCCAGTCCGAATCTGAGTATCCTATCATTGACTCACCAGTCTTTTTAAACGAAAGTCCGTAATCGTGTGTTCTCTTCAAATATCGCAACACACGCTTTGCGAAATTCCAACTCATGTCATTCGGATTTTCATTGAATTGTGCTAATTTTACCACACAATTCATAATATCTGGTCGACTTCCCGTTGCCAGGTACATCAAGCTTCCTATGAGCTCTCTATATCCACCTTGTGTATTATTCACAACAGACACATCAATTTCACTTTTGGAGTATATTAATTTTTCATTCGGACACAATGGAATTGCAACAGATTCCTTGCATTTTTCCATTCCATAATCCTGTAATAATTTCCAAATATATTTCGTTTGTGACAACGTAATGACACCTTTATCTCTGACAATGTCAATACCGAGAATATATTTGGCATGTCCAAAGTCTTTTAGTTCAAACTCTTTGGATAATTCTTTCTTAAAGTCGTCAATGTGAACTCTTTTGTTACATGCTATCAAAATGTCATCAACATAGACCAAAACAAAAAGTTTTGTTCCATTCTCCTCCTTAAAATACAAACAAGGTTCATTTATGGAAGCCTTGAATTTCATTTTAATAAGTTTTTGATCCAGCATTATGTTCCATTGCCGCCCCGCCTGTTTCAATCCGTACAATGCCTTTTTTAATCGGCAAACATCTCCTCCGGCTTCAAGATCCTTTAACATCTTTTCGGCTTTGTCTCTAACAGTTAAGTCTTCACTCTGGTTTCCTGAAATGTTCAAAAGACAATTCTTAAGCAATTGAGGAATTTTCATGTAAATTTCTTCTTCCAAAATTCCATTTAAATACGCTGTATTTATGTCCAATTGATGAATTTCCATGTCCATTTCCACTGAAAGAGCAACTAACAGTCTCACTGATTTAAGTCTCGCCACAGGAGCAAATGTACTATGATAATCAATACCATACCTTTGGCTAAATCCTTGTGCTACTAATCTAGCTTTCTTCTTTTCAGTTTTATCTGGATTTAACTTTGTAGTTAAAACATAGCGACATCCAACAATGTCACGATTTGCCGGTTTCTTAACAATATCCCAAGTTCCATTCTTCAGTAAACTTTTGACTTCGGATAAGATAGCCTGTTCCCATCCATATCTCTCATTACTAGAAAGGGCTTGTTTTAATGTAACTTCTGTAGCACCTGCAAAATCTTGACAGTCGGTAAACTCATCCGGGTCTGACGATACACCTTCGCCCTCACACGGATGTTGTGGTAACTCTTCTTCTCTTTCTGAAGTTACTTCAATCAATTTGTAAATTTTCTTCGGACGACCCGTACCACTTTTATCTAGGCGTGGTCTCCCTGGAGCTCTCTTGTATATCTTTTCTGGTTCCTCATGCCTTATATCCGGTCCCATATCACCACTTTGAAGAACATCACAGTGTGATTCGATATTTGGCATTAATGGCATCGTTGATTCAATACAAGAATCCACACAAGTATGCTCACCATCGGGTCCTACTTCATCAGAATTACGATCAGAAACTTCTGCCGAAGTAATCTCTATTTCCGCATACGTAGGTTGCATTTTCAAAGGAGAAACACATTTTTCAATGTTTAGCGGATCTTTTATCAAATTATCTTCCAAACGATTTTCGCTTTGATGAAATCTAACATCTCTCGATATTACGATTTTCTTGTCGGTAGGAATCCAAACTCTATATCCCTTAACATCTCTTGGATAACCAACAAAAACACCTTCTTGACTCCTTTCTGCCAACTTACTTTTATTTGGTTCTTTATTTAAAACATGTACCTTAGTTCCGAACTTCTGTAGGTAATGTAACTTGACGGGTCTGCCATACCATTTCTCATACGGTATGTCTCCTCCAAGAGCATTCGATGGACATCGGTTTCTTATATGACAAGCCGTCACCACAGCATCTGCCCAAAAACCCGCCGAAAGACCTGAGGATATAAGCATATATCTCGCCATTTCGACTAATGTCCTATTCATCCTCTCAGCAACTCCGTTTTGCTGAGGAGTCCGAAGAGCTGTCAATCTTCTACCGATACCTTCGTTCTTCAAATATTCATCAAACTCTCGATTGCAATATTCACCTCCGTTGTCGGATTGCAAATATTTTATCTTTTTACCCGTTACGTTTTCAACATAATTTTTGTAAATTTTAAAAACAGTAAAAACGGAACTTTTTTGTTTCAATAGATACACTTCACACCAACGTGTACTATCGTCGATAAAAGTAACGAAATATTTAGCGCCGCCTATTGCCTGCGTATTAAAAGGTCCGACCACATCTGAATATACAATCCTCAAAACCTCATTACAGGGTCCGTTTGATTTTGAAAATGGTAACGAACTCATTTTCCCTCTCGCACACACGTCACAGTCATGCAGCTCATGCTCATTTATCCTCTGAGTTTTTATACCAGCTTTGGTCAAAACTCTTAATAAATCCCTTGCATTTAAGTGTCCCATTCGTTCATGCCACAACCACACATTATCCTCTGACACTACTGATGCAGATTCATTCTGTTCCCTAACGTAATATAAATTACTTTTACGATCCGCAACTACTACAATTTCCCCATGACAATTTTTTACTATGGCCTCATCCTTAGTAAACATTACAGTATAACCTTTATCTGTAATCCTTGCCACTGAAATTAGGTTACATCGCAGATCGGGAACGTACAATGTGTCTGGCAATTGAACATTTGTTTTGGACTCACCTTTATATGCAGACAGTGTGACCATACCTTTACCTTCAACTTTTGTGGTCAAGTTGGAAGCTAAATTTAATTGACTCGATGACGGTAACAAACCCTCCACAAATTTGTTTACGTCCTTACATAGATGTGATGTACACCCGCTATCTAAGATCCAGTTTCCATTTCCGCTGTACACACCATTACATTGATCTATAACACAATTAAAAGAATCAAAACTGGTATCAAAAGATGTTTTACATGTATCACTATCTACAGCGTACTTTGCAGAATCTTTTTCTTTGTTTTCCGTGCATTCTGATGCTTTATGTCCAACTTTATGGCATTTGAAACATTTAAACTTGAATGTTTCCCGTTGTTTATTAAACTTCTTTTTTCTCAAATTCTCTTTCGCGATCATTGCTTTTTCTTCAGATTTGTGCCTCGAACAGTACTCTTCAACGATTTTGATTTTCAGAGTTTCAGGATTTGGAATTTCATCTCGGGACTCTATTGCACATCGAAAATTATCAAACTCTGTAGGAAGACTATAGAGCAACATTATCGAAAATAGGTCATCATGAATTTCTACATCCATTGCACTCAGTTTATCCTTTATATCAAAAAATGTTGAAATATATTCGTAAAAGTCGCCAGGCTCGGTGAATCTCATCATCGTCAACCTTTTCAACAAAGTAGCCTTTTTCGCTGGTCCTTTTGATGCATATATGGATTCTAGCTTTAACCATACCTCTCTGGACGTTTTGCACCCTCTTACATGCCGTAACTCACCAGGAGACATACTCAGGATTAAGTCAGCTCTCGCCTTGGAATCTCCAACAATCCATGCCTGCGCTGCTCTTTCCTCCGTTGGTTTTTGTTTACTACCATCCACATACCCAAATGCATCATTCTTGATCAGTAAAGCCTCTGCTTGTACTCGCCAGCTCTCGTAATTTTCTCTGGTTAAAACTTCAATCATTCTTGTTGTAGCCATTTTAACCATTCAATAAAATTACCTCAGCTCAATGTTTTCTTCAGCACTTCAGCACAATCTTTTTAACAAATTATTTTTCAGCAATGACACTCACTACAATGCTATAATTTTCGCCTTCCGTCCTGGGCCCGTAACCAATGTTAGGGTTACGGCCCTCGCAGCAGAGTGTGGAAGTGGCGGCAATAAATAACATCTAAATATGAGAGTAGAGAATAAAAGATAAATAGTAAAACAACTCTGTATGCTGTAAAGTTTTCTATTAAAGTGACGTACATAGGCAGGTATCAAAAGGTAGACAGAGAACATAAATTATTTTTAATTTAAATACTACTATCAAAAAGGCTTTACTAACAATACTTTTAGGAAAATCTGATTTACCTGCTTACATTAAGTGCATAGTGGTTTGCTTGTACCCTATTTTTAGGGTTAGAAAGAGACAGAGAGATAAATTTAATGTAGTAAACATAGATATATAACGCTAAATATTTTTGCATATTAAGTGTATATCTCCAAAAAAACTTAAGAGGTGCTGTTCAAAATTTTATATCGATCCTTAATCCCATTCGCCCTCCGACCCGTTAACTTTACCGTTAATTATCTGTTCTTTATTCGAAATTTAAAATTTGAATACAGTAACGGTCGCGCCTTTTACGGAACAATTAAATAGTGACGCATCGGTTTGCTCATTCGATGCATTGGATGCTAACGAGAGCAGTACCAATTCGATTAACGATCTGATTTTGACCTCAATCGATTTAACGATTCGATTCAAAGGTGTTTACTGTTGACAAAATAAAATATTACGTTTTTGTAATTTTATTTTTGTTTCAGTTTTGGCATCTAAAGTTTACGTACGATGATTGGCGAGACGACAATGGTATCTTCCTGGTGGTATATGAATTATGCGATACGCCTGCTCAGTGCCTGCTCAATAAAACTCGATATCACAATAAATAGTTGTTTTTATTTATACTGTACTGTATAATAGTAGTTGCTTCTATTATTAAGCTTCATTGTTTTTCTTTTTCGAATTGCGCATTAGTTTCACCCCCTCTGGGTCTAGGTTGAAAACCAGTGCTGGATGTCGTTGACAACTAGCAAAATTCTAGCCAATTCTATTCAATATAAAATAAATCCAATATAAAAAATTCAAAATAGCCGATGCCCTTTCAGTACTTAGTTTTTGTTCTTTATTAGTATCTAGTTCATAAGTATATTTATGCAACTTTTTTGTACCTTATTTCTAAGCGAGTATTGAATAAATGCCTGTCTGTGTCTTATCGTATTCTAAGTCTTAATGAATAGTAGATACCTACTTATCATTTTTCTAACTCTATAAAAAGCTACTGCTAATACCTACCCACACACACACACATATACACACACACAAACACACACACACACACACACACACACACACCTAAACACATTATACCTACATTCCTTATTTAGCCCTAAATTAAATTCGAATTTGTTTTATATTAAGGGTCATTCACTTGAACCCGTTTGTCATCCCGTTACACTGACAATGGTTGCATCATACTTGCTAATCGAAAATTCTTGCCATCATAAATGAAGCCTCTCTCCAAATGAATCATGTCCAAAAATAAGACACTGATAAATAATCGAATATCGATTTAGTAAGGCCCTGTACAAAGAAAGCACTTTTACTTTTTTATTGTGTTCATTTTTCTCACGATATCGGTAGCCTGCTGCCTGCCTGCCTGACTCAATGGACGGGTCGCGTGTGTAGGGTCCCTAATTATGACGTCATAACAAAGGATCGCTGTTCGTTCCTCTTTCAAATTTCAAATTTTATTTATTCCCTGACGCTGTCTGTGGTTGTGTAGTTTTTCTTACTTTATTTTATGCCAGTTACCTTTCACAGAGATGTAAAATATTCGCGAGGATATACACTTTTTTGTTCATTTGTTTTATGCAGATAATACAAATGTACCTATGTGTGTATTTCCATGTCAAATTACCTTCACAATACACAAGTTTCATTTATGTATTTCATTACTGTGCTTCTTTTACCGGAACACATGATCTCATTTATTAGTTTCAGATTATCCTATTTCTATACAATACTTCAACAAAATGCACGCATTAACACTTCACCAGTAACTTCTGATATCTCAAAAAGTTTTTTTTTTCTTATATTTTGGCTCCACACATAGTGTATGTAGCCAGTGTCAAGTATTGTAATTAATCATCGAGTTATGGAATATTTCACGTGTAAAGTCAAGTCTTCAAGTCTTAGTCACAGTCCAGTCTAAGTCTGGTAATCATAGTCCAGCCTAAGTCATACCCTAGTAAAGTGGTGGCGACTTTACTAGAAGCTTCTATGAAATTTTGGAAGCAACACGAAAAACCACGTTTCACTACATTATATCACTTGCCCACACTCATGCTCGTAATTCAGCACTTAATGCGTAAAACACCACCAATTTTAACCATTAACACTGGAAAAAGCACAAGTTTAGAAAAATAATACAATGAAACGACGTGAACTTTTTTTAGTTCCCGCCAAAACCTCTCTCAAAAAGTTATAATGTCAAAATGTAGCCAACAATCATAATTTTGCTATAGGCAGTGACATATCTCTCTGGTACCTATTAGAGTTGCACCGAATGCTAGTTTTATCGAGTAGCCGAGTACCGAGTTGATTATAAGTTTATCAAACTGAGTACTCCGTCTTGTTACTTGGTTCAGTATTGAGGGGAAGTAAGAAGAAGAATATACTGTTACCGGGAAAGGTAGATAGCCTAGTATTTCTTCGTAAGTTGTTCATTCCTTCAATAATGAAAAAATCAATTAAGTAGTTATTTAAGACAATTTATGTTGTTCACTTAATAAATTTCAGCTATTGATTTTTTCATTGTAAAATAAATGCTCACTATCTACTTAAAAATATTTTTTCATTAATATAACTCGTAAAAACTAAATCTAATACTTTATTTAAACCTAATAGTAGTTGCTTTAACCGAGTTATTCGGTTGAGTACGAGTACTGAATAAATACTGAGTACTTATGCCTAATACGGGAGAGACCTGTGTTCAGCAGTAGACGTAAAAAAGTTTTTTTTAACGTGCTAATGCTGTTGGTCTCTACCAACCTTTACAGCGTCACCGGGCGGGAGGGCAGGCGCTTAAGCCACCCAGCCGTTAAAAGTGGGAGGCAACTGGCTCAAGGGCACCCCTGGGGTGCGAGCCTCGGCTTGGGACGTTGCCGGGATAAAAGGATCGAGAAGGCTACGTCCACGAGAAGAGTGGACCCTATGGAAAGTCAGACGTAAAAAAGTTGATGATGATGCCGAGTACCGAGTAGAAAACGAGTTGACCTACTTGGCGCATCTCTAAAGGTACCTATTTTACTAACTAGTATATCATTTTACGGCTTTGCTTGCCATTCACGAAAGCTGTGCAGTTTTCCAATATAAACACATTTTTTTTTGGTAATCCGAAACTTATGTTACTGTAAACTTTTTGTGTAAGTATAAAAATAAGTTCTGCTAACGTTCCAACTAGGAACGCGACTATTATAATAATTATATATTCTGTTTCAACGTGGTTTATAACAAACAAACAGTACAACCTTTCAAATTAAAATATTAGTAGAGCATTATAAACACAAAGGCGGTTCCACAACTCTCGTTTACAAAGATCTGAGTCGAGAAAGGAGTCTCGAAGGTGTTATAAATAAAAATAACTGTCAAATAGAGTCCGCAGAAATAGTCGTCTGCGTCGAGTTGCATCGTAAACCAACGTAACAACTTAATAAATGTATATTTTACAACAATAGGTGAGTAATATGAAAACGTCATGAACATGGAATATGGAGCAGGAGGTATCAACAATACTATTCATTTTAAAATACGAATATACCGGGTTTAATTAAATTCATTAGCATCCTTTGAAACTAGGTACCTAGTACCTACCTACTCCAGACACCGGTCAATCGGTCATTTGTGGACAAAAATTTATCCAATCTAACGCATCAATTTCATATTGATAATAACTGCATAAAATGGGATAATTTACTTATTCTAATGCTACAGGCCAAAATTAAATTAAAATAATGAAAAACTGTTTTAATTCGTACATACAAGGTAAAAAACTTTTAAAAGTATCAAAATCATTTATTCAACTACGTTTATTATCATCATCATCAACAGCCTGAAGACGTCTACTGCTGTACATAAGCCTCCCCCAGAGAGCGCCACTTTGAGCGGCCGCTTGCCTCCTGCGTCAGAATCAGACATAAAATAATAAATTATAATATAATATATACCAGCGTTTCAAAATTAACATTACAAGAGCCAACATTTAGAGGACTTTAAGCCAAATTGAATGAACTATTCCAGAAATATCGCTACTAATGTATAAGTACAATAGGTAATTTATCATCCTACTGTAGCAATGTATAACAGTAACTTCTTCCTTTCTTTGCCTTTTCCCATTTGTTCTTGGGGTCGGCTCCCAATCTAACCTGTAGCGGCGAGCTACCAGAATTACACGAGCGACTGCCATCTGACCTCGCAACCCATAAGGAACCAATAACAGAGATGGTTAGATCAGGCGTCTGACTACCCGTAACGATTGCCATAGATGTTCTTGTGACAACCGGGACTGACGGCTTAACGTGCTCTCCGAGGCACGGAGCGATGGCATCACTGCACATAACTTACTAGATAAGTCATTGGTGCAGGACCGAGGATCGAACCCGGTGCCGTAAGGTTGCGAAGCGCACATGCTGCCGCTCGGCCACCATCGCTCCACAATAACTATGCTATCAACAAATCGCAAAGCACTCCAAATATTGCAATAAGGTGAAATAGATGGTAATATTATGGAAAAGTACCGATGACTTCTTCTAATATCGAAACATGAAAGTTTCACTGTTATACTGCAATATATAAGTAAAAGTAAGGGGTTTCTTTTGTTTTATCTTCATCATCATCATTATCATCATCATTAGCCCAAAACCGTCCACTGCTGAGCATATTTTTTCTGTGTACACATAGTTTAAGCTACAATCCAGAACAGATTTGTTTGTATATTTACCTATTTGGAATAAGTCGTTGATTGTAATTTGTTTTGTGTACCTATATATAAATAAATAAATAAATAAATAAATAGGCCTCTCCCAAAGAGTGCCACTTTGAGCGGCTGCTTGGCTCCTGCATCCATCGGCTCCCCGCGGTGGCGGGGGGTTTTATCTTAGCCCATTTAAATTTGATAGAGAGAAACAAAAAAAAAATAACCATACTGTATGGTTATTTTTCGCCCTTGTTAATAAACATTGTTTAAGTATGGACATACATAATGTTTATTAGTAAGGGGGCCAAAGATTAAAGCTGTCCCCACATTAGGCGGTAGCGATCCTCGAGCGACTTCGTGCTATATCGCGGCGACACGCCGGCCGCATACTGGTAAAACGCGGCAGCGATCACGCGGCGTTATCGTCGGCAAGTCGCTCGAGGATCGCTACCGCCCAATGTGGAGTCAGCCTAAATGATTGTGCACTGTCGCGCAAAGCTCACGTTACTGCTAACCATTGGATAATGTAAGTCTAAAGTTGATTTCGCAAGCCGTGACTTATGGCGGTAAGCCGGCTGATATGTCGCGCCTGAATTATAGAACCGGTCTCGTTGTTGGCTCCCATTCAGCTCCTCAGACTTACGCACGTTTGTGGGACGCAGCTGTGTCTTCATGGTATTTAGTATGATATTATGTCTCAAGACTAGGCCGTGTGGTATAGAACCATCCCATATCTGCCCACGGGGTCTCACTCCGCAGTTTAGGTACGTTCAGCCGTGCGCCGCCGCGCCGCACTGTAAGGCTCAATTCAGACAGAGCAGCAAAATGCTCGAGCAGTTTTTTAGTGCTATATGAATATCAACCTTAATCTATTTAGGCAAAGCTGAAAATAGTATGCAACGTTAAAATAGGTAAGATTTTAATGTTGCATACTGTTTTCAGCTTTGTCTAAATGAAATAAGGTTGGTATTCCAATAGCAATTAAAAACTGCTCGAGCATTTTGCCGCTCTATATGAATTGACCCTAAGGCGGCCCATACAGGCGGGCATCACGTTCAATTTTATTAATCAATAACGAGTCCATTTCCGTCAATGTTTTCTCCATACAGTAAGCTGAAAAACATTGCTCAATACTAACCCTACTCGATCAATAAAATTGATCAATCACTAAGATTGATCAATAAATTTGAACGTGTGTGGGGGGCCTAATGCCGCGGTAGGTAGGAAAAGGTAAGAGTTACGCAATAGACAACTATACTAAGTAAATAGGCAACCAGTAGATCAATAGCGCTGTGCGACCTGAATTGCACTTTATTGTGTTTAAGCCAGAGTTGATGATATTTATTTAAATGATTTCGCGGAGTGAGCCTTCTGCACGTAGTACTCATAGACTTAGATCTATGTAAATAAGACGAGTTATGTGGTAGTACTATACCCGCCCGGTGACGCTGTAAAGGTCGGTAGAGACCAACAGCATTAGCCCGTTAAAAAAAAAAGTGGTAGTACTATACTTAATTATATCTAGGTATTCTGTGCCGCGAGTGCCGTAAAACAGCCGGCTTAGAGAATATCCTCGGTACATTAAAATCTTCTGTGATTAATAAGACGGCCATTTTTTTTTTTTTTACATCGGACTTATCTAGCATTTGACCACGCTCTCACCTGATGGAAAGTGACGATGCGATCGAAGGTGTAGCATGCTAGCTAAGTAAGTACCTATTCACTCTTCTCTTGAACACGCCCGGGTCATATTTTGCCGGAAACACAGACGCTGGAAGGGCATTCCATTCCTTAGCAGTTCTAATTAAGAACGAAGAATCAAACCGCTTGGTACGAATGGGTGGTATTTCGACCATGAAGGGATGGCGCCTAGCCGAGCGTCTAGAGGTCCGGTAGTGTAATGGTGACGGGGGAATAAGATCGTGCAGTTCTTGTGCACATTCACCATGGTACAACCTGTAAAAAACCGACAGACTTGCCACTTTACGTCGATGAGCTAGGCTCTCAAGCCTTTCACCTACCATAGTGTCGTCGTCAATGAGCCTTTTGGCACGCCTTTCTATTGAGTCCAGAGCCTCAAGCTGGTACTTGGCAGACCCGTCCCAGAGGTGGCAGCAGTACTCCATACACGACCTGACCTGTGCTTGATAGAGATTTAGAAGCTGTCCTGGTGTGAAGTACCGCCTTACCCTGGACAAAATGCCAAGTTTTTTAGAAGCTACTTTGGCTTTGGACTCAATATACGCTCCAAAATTAAGGTTAGACGTGAGATCCACACCTAAAAGCTCTAGGTGGCTTCCTACATTTACCGTTGCTCCACGGAATGAAGGAGACAGATGGAGGGAGCTCTTCTTAGCAGAGAATAAACATGCCTGTGTCTTTGCAGCATTAAACCTAACCAGGTTAGCGTCGCCCCAATCGGACACGGCTTCCAATGCCAGGTTTAAGCGCTCAACCATCGCCTCTCTCTCAATTCGGATATCGTCACTACTGGCACGGGCACTGGATGTGTATCTTTCAACAACAGTACTGTCGTCTGCATACCCAAAGGTGCCGGGTTTAAGCAGATCGTTGATGTGGAGTAAGAACAGTGTTGCTGAAAGAACTGACCCCTGAGGTACACCAGCATTAATAGCTAATTGATCGGATGAGCAGCCGTCAAGAACAACTCTTAGCGATCGTTCCCTCAGAAAGTCAGATATCCCATGAAGCGTGGTGATTATGGCAACTCTCTCTCCCATATGATAAGCGTCTAAGAGCAGCGTATGTTCAGCAGTGGCCATCTTCTGGCTGTCATCCACGATGTGGTTAGTTACTAGGCTGATGATTTCAATCAACTATTTAAATCCTACATATAGCAAATCTTAATATAGATAGTCATCATCATCATCATCATCAACAACAGCCTGAAGACGTCCACTGCTGAACATAGGCCTCCCCCAGAGCGCGCCACCTTGAGTGGCTGCTCGCATCCTGCATCCATCGGCTCTGCGCGACTTCACCAGATCGTCAGTCCACCTAGTGGGGGGCTGGCCTACGCTGCGCCTTCCGGTTCATGGTCGCCACTCTAGAACCTTTCTTCCCCATCGGTTGTTAGTTCCACGAGCGATGTGGCCTGCCCATTGCCATTTCAACTTGCTAACTCTAAGAGCTATATCGAGAAAAGAAATCGATAAAGATAGTATAGGAGGTAAATTCATGCATAGGTACTTACTACTATGTGAACAAGGCCACCCAAGGCTATCATGTTTGTTTTAGGTATAAGTTATACAAACAATATAAGTAACGTTGCCCTTCAATTAGTTTAAATATGCTTTAGCCTATACGCGAGTCTTCTTTGGAAATGAAATGTGGAAACTAATAATGATGATATCGGTGTGAATTGTGGATGTTTATTTTTACCTCAAGATTTCAATATAACCAATTAATTGTTTCTCATTCAGAGACTGTAAGTGTTGTGACTTTGAGCCTGTTACTGTGACTACTCACCTCTCACGGCTGGGGTGGTACGCGACCGACATCGGTCAATAGGACACATTAATTCATTTAAATAAATAAATAATATTTATTTCCAGAACAAATACAGAACTACCGCTCGTAGAACTGAAAGGTTCTCGAGTGACGACCACGAACCGGAACACGCAGCGTGGGCCAGCCCCCCAGGTGGTGGACCGAGGATTTGTGTAACTCAATCGTAATCGATGAATGGGCTTCATTTGGTCATTTCCGTTTGTGTAAACTCCTCATCCATCGGTATTATGGCCCCTTAGGCGGAAAACTGAATAGACATAACATTGATTAACTATTATATAATAATGAGAAATAGTGAGAAAATACTAATGGATGGAGATGTTACACAATGCCAACTTGCCGGAAATGACAAAATGAAGCCCATTCATCGATTACGATTGGCTTAGACGGTAGCCCCGCTGCGCTGTTTAGAACCGCGGAGAGTGGTGCTCTTTAGGGAAGGCCTATGTTCAGCAGTGGATCAACTGCATCTTCAGACTGATGATGATGATGATGGTGATGATGTACAGAAATAAACTATAACAATTTGCGTTAAATCTAAAGAAAAATCTGCTCGTCGAGTCACTTATCCATAGAAAAACGTAATTACCATTGGCATCCGCCCACATGTTTCGATTCATAAAAACATTCATAAGTTTCGTACTATTTTATGATAAAATATTATTAATTTAAAAACAACTCTTTCTGTAACCCCTTCACGAGAAATAGCTAAACCAATTTTGATAAAATTTGGTATGGGCATAAGAAAAAAAAGTTAAACCCTGGGGTAGAACACAGAAGACGTTTTATTACGATTATACATTCTGAGAATGGAATTAAATTGAGTACCTAGTGTGTGCGAAGCCGTTGACAGCATCTTGTTTTTTATGTATCGTTGCCAACCATTAAACATTATTTCTTAACAGAAAGAAAGAAAGAAAGAAAGAAAAATAATTTATTTGTGACAATAAAACAATAAATAGTACACATACGATTAACAGCAAATTAAACACAGCAGTAAATTGCTATTTGCCACAAATCGGTCCCAACTCAGCTTAATGCTGGTCATGAGACCAGCGCTGGTCTTCCGTTGGGACCGGTTCAGTGTCGTCACGGTGCAGTGACATTACAGCTACGGATTTAACTTACTTATACTTAAATGTAACTAGGTACTAAAAACTATAGGTACAGTGAAATGACAATGAAATGAAAATTTAAAATATCCTAACAATCTACCAAACTAAAAGGAACGACACTATAGGTAAAGAGTTGCAAGAAAAGACTGCAGGATCCATTAAAACAAATACAAAATTATAATAAGGAACTAGGTAAGTTGGATTATGCTCTGACAAAGTTATAACTTAACAGCCTTTATAACACAACAAAACTATCCTTTATATTCTTTGTGAGCTAAAGGTGGTCTCTTTTGTCCATCGATAGTAATAAAATCGATATTGTAGCAAAACTGTGAGTAATCGAACGTATTTTATAGCACTGACGCGGTAATAACTATGCCATTAAAACCTTTTGCAATAAGTTAAATTCTGTTCTTCCTGATTTTATTAGGTATTGATAATGTTATTGTATGGTTTTGTTTCAGTAAATTATTAAGAATTATACGGTTTGTTTAGTAATTAAAAAAAATTGGAAACATCTGCCACTTTTTCAATGCTGGTTCTATATGGATGGTGTTTTTTTGTGATAATTATGAGTGGCAAGATGGTGCTCATGAAAGTGTAGAAAGCTGTCAGTCATACTTCGGTCACGAGAAACAATAAGAGTACACGCTTCTGCAATTTCTGAAAATCGTAGAGAAGAGCAATATAAACAACTAGCGGCTTGCCCCGGCTTCGCACGGGTATAATAGTTTTTGCAGCGCACGCGTTGTAAAGAATATTTTAGGGAACTTTTTACACCTTGGGTTATATTATTGACGTTTTCGTAAGGATCCCTTGTTTTTTGAAAATATAATATAGCCTATGTCACCCGGGGATAGTGTAGCTTCCCAACAGTGAAAGAATTTTTCAAATTAGTTTAGCAGCTTCGGAGCCTATTCAACGCAAACAAACAAACAAACCAACCAACAATCAAATATTTCCTCTCTATAATATTGTTGAGATGTTAAGATTAATCAAAATCACAGCCTTATCCTTGTTAACTGGACGTAGGTCACTGCAATATAACTCCACTGAGCTACAACTGGACGCACTTTTGCAAAAGGTTCTCGAGTAGCGACCGTGAACTGGAAGACGCAGCGTAGGCTGGCGCCCCATCCTAAGGTGGGGCGACGATCTGGTTAAAACCGGGGGAGCCGCTGTATGCAGGAGGCAAGCAGCCGCTCAAAGTGGCGCTCTATGGGGAAGGCCTATGTTCAACAGTGCACGTCTTCAGGCGGTTGATGATGATGATGATGATACACGTTTCAGTGCCACATTGAATATAAGCTCTTTTAAGTACATCGCCAAATTTTTTGAAACCAATATAGATAGATAGATAGATAGATAAATTATTTATTGTACACCAACTAAACATAAATATACAAAGAAACTTAATTGACTTATAATTTCTTATCGCTTAAAGATATATGTGTGGACATTTCACACAGCGCCATCTAGCCCCAAACTAAGCATAGCTTGTACTATGGGAACCAGATAACTGATAGAATACTTAATACTTTTTGTTTGTAAATACATACATAGAATACAATATAACAACCAGACACAAAACAAACATCGATGTTCATCACACAAATGTTTGTCCCGGGTAGGAATCGAACCCACAACCTAAAGTTCAGAAGGCAAAGCTACTACCAACTGAGCTAACAGGCCAGTCAATTGCAATTGCAATTGCAATAAATCTGAGATAAAATTATTTCTAGTAAAACCTACACCAGACTTTTTTTTTAAATGTCATAATGTGGAGAACTTAAACAGTCAACGTCACGTAATAAAATGAGCAGCGCGTTGGACAAAGTGCACACGGGATGAGGAGCCTCAGATATGTCGTAAAACAACATGTACCGATCCACGTGAGGTGATAGTGCTCCAGCCCTGAGATGGGAGATGAGACCCTTTGTTTACGGCCCTCATGCTATGGGAAAGTTTTATAATATCCCATTTATGAGCTGCAATTTAAATGCAGTTGAATAGAAACTTCTTATTTCAATGTTGTTATTGCATTAAAAGACGGTACTATGCCATTAAAATATGGTATTAAGTAACCTCAAATTATTTAAAAGAAAATAGGGTTGAATGACCAAATTTGCACCTCACTAGGTGAACCGACGATCTGGTGAAAACTGCGGGCAGCCGATAGATGCAGGAGGCGAGCAGCCGCTCAAAGTGGCGTTTTCTGGGGGAGGCCTATGCATAGTAGTGGACGTCTTCAGGCTGACGATGTTGACGACTTATACATAAAGAAACAATGAATGGTTTTTAAAATATGATTATCTTTATTCATAGCACAAAACTATCGATAAGTACTTATAGGTACTATTAAATTAACTAGGTACCTTCCAAGCATTTATAAACGTTTCAATTAAGAACACCATGATTAATGGCTGCTACACACGGAAATCCAACAAAATGGTCCAAGTCCAACTATAATTAAGACAGCCAATTACTTACATTTTTAATACGTAGTAATTTATGCATTTAATTTTTTTTAATATTCATTGCATTTAATAACGAAATAATTTCATAGTAGGTATTGATTATTTGAACCCATGCCTTAACTTATAAGCCCGTGTCTATTTAGAAATTTTATTAATGCGTAATAGATCAATGTTTATTGATTTAGCTTTTTCCACATAAAGTAGCTTCAAATGCTTATTTCAAATTAATAAAACCACAACCAAATTATTATCACAACTAATCTGTGTTAATCTTCGACAAGACACGACAGCCCTCTCTCATAGAGCTCAATTTTCAGTTATTATAATTCAGCTGTTATCTATCGTGGAAGGATTTTAAAGTGTAAACCGCACTAACCGCGTAGAATAGGTAGCTTATTGTAGCGGTGCGTAGCGTATTGTAGCGTTGCACAGCGCGGCGCAGCGCTGCGTAGCGTAGCGTTGCACAGCGCGGCGCAGTGCTGCGTAGCGTAGCGTAGCATAGTGAAGGCCTGTACCGTAGCGTAGGTAGAGTATAATTATAGCGTAGCGTATAATACGGTAAGTTGATAGGCACGGGTTCAAGCCCCACTGATTGGTAAAATTTTTAGGAATTATCTATACTTATAATAAAACACACAAAACAAACGGGCCCAATTCTGAAAACGAAGATTTTTTGAAGAAAAAAAAATCGTGGGCTCTATAATAATCTAGAGAATGGGCAGCCAAATCTCAATTTATGAAAGAGTTTATGAGAAGTTAACGCCTCAATATATCGGTATACTAGACACATATTAGAAACGGATAATATAGAAACAAAAGTATATTTTTATCAGGGCCAAGAATAAGAAATAATATAGGTGAAAAAGGTACATTTACACTTCCCTGTGAAATTGCGAGCGGAAGGGCCGACGGAACCCGTGGGCAGTATCCGGCACCCACAAACACGTTCCGTGCTAAACGTATACATTTTACGTAAACACGCTTATACAGGATCTCTAAAATATATTTTGATGATTGTTGTTGAATGATATCAGGCAGATCAGAATGCCGCGTATTGTGACTTCTTGAAAAGTACATTTAGGTAGTTTGTTACAATAGGATAACCACGGTTGTGACCATGAAAGCATAAATACTAATTATGAAATCTCTACTTATTGAGTTTTAATCTCAATGTATAACTGCTTATTTCACAGACCTATTACAATATTTTCGGATCGTTACAAGGTTTATTGTAATTGTAATGACAGCTGGTAATAATTCATTTTATTCTGCTGTGTAAAACAAAAGCAAACACGTAGAAAAATAGAAAACCGGAATGGAATTTGTGAAATATCAGTTAATTAAGAATGTTGATAATGGCGTAAAGGTGAGTTTAGACCAAACAAACAAAGGGCTAGAGCTAGGACAAGAGCATTCTTTTTTGATCTCTTAGTGTAAACAAAACCTCGTTTTCAGTGTTTACAGCAAAATGTCAACGAGCAAGAATGAAAACCAAAAACTAGAGTTCTAGAACACAAGAACACTTTGAAGAGACCGCTCCGGGGAGCGAGCACGGCCGAACATTTAAAAACGCTCTAGGCTTCCTGTTCACGCGCTTTAGTGCCGCTTACATCAAGCGAGCGAGCATTTTTAGAATATTCCATAGAATCTATACGAGATAGAATAACGAAGGAATGTTTTGTCTCTGTTTACACTAATAGAATTTGATGAAGACGGGAAAATCGGCCTTAAGATATTATAGATGCTTTTGCTCTGCTGCTGCTGAATGACGATGACGCTCTTATGATAAATATTCACCGCCAAGCTCTGTAACTGAAAAGTTCGAACCCGTTTTTTCTTCATTAAATTCATTGAAAATAAAATGCACAACCATATTTTAGACAATAATATTTTTGCAACACAATTAAAAAGTACCATCTCGTAATACATAAAAAGCTTTTTTGTGAACACGCTTTGGACTCAATAGTCAATAATATAGTGTATTGTGTAAAGAAGAAAATGCATTCCATTCCATTCCATTCCATCATACTCCAAAGATTTTTTCCAAATGGTTACGATCCTTTAGTTTCCAATGCGGCCGTACGGAAAATATTCTGTTTTTATGCAAATCTCAGGTAAAATAACAATATGACCTCCCGTCGAAAGCTAGACTAAGTTCAAGATAAGATTTCCCGTTGTATAATAGAAACCCCACACGGTGCTTCATTCAAATCTACTGGTGCCTTTCATTTTCATTCAAATAGATTTAGTTCTCCATTTACCCATCCCTTGAATAAAGCCTTGATTATACACGAAATAAAGTTCATTTTGGAATAGAAGAGAAAGGATCTTCTGTCTTTTTGTCATGTAAACGTTTCCAGTTGTCTTCAAGGAAACAATCCATATTTCATCGTAAGACGCCTCTGCTATCGCGACAGTGTCCCAGTAGTGAGCAATTACAGTAGGCAAAACCTACTAAAGCTTTGCCACCTGTTCTCACTGCATATTGTTCAAAGTTTTCTTTGAGTAACTGTAAAATTCAACTTTTGACCTTGACTTAAGGTGTGAAAGACTAATTTTGCGTGTTGCGTATTCTAATGATTTGTTAAAGTAAAATAAACCATTTGTCATGTGCAAGTAGATTCTATTTTGTTTGAAGCCAGATGAAAACTGTCTTTGATATAGGATAGCAGCCCACGCGCTTTCATTCGTAATGTTTGTCCGCTGTATCAACCGACATGATGTGCGGGGGCGCTGTCACAACTCGCAGAAGAAAACAATTGAACTCCACTAGCAAATATGTTTATTTGTTCCAAATTTCGCCACGTCTGTTGATGTTTTGGACAATTTATAGGTAACCCGTGGCTTTGTTCAGTAAATGAAATTGTAAGTTTATTTCTTCAAATAGACGATATGAGTTTAGAAGACAGTAGTTTGATTTAATGGTCCATTTATGGGTGGTCTTTATGGTTATCATGTGAGAAATAGTTTACAGCTTGTTAACTACTTTATTTAGTGTTCTATAATAAAAGAAAAAGATGTTTCTTTCGTTTTGAAGGTTGTATTTAACACGCTGGTGTTTTAGTAGACACAAGCGTTTAATATAGATACATTTATTACAGCCTAAATTCATCCATGAGATGACAGAGCTTTTGGGTTTTATTTAGGTGCTTATTTTTTGCAAATCATAACACAATTGGTAAATATTTGACATTATTATAGATTATTTTATTTTTAGATTTTAATTTATTTACATCTAACCGCTTAGAGGGCTGGAGCATTTGGGCTGTCTGTCTACAATAGACCATTGCAGCTAGCAATTTAGCATACCAGCCCATTTTTTTTAGTAGTTAGTGTAACTAGTAACATTAAAATGTATTAGTATAGATTTGTTATTGCAGTAGGTAAGTAGTTAGTTTAAAGAATTTTTATTAATTTGTTTATAAGTAAATTCAGTAGCCAAGCTCAAAATCCAAGTTACTCAGTAGCATTATATTAGTAAAAATGCTCCGTGCACTGTACGCCGAGGTCAAAGCACAGCAATAAAAGCATCAGCAATAAATAATTTGAAAATTAGCAACCAAAATACCTCGACAATACAAAAGGTGTTCTAATGCGTGGGTGTGACATACAACTATATGTTAACTGACATTCCTAATTCAATTAACATTTGAACATTACTTAACAAAAGCATGAGTGTGTAAAGAAAGCATGAGAATATCTCGAATGTTTGGAGAACGCTCATTGCAGCCGATACGTGCGTCCCGTTAGAAATGCCTACACATAATGCGATTAGAGATTGTTACTTACTAACACTACTATATTTCTAGGGGATTTGTTTAAGTGATTGTCATTTAAATTTATAGTGTAGAAGATTCCTACTGTTTTACTCCTCCTACTGTATATTAGGTAGGTTTTACTAAGTGGTAGGACTTTTCTGCAAAGTTCGTCTAGGTAGGTACCACCGCTTCGTCAGTTATTCTGCCGCCAAGCAGTAGTGTGCAAGCACTACTGAGTTCCGATTTGAAGGGCGTTGCAGCTAGTGAAATTACTGGGCAAATGAGACTTTATGATCTGACTGTGTGAAGTCTCAGGATGACGTGCGCAGTGCAGTGTAACGCAAAGCAATATTAATTTTAGAGTTCCGAGTGGTACTGCAATCTGTTATGGTCAGCCGTGACGCTTAACATCAGGTAAACGACTAGATCGTCACGTAATTCATATACATAAAAAAGGTAAGTACGTACATATATAATTTTGTGAGATGATGATATATGTTCCTATAGTAAGATACACAGGGTGTATAACATCTAGAACGGTCAAGATGATAATTATGTTTTATGGAAGTATTTCGTCGATTTTAGAGATAAGAAAATAAAAATATTTTCGTATTCTTTCAATATCTTCCCAATGGTGCCGTAGAAAACGGCTAAGGGAATAGACAGCAGCATTCTCATTGGTCTTCACTATAATCTATTGCAATCACCAAGATGCCTCATTACAAGCCAGGGCAAGGCCGCTCAAAGTAGTGCTCTGTGGGAGAGGCCTATGTTCAGTGGTGGTAGTTTTCAGGCTGCTGATAATGAAACTTTCAATAAACTAAAAGTGACTCGTGAATCAGCTTGCGAGAAAAAACACGATTTTATTGATTGTGTAAGTAGTAGGAAGTAAATGATGCTATGCTCGGTAAGTTTATTTTTTATGTAGGTAAGTACCTATCTTTCATCAATCTTTAATTTTGATTTGCTTAATCGTAAAACATAGGCTTTATTGTCGCTATTAAAATTTAAGAAAATTTGAATAGGTTGACAATCCACGGAAAATTATAGCATGCAGTTATCACCAAAGTTATAACTGGTTAAAAAACCTATAATTATATTATTTCCAAAAAATATCACTTTAAAATTATGTCATAGCCGTGAGTCAGCAAATCATTAATTCTAATTAAAACTTCTGACATTATTATCTCACCTTGATTTCAGCAATTTTAATATATTACATGGTAATAAACATCTAATCAAAATAATATACATGACATTATAAATTATTTTTGGCAAATTACTGTTCATAAAGATCCTGATTGTATAAATTTTATATATTTAAACCCTTACTTACAAAGACATAAAGTCTAAAAAAGAGACTCATATCTTTACACACCTTGATGATTTGTTAAAATACTGTGTTGTTCTGAAGTTTTTACTGAATTTTATACACTTTTTGTATTGATTGCATTGGGGACATTTTATTTAGTTCGTCTGACTCATTTGCTTACATGCCTCTTTATGGTTATCGCAAAATCAGTAAGCAATGTTACTCAAGTTGCAAAATCGTTTAATTTTTTTTGTTTTTAATTTTGTTAATTCGATATGCAGTGGGCATTATTCATTGAATTTATTTTAATGAAATATTACTAAAGCACATGCCAAAATTCTAATGGAAATTTAACTTTTGTTAAGATTCGTGATTCGTTAAACAGAAAATAATTCCCAATTTTTTGCTGTCATACAAAACAAAAAATATTGGATTTTTATTGTGTATTTTAGGAGTTGAATGACAGATTATCCATATGGCACCGCCCTACACACAACTGGAGGGAGATGTTCTCAAGTGAGCATATTGAAGTGCAGCGTATAATTTCATTGTAACCCGATGTTTTTGCTCGATATAATAACGTTGGTGATTCAGTAAGAAGTCAACGAATGAAGCTCATGTTTGCAGGAAATAATGCTTACATTGTATTGCGCATAAATTAATTTTAATAATACCTCTTTACAAAAAACTTTTAAATGTAAACTTCCCTTCCGGTACCTAGACAAAAAATGACTTCAGAGTTGCGGGAGGGAATGGGCAGCAGCATTATGATTCTCCTTGGTACATTAAAATCAAATCTTCTGGGGAATCTGGGTGATATATTGTTATTTAACTCGACTAAATCAAGTCGTGAAACCTTAAAAAGTGTTTAAATATAAACATCGTTACTTTTTAAGCTTATTAAAGTAGGCTTGATACTCCTGCAATGTGAGCTATGCAATAAATTTGACTGTCTATTAGTATCATTCTATAGCAAGTTTTGAAGGTGGACAAACGATTTATCTGATTCAAATGAGCAGTCGCCAACTGTGCAAAATTGAATTTAAAAAAAAAAAAAATATTGGACTGATCCAAGATGTTAGATAAATTTAATGTTTTAAGAACAGGAAGGAATCATGGATAAAGCACTATAAAGTGTGAACAAAATGTTAAGCACACTATCGCGGACAGGCACGCTGCCGTGTATAGATCTCGATAACTGGCCACGCCAGATATAGCTGACCTTGTCCCGTATTTTTTATTATAAAAGAAAAAACGGATTTAAATAGTCCGTTCTGAGTAAGAGTAAAAGAAAAAAAAAAAAAATTGCGTAATATTTTCCGCTAAATATTTTTTTTAATAATAATATGTTTATCTAACCTCCTTATATTTAAAACTCGTTTTGCCAGCATGCAGAAAACGTAGTCAGAAGTTTAGACACAATATAAATAGTTAATAAAAGCTACTTGATTAAGAGCATAATAAGCTCTAATATAAATCTATAGTTTTGGCGGGAACGCGGAAAAGTTCACGTCGGTGCATTATTTTACATAATTTATGCTTTTTCCAGTGTTAATGTTTAAAATTGGTGGTGTTTTACGCATTAAGTGCTGAATTACGAGCATGAGTGTGGGCAAGTGATATAATGTAGTGAAACGTGGTTTTTCGTGTTGCTTCCAAAATTCCATAAAAGCCTCTAGTAAAGTTGCCACCACTTTACTAGGGCATGCCTTAGACTGGATTATGACTTACACTAGACTATGACTACACTGACTGTGACTATGACTTGACTTTAATTGAAAATTTCCATAATACGATGAAAAATTACAAAACTTGACACTGGCTAAATACACTAAGTGTGGAGCCAAAATAAAAGAAAAAAAAAATTTAAATCTAACAATCGCACCTACAACCCAAACCAGTTCGCTAATCGCTTATCACAAGCTATTAAATCACTTGCATCACATTAAATAACTGTGTTACCACTTTCGATTAACAGTCTGTCATTCATAAATCATTCCAACACGATAAATGGTTTATTGTACTAAACTTGCTCGACTTTAATTACTGGCAATTGACCCTAAAACCTGGCTATGATATGACATTTAAATGCTGGAGGCTTTTCGTCTAGCTATTCTCAATGTTAGTTAAAACACATCTTGTAGTGCATTAAGTTCTGACTAATAGAACAAGCGCAGACCATAAGCGAAAATATTCTAGGTCTGTGGCTCTTTTTGCGTACATGGTTATTTTTTTCTTCTATCAATGACTTCTAGTGAAGGTTGGTCGTATCGCCTACATATTTTTCTTTGTTGGTCACCAATTATAATGGCTTGTGATTGGCAGCTTCTACTTTTTATAGCCAGCTTTGTGGTCAAGATGCGGTATGCACTATAATGCAAGTATTAATTAGCAGGAGATCACACACGCAAATTACCCATTTTCCCGCAGGAAGTCTCAATTTTTTTGATATAACAGGTATGCTATGTTGACCCTGGTAATGTCTTACCTAGGGTCAACATAGGATTTGTGATTTGGGTGATTTTGGGTTATCTATAACCCGTGTGCCAAATTTTATCCAAATAGATTTAGCTGATTCGGTGTGAAAGCTAGACAAACAAACGTACAACCAAATCTGTTTGGTTATCAGCTATAACCCGTGTCTCAAACTTTATTCAAATCGATTTAGCCGCTTTGGTGTGAAAACCAGACAAACAAAGTTTGGTACGTTTGTTTGTCTGTTTTTCACAGAACGTTTAACTTTTATATATTACTAGAGTTATCAATACAAGGTCAAGAATCACAAAATTTAAGTACATGCATCTTAGTCACCTACCAACCCGCGCTTGGCCAGTGTGGTAGATTATGGCTTACACTCTCTCCGTGTGAAAGAAAACCCGTTCCAAGCAGCGGCACAGAATAGATATATAGTACCTACTATGACAGGGGGAATATATTGTACTGTACTGACGAATATTATTGTGCTGTTCGTCTCTATATAGCACATCATCGCTCTCTTTACTACTGCTAAGATCTTAGAGTATGTACTTGCTTTTATAGTACACACTCTAATGCTAAGACACCCAACTTCAACTCTTGATTAATGGCCTCTATGGTGTTGCCATCCCACAACAATTCTGCCAATGTCAAGTGACAAATCCAAGAATGAATAGTTCGCAGAGAGGAGGGTAATCGGTTTTATATTATAAAACAAAAATAAAACGGGTCGAAGTATAATTTGCTAAATCATACATACAATAAATTACATCTAAGATCTAAGTTTATTTAAGTAAATTATGTTTTATATAATAATACAACTAATATATTAAGCAATAATAAAATGAATGAACTCCCGTGAACTTCTGAACTGTCAGACAAACTGACAGATTATAGCTGTCAGCGCGGGCGTAGCGCTGATAATGCAGCGTAATGCAGTCATGATAGTACGATTCAACCAAAAAATATACAAAGTATATAGGTAATTATACTTACCTAGATTAATAGGTATTGTATAGTTCATACTTGAGCTGTGGAACAATAAAGTAGATCCGTTGAACCATAAATAAGCTTTACAGTTTACAGCATTTCATGATTTAAACGAGCTTTTTCTTTAGTGCCTGCATAAATTATTATCACATATAAAAGGCGTTTTATTAAATTCAAGCATATTAAAAATAGGTGTGACTAGGAACCAATCGTGAGTAAATTGACCTTGTTTCGATATAGGTATGACAAAAGCTTATGTTTATTCCAACATCCTTATGCATTTATATAAAATGTCTTCTCCCGTAGTCCTAATAAAATACGCAGCTTACAATAGTTTTCCATGTCCCATATAATAATAACAAATAAAATGTTTGACTTATAGTATCAAAACTGAAATAGCTCAAGAAATAGCAACAATACGTTAATGGAATTAATCGGTGCCTATAACGGGTAAGTTCGTAACATTGAAGGGTACATTTGAATTTTGTATTTGCATTAATCTGTGTTCACACCGAGAGAAGTTTTAAGATTGGAACAAACCGGTGATAGACTGGCTCCACGGGTAGATATTGTCGTGAATTAATTAATTACTTTTAATTTTTTGAAATTAGATTGGTGGAATTGTTTTTTCTTGTTGGCAATACTAACAGGTGCATGATTGGGAGTCAGGCGGTCGAGCGGAAAACGCTATCAGTCTCGTAGCCTTTGCTGGTTTGCTGGTTGGTAATGCTTCTGAAATGGTAAATATGAATAATATGAAATATTTACTGCAATAATTATAAAAAAAAACTTCTTAATTTTTTAATAGAAGCTATTTACGTGTCCTATATGAGTCTTTTCTACATTTTACTATTGTATAGGTATATTTTATTATCACAATAGTATAAGAACTGCCATTATGAGAATCAGTAAATATATTGTAATATTTACCTATACTTATTTTCCTTTTAAAAACATACTCCTAAGTTATACTATAAATAGATATGTACACTAATGCCCATTTTCACCAGAGATCCCTAAACTACATCCTAACTAAGAATCCCTTTGGCTAAGGGCCCCTTAGATTTGACCCTTACCTAAATTCGTTTTCACAGCGCTAAGTGACACTTAAATTGTAAAGTGACAGTTTATTCTTTTCTACGGTTTCCAAAAACCGTACGTTGCTGATTTTCGTTATATTATTTATATATTTTAGAGAATAATCGTCAAAAGTACAAGCAACATGCTTTATTGATATTAGCACTAGAGTTTTTAATATATTATGCATCCGAAAAAATTAAAACTAATACCTTTTCTGGCGTTATGCGGGTAGAAACAGTTGCCAAATACAGTTGAAAAAAAAACTGGCGTTTTGATAATTTAACCTGCCACTTAAAGCTAAGGGGTCGAGCTTCGGCCCCCTAAACTTAGGGGATCCCTTAAGCTTTAGGTGTCCCTAAATCGCCGGTGAAAACAAAATTACTGTCAGATGTCACTTAAACATTTTTAAGGGTCCCTTAAAATTTAGGGATCTTTGGTGAAAACGGGCATAAGCCTAAGAAAACAAAATAAGTGAGTAATAAAAAGTTATAAATAGAAAACAGAATTTAGGTCACTATCTGCGGGTAGCGTGCCCAAAAAGCTGGCGACATTCCCTCGTTGACTTGCCAGGCTAATTCGTTGGCCGAGGTATATGCCAGCCCTTTGGTCACGCGTCAACTCGACTAAACGTCTGAACAGTTCCCTGACTAGAAGTCGCATTTTACTGGTAATAATCATAATAATTATAATAATCTTTACTAAGATAAATAAACATTTATTTTTTTCAGGTTACAAGCTTATAAAATAAACGTAGGTGGCTCATATTATAGATACCTTAAAAACTAACACAAGTACCTACATAAATATATATTATTTAAATTTATTTTAAAATTAACATTGGGCACGTACTTAAACAGCGTACTTAGTGTGAACACAACCCAGTCTCGAATGCTGATCGAAATGGCATTCTAATGACGTCACCAATGATGTAATACGATACACATCAATCGTACGAGTCTGACACTTCGTGGTTAAATGAAGGAATGAAATTATACGTTCCTATCAGACGTTTAAATCATCTTTGACAGATAGAAACAAATAGTTCGTTTTGTTAACGCTGGTTGATTGGTTTTGAATGAATATTTAGGCACAATATAGCTTTAATTTTTACTGGCAGTATTTTGCATATTAGCAGTTTTGGTTTAATTTTTTTTTTCTTTTTTTTTAGTTATTAAAATCACATCACTGTTTTTTTCAGCGTTGCAAGAATAAAGTTATGCTTAGATACATTTTGTCCGTGGCGGTGCAGATGCATATTTTAATTTGACAGGGATAAAATTGTAAATTGTGTGACCGCCAGTTTCACACTATATTACTGGACTTGACTTTGATATGGCTGTGTCGACTAGACGAGGATTTAACTTTGACGACTTTGAATATTTGAGAATAATATAATGTAAGAATAAGCGAATGACATGTAATGGAACCAATTTATCATTCATCTTTCACGAGCTGTTGATAAGTCTGAATAATCTTAACAAATAAACTGCCATCACCAAAACCATGATGACGACACCGACAACGAATAGAATTCATTGAGTCGACAAAGGGCAAATGTTTATCTTGTAACTGTAACCTAAAGCCGATGATATATTCGCATAGTGAGCTAATGATTTATATAATTAATATGCTCGTATATACGACTACGTAAACGTACGTAACGTACGTTTGTTCGTACTTACGTATCTAGCAGATAGTAAAACTTTCTTGTATTTTTCTGTGATTATAATATTAGGTAGAGACTCTACTTAGTCTCACTCTATCAATGTACCAATGTTAAATTTGTTAACCCACGGGAACTTTAAATTTTCCAGGACAAGAAGCATGGTAGCATTGGTACTCTATATTAGTTTTGGCAGCAAATCTGTGTGCAAACTTTCATCGAAATTGGTTCCGGAGTTTTTGCGGAATAGTAAACAGACATCGTTCAGAACTGAGAAGTGGTAGAGATTAAGCATTTAGTATCCCTTCTGGTCCCTAAACGTTGTTAGCACTTAGCATTAGCAACAGGCAAAATTTACCTGTAGCTAATGCTATAGTTCCCATGGGTTAACAATTCTAACATAGGTACATTGATAGATACTTAGCATTAGCTACAGGCACTTGTCTGTTGCTAATGCTAAGTAATAGTAACTTCTATTACACTATACTAATGTATCATAGTATTAAAAGACAAACGTCTTCATAAATTGAAGAAATTACTAATCATAAATATAACCGTCTATTAATAGGTATTAGTGTAACTACAGAAGCAATAAGTATTATTGTTTAAGATATTAAAAGCTGTGACATAAATTACTTTGCGACTAACGACATGTCGTACAATTACCAATAAGTTTCCATTCACTTTGTGTAATAAATATGTATATAACATAACATATAACATCATAAAACATAAATAATAATCTATCCTAATATGGGATACTGCTGTCAGGTATGATGAATTCTGGTCTTAACCGATCTATAGATCTTGTATACGAGCAATTTAACGTGATTGTAATAGTATTAAATAATTATAAGGTATATAGGTTAAGTGCTCTGGGGGGGCCTATGTTCAGCAGTGGACGTCTTCAGGCTGTTAATGATGATGATGATAAGGTATATAAACTTATCTAATTTACGATTGATATGCGATTGTTAACGTAATTACAATTGTGTATCAATTTAAATTAGTAAAAGCCTTAACTTGAATTGAGTGGACAATTTTGTAGACACCGTCCCACGCAATAATGATAAAAACGATAATGAACATCTTGAATCTTGTTCCGCAGACACTAATGCTTTATTAAAGCATTACAGTAGCTGCAAACATAAACATTATAAATAAAGCAATAACAATTGATAATGTAGCTGATACCAAGCTCATTGTTAAAGCAAAAGCACTGGATCGAAAGATATTGCTCAGTCACGGCATGTATATCACAAATTCACAATGCAAATCTCTTGCTGGTATTCAGTTTTGTAGAATTGTAGACGGTTGAATGACTATACAATTTTTAACAGACTATGCAGAATAAAAGGTCGATACTTACAAAATTTGTGGACTTACAAAGTTTGCGTATAATCTGAAAATAAAATATGGAATTTACCAAATTCAATTGACTCCTGCGTCAATTGAATTCGGTCAATGTAAACGTCCCGGTAATTCAAAGCGGATTTATACTAGGTATTTCTTTATCATTTTGTAATAGAATTATCTTCTCGAGCAATACTAATTTGTTATTGTTTTTTATATTGTTTATGGGCAAAGCATTTGACTACTGTCTCATCTGATGGAAAGTGATGATCTAGTCTACGGTGGTGCATACATGCCTAGAAGATACCTGTTCACAATATTAATAAGATTTTTAATAAAAATGAGTCATGAAAAGCCGGAAACCGTTAACTACTGAACATAGGCCTAACTAACTTCAGAAGATTACATAAAAACTATAGAGAAGGTTATGCCATAATTACCACGCTTGGCAAGCGTCTTGGTTGGTTTTCGAATATTTCTACCGAGTAATGTACCGAGGGGAACTGCCCATTACCTAGATATTCCCTTGGAGATGGAATGGTCTTATTCTCACACAGAGACTACACGGTCGAAAGTATCCAAGTAGGTACCCACAAATGCTTTCTAAGGCAACAGACAGTTTCCCTTTATCATTTTGCATATAGCTACACATTGAATTTCAAATAAATATTGTCCGCTCCATTCAAAAAGATTAAGATGATGAACAGCTCAACCAGAACACTAAATGAAACCGCAGTACCAAAGGTAATAATGCCCGTAATTTATGTTTAAAACAATATGAATGTATATTTACATAAAGTCTGCGGTGTTTCCGTGAGTATGACTGGTGACAATGTTAGAGATAAGCCGAAATGGTGCGAAAATACCGTTCTCAGGTGTGCTAGGCACGACACTAGATATCTAGGACTCGAGGGGCATAGAATTGTAAAGACAAGAGTGAGAGTGCCCGTACATAAAAACGAGGCTTTTAGTATGCTAAGATTATATATACCCTGCGATAAAATCAACCAACTATGGTATTTTAATTCTTATTTTTAAGGACATTATGAATTGATGTATACCTAATATTGAAGGATGGCCACGCATCAGTTTTACTGATAACTTGATTAGAGTCGCGGGAAGTCGTTGAATGCATAAGGCCAACCATCTTAATAATGAAACTTATTAGAAAAGCCTTATTTTTAGTAGTAGACGGCTGGAATGTATTTAATATTACGGTGTACAGCATAAAGAAGAATAATCAAAAAGGAAGATGGCGATGAGTATAAGAATTAGTCATACATGAATCTTTCTGCTGTACCACACTCTGCTAATAATTATGCCCAAAATTCACTTGTTAGTCGATTGCACAGAACTTTAAATTATTTAGGTCCATTGATATATTCAACATCAGCAAATTGCATTTCAAACGGGAGTCAAAATGGGATAAACCCAAAATCACACGCAAAAGTACAAGTTCACACACAATATAGTAAAAGCCTACGTAGTTGAACACTAGGCACATTTCAAGGGAACAATTTGATTATTCCATTACCATTACTGTTACTGTTATCATTACTGTTGTTCTATTCATATAGGTACTTAGTTATCGGGTTTTATTTTAAATCTGTTTAGTGATTGCAGTTTTTTCTTGTACAAACATAAATTCTTAAAATGTAAATTTATGATATAAAAATATAAATTATTTATATAGTATTTATTATTATATAAATTATTGTAAGTTTCATATATATGTGTTCGTTTTTAAGAGCAGTGCATTTTGTTACAGAAATAAATAAATACATTTTGAGAAAAGCGTTGTATGACTACTCACATCCTAGATTTAACTATTCTCAGCTTTGGAGCTTTGACACGCGAACTACAGTATTGCAAAACTACTGACATCTGACTTATAATGTCATCGTTATTCAGCCATAGTTCAGAACAGTACAAATTAATAATGTTCAGTGCAAGAAGATTTAATAATGCAGAATGCAATAAAGTAGGTGAAAATATATTGTCAGGTACATAATTTTAGGCTAAGGCTGTACGTAATTTGGAGAAAGCTTTAGGTTATGAATAATTTTGCGTTACGTACATTTTATTGTATATAATATAAATATTTTTCATAATTACAAGACACTTTTAAGGTACGCTATGCAAAAGATCCCTTAAGTACATATTAAGTGCATTTGAATAAATATTTTTCAAACATTATAGCTTAAATTTAAAATGGAAATAATTTGTGTATTTATTTTTTAAAGAAAATATGTACTATGCCATAAACTACACTACCTACTACAAAAAACATTTGGACTGTACACCAGCCGCAATGACCTATAGACAGTACAAAATGCTCCATGTTGTTAAATTGCAATGCTAATTCGTTGATGCCAGCATTTTAGTCACATATTCATAGTTCAATATGTCTGTCTGTGTATGAAAGATTGAACTAACTAAGTGCAGCCACAGGAAGTCTGATAGTTTTACTATCATTGCATTCGATGTAAGTATTGCTTGGGCGTTTTATTTACTACTTACCGACTACTGTTAGCTGCACCTTGTCGTAAACATGCTAATATTTGTTCATATTGAGTATTATATAACCCCGTAGAAAGCTCTTACAGACAAATCTTTACTTATGGGCTTATTGGCCTTTTGGCACGTAACTTGTTTTCTAAGGGTAGGTACGTCTTACACTTGTGTAAGATTTTTATTACTTTACTAATAAATATAATTATGGTATAGCAGAAGAATAAGTCTTTTAAGCAATTTTGAAATTGGCAAACATAAAACAAGAGAAAAGACAAGCTATTCCACTCTAGCGCAGTGTATTTTAAAAGGTACTAAGGCCTTTGTTTGGTTGGGTATCGCTTAGCATTATTGCATTTAACATTGACTGCGATAATGATTCCAACAATGAGTACTCTTCTCTACGTCCCTATATTCTAGCAAGTACCAACCACTATAACGACAATTAGGCACAGATAATCATCAGAGTCGTAGTCAAACATTACCTGAATTTATAAAATTGACAAAATAGCAATCCTTCTTATTATCAGACGAATATTTTTTAAATGATGTGCTTGCCTTTTGGCGTGCCTTATAACAGTCTATGAATGTGTAATTATAATTTATATGGTAATTTTTATAGCTTAATGCCCTCGCGATGGATTTTATACTTCTTAATATAAGTTGGCAACTATAGTTCCATGTTTCAGCGCATTGAAATGTTTGCTAATTTTTGGCTGTCAATATCACACTGGTATTTGTTATTTCTATTTTGTTATTTTACTTCTAATAAAATGCTGAAGGTGTTTCATAAAAATACGGTCCTGAAGAAATCTACGTAGGCATCGTGTTTATTTCGTATATAACCTACCATGAGTTGGCAGCATTGACTGATATAACATTTAGCACACCATAAACAAAACATTTCGGAGAACAACGAAACCCTAGCATTCGTGGAACCCGTATTCCATTTTCACTTTTACATTTACTTTTTACCTGATTTTGAACAAAAACTGAAATATGGGAAATGTCCTCGGCTTAGGTTCATAACTGGTAACCGCTGATAATAATAATCAAATTGACTACACTTGAAACAAAAACGTATCTGCATTCTGCATCTTGATGATTGGGCTACATTACTTTGATGTGACGTCAACAGCTGACCAGACTTGCCGGTGCCGATTCTCATTTACATTCTTGTCACTTCCAATTCACGACCGAAATTAGACTCTAATAATTGACTTTAAGGTTGAAGTTAGAGTGTTAGTTGTAGAATGTTCTAAAAGCTTAGTGACGAAATAATGTAAGAGACATTTTGCGTTTGAATCAAAGTAGGCAATAGTATCGACATGTACTGTGCGAACAATAGAAGCAATTGAGTGATTCACACCACATATTGCATGTTATATTGGGCCGCCTACGCGTGAAGAACTATATTGTTAAACGGTAAAAACCTCAATGAGAAATCAATTATGTGATCCATTACCTTTCGAACATGAGTTACTACTTACCTGCTAGTTAATACTGTTACAGTACTGCTAATTCATGACTGGATGGTAATGAACGCAGCACAAATAGACTGCCCTCGGAATAACTGTAGGTATTATTACTACGTTTAATCATTGTCTAACAATATATAGACTCCTATAGCAGCTGACAATATTAACTTAAATATTGCTACATTGAATTCCTTTCTTGCGTTTGTTTCATCATCATCATCAACAGCCTGAAGATGTCTACTGCTGAACATAAGTCTCCCCCAGAGAGCGTTACCTTGAGCAGCTGCTCGTCTCCTGCATCCATCGGCTCCCCGCGGTTTTCACCAGAACGTCGGTCCACCTAGTGGGGGGCCGGCCTACGCTGCGTCTTCCGGTTCGTGGTTGCCATTCGAGAACCTTTCGATGTGGCCTACCCATTGCCATTACAACTTGCCAATTCTAAGAGCTATATCTGTCACTTTAGTTCTCCTACGTATCTCTTCATTCCGGATCTCTCAGGGAAACACCGAGTATAGCTCTCTCCGTAGCCCGTTGCGCGACTTTGAGCTTACTAATGAGGCCAACAGTCAGAGACTATGTTTCAGTTCCATAGGTCATCACTGGCAACACACACTGATTAAAAACCTTTGTTTTCAGCTCTGCGGTATTTTGGATGAAAAGATAGGTCGAAGCTTCCCGAACGCTGCCCAGTCGAGTTGGATTCTTCGTTCGACCTCTTTGTCGAAGTTGGACCTACCTAATTGGACAGTCTGTCCTAGGTAGACACATTTGTTTACAACTTCGAGAGTATCGTTCCCAACAATTACCGGTATAGGTGTGACGACTAGCTCGTCACGTCATTCAATCACATAAAAAAAAAAAAAAAAAAAAAAAAAACATGGGCCTTAGACATGACTTTCGTCTTGTCCATGTTCATCTTAAGACCAACTTGTTGGGATACTCTACTGAGGTCATTGAGCAATTGATTGTGTTTGTTTAGATTTTTTTAATCACGTATTAGAATATTTTGTAGTGAAAAATATCTGGTTTTCTAAGGTGAAAATTGACGAACCAAGCACTTTTAATCTCGAAGTTCAAACTAAAGAATCAATACGTAACTACCGCTAGAAGCAACTAGACATTGTGAGCAATAGTTTTTAAGCCAAGTGAGAGAAGCCTTAGGGCAGCCTAATAATTCGACACCAGCGCTGACACGAAAAGAAGTGGATGATTGTAAGCTACTATTGCACAAAACATTGGCCGTATTGAGTTGAATCTAAATTATTAGATCACTCAGCCAATACGGATAGACAATGCTAAAAGCGTGTCCAGCATGCTGACTGGCCGGCAGTATTGGCCCGTTGAATTGCAATGCTGAATCGTTGTTCTCAATAAGTGCTAGAAAGAAAATGACTGTCTGAGAATAGACCGGTACGTAACTGTAGAAGTGTACGTGCCTATTGGTTAAACTTAGAAGAAGCGTCATCCCTCTATATGTTACGAGATCATTAATGAGCAGACTTAGAAAACGCTTGTAAGTTTATTTGCTTTTACTCTATTAATTTATATACTTAGGTTAAGTTAAGATATATTTACAGATTTTACAATCAATAAACTTTATTTTCAATTAAAGGAACTGCAATTAAATATGCACTTGCTTAAATGATTAAATTTTCATTATAATATTGTATTATTTGCATACCATAATAAACAATAATATGCGTATAAATAATAAATGCTATTCATAAACATAATCTGTATTTATGTCCGTAAGTACATATTAAAGCCGTGCGTATTTTACGATCATACGTCACTTAAAATATATCTGATTATCAATTATGATTTCTAAAACCTAATGCTAAAGGTTCTTGTGCAATTAAGTTAATATATTGGCGTAATTTATTGTCATGTTAATTGTGTACAAAGGTTATACGTTTTGGCATGTACTAAATGGGTGTTAACTAATTGTCAAGGTATTCCCGCTCTATGTACACATCCTAATAAACATTGACTATAAATCCAGTTGACCAATGATATAACTTCCCCTCATACGAAAATCAGTAGTGTATTTCAACTACTATTTTCATGCAAATCACGGGAACCCGTTGATATCTTTTGTTCCATCCTGCTCTGTCCTTTGTAATTTCGTATAGTTTTGTCTCGTTTTGTTACGTCGGCCCCTGCCCGCGCAGGTGAGTCGTGTTCGTACGAGAAATTATGTTTACGAGCTATCAACGGGCTTTATAATCTTTGCTAATAAATGTGTAGTAGAAAAGAAGATAGAGCTGCACCAAAGTTTAATATTTTGCTGCGTTAACGTTTGAGTCAGCCGTGGATTTTTGGCCACTCAAAGACTTCTCGACTTAGCTTAACGACTATTGTTTTACGATAGCAGGACTGGCGGATAGCTCAACGTGCTCTGAAGTCCGTCCGAAGCATGGTAGTGCTCAGTTGAAAAACCACTTTTTGTAGCGGAAGCCCATCGAAGTAGTGCAGCGCGTCCCCAGCGAATGTTACTTAACTTTACCGATCGGCTGTTTGAGTCACTTAGAAAGTTCTACGTCTGCGTGAATATCTTGTAAATAATTATTTTAACTCATTCATGGGATTCTTTTATAAAAAATCATGATAATTTTATGTGAAAGTCACAGGTTGCGCGTTGGCCTACGCTACGTCTTTCGATTTGTGGTCGCCTCAAGAAAACCTTTCTTACTAATCAGTTGTCTATTGTACGAGTAGCCTGCTCATCGTCATTTGAATTTACTAATTTTGATTTGAGGGCTGCGTCTATGACTTTAATTCGAAGATCAACATACGTTTTGAATATCAAAGGTGCTGGTTGTATTGTATTACCTTACCTTAGCGTATTTGGCCCATGATTTTTGTACTCTAATAATACTGTTATTATATTGCTTCTGATTTAATAATTTTATTTAGTGATTTATTTTTTGTGTTTACTATTGTGCTACATCTTGATTGTGTTAAAAATGTTTAAATAGGTCTTTCATAAATTTAATGTTGATACCCACTCTGAAGATCGTGATGTCATGACTATACGGGTTCCACCTGAAACTCAGTTTTTCAAGGTCACGTGTTGACCTTTCACATGCTGAGTCGGGACCTGGTTATGACATCACACAACGTTACATTGGTATTTTTTTCCCTACTATAAATTAAGCTGTAGGTCTCCTCTATTGTAATGTAATGTTGTGACATGTCCTGAATAAATGTCTTTACTTTCTTTCTTTCAATGATTATAAATCGATGTTGTTGATAGAAGTTGTTTTGTGATGTTCTTTTTTCAGTATATCTATGTATATATATCAGTGGTGTACATTTGTACAACCATCCACATCTTCAACAGAAATATCTGGATGCATCCATGAGTGCATACGTGTGTTGTGTCTACGTGCACATATTTCATGCGTACCTGTATGTTCATGTGTGTACACAGTGCATATGTATGTATGCGTTGTGTAAAATGTACGTATGTCTCGTAATTTTACCCGTCGGCCACATTTTCCCTTAGTACCCACTACTAATTGGCGACTCGTGTCTGAGTGGTAAGGACTTTATGGAAGAGCTTTATAGAGCAGATGAAAATAATACTTTTACTTTTCATAATGTGATTTTAGTAAATAATTTTATTGTTAGGTACTTATATACCAAGCATTTGATACATTAATATTTTCAATACTTTTTTAGGTTTACTTTTCATAATGTTTGTGCTCTGTGTTACTAAAAAATGTGATACTTATAAATATACAAAGTATTTGATCCGAAATGAGGAAATCCGTAGGAGAACTAAAGTGACCGATATAGCTCTTAGAATTAGCAAGTTGAAATGGCAATGGGCAGGCCACATCGCTCGTAGAACTCAATACCGATGAGGAAGAAAATTCTCGAGTAGCGACCATGAACCGACAGACGCAGCGCCCCACTAGGTGGACCGGCGATGAGGTGAAAACTGCGGGGAGCCGATAGATGCAGGAGGCGAGCAGCCGCTCAGTGTCGCTCTCTGGGGGAGGCCTATGTTCTGCAGTGGACGTCTTCAGGCTGATGACGATGATGATATATTACTCTTTTCAAACTTAGAGACATTAAAACCAACTTATTTAATTAAAAAAACTGCACTCTTATTGGATAAATTGAATGATGATTAACAAAATAATATTATAATTATAACTTCTTATATATAAAAAAAACAGACTGAAAGTCATATTATAAGACAATTGAGCATTATCATGTAATTACATTTTGAAGAAATATTAAACAAAATATTAGTGAAGAATGTACGTCATAAGAGAGGAAAAAAGTAAGTTCAAAGCTTAGAATAACTACCATGTTCAAAGCTTAACAAAAAAAGATAAAAGATGATAAGTTTATCATTCATGAACCTTAGTAACATAAACAAAACACGGAGCGGTTACATCACCTCTTAAAACCTCTCGGCAAGATCTCAAAGCCCGCAAGAAATGCAATACGAAACGTAACCGACAACTGAGCGGGTACAACTGCGTACCGACATGTAATTTGTCAAGCAATTTCAATAATATGCATGATTATATATCTATTAAAGGTATAACGTGTTGATATCGGGCTAATGAGGTGAAGTCGGGGGCTACTGGGATGGCAGCTTGATAATTATATACTCTTATTGTGGCTGAGTGAAAGTTTTTCTTGATATTTGTAATCAGGGAGTTCTGTAGCATATCAAAAGCTGCCAACTAAAAGTTGCCAAAATAAAATCCACCTTAAAAAATATTTTGTCTCAATAAACGAGCATAGTTTCTTTATTGTTTTAACTAATTACTATTATACAATAATAAAACCTACTAATATTATAAATAAATACTAAATTTCTATAGCTACACTACCTTTTTGTCTTGTTTTGTGTAATAGTATCACAGAACTTTCTTCAACTACGCAATGTTTTTGTGCATATTTTTTTTAGATCATAATTAAGTATATACATTATATCTTTCTTCTTCTTCTTATTTAAGAGGCTTGCTCTTGTCGGTGGAGTAATCGCCATCTTTCCCTATTTTCAGCCAATGCTTTGACTTCCCCGTACGATATGACATTTATCTTTTCTTTTATTTGATCTATGTAAGCCCTTCTAGGTCTGCCTCTTCCTCTCTTCCCTTCTACCTTTCCTTCTATGATGTTTTTCATGAAGCTGTCATGTCGTACAAGGTGGCCAAACATTTTTCCTCTTCTTGACTCTATTGTCGCTAGTATGTTCCGCTTTTCTTGAACAAGGATCAGTACTTCTTCGTTAGTTTTTCGCTCAGTCCAGCTTATTCTCTCCATACGCCTCCAGCACCACATTTCAAATGCTTCCAGCCTTTCCCGGTCTTTTTGGGTCATCGTCCATGTCTCGCTTCCGTATAAAGCTATGCTCCAGATATAGGTTTTTATTAAACGTTTCCTTAAAGCTTTTGAACATACATTAATGAATATATATTATATATATTAAGTATATTTGAACTTTAAAAAATAATTTACATCCTACGAACGATGATTTTAATAATAACTATTGTGTAACACTATATAGGTATACTTACAAATTTATTTTGTTTGTATATTAGTTTTTAGATTTTTGTATCATTGCAGCATTGGAGAACATAATCTTTGTGATATTTAAATAATGTATTAAAAATGATTTAAAAGATTAGGTAAACTATTACAACAATCGCTTTATAAAAATCTTTTGCAGATTACTTTGTAAATACATTTCGCTTTCTTCTGCACTTTATTCGAAGATTCTTGCTAATGAAAATGACAATATAATCTCCACCGCAAACACTTCAAACTCTGGATCCTCTGCCGTGCACAAAAAAAATGCAAAGCAAAAAATAAAATAAAATGTTTCCCACGTCTGGCATTACAAGCGAAATTCCGTCGAAGCCGATACGTGTTTATGTCGGGTCATAATTGACTTGTCGTGTCAAATTACCGTTTATTATTTGTGTTACGATATTGCCACTGAGGCTTGTTATTTTGTCCTGCACTGTATTTATGTGTCATATCTGCCTCTTATAAGATGCAAGTGGATTAGTTGAAAAAAGTAGGTTTATTGTATGAAATAAATCCATGTATTGCAACTGATGTTAAAAGTCAAATATAACGGCATTAATGTAGCGGTTATTTTATTTTTAGCTTTTAATAACTTATTTTGTTACCCACTTTAGATGTAGGTGTGATTGTAACTTGACTTATCACATTCATGTAAAATACATTTTTTTTTTCTGTATATAAGTGAAAATATATATCTACCATAATTACTCGGCAAAGTATTAATCGATGGAATATCGGAATATGAATGAAACAGCACTTGTGAGACGTCTCGAATTAACTAAAATAAACTACACAAATCTAAACATCAAATGTGATTATTCGTCCGGTCGCGGCGTAATTAGACCATCCTATCTCTTCCCCTGGGTTGCCATAAGAATTGGCTAAAGGAATATCCAGGAAATAGCTATCAAACATTCTTCCCAGTCTGTATTATAACATACTGCGATCACCCAGGTGCCTGGCAAGTTTTTTTTCTATAACACGGACAGACTAACAACCTGTCAGTCCACCTAATGGTAAGCAGTTACCGTCGCCTATAGACACTTGCAACACCAGGGGCATTACCGATGCGTTGCCTATATACCTTTAAAGTAAGTATGGTGATTATGGCAATCAGCCATGACAAAAACAATGAAATTATGGCCCCCACCAGTCCTCGCAACTTCTGCTACCTGGTAAAAACGAATGCAAGAAGTAAGCAGCCGATCAAAGTGGCCTCTAGGGAGGAGGTCTTTGTGCAGCATTGAACGTCTTCAGGCTGATGGTGATTAAATTACGTAGAGTAGAATTGTAAGGCCACTTGGTACGACATGACGATTCATAAAAACCATCGTGGAAGGAAAAGTAGAAAGAGAGGAAGAAGACGACCGAGAAGAACATTCGTGGATCAACTGAAAAAAAAAGCGTACCAAGAGCTGAAAAGGCTTGTGAAGAATGAAAGGAACTCCACCGACAAGAGTTTTGCTCGGAAATGAAAGAAGAAGAACAAAAATTGTAAAGGCAAAATAAAGGCTCACAGACTTCATAGGCTTGGCCACCTCGAACGGATGGGTGAGGATCAGACTCTTCAAATGAACGTACGGGGAATGGCCAAGTGGATTTGACAGTTTTATATGCTGCTGAAGTGATAAAGTGGAGAAGGTCCAGCGTGCACTCTGGGCCAGTTTCTGGCCCAGAAACTGGCCTAGAACTGGCCTGGGTGCATGATCAGGATCTACTTTCACACGATGAACACGATGAACAGTTGGTGTTCAAGAATCATGAAATTTGGAGCCATACCATCACACTACCTACCTTTTCCCAACAGTGGGACCGTAATGTACGTGTGAAACTCCTTATCTGTCGAGACGAAAAAGAATACTTTAATAACGCAACAGGCTGAATTCGTAGTATCCAGGATACGGTTAGAGTTCAGAAAACTGGCACTCAACAAAAGGAACCGTGGTGATTACCGTGAAAACTCGGTTGAGTTAACAATCATGACGGATCAGGCGCCTCTTCCGTTAATACATCGCCGAGACCAATCGACAATCGATTATTGCTCGATCGGTAACGACGCAACGCGAGAATCGACTTTTGGGATTTGACGTGAACAGTAGGGAGTGAAAACGGTACAAATATTGCGGTGCGTAACGCTTTCCTACTAATTATGTACGTAGTACTATATATCTATTATGTGACAAAACTGAAACGTGCTCTGCTTATTTATATTTCTATCATTTTCTATTACTTTTTATAGAAAAAAATAAGTGCTTAAGTAAAATCTTTTCGTATACAAAATCTTATTTTTTATTTAATTCACATACCGTGCTCGCTTTACATAGAACATGTAAATGGTCAATTATTTCTTATACATATAAACTAAATCATTAATAAATTTTGGAGAAAATTAAACATACCTACCTCCCAAGTTTTACAAGAATTACCTCTAACACAGGTACCTAATATGGTTCATATTTATAGTACCAAATATGACAGAATTTTAATATAATTACCAAACAAATCTTTGTTAAAATTTGTTAAGTCTAGCCAAATTATATTCAAAATACTAACTTCGCCAATAAGTTAAATAAGTAACTATTAGCATTAACGGGTTATTCAGTCCTTGATAGAAGTTTTTTTACCGTGGCTTATTTAACACGTGCCTGCGTTTCTCCGGACGGTATACAGTGAATCCGGGATGAATAGTCGGTGAATATTATGCAAACATTCAATAGGATGGATGGTGTTATGCAGAAAGTACCTATATTTATTTAATATTTATTTATAGAAATAATTAATAGAAATACTGTAGTTCAACACTGATTTGAAATAATAAATAATTTGTATAAAAATACAACCCATGCTGTATATCTTCAAAATACTTTTTTATAATCTAATTTTTTGTGACTTTGATTGCCATCGACCATCTCAACCCCTTCATTGCTTGCATGTATCCCTGTTGTAAAAAAGGTGTAGTAATTTTGAAAACGATGAAAATATTGCATAATTGCTTAAGGTATGTACTGGGTGGCGCAAAAGTAAAGACCCTATTTGGTTCAGCTATAACATTTTTTCTAAATTAGAAAACTAGATTTAGGTTTTTTTAAATGTATATTTGTGCCATTAAATTTCGTACCATTAGGATTTAAAGATGATGTCTTTTAAATGGTGACCTCCAGAGTTGATACACATTTGAGCCCTATTTATGACATTTTGCAAGATGATTTTCCTTCAAAATTGGTTATGAGTGACGAAGCGCATTTCCATCTCTCAGGGCATGTCAATAAGCAGAATACTCGGTTCTGGGGCACTGATAATCCGCGCATTATTCAAGAAACACCTCTACACCCACTAAAAGTTACTGTATGGTGTGGCATCTGTGTTGACAGAGTGATCGGACCCTATTTTTTCGAAGACGCTGGAGGCAATGCGATAACTGTCACTGGAGAACGCTACAGAACCATGTTACGTGAGTTTTTGATACCCAGTTTGGACGAATTGGGGCTGGAGCACATCTGGTTTCAACAAGACGGCGCTACGGCACACACAGCGCGCGACACTATGGACTTAGTGAGGGACGCTTTTCCAAGCCGAGTTATCTCTCGTTTTGGCGATTTGCCTTGGCCTGCAAGATCACCCGATCTGACCAGTCCAGACTTCTTTCTTTGGGGTTTTTTGAAATCTCGGGTGTATGTGAACAAGCCACAGACTCTCGCAGCTCTAAAAGAAAACATTCGTCAAGAAATAACGAACATATCGCAGGAAGTGTTACGGCAAGTTATGCAAAATGTCATAAATAGGGCTCAAATGTGTATCAACTCTGGAGGTCACCATTTAAAAGACATCATCTTTAAATCCTAATGGTACAAAATTTAATGGCACAAATATACATTTAAAAAAACCTAAATCTAGTTTTCTAATTTAGAAAAAATGTTATAGCTGAACCAAATAGGGTCTTTACTTTTGCGCCACCCAGTATAATAATTATTTAAATAATTTTGCTAGTAGATTATCTTCTAAAAAGAACATGCAATAAACTATAGTTATATTTGCGTTTACTCGAATAGCTAGTATTGTTGACTATACTTTTTCTTATTTTTGGTATTATGGAAAAGTGTGACCGAGCGGGCCTAGTTTTTTATGGAGGTTTAACGGACCTGTGACCGATCGGAACTAACTCCTTACTCTTTACTCATCGATATTAAAAAGTTTCTGCAACTGCAATTAGCCTCTGCATTTTATAGCGACCGGCAGTCGGTAATATAAATTAATTTTACTGCTTCGGTTACCTTGGACTACATTATGTAATACCGGAATACGAATGATCTCAATTGAACCGAATCACTTCGCGACAAAAACAATATAATCCCTAGTCATTTTACGGAATTCCCGACTATTTAAACATTTGCAACGGTTTTATTTCATTCATTCAATACTAGACTGATTCGTATGTTTTCTTCGGATCGCGGATGTCCGGTCTATGAGGATTGCTAATTTTAGCAGACTATATTAATATTAAAAGAAGGTAAAGTTTATTAGACTGTTAGTTTATTTGTAAAGGCACCGATCTCCATAGAACCACTATTTCGATTCTAAATATTAAATTATTTTAAGCATAGAAAGCTATGCTATCCCCGAGTATAAACTAGGGTTTATCCACAACAAAGCCCTCATTCGCGTCTAAGTTCTGTTAAAATTGTTTAGCTGATAAGTATAAACTAGAATACATTAAATACTTAATTTAAGTTATTGTTTTAAGCTTATGAAATTACAAAGTGCTTAATAACGACCTAATTGAATAATTTCATTTGTTAAAGACATAAATATATTTTACTGATGTTTACACGTTATTGAGTAGTTATACAAACCACAAATTTCCATTATGATGCCAATTTGTAACCGACAAAGAATTACCAACTTAACTATTTGAATGCCTATGATGGAAAATATAAATACACAGAACTTTGGCCAGTATAAAAATAGCCGCTATCATCAAAGACCGGCTGGTCGTGACTCACCACCAATATTGGAGCAAGATTACCATAAAAGGCTATTAACGCCGTAATATACCCCATCAACAGCAAACAGCTTTGGTATCATTTCACAATAAAAAAAGGTTAAACTTCTTCGGTAAGAGAATGTATAATCTAAAGTAGACCTTATGACATGATCCTGAAAGTATTCGCATACTTTATAGTTGACTGTACCAGATGAGAGGTTCATAAAGAGTCGATGCTACATTTTTTTCTGGTATGAAAGTGAGTCAACAACTTACGGGACCGGTGAAAATTTTGACGATAAACACAAAACATGAATGCCAAATTCTTCAATATAATACTTAAAATAAGTTTTAATACTTAGTAATTCCTTGAATGAAATGCAATGACTCTCAAGTGCTTCGAGCAAACTGTCACACAACTTTGCTAAAAGCCAAAATCTGGACGTCAATAAAGGCTGTCTTGTATGTATTGTGTACACTGACCTTTATTATACTAGTACGCTGGATTTTATATTGACCATAATACTCTGTGACTGAAGGCATTTGATTTTCGCCATTTTGGCGCTGATTGCTAAGAGTGACATCGTGGGTGTCCTCGGAACTAAGGTTTGCAAATTACAGTTCTCAGGACACTCGGAGTGGCGCTTCACATCGGCACAAGAAATTCTCAATTTTTGTACGATATCGTCTAACCAGCGTACTTGTATAATAGAGATTAGTGACTGTGTATTGTAAGTTTTTTTACACTTTCACAGTTTTCATTTCAAAATTTCTCGTTTATACATTAAAGCAAAGGTAATGTAGTCAAAGTATCTATCCATCAACGGCTAGCATTGATGGTAATCATCGTCTTGCCCTTTGGATGATATATGATTACTTGATTATTAGCGTTAATCTCTACTGGCGCTTAACACACGCAGTTTATGTATGTAAATACATTCAAAAACAAATAAATCTTTGGGTTGTGATTGTATAATAATTATAATAGCTGTATTACATCATCTATTGCAGTACGCTCGTGACTATTGTCACAGGCCTTGATTGAGTCATTGCTCTAGACTCATTATGACGATTTCGATTTATTTGGTTGGGATTAGTAGCTTTGATTATCCGGACTTTGCGCCTTGTGTCTAATAGCAAGTTTCGCAAGTAAATTTCAAGTGTATGAAGTTCAAATATTACCAATTTGACGGTAACTGGATAGCTTAAAAATGGTTAGAATTAAACAATTTTAATCATTATTCCTATCCTAATTCTTATTGTCACTAATAAATTAAGATTTGATACGAGAAAACGGGTAAATTACAGGACAAATCTGGTACTGCTAGTTGTTTTTATACTACCAAAATCACCAAACTTGGTTGAATTAAACCAAGACAAGCCTAGTGCCAAAGCCAATCCAAAAGCTCCCTGTTGTCACCAGCCACAGCCAGCCGTGCAGTGGCTGGTACACTGACTTAAAACTTAAATTATTATCATTAACCAGAAAACTTCCACTGCAGAATATTGGCCTCCCATATTAGGAAGGGAGGGTTACCATTATCACCATGCTTGGCAGACACGTTGGTGATCACAGTAGATTATAAAGAAGACTGAGAACAATGCTGCTGCTCATTCCCTGGATATTCTGTTAGCTGACTCTTACGGCACCCAAGGTAAGAGATGGTCTTATTTTTACGCCGAGATCACACTACATTTTAAGTTTACCGAGATTTGATATAGTGTTACATATTAGTTGATACGTTAGTTACGGTCGTAACAAGCTTATACAATGACTCTAACTAAGTAATATCTACCCTTCTTTTTAAATATCACCAAAAAGTAGCAATCTATATATCAATAGCAATTAATGACCTAAATTTTATTTTTAAAATATGATATAAAAGCTAAGAGGTTTTAATGTATTGGCAACAGGTGTGACGCTATTCTGCCATATGATTTGTTAAAACGTGTTAAACCAGTTTCGGTAATTTGATATCATTGACCATTTGGCGTCTGAGTGACTGGCTATATCAGTTTTTATGGTATTAAAAATCTGTATATAAAATTAGCGTCTTTGAGTCATCGGTATCAATATTAACGCTATAATCGTTTGAATTTATTGCTATTCAAATATCATTCATTTTATTTTTATTTTATTTTATTACAACTACTGATTTGAAGTCAGAATAAACTCATCAAGAGTACCTACCAAGGTATATAAACCATTAAAACATAGCTGACTACACAAATAAATGGCCTCGGCTCACAAATATTATAGTTTTCTAGGCAAGCATGTCCCATCATCGACCGCGTCAACTTACCATCAGGAGAACAGAATTCAAATGCAAGCCCATCAAATTTAAAAAAAGTTCCTAAAACCGCATCAGGGCCAACACACCCACGCCTATCTTTACTGGATAGACATTCCCCAACTAAGCTATGGTCGCATTCTCTAGTAGCTGTGAAAATCTCCAGCACTTTATTTTATTTATCCAATTTTATATCCCATTAATCTGGAAATGTCGATGGCCCCCAGTCACAATTCTTAAGCCACCACAAGACTTCTGACTTGACTAGACCACCATAGCAGGGACTGACACGACGGCTTTCTGAAAATTAATTCCGGTTTTGCCGCGCAGAACTCACAGTGCGTTTCGTACCTTATATTCTAAAGTTACGTAAATCACTTTATAATCTTATCGAATATATTAGGAGTTATTGATAGCTTAATAAGCTTTATCATTCCTCTGAATGCATAAAACATACGCAATTACGTAAATAAATTATCACTGAATCTGGCAACAATAATAAATCTAAGCTTTTATTCTAGCAATACTTACAAGTTTAATATATTTTACAAACGACTGCCAGTTGCGCCCATATCGTAGAGAATATGGCGATAGTGACTATTGGATAATCTGTAGCTTAGCAGCCTGTAAAACAAAGTGATGGCCAATATAGCAGAGCTCAAGCTAGACTCAGCAGTTCTAATTACAGTGCGGCCCGATGTGATTTTGTTTGCAGCCCGTCACTCACCGTAGTTTAGAAAATGTTATTATTATTTACGACTGAGAAAAAACATTACGTACCTATTAATAGGCTCGGGAGTTCATTTGGCTTAGACCGGTTACAGGTGTTTGGCGTATGGTATTGGTAACGAATCTTTTTGCGCGGCATTCATAAAGTAAGTATAATTGTAGGGCTTTCAGTTGCACTGATGTACAGAGGAGATGATAAGTCCTGCACTGACGTCCCGCTTGCGGTGTATTGTGCATTTCCCCCTGCCAGCATCTACCAGAGTCAGCCCAGTTCCTTAAAGTAACGGGTGCTTCAGTGGCACTGATGATGCAGTAAATGTGTAATGTTATTTATTCATAATTCTTTGGTTGCACCACCTCTTTTATTTATATCTAAATGTACCACAGATATTATACTACTAGAAATAATTGCAACGCAACTTTTGACTTATTATATCACCATCAGTAACAGCCTCAAGACGTCCACTGCTGAACATAGGCAAAGAGCGCCACTTTTAGCGGCTGCTCGACTTCTGCATCTATCGGCTCCCCGCGCTTTTAGCCAGATGGTCGGCCCACCTACTGGTCTTCTGGTACTTATTATGTCACGGTCTATAAATGATTTTGATTACAGAATGATATAGCAAAAGTAATTCAAAACGTAGAAAATTTTAAAACCAAAACCTAGTTACAGGCCTCAAAATTAAAAAGTTGATCATTGCTGCTCTAGGGTCTATAGAAGCGCTGTTTGAACGGCACAAAGACTATCGTATATCTCTGTTTGCTAAAACAATAAAACTATGAAAAGCAAAGTCTGTGAGTACGTGAAAGCACCAATTTGTGAGTGGTTAAATTGATTTGAGTGTTTACATTAAATATTCATTGCAGATAGTTTGTCAATTATGTTAATATATTCTACGTGTCGTGTTTTTTATTAATGTTTTCCATGTTTGAGATCTAACGCCCCATATACTCGTATAATAGCTGTAACATACATACATTATCAGCCGGAAGGCGTCTACTGCTGAACATAGGCCTCCCCAATAAAACGCCACTTTAGACGCTTATCATAGGGAGGATCTGCCATAATCACCACGCTTGGCAGGCGGCTTGGTGATCGCAGAAGATTTTAATGTACCGAGGAGAACGCTGCTGCCCGTTTTCTGGATGTTCCCTTAGCCAGCTCTTACGGCATCTACGGGAAGAGATGTTTGGTAACCGGGACCATACGGCCAAGCTCGTATATCTATAAAGTGCGTGAATATAAACTTAATTATTGCAAAATGTTTATTAATTAAAATAATTTCTTTATGATTACGTAACTTAGGCTAGTTTAAACTAAAATTTAGTTAATTTGATTCATCTCAGCTGTCGGTATTCCAGTTATATTAATCTCGGTATTAGCTTAAAGGATTTGTGTACATTTAGCCATTTTGTCGTGCACGCTACATAGGTAAACAAATATATAGACTTGTAAAAGACTTGTAACTTGTAGGTACGTTTCTTTCAGCATTCATGTATTAGTAGGTATATAGGGGTGTGTGTACTTATAGATAATCTTGGGCGTTTCCACAGAAGCAGCTACGCTTAGAAAAAGAACTCTTCAGGGCAGGACTCTTTAAAATTCTGATCTGATCTAACCACTTGCCTACATTTGTCCAATTACGTAAGTCCAACTTCACCACATGAAGAATCCAACTTGGCTGGGCAGCGCTCGAGACACTTCGGCCTATTTTTGTCCAAAACACAGCAGAGCCTGAGAACAAAGATTTTCCATCACTGTGTGTAGTCAGTGATTACTGAGACGTGGTCTCTTACTGTTGGCTTCATTAGTAAGCTCAAAGTCACGCCACAAGCTATGAAGAAAGCTCTCAGTTTTTCCCGGCATGGGGTGGTGTGGGGGAGACCTATATTCAGCAGTGGACGTCTTCAGGCTGTTGATGCTGATAATAGGTATATTATGGTAAGCTGACCTTTAAGCCGGGTCATAACTGCGCAAGTGCTGGCTTTGCGGTCTAATGTCAATTCAATCACATAATGCTTTGGAGTTTTTACCGTAATAAATAATTAATATTAATACCTACATTTTATTACATAATATTTTATTACGTAGGTATATAATGTAATTACGTATGCCGTATATTGCTGCGATGTATCATCATTAATGAATAACAGCATGCAGTGAGCACGTGAAAAATGATTATGGAAGCACCAAAATGTTTGTTGTTTTTGTGACTAAGATTAGAGTAACTATCAATATTCTTTTGTGATATATGCAAGTCTTCAAAACTTATTTTCAAATAGGATCAAGATTAGTTGTTACTCAGCTCTATTTAGCGAAAGAAGTAAAAAAATGTAGACTATATTGCTTTGTACGTAATATCCAATAGTCATTTGGATTTTCGGTTATATCAGGTTTGAACATTATAAATAAAAGAGGAAAGATAAAGCGCTCGCTTCTTGAAAATGTTCCCCTGAAATTCGGTGCAACGCACATAATTTCTCGTGTGTAGAAAGAGGCGCGTCTTGAGCGACAAGAAGTGACGCAGCGCTCGTTTTGGCTAAATATAATAGGTATTTAGAGATTATTATTGCACTATTTATTCTTTGTTAAAACGTACCTATTGTGTTATTCATTCATTTATTCTTTATTTAAGGATAAATTGTATTAATCAATGACCTATATACTACGTTTTATTCAAACGGGATAAGTGCATTTTTCCTCGTAAACTACCTACCACAATATTATTTTCTGTATTTTAAAAGAATAGAGTAGACTATTATTGTATGGATATCATCAGGCAAACAAACAACTAGCGTTTGTTTACAAATGGATAACGAAATTAAACCTTAACCCGATTGACCTACCGTCTAATTTTCACGACGAACTGTAGTTATTCAAAAATAAATGTCCTTGAAATTTTTCTTAGTACAAAACAAAATACTATTTTGCACAAACGCATTCATCAAGTGGCGCTAATGTATTGATTCATACATTTTTAAATAAATCTCAGTAAGTGGATCTTATACAAATGGACGATGGTGTATACAAAGAGTAGCCGCACCAGAAATATGATGTACGCTGCCATTGAACGAGGCAGTGAAAAAATAAGCGAGTGGAAGGTTAACTATATCCAGGTGTGTTCTACTTGTGGAATGACAGAAGTCTGAGTTATACGAGACAGTCATGGGTAATACAAGAAAAGATCTGAAAGAAGCTGATATTTCTATTGCGGTCTTATTCCCACTACATTTTTATGATAGTGGAGTGGATGTACCTGAGTAGGAAAAAACTATTATCTGGCTTTCATCACAAATTTCAGCGGTGCGCGTTATGTAATTTTTTGTTTGTTGAGTGTGTTAAAGCAGATGAGCCCTGCAAATCTTTTTATCAATCTACGAAATAAGTCCTAGTGCTACGAATAGTAATATGCTCAGAGTAAATACTCTGAGCATATCAACTGAGTTGCCCCACATTATCAAACCAAAAACCAAGCCAAGCCTCTTTTGTATCTTAAATAAGATACAAAAGAGGTGTATTAGGGTGATAAATAAGGCTTGGTTTTTAGATAGCTGTAGACCTCTATTTAAAAGATGCAATGTTCTCCCTTTACCATGTATGTACATTAAAGAAATTTGTATTTTTACGAAAGAACACCCTGAGTTTTTTAAGAAGCATGGTGAAGTTATGACCCGCCAAAAAAGGACTAAGTTTACTAACTTATTATATCAACCTCCTGCTCGAAAAGACTTGTACCGGATGTTGATTTGCATTGTCTCCATATTTTTAGAATCCATTGTACTGTGTATATTTAATCATATAAAAATAAAATTTAACAGATTAATTTGTAAAGGAAAAATTTGAATCACGAGCGGGACTTGAACCCGCATCCATCCGTCCCTAAAGCCGGGACATGCTTTACTTAAGCTACCGTGACAAGTGGTCTCGTGTCCGAATTTATCCTTCACCTTTTTACAACCAACTTACGGGGTTGGCAGCGCCATCTATTGAGAAATTCTTAAGAATTATCCCAACCAGCACGGTCAAGTTACATCAACACAAACTGGGATAATTCCCAAGACAACAACAACAAACAACAACAACAACACAACACAACAACAACAACAACACAATTGGACAATTGGATTGGGACAATTTCCAATTTAATTTTTTTTTTTTTTTTTTTTATTTTTTTTTATTTTTTTTTTTATTTTTTTTTTTTAATTTTACTGGGTTAATTTGGGTTTTTTTTTTTTTTTTTTTAGTTTTTGGCTGGTTGGGATAATTCTTAAGAATTTCTCAATAGATGGCGCTGCCAACCCCGTAAGTTGGTTGTAAAAAGGTGAAGGATAAATTCGGACACGAGACCACTTGTCACGGTAGCTTAAGTAAAGCATGTCCCGGCTTTAGGGACGGATGGATGCGGGTTCAAGTCCCGCTCGTGATTCAAATTTTTCCTTTACAAATTAATCTGTAGATTACGCTGAGCAGGCGATACTGCTATAAAAATCATAAATATTAATAAAATTTAAATTCCACATTTATTTAGTAGCAAGTTAGTTGTTAGTTTGTTTAGTAGTTTAGTGTTAATATTTGATAAACCATTTTTGTCGTGAATCACAAGTAGCCTCAACTTCGTTTCGGCTAGGACAATAGTAGGACCCCACGCGATGACTCAGTTTAAAGTAAACACTTTTTGTCTCATCATTAGTCCATTGACCGCCCGCGTTTTTGTTCCGCCCATTGTACCTATCTTATTATGTGATTCTCATTTCTATGTTATTATTATTTTGGTGTCAATAAAGAGTTATTGTATTGTATTGTAGTCAAAACATCATAAAAACATTGTTAGAAAATTGCTACATCGAGGAAGGTCCTATTGTCTAATTACCTACAGGGTTCAGGTATTCGGTCTCTATTGTTTTGGCTATGTGCGCGGGGTGCAGTAAACAACCCATGGTAGGTATGACTTAATCTGTGTCAGCAGCTTGCCACTGGGGCGTTACAGTATTTACAAAATTATGTACTTACAAGTTACGTTACCCTAAGATACTGCTCAAAGTGTCCTCCTTCGTTTTCGATGCACAAGTGAGCGCGACGTCTTAGGTTTCGTGATAGTTTTTTTAGCACATTCACGTTTAGTCTCACATGATCAAATGCAGCAATGATTTTTTCTTTTAATTGCACAGCTCTAGTAATTTCGTCCGTGTAAACTAGTCTTTTTATTTCACCCCATAAAAAAAAATCACATGGGGTCATGTCCGGAGATCGTGGGGGCCAGGGTACTGGACCACCACGTCCAATCCACTGGCTTCTGAACACTTCACTTAAAAAATCGCGCACTTGGCGTCCATAATGAGGTGGAGCTCCATCCTGTTGGAAAAACAGGTTTCGTTGAAAGGCCAGTGGTACATCGTCGAGCATCTCGTCAACAACGTGATGCAGAAGCTCCAAGTAACTGGAGCTGGTTAGATGACCTTCGATGATGTATGGACCTAGCACATGCTCTCCAATAATGCCACCCCAGACATTAATACTAAAACGATGCTGAAACGAATCGTTTTTGGTTTTATGCGGGTTATGGTCGCGATGTGCCCACCAGTGCTCGTTGTGAATGTTGTAAATCCCCACACGTGAAAACATGCATTCATCGGTCCACAAAATGTTCACATCCCTGTTTTGTAAAATCCAGTGAGAAAAAGCTATGCGTGAGGCATTATCTTGTGGATGCAGTTCTTGGACTCTCTGAAAATGAAACGGATGCTGAAGTTCTCGTTTCAGTAGCCGCCATACAGTTGTGTGGTGGACGTTGAAGCGCCGCCCAGCATCACGGGTGCTAGCACGTGGGTCCTCTTCAAAAAAGTCCAAGATCGCTTCTTGAAGGCCGGCCGAGAGACCTACACTTCCACGAGCGCGAGCGTGACGAGGGACTTGGAATTGTCCATAATCCCTTAGTCTCTGTGTGGCACCCAGCATCACTTCACGTGTTGGAACATGGCTGTTCGGAAACTGATCGCAAAACATTTGCACAGACTGTGTTAAGCTGTTTCCGCTGATAGCATACAAACGTACCATCTCCACAAGCTCAACATTTGTAAAGTGTTCCATTTTTGTTACGCGATCGCAAGCAAAGTAGGTGCCTACGCAAATTCGGCGCGGCGCCGGTGGCGGGCAAGTGACTGATCGGTCGCTGCATCTGCACGCGTGACATAAGTGCGCTGCGCGGGCGCGGGCGGGTGAGAGAGGGCACCCCGCAGCCCGCCCGCGTGGCTAGTACAAACGGCGGTGGGGCCGGTGCAGCGGCGAGCGTTTGTAGAACTTTGCGGAAAGTGGCGGGTGCCTTTGTGTGTTGTCGGCGCGATAGTTTATGACTCTGCGCTCGCACTGGTTGACTTTATAAAATCATGTTGTTTGTTAAATGAGAACGCACACACGTGCTGTTTTATTTTTGTGCAATGTTTTTTTTATAAAGTGTAAATTTTAGGTATTTATTTTTTCATTGATTCGTGTTCTATAAGTGTAGCATACCTACCTCTGTAAATATGGAGACAATGCAAATCAACATCCTGTATAAGAGAAATGTATATAATATGTGCATAACCATTTACAATAATATTCCAAATGACATAATGATATTAGAGGGTAACAAGTTTAAGAAATGTTTGACTGACTGGCTTCAATGCAACTGTTTTTATAGTGTTAAGGATTATAATGAATTTTGTACCAATGTTTACTTATAAATTATAAATAATAAAATTGTAATTAGTTATTAAATAACATTTGCACGTCTGCTTGCAGACTAAATACATGAACAAAACTTGCTGTAACATCTACTATACATGTATTTTAGCGAATAAACGTTTTGATTTGATTTGATTTGATTGAGATTTCGTAGCGCTGTCATCATTCGGCGTAGCAAGTATGAGTTCCTGTTATTTTTTACTCATCAAATATACTAAACTACTACTAATACTAATATACTTAACTTGGCGCAGTTTATCATTATTCAGATAAAAGATTTAAAAAAATCAGATAACAGTAATTCGTCGGAAGAAACCTCAAAAAATTCTTCTCTCTAACAATACGGATATACCAGGGCTAACCACTTGCTTTCGCGAGAACAAGAAGAAGCAGGAATATCGTAGATAGGTATTATACCTACATATTATAGAGCTGTAGGTCACTGCTTCTGTATTTAATGTGTACCCCTCACCCTGAGTTCTTTTAATCCCATAACTACTCAGTACATATCCGGAAAAGTAGTTCCGGTGAAGTTAAAATTAACACTAACTTCATAGAATTACTTTAGCAGAATTTTCTAGCAAAAATACCCATTTCTAATTTTTTACCGGAGAGGCAGAGTGATAGCATTCATATAAAATATCAGCTTTGCGAAAGTGCATTAAACGTTCTTTCTCTCTTTCTTCCTTCCCGTCTTTTAGACCAGCTGAAAGCTTCTGATTTTGCTTTAGACTTTCACTAAACATCAAACAAATAACAAACACAGAGGTACTGTTTAATTTGTCTTAGCTTTCATTTTACGAAATATTAAAAAAAACTGCTTTATGCAATTAAAAAATATGTTTGAATATTTTATTTTTATTGTTTGTGCTATATGTATCAAACAAACATAGGTACGGCTCTTCTGATGGAAAGAGGAAGAAGTCACCCGAGCCCATATTTTTTTTGCCCATATGGAAATCTGAAGCATAAGATTTGTATAGTTAATTTTTATTTTATCTTATTTTCAATGGAAAACTTACAGCTAAGTAATGCAGGTACACATAATATATTACACTAAAACATAAGGTTATTTAAAGGTTTTTGCAAATATAAATTTCTTTTTAGGTACGAATAGGCCGATGTTTGACTGCAACTCAATGTTAGGCGACGATCCAGTTGAAGGTAAGAATACGTAAGTGCATCTATAATTTTAAGTCCATCAGGTTATACAGTAACCTTATAACAATAGTAGTATAAACAATATTTCTGCTAGCAACAATATAAGAAATATTTTTAGATTTCTTAGTTTTCGAAACGAAACAAGGCCTGTTTCTCATCACAATACTGCTCACCTTCTATAAATACATCAATCTGGTAATCGACAAGGGGAATAGACAACGTAAGGTCACTTGTAAGAGTTGTATGTTTTTTTAGAATTATAGATGAAGAAGTTGTTGACGGATCGTTTGGATAGAAATCGGTCACGGTCTTATATCACCTGAATGACATCAGTGCCACTAAAAGACGGGAATGCTAAAAAATCTATAAATCTTTTGAAAAGCTCGTTTCGGTTAAACCACAGAGTAAACCTTAAGATTTATTATAAAACGTAACACGCTTGAATTGTGAGAAAAGTGTTGAGAAAGGTTCTGCTCTGTGGGTTGAACTTCTTCATATTATAGTGATTTATCATCATCACCCAGAATGTACCCCCCGTAGGTTAGCTAGAACGGTCGCGACTTTCCATAGGGTCCACTCCTCCAGTGGACGTAGCCTTCTCGATCCTCTTATCCCGGCAACGGCCCAAGCCGAGGCTCGCACCCCAGGGGTGCCCTTGTGCTAGTTGTCTCCCACTCTTAACGGTTGGGCGCCTTAAGCGCCTGCCCTCCTGCCCGGTGACGCTGTAAAGGTCGGTAGAGACCAACAGCATTAGCCCGTTCAAAAAAAAAAAAAAAAAAAAAAAAAAAAAAAAAAAAAAAAAAAAAAAAAAAAAAAAAAAAATCATCACCCAGAAAATGTCCACAACTGAACATGGGCCTAATAACGCATTTGACTTGGTCAAGTTATGGGTTGCAACTATCTAACATTTTTTGCCATCGACACGCTAAGAAGAGAAGAACAGGCCTCTCCCAGGAATGTGATGCGATGTTGAAGTAATACTTGCCTCTTGCATTCAACAGCTTCCGGTTTGTACCACGTTGTCAGTCAATCTAACCCTATAGTGATTACCTCTCTCGTACATCGTTTTCCATCTGGTGAGATTGTGGTCAAACAGTAACGTAGTCATCGATTACACAAAATTACGAGAAATATTTACAAAAGCTAAACAATTTCATCGTGTCAGCTATCCCCATTCCTTCCCACCATATATAAAAGCGAAACTTTGTCTACTTTTGTTCGTTTGTGTGATTTTCCACCGCCATGTGATCCCGGTTTACGAATAAGATCACCCCATCTCTTCCTATATAGTGGTGCCGTAAAATCCGGCTAAGGATTTTCCTCGGTTCATTAAAATCTGCGATCACCAAGCCGCCTGCCAAGCGTGGTGATTATGGCAAATTCCCTCTATGATAAGCGTCCAAAGTGGCGTTTTATGAGGGAGGCCTATGTTCAGCAATAGACGTTTTACGGCTGATGAGTGTGTACATAAATAAACCTATTAGTATACCTAAGCTCTTAGTGCATACATTTTGATGTTAAAAATAACATCCTGCTTTCATCTACAATGCCTGAATCATTCATATGTTTGTATAAAATGCTGTCAAAAACACAAAAATCAGAACGCTCCGTTACTATCAAATATTTTGTACTGTGATTAGCACGCAAAAAACTTAGCAAGTTGTTTTTGGACTTGTCAATTGGCCAATTATTGTTTCTCTTTCAGACCCACCCACAGTGTTGTTATTGACGTTGACATCTCTTAATTGGATTGTAAAACATAATAATTAGCAGATGATAGTCGATTCGAAATTGATTTACCGTTTGAAGAACTGATTTTGGACAACTACTGTTAGCGTTTGTGGCAAACTCTTTCTTTTATTGCGTGAATCAATCTCATAAGACATATTAAAGTATCTTAAACTTATTCAGGAAAGTATACATAAGTTTCTTTACTTTTAGACACACAGCTTTTGAATGATCCAGCGAATGTCCATCAGCGAACATGACGCACATATACATAATGTTTACCATCTGTATATAAGACAATATAAAGTTTTATTTCAATTTGTTAACTCAAGCGCATCGCGGAAATTCATATAAAATACAAAATGACAGAATATCTAGTGTAAATCCTTGCATTATTAGACAATTAGTTCATAATGTGACACTTGGGCCAATTTTAAAGGCTTAGTCCAGATCTAGAACTCCTAAAACTGTTTCCGTTCTTGTCAAATAGACGGCAATGTATAGATGGATATATTTTTAGTAAGTTTTTTAAAAGAACTATTGGAACTGCAGCCAACGCAAAATCACTCTTAACAACTAACAATTAACAGGTGTGAATAAAATCACAGGAAACGATAGGCTTACTTTAACTTGTGACGAAAGATTGATACAAACGGAAGCAGAAATCTCAAAATATTATTGATAACTCGCTCTTGAACTGCCTTGAATCACTATCGAAGCTGCGTTACTTCAGGCAAGTGATCAAAGTAGAAAAATAATAATTGCCAAGTATTTGAGCTCGGCCAGAAATTGCCCGTGTTCTTTACTTTTTAGATAACATACATTCATTCACGCCGTGAAGTCATTCATAAATCTAGTGTTATGCAGTTCTCGGACACTCTATGAGTTAATGGGCGCGTATGCTTTATTTTTTCCTATATTGAATTTTACCTTGGGATCTTTTTTATATTAAATCCATTGCTCTACAAGCGATGACCTTTTGCGGTAGCGGGGCCATGTTGCCTGCATTGGAAACGAAAGTTCGTGGTGACAGATTCTAGAGTAGTACTAAAAATTCCATACCTGCAAGCCATGAATAATTGTTAATTTCCAAATAGAGTCAGCCGGCTTTTTTGCCGCGTGTCGCGTGTCTTCATACAATATTTTACGTTGTCCTATCAGTCAGTCAGTCACTCAGAACGAAGCTTTTATTTTTTATCAATATAGACAACATAATAGATATTACGATTGTATATGCTTTAGTTAAATCCAATGGGATTAAGGCCTGCCGCACACGCTCGGATTCCTTATTCAGTTTCCGGATTCGTTTTCAGAATTCGGATACCCGAATGTATGCAAATGAAGAACGAAACATAACGAATACGAATTGACCGTGTGCGGCTAGTAGAACATTTGTATGAAATGCGTGCAATTCGGGTGCCCGAATTCGGAAAACGAATCTGGATTTCGAATCAGGAATGTGTGCGGCAGGCCTTAAAAATAGAGAGAACCTTAAAATTTTTCCTCAACGCAAATTTGAACAATACTTTTTTCATTTTCCCGAAAAATAGGCACCTACCAGTCTGTGCAGGTGTGCTCTTGCTAACTTACACAGGTGTGTAGCTGCGTAGTAATAGGTTTATAGGGTCATTTATTATGAAAGGACTTTAGAAAAAGAGCTTTGACCACAGATGTGGTCAACAGCTGTGTATGGCGTGGAACGAAAATACTTAATCCAGTTTATTTCTAAGGTCATATTCACGCGTCACTAAACAGCGGTTGAAACTTATGATGACTAATAAACACAAGTCGTCAGTGACCACATGTGATCATCATAATGATATTTGATTGAGGTGTGCGAGCATAATGATCGGTTATCAGATCGACGTTTGATTGATATGTGTAACTAAATTCAATTTATTGCTTTGGGCATAGTTTTTTTGACCGTCTGCTGATGTTGCCAGTGGGTGGAGGTTTTGGAAGTAGGGTATATGCTGGTGTCGACATAGTAACACAGTAATTAAATTAAACACTTCATTTCATGTTTCGATTATAATAAAAAATAATGGGCCATCTACCTCGTGTAACATTAAACTGGATGCAACTTCGCAACGAAATTACTAGATCTATCACCTATGCAGGTCGGCTCGTAGGTAGACTGACGATGTGGTCAAAACCGCGAATAGCCGATGGATGCAAGAGGCAAGCAGCCGCTCAAAGTGTCCTTCAAGCTGTTGATGATGATCACCTGGTAGGTATATAGTACACGACATAAGAAATTCCAGCAGCAGTGTTGCTTAGCTGCTATCCTGAACATTAAAGTCTTACTTAAGGCCGCCCGTTATTCCACCATTTTTTTTGTGTCATGTGCGTTGTTTGAACTTTGGTGTTAAGTAAAGTATTTTTGTTCATATTTTATTCTGTAATCATAGTATTCATCACCATTATCATCAGCCTGAAGACGTCCCCTGCTGAACATAGGCCTCTTCCAGAGAAAACCACTTTGAGCGGCTGCTCGCCTCCTGCATTCATCGGCTCCCCGTGGTTTTCATCAGATCGTTGGTCCACCTTGTCGGGGGCTGACCTACGCTGCGTCTTCCAGTTCGTGGTCGCCACTAGAGGACCTTGCTTCCCAATTGGTTGTTTCTACGAGCGATATACTAATAGTCTAATATACCTATACATACACGCGTCTACTTATATCAAAACTATTAACACTGGCTCCGGAAGACAGAAAGTATGTGGGCTCCCAATCAGTGGACCGACGATCTCGTCAAGGCCACGGAGTGTAAAAGTTTGTTAATGTATGGATTTGAATGAAACTTAGCAGATGAAAAGGAAAAGAAGCAGATTGCTTAACCATCAATGCATAAACTTTGTAATTGCCTGTTAAGGTGATCGTCTACAAATCGAAATGCCTAAACAGCACTTTGACACCGATGCCTAACATTTTGTTGGAAACTCTTTGAAAACCATCCGAATCCTTTACAGCTTTGAAACATTATTTAAATTTCTGAACGTAGAAATCATACTAAAGCCGCAAGCCGCAGAAAAATTGTGCCCAAAAATTGTTGTTGGTTAATGAATCTTCGGTTTTTACTAATTAATTTTGTAGACTTTTAAAGACTTGTCAAAAGAAACAAGTTTTAATAAATTTCAATTAACAGCTGACAAATCATAACCAACAAAAAACTAGAAGCGTTTGTAAGTTGCGTTAATTAATGTGGATTAGTTTTTGTTTTTGTGCACGTAATTTAGCTCCATAATTGATGACCAGATATCGCTCCTAATAAGATTTTAAATTTTTATTACGTTTGATTTTTATAAACTTACTGCAAATAAACTACAAAAATCTGTGCCAATAACAAATGTATAAAAGGCAAAGAGGATGATGATTGCAAATAAACTACAAATATTTGTGCCTCTAATTTCTTGTATTAAATTCGTCTGATAACTCTATTTCAGTGGAAAAACGATTATATAAACCGCAAGCCGTCTGTGCAAATATTTTATAGCACCTCTTTGTTATGGCTTGGCGCCAGTAAACGCCCTACGGAACTGAACTTATTCGCGTCATCATGTTCCTGTCAATGCGGTTTATTATAAAGGGCATTATAGTGTGACAAGCGAGTTTGGTACTCAGGTTCAATCCCGCTCGGCTCTGCCTGCATCAATGACTTTTTAACTTATGTACGGAATTTTGCTCTTGCTCTTAAATCGGCGAAGGAAACATTGCGAGGAAACGGTATGTTCAAGATTCATAAAATTGATGAACATGTGTCATCCACTAACCTGCACCTGACCCGCGTGGTGAATTGGCTATTTGCCTGCTATTTTTTAGTATTTAAATTAATAATATTTCCCAAAAAATGACAAAGTTACAAGCGTTTTAAAATACAAGAATGGAATAAAACAGCTCAAACATGCAGTGACGTCCGTTCTTGGTCATTCATAGTACATCATTACTAAGCTGTAGTAGCTTTACATACAATCTGTTTGGAATGTGACGTCAGAACGTGTGTTTTCATAGTAACTGTAGGGAAGCTCCACACGACCTCTGTATTGCGAGAAAGAGACAGGCGATGCCCCCTCCGCAGAAACTATAAAAGCTTATTACTCCGTGATTTACTTACTAATTTTACACATTTTTTCAATTATTGCATTCTTTTTAACCTAATTTATGAAAATAATATTTACATGTTAACTTTTAGTAAAACTCAAATTTAAAACTGACATTTTTTTTTGCTAATAGGCTATTTCTAGCACTTTTACAATAGCTGGCAACTAGCCTATTACGGCTTGCACTCTCTCCCTATTCATATTCATATTTTTAATAACAATAAAGTTACAGGTAATTATGGTACTATGAGAGAAGACTCATATCCCAGCGGTGGGAACGTATTGTATTGGGATATAAGAACTGTTATATACAGTATTGTAATGACACTATAATACTAGCAATGGCCAATTATTAAAACGACGAAATCTTTAACTCTCTTAAATTTGCAGTTATTCTGCCACTAGCAGCAATAGTCTGCAAGCACTTATACTATTGCGTGTCAGTTTGAGGGCACTACAGCTAGTGAAATTACAGAGCATTTGAGATTTTATGACCTGACCTAAGTTTCGGGTTTCACTGCCATTGTGGTGGGCAGCTGTGACGCATAACATCAGATAAACGGCTAGCTCGTCAAGTCATTCACTAACATAAAATGGTGCAAGTATATTTATTATATTACAGTTTTTACACTTGTTTGAAAAATGCTACTGCGCAGCATTATTTTTTTTCTTGCATCCTTTTGCCAACTTCAGAGCGCCAAAGGTTTGTTGGTTTACTAAGCTGTAGTCGGTAGGTTTGTGCTTCATTATCACATATTTTACAATGTTGAAATCAACGCGGGCATTGGCTATAAACATTAGCCTAAATAGTTATTCTTTCTATTGAGCTAATAAAGTTATCAAACCTTGTATTAAATAATGTACCCAAAATAGAACGCTTACCTACAGGCGTGCTCTATAATCACCTTCTATTTTTAACATTGACCGATTACAAGTAAATATATCAATGTAGGTAAAGATCGATTTGCTACAGTAAATAACTTTGGACGTAATCGATAATGTGCAAATAATGACTGTTTCTTATGACGTGATTATTGTCAGACAAAATCTTATCTGAATACTATTGATGTTATCTTATCCGTGGAACGATGTGTGGCTAGAGTGCCAGTGAATAGCGGTATGTCATGAGAGTTAGCGTGTTGGAGATATTTATAAATAGACCTTGTTGTTTGGCCATACCTACTAAGGGCCAGTGAGTGTATGAAGAAAAGTTTCGACTACGGCAGTTGATTTAACTTATTGAGCGGAAGTTTTCTGAATTTCGACAAACTCCCAAGAATCTAATCGTTCTAATTAGCCCATTTGGCTGCACCCGTCCATCCAGTTTAAATAGAAGCTATTGATATTAATGTTTTAAAATAATATATTTTTGTTATTTTATATAGTATCTAATATTTTGTTAACATAATATCCTACAAAATAAATTCATAATAAATTATATCAAATCTATTTAAAACGGTATTAATAGGGCCACCACGCATCATCATTAACAGCAGTATGGTGATGCCCATAAGCGATGGTCAATACCATCAGGTGGTTCATAATGCTTGTTTTCTACTCCTAACACCTAATATAAAAAACTTATTGCCAGTTTCAAATGACTTACTTTCATATTAAATGTTTTTGTGGTTTGTCCTAAGATTTGTTACATAGAAGCTAATCTAAAGAACCACCAACTCCCTATGCGTAATATTACTTACAATAACAGTAATGTAAATGTTGGAAAATTAATAACCGCAACATTGTTTTTCTACCTGAAGTTTATACTACTGTTTTTATTTTGTATTACACTCTATTAGCTATTTTTTTTTTCTTATAGTTTGGCTCCACACATAGTGTATTTAGCCAGTGTCAAGTATTGTAGTTTTTCGTCGTATTATTAAATATTTCATGTAAAGTCAAGTCTTAGTCACAGTCAGTCAGGGTAGTCATAGTCCAGTCTAAGTCAGGTAGTCATAATCCAGTCTAAGTCATGCCCTAGTAAAGTAGTGGCAACTTTACTAGAGGCTTCTATAGAATTTTGGAAGCAACACGAAAAACCACGTTTCACTACATTATATCACTTGCCCACACTTATACTCATAATTCAGCACTTAATGCGTAAAATGCCACTAATTTTAATCATTAACATTAGAAAAAGCATAAGTTTTGTGAAATAATACAATGCAACGACGTGAACTTTTTCACGTTCCCGCCAAAACTCCTCTATTAGCTATCATCAGTCCACAAGTTTGCACTGCTTTGACACAAGCCTTCTCTATTTTTCAGGGGAGAGATTGTAGGCCACAAAAGCTGGCTAAATGCAGGTTGTTAATGAGTGGCATTCTAATTTCTAATTCTAATTTGGCATGGGGGCGATAAGACTTTACTAGGTGGTAGGACTTTTCTGCAAAGTTCGTCTAGGTAGGTACCACCGCTTTGCCAGTTATTCTGCCGCCAAGCAGTAGTGTGCAAGCACTACTGTGTTCCGGTTTGAAGGGCACTGTAGCTAGTGAAATTACTGGGCAAATGAGACTTTCTGACCTGATTACTCAGTCTAGTAATCTGATTACTAGACTGTGTGATGTCTCAGGATGACGTGCGCAGTGCAGTGTCACGCGAAACTTTATTGTTTTAAAGATCCGAGTGATACTGCAACTGTTATGGGCGGCCGCGTCGCTTAACATCAGGTGAACGACTAGCTCGTCACGTCATTCAATCGCATAAAAAAAAAAAGACCTGCACTGACGTCCCGCTTGGGGTGTATTGTGCATTTCCCCCGCCAGCATCTACCCAAGCCATCCCAGCTCCTTGAAATAACGGAGCACGGCTCTGGGGTGCTGGCCCGCCCGGTGACGCTGTAGCCGCCCGGTGACGCTGTAACCGCCCGGTGACGCTGTAAAGGTCGGTAGAGACCAACAGCATTAGCCCGTTCAAAAAAAAAAAAAAAAAAAAAAAAATCTGGGGTGCTGGCACAACTGCTCCAGTGTTGGCGTCGCCGATGTTGACGATGATGAATGGGTAATAAGTTTATGCGCTTGTTCACGCAATCCGGTTTTAAATCTTATTTCTTCCGTGGCCTCGCAGTGAAACATCACATGCTCCACGGTCTCGTCCTCCTGCAGACAACCACGACAAAGCGGGCTGTCTGTCGCTCCAGTTTTATTCAAATGATAATTTAAGTTGCAATGGCCCGTAATAAGGCCTGTGATAAGGCGGAGATCAAACCGAGTGGCATTCTATTGCTAAGCTTGTATTTTTCACGTCTGCATGAGTGTAGGCGGTTTTACTATAAAATACATAGGAAGTGTTTATTTACAAAGATGTGTTAACTATATCCGATATTTTCATGTTAATAATTGTAATAATATTTAATGGTAGAGATTTTTTCATCTCTTTGTCTACGACTGCACCCTACAATGTTCTGTACAAAAGTGAATGTAATGTAAGTGTGCTTGACTTGAAAATACGAATACAGCACAACGGACAATATTTAATAAGTTTGACTTCCAATTTTTTAATTATTAAAAAATGAAATAATATCTATGAAATTTCCTAAAATTGGCTTTTATATCTGTATATATAATTTACTGGTAATAGACGTTATAATAATGGTGAATGTAAAAAACCCTTACACCTACTTAGTTGATACTGTTGATAGTGCAAGTCTTAAGTCTAAGCATTCCGACGTAACGCAGCATTAGATGCGGCATGTTGTGAAGCCGCTGGAAAACATTCAAGTTCCAGGATAAATTTGAGTTAAATACAGGACAACCAAACCAAATATGAAACCAAAATTTTGCAGGTTCTCTCTTGTACTTAATGAAAAATAATTCCATATAAAAATTATGTAAAAAGTTAATAAATAATTACTAATTAATTCGTTAGGTACAGATTTTTATATTAGCCTGTTTTCAGGACCGAGATGGAAAAAAGAATATTGATAAAATATGCTTTACTCCATCTTATAAAGTATATAAAATTAACACATTTTTTAGGCAATATCTTCAGGACTATTATTTTACGAAGACCGTAGTTTAATAGTAAATACCGAAAATATTTGATCTAGCAAATCAGTGTTTCTATGCTTCGCCTCGGTGACTCGCCTTAAGTCCGTTTTAAACCTTGAACTTTGAATAAGCTTCTTAGGAAGCACTTTCGGATCATTGCTGAAGAATCTCACTCATAGGATATTACATCACTAACCTTTTAACTCGGTTCTTTTTAACATGACCTAATAGATCTGATAAGGGATCGTTCTGTCATACATCTCAAAATTTGGACACACCTGAACTATTATTGTAGTGATGACGCAAAAGCAACTTCCGCGAAAGATGGCGCTCGCTTTTTGTTTCGTTTCGCTTCTTATGCTATGGCAGCTGCCCTACCGCTGGCGATAGTGACTTGCTATGAACTATTTTTCCACTCAAGAAAGACGAAGACATATAATATATTTATGTAGGTTCCGTGTCAGTAAAAGCTGTAGGGGTGTTATGGGGGGGGGTATTTATTTATTTATTTAAAATTTGGTTAATTGGTAGGTATTTATGGATTATAGTTGACTGTTCACACTGACGGCGAGAACTCTTTCTGCATTATATAGGTTGTCGCAGTGAAGAGTTTCGCTCATCGTATGCGGTGGAATAACTGCCTAACGTTCTTTGGCTGCTTAATTTCATGATCAATGTGGTCGCTTAGGTGTATCTGGAGTCTGAGTAATTCACGATATGGGTTTATCCTATTCCGGAGTGCATCATAGGTTAAAGTGAATTCCGCTTGCCGTAAGAAATTAGCACTTCTTGTGTATCATACGCAGATCCGTTTGAAAACGTGATCTGTTTTTTGACAGTTGATGATTGCAAACTTGCAATTGAACTTTATTTAAATTTATGCACTGTTTATTCTAGTAAGAAGTTTTAGTTTTAGCGTGGTGTTGTTTTTCTAATGCTAGCTTTCATCTTCAGCCGCAGATAAGATCAAAGGAAAAAAAAACATTCCATTACATTATGCTAATTTTCAATCACATTTATTATAATTTTATTCTAAATCATTTGTAACTGTCAATGTTTTTTTTTTATTCATCCATGATACTCAATTCCTGAATACGCGCAGTGCTAGCAATTTTATAAGTACCTAAGTAATTCTTAAGTTTTCATACAAGAACCAAACGCTATTGCCTTCAAAAGTTTATCACTAAATGCAGGAAGCTTCCACTTCTGCAGAGACAGGAAGAATCTCACAACTTTCTAAGCCTCAATAAAACGGTAACCATTGTTTACTAAACATCTCAGTTCAAAGCAGTTCATTATTTACCCTTGCTATTAGCGATCCGCGCAAATCGATACCAAACACGAAACGCTTATCTTACTTCTGCAAATATTTGCAAAGAATGTTGCAAAAAGGAGATGTTTGTTGTTGTTCTCAGTATTGAGCCTGTTGATGTGACTATTTGTCCAATTTTGGCGTAAACACTGCGGTAGTTCGCACGTGACGTCAGAGGGTGACGTAGGTCCCTTCTATACCCATTGGCTGTAATATGGGGCAAGAGATGTATTAGAGATGCCAATACAGCCATTCATTTTGTGCCAAAGCTCTATATTTGTAAGCATGTTGATTCGGATTCTGCCTGTTTGGAACGATCTTCCCTATAGAGTAATTTGGATTTACTTATTTATCGGAAGGTATATGTCTGAAAATAAAATGATAAATAAACTTTAAATTTCGTAATTTTTATGTATATCCATTATATTTGTATCTCCAAAAATATTTTCTTATGATTGTTTTCATTTTATTTTAATAACAAAATTATTTGAAGCTACTGTTTTCAAAAACAGGAACCAATGGTTGAAAGTGTGGTTCCTGTTTTTGAAAACAGTAGCTAAGCTCAAAGAGAACATAATATTCGCTAAGCCATCAGTGCTAATCACATGCCTACATGACAAAGAAGAGAGAAACACAAAGTTAGAGATGAGATATTCATATGAAACAAGAAACTTGTAGTTATTGTTCACGGAGCAGCATGCATCACAGTTACTTTAGCTGCTTTCTTATAACTTAACCGTATTCATCGAGAAGTCGGTAAATGTTGGTTATTCATAGACTAGTGCAGACAGAAAGCGCCTACGGCCGCGGCGCATAGCGTCGACAATGCGTTTGCGCAACTTAGTAGGACAGATTAGCATCAAATGTGGGCTGACGATTCAGTCGAACGTCGGGTCGCACGCTTAACCTTTAACCAGAGACTGTGATTTTGTCACGTATATTTTGATAAATGTAGTTGATATAGGGTGATTTTCAACCAATTTCAAAAAAGAGGTCCTCAGTTTGGTAGTATGTTTTTTATGTTTGTTTCTTTTTTTTATTATTTATTTAAATTTTAAAGATCTGTGATCACCCGGCAGAACTCATTTATGAACAGATATGGAAACTTTTTCACCTCACAAGCTCGGGAAGATTCTATTTTTCATGGCGCCAGTGCACTGAAAATGAGTTAAGGTAGAACGTTTCACTAGCGCGGCAAATTCAACTTTTCTTGCGTTCTTTTGCTATTAATAGCTTAATTACTAAACGTGATTGCATTAAAACTGATTTGACGTAAAAAGTAGAATGTATCAACAAATTACGATTAAAAGTATCTCGTAGATATCATTGGTTTAGCGACAAATGGCAATAAACAAATTATGATAAAATATGTCAATAATAAACTAACAAACAGGACAAGCAAAAGTCTAAAAAATAAGGCTTCGTCCACTATATTAATTTGTGGTATTGATTTTTAATATGAATATTAGTCAAAATAAAAGCTTAAGAACTGAACCCATCAGTCTTCAGATAAATACACCACTATCTGAACAGCTTACGAAATCCAGTAGCACAACTGTAATGAAAGTGTGGGCCGAGACTATTGAGAGGCAGATGAAGTGAATGGTAAACACACATATATACATAGGTACATACAAACATTTATGTATAACGTATGGGTACATAGATGCGCTGTAAGTAAGTGCGTATCATTTTGTGAAGAAGCTATGAAAGTTACACATATTTTTATGCTGATATTTAAATGTTGACTACCGACTATAAGTTTTACAGTCACTCGTAAGTCAAGTCAAGGAGTTACATTTTTTTATGAGAATGTATGACATGACGAGCTAGTCGTTCACCTGATGTTAAGCAACACGGTCGCCCATAACAGATTGCTGTCACTCGGAACTTTAAACTAATAAAGTTTCGCGTGACATTGCACTGCGCATATCATCCTGATTCTTCACACAGTCTAGTAATCAGATTACTAGACTGTAAAACTAGTTAATAAAGTCTCACTTGCCCAGTAATTTTACTAGCTACAATGCCCTTCAAACCTGAACACAGTTACTGCTTGCACACTACTGCTCGGTGGCAGAATAACTGGCAAAGCGACGGTACCTATCTAGACGAACTTTGCAGAAAAGTCCTGGTAGGACTTATATATCTACAAAGTTCATTCTAGTAAAACCTAGTACCACCTAGTTACATTTATAATAGTACTTAACAGAACATTACTATGAATGGAGTCATTTCTGAGTTCTCTTCTAAATTTCTCTGTGTATAGAAGGATTCAAACTCTATGGTGGCTCTGAAGTCGGCGCGAAACGCTGCATAGATGTGCGCGGGCTGAAGTAAGCGGTGAGCGCAGCGTGCAGGGGGCTTGCAGCGCACTTCACAGCCGCCATTGAGTTTGAATCACGCTCTAACAAGCGTACTTACTTAACACAAGTAGCGTATTGCGATCTTATTATCTATTTTCAAGAAGCTTATGCCTCGTCTCTTACTTAGATCGTTTGATAAGTATACGTCAGGCTTTCTTGTGTATTATGGGGCTGTAGTTATGGAGTTAATTTAAAAAATGATGTTTATTTTACTTATATATTCTATACATGATTGTTGGGGGCGTTAACACCTCTATTATTACGTTTATTACCTAGTGACTTGAGTACTTACGTTGTGATTTAGTAGGCGTGGTGTGGCAGCGAGATGTAGCGGTGCGGGGCGCTGGCCACAGTAGCGCCGCGCATCCATCACCGTTGAGTAATTGGGACCATTTGTGCCTGCTGCACAGTGAAATTGGAGGAACTATACAGAGTTGTTAAAAAAAGTGTCATAAACTTAAATTAGTCTCTATTTTTCGAAAATGACCTCTCTTTCCTACCTACGTGTTTTTTTATTTGCTTATGTGTATGGCTTCACACACAACTTGCAGGATCGATTTCAATAAAATTTTGCAAACAGATTGATAATGATAACCAAAATCAAGATAGAAAACTTAATATCCCGAAAATTTAAAAGCTCCCGCGCAAAAACGTGGAAATTGCAAGTGAAAGCATGGGGCGAATCTTAGTATATTTTCCCCTTACTAATAAACATTGTATAGCAGAAGAATAGTTATTTTGTGTTTTGTCTCTCTCTATCAAGTTTGAAATAGGCAAAGATAAAACAAGAGAAAACACTGAATAACTATTCCACTTTTATGCAGTGTTTATTAGTAAAGGGGGGTATAGCATAAGCCTTAAAACTTTAACTTACAAAGTTGAGAAAGTCCCTAATATTTAGTTGTCAAAATGATAAAATTATTTTAAAGCATTTCATCAGTACTATAATAGAGACTATAAACTTATATACGTTCAACAAACTTATCAAACCCATACTCCTAACCGAGCCCCTCTATATAAATACTATTATAGTAGACCAAAGTTATAGTCCATTCACTGACGAATCGAAAGCCTCTCGTAGCTCCCATTCAATAAAGCGGCCCATTCATGCGGGAGCATTACTGTGGTACATAAAGTGAATACAATCGTTTGCCGAGGAGCAATGAAAATAAACGGACTCTCCCTGGTGAAATTACACACTTACTTTGTGTGTATTGTATTTTATGGTAGACGATAAGACTGGTATTTGATCAAAGGTTGCGTACAAAGAACAAAATCTCCTTGGTTGCAAAAGTCAGTTGCCATGGCGGAAAAGTAGTTGTTTTAAGCAACTAGTTGCGTATTAGGACGAAAACCCCTTATATTGCAACTGGTTGCAACAGAGGAGTTTCCTTCTTTGTTGGCAACCAGATGCGATATAAGAAGTTTTTAGTAAAACTCAGTTGCCAAACGGCCGTAACGGTGTTTATCATTATTATATATATTTAAGTACTTATTTAAAACTTTGACATTAATTGTCTTTAAAATCTGCCTGATTTGCGCCTTTTTTTTAGAAAGTAGCCTTGAAATCATATAATTATATACTTTCATTCTAAATGTGACCTTTTTTTGTTTTTTTGTGAGAAACTTATGTATTAGGTACGGTAAAAATCAAACAGCACTAGATGTTTTTTTATACTGTAGCCGCGACTTTTTTTTAGCTGATGATGATAATTAACATACAATAAAACCTAGCTGCGTCTTGTGGATGCACGATTGCACCTGCAATGAAATATACGAGTAAAACAACTAAGCAGCAGGCATTTGGATCCATGGGCCCAGGCTCAAAATCCTACAACCCAAACACACAGAGCAACTTCCAATATGATTTTAATGTAAATCTTTATGTCGTGAATGTTTTACGATGAATTCGATAAATCAAACATAAAAGCTTAAATACCTTAAAACTATTGTTATGATTCAATTGGCACACCCATAAATATACATTTTCAATAATACTTAAAACCAATGTCATGAGTTTATTATAATAGAGATCAGCAAAACGGTTTATATTATGTTTCAAATTCCTCATAGAAATGTAGTAAATAATGATATATTGATATCATCATCAACAGCCTGAAAACGTCCACTGCTGAACATGGGCCTCTCCTTGAGAGCGCCACTTTGAGCGACTGCTCGCCTCCTGCACCCATCGGCTTCCCACGGCTTTCACCAGGTCGTCGGTCAACCTAGTAGGAGCTGGCCTACACTGCGTACTCCAGTTCGTGGTCACCACTCGAGAACCTTTCTTCCCTATAGGTTGTCAGTTCTACGAACGATATGGCCTGCCCATTGCCATTTCAACTTGCTAATTCTAAGAGCTATATCGGTAGGTGATTATTACGGACTTAAAGTACCCTACATCAAGTATGCGCTTCTCCAATACATAAAAGTATTGCGTATGTTTTCGATTTTGTATGTAAGTCGTTTTGTTTGTCAATAACTATTACGGAAAACGAACAAGCTCAATGATAAATTCAATTTTGGAATTTTCTTAAATTACAATATTGAATTTATAAAATAAATTGGCGACAGTACACCATTGTAATATACTGATCCGACATTAACTTTACGACCCAATACGATATTCCGTCACCCCACACATAGACATTACAGGCTCCACAAGGCTGTAAACGCCAGCCTACTTTATGTGCGTAAACCGTTGTAAATCTGCAAGCCCAGTAATAGCCGAATGATAGCGATATTGCGTTTCAAGCTTGTGAAACATCCGGGAGTGTTGATGGAATGAGGGTAAGTAATAAATATACGTCAGGTTCACTCGCGGTACGTTTGTTTGGATGACAGTTTTATTCAATATCGGCTACATACGCTTAGGAGTACCTACGCTTAGGAGTTAAGAGACTTAGAGCCGCCATAGAGTTTAAATAGTAATTCAAACTCAATGGCGCCTGTGAAGTCGGCGCGGAACGCTGCGCAGTAGCAAAACTTAGAGCAGAGGTAAGCGGTGTGCGCAGCGTGCGGGGGGCTGCAGCACACTTCACATCCGCCATTGAGTTTGAATCACACTCTAGCAGACATTAATTATCCTCTGTTTTTAAATGTATGAATAGGCCAATTTTTGCTTGCAACTCGCCTGCAGTCAAAGGTGTAGCACGTTGGCTTATGAGGACCCTATTTGTATTGTATCTACTGTTCATAAAGACGATATAAATAATGGTAAACTGCTCTCTCCTTGGAGGTGAGAAAACATTTCTATTGCTGTCTCACTCCATCTGCACTTAAACACAATAGTGGAAGAGGGAAAACTATAGTTTCTTGTTTTCATCAGATTCGTTTCTTCAATGACACGTGGGGATGAGAAGGGAGATAGGTAGGTATACGAATGCTTAGGAAATGTATTAAAAAAGGTATTGTTTAGCAGTTGAAAGACCTATGAGATTGTCAGTTGTTTTGACTATACACTTTCTTCAATTTTTTTTTCTTCAACCTTTTAGCCAATTTTGCGATTATTAATCTACTATCCATCAGCATTTAAGGCTTATATATATTCCGTATCTCGGAGAGCACGTTAAGCCGTTGGTCACAGTTGTCATAAGAACATCTATGGCAAACGTTACGGGTAGTCAGACACCGGATAGAATCTGACGCCTGATCTAACCATCCCTGTTACTGGTCCCTTATGGGTTGCGAGGTCAGATGGCAGTCGCTCGTGTAATTCTGGTAGCTTGCTGCTACAGGTTAGATTGGGAGCCGACCCCAGTAACAAATGGGAAACGGCAAAGGAGAAATGTTGGACGAACGGACGGCAGCAGGGCCGGTTTTAATTATTGTTGATCAATTTTTGTCAACTTGTCTTTAACCGTACGTAGTTAAATCCTTACCAATATAAACTATAGAATCAACATGTTTTGAATTAGCTACATACTTACAAATCATTTACGATATACTCTAGAGATCAAACAAACAAACTCAGAATCTCTCTGCGCCTCGAGTAAGATAATAAACTTTTTACGGCTATTTAAACGATTACCGGCTATCATTTGTCTATTAACCTTCATTTAACGCTGCCGCAAGCACTTATTAACAATGTAATACTTACTTTATAAATATCAAAAGAGAAGGTACCTTGGGGTATGTACATTGTACAATGTACTAAGTCTCCATAGTATACATAGCTTGCTTATGTATACGTAGGATTTTTAGAGTAATTAGTTGTAGGTTGAGTTGATAGGATAGGTTGAGTAGGATTAAAATTATTAAAAAATGATTTTAATTAATTTAAGCAAATAAAATTAAAAGGCGCTTCTTTTTTTATTTGATTGATAGGTTATAAAATTGCTGAATTGTATTTACTTTAGCACTCCGTTCGTACTTTACTGGTATTTGATTTATGATAGTAACTCACTGAGTTAGAGTATCGGCTACATTGCAACTTTAGCCACTGTTTGCTTAGTTCGTTCGAGGCTGCTTTGGAATATCCAGAGACATGGAAGAAAAAAGCTTCAATGCAAGTTTTGCGCTTTAATTGCACACTGTGGAATCAATTGCTCAAGTGGCCATACTATACGTATTTTCTAAAATAGGTGGCAAAATAACGAGTTTTTTTTTTCGCTACACTTCGCTTCGCTTCGCTCGCGCTATTAATATTTATACTTTGTTTTAGTGCATGGCCAGCACACTTGAACGTATGTTGCACGTGTTTTCTGAAACATAAAATGTGGCAAATACAGAAAATTTTTCGCACTCGCTTCGCTCGTGCTATTACTATTTGTACTTTGTTTTATTACATGACCAGCACGGGATACCGTCTGTACTAATAATTTCATTATTCATAATTTCATTTCACATACCTCATTTTTAATAATGATGAAATTTATAATGGTGGTTATTTATAAATAACTTTGTTCATAATAGTTACTTTTTATATTGATCTTTTCTTATACAATTTATTCAAATAATGTTTAAATTTATAAAATTTTATGTTATAATATTAATGTTAAGAATTTTTTTATCATACTTTTTTTATTATAAATATCATTACTTATAATTTCATAATAATCAGCATTCATAATTATATTGTTTATAATGTTTTTTTTTTCATATTTTTTAGTTAACATAATAATAATTTTGAGGTAGTTAAATCATTACATAGATATGCATGTATACCCTAAAGATACTAAGATACTAGTCTAAGGCAAAGTCATAAATAGGTGCGACGACGAGCGAAGCGAGGAGGAGCGTTAGGTTAACTGTGACCACACGACGCACGAGCCGAGCGAGCGAAGCGAAGCGTAGCGAGCGTGCCGCGGCAGCGGCCGGCGAAGTGCCAGAAGTCACTTATGCTTATATAAAAAATTACAGAAACCATCTATATTAAGTTTCAGATAACCTCTATTTGATTTAAACAAAGTTCACCAACAACACCAAAATCAACATAACATGAGAAAATATAAGTTATTTTACAATTACCTACAGTCCACACGTTAATTTTGATTGTTTTGACTGGATAAAGTACCTGCATAGATTGAAGAACAAATTGGCTTGCCGTAATACGTTTTTATAACTGATTAAGATATATATAACAATCAACAGTTCCAGTCACATAATTTACAGTATTATTGATATTTTGTTTTATGATTTAAGTTAGTTATGGTAAAAGAACATTATAAATTTGTACTGTTATGTTATATACGCCTTATGAGTTTCATTCTTATAAATATGGATTATTATTAATTTTGATTTATGATAAAGAAAATTAGATGTAGTGAAAGTATGTTAAATCACGTTATGTGAAATGATGATTATAAGTAACATTTTCATTTGTAACAAAATTATGATAAACGATTTTATAAGTTTCGACAGTGAACCGACCAGCACGCTTGAACGTACGCTGCACGTACTTTCTGAAATATAAAATGTGGCAAATACGGAGTATTTTTCGCGCTCGCTCCGCTCACGCTATTAATATATATGCTTTATTTTAATAAATGACCAGCACGCTTGAACGCACGTAATACGTATTTTCTGAAATATAAAATGTGGCAACTACAGAAAATTTTTGCGCTCGCTTCGCTCGCCCTTTTCATGTTTATGTCGGTTTTTCGTGCGCTCGCTTTAGTCGCTCTATTACTAATTGTACTTACTTTATTTTAATTTATAATCAGCACGCTTGTACTGACATAATAAGAGACAAAATCTACTCCAGCATCACGTTTCCAAGATGCTTTCAAATTTACATTGGTGGCGCCGCCGCCAGAAGGTTCATTTGAAGTTATAACTTGGCTTTAAGTCTCTTCAATGATATTAAAAAATCGTGGGAACCCGGCATAAGAAATTTCGGGTTTGCCCCCCCCTGGACTAAAAGCACCCATCAGCAGCACGCCCATGCAGGTGTGTATTATAAATTTTGATAATAGAATATCAGAAGTAGGTAGGTTATACAGATTTTCAGACACTACGATACCTACTTTACGATTCATCGCCGATTTGCCGCGTTCCAGAAAGTTAAGTTTACTAAGGACACAAATCTAATAGTTTTGATGTTCTGTTTCGATAGCTCGCTCCAAAAACGTATTAATTTTATAGTGTGGTATATAGCATTTGACCATAATATAATAATGTCACATCTAACACAACATACCTATTGGGAGTGAATGGATAAGTGGATAAACGGATGTGAGGTGGCTTAAATAGGGGGACTCAAGACTTATCTATTTAATGATGTTTATTGATTTAATGCGTGACTTTGAGATTACTAATAAGGCCAACAGGCCTTATTAGTAAGCTCAAAGCAACACGCAAACTTATGGAACTGAAACGTGGTCTCTTCCTGTTGTAAGAGACCACGTTTCAGTTCCATAAGACATCACTGGCAACACACTGAATGAAAACCTTTGTTTTCAGGCTCTGCGGTATTTTGGACAAAAATAATCTACGAACTATGGAGAGAGCTATGCTCGGTGTTTCCCTGCGAGATAAGATCCAGAATGAACAAACCCGCAGGAGGACTAAAATTACCGATATAGCTCTTACAATTAGCTAATTGAAATGGCAATGGGCAGGCCACATCACCCGCAGAACTGACAACCGATGGGAAAGAAAGTTTCTCGAGTGGCGACAACGAACTGGAAGACGCAGCGTACGCCGCCGGCCCTCCTCTACGTGGACCGACGACCTGGTGAAACCGCAGCGAGCCGATGGATGCACGAGGCGAGCAGCCGCTCACTGTGGCGCTCTCTGGTGGAGGCCTATGTTTAGCAGTGGACGTCTTCAGGCTGTTAATGATGATGATGATTGATTTAATGTAGGTACTTCTATCTTAACGGTTTTTATTCAGCTGGCAAGAGAGAATCAATGTTTATCTTTATGAGTAAATTCTCAGATTTATATACGTATTTTCCTGTCATTGATCCAATTATATATTCAAACTTTGTATATGGTAAGTATGTATTATATCTACAGCTTCAAGATCCGTGAGTTGTGTGTATAGTTATGTATTTATAATGATGATTATACGTACGATGACTACAGAAGAAAGTCACTATGTGTCAACCATCAAGTATAGGATTTACAGTATTTAACAACTGACACACGCGTTAACTACACTACAACTTGTTTAGGTAGTACACAGATTATCCGCGTTCATATGTTTCACTAAACAAATATAACTAATGTAAACTAAGAACTGCAGTCATTGCATTGAGTCATTTAGTCCTAGGCTCATCTATGAAGTCATATTTTCCCCATAGAAATGTGTATGTCTAAATCCGTTCCTCGGTACATACCGAGGAACGGATTTTAAAAATATTCTGATTATAATTTTATGTATATGTATCATACCTACAAAGCAATTCTATGAATAGATTTTGAATGGAACAACACGATCAGTTGTGAATCCCAGCTTTGATGGGCTGAACCACTTATGAAGGCAAAATATGGCTTTTCTCTGTACTCGTGAGAACATCACTAAGTATATTGTAAGGTCAGATGATGACGATGATGGAGTCTATACTCGTGACCACTTGCAACTTGGTCGAAACGTCGAGGTAAATAAATAATGTTTTAGCGCAATTATGTCTTGTGTTCTGTGCGCTTCGAGCCATGGAGAGAGCTATGCTCGGTGTTTCCTTGCGAGATAAGCTCTGGAACGAAGAGATCTGCAGAACTGAAGTGACCGATATAGCTCTTAGAATTAGCAAGTTGAACTGACAACCGATGGGGTAGAAAGGTTCTCGAGTGGCGACCACGAACCGGAAGACGGAGCTGGCCCCCCACTCGGTGGACCGACGATCTGGTAAAAGCCGCGGGGAGCCGATGGATGCATGAGGCAAGCAGCCGCTCAAAGTGGCACTCTCTGGGGGAGACCTATGTTCAGTAGTGGACGTCTTCAGGCTGTTGATGATGATGATGATGATGATGATGATGATGATGATGATGATGTTGATGAATGATGATGTTAAATAGATGATGGTCAGATTCAAAAATCAAAATAATATCGACTCTTGTCGACGGCACAATTTTTAGACAACATTTGAATTGCCTCATAAAAAGTTGATCTATAATAAAAATTAAATGAAAATCTTCTAAGTAATCTTCTTTTTATTTCTAAGTCTTATTAAACATATTTTTTTAGTAATTACCTCATAGATACCTAGTACTTACATCCCTAGTACTACCTAAGTTAAACCTATATTATGCTAAACAGAAAAATATCTGGTTTTGTGTCATCGCAAAACCAATGTAGTATTATAATTATGTATGTGTGTAGTCTAGTTTGTCGATATTGTGTAAGTTGCAGACAGTAACGTTGCGAATATATTATCAAAGGTTACAGTCAAAAACTTCAGTACCTTTATCTACTTAAAATTAATGTTACGTTATTGTATACGTAGAACATATTAATTATCTTTGGAACCAAGAGCCTTATTATTATAGCGTGTTTGTACTCAGAGTTATGAAAAACCATAACATTCACGCATTAACCATTAAGCTCAAAATTGCTACTTTTTAGGGTTCTGTACCCAAAGGGTAAAATGGACCCTATTACTAAGGCTCCGCTGTCCGTCCGCCTGTCTGTCTGGCTAATGGCTATCTGTCCGTCTGTCACCAGCCTGTATCTCATGAACCATGATAGACAATTGAAATTTTCACTGATGATGTATTTCTGTTGCCGCTATAACAACAAATACTAAAAAATAGAATAAAATAAATATATAAGGGAGCTCCCATACAATAAACGTGATTTTTTTGCTGGTTTTTATAGATAGGTAATGGTACGGAACCAGGCTGGTCCGCCATAAAATGATGACTGTATAGGAATTTTCTAATTATTTTAAATATAACACATGTTCGTCAATTGCTGTTGAATCGGGGCGAATGATGTATGGATGATGACGATGTCATTTTTTGGGTTTTGCTAAATTTTTGGTCATATCAATCTATGATGACGTACCGGAAAACCATTACCGTTTTAGAACAATCCGCACTAAATATGGGGTTTTGTAGTAAAGTTTTGTTTTAATATTGCTATATAGGTTTCTATCAACTACCTTTGCAGTGTCACTGTTTACAGTTCAAGGACAAACGGCGTCTCTAATCTTTAAAAATAGAATGGTACTTACGTACTAAAATGATCGATATTTCTGTTTAAGACTTACTGTATCTACAAAAAGGTATGGTCCATGCCTTTTGTATATATATATATAAAAGGCATGGACCATACAACATGTGTTCCATATAGGTAATAAATATGGAGCACTTGTTGCATAAAGGATGCATCGCCATTTACTTATGCAGCAAAGGACTCAAGTTTTCAGTTCAAGGGAATTAAGTTTTATTTATTTTATTTTATTTTATTTTATAGGTGCACATAACAGATCATAGAAAATACTAAACACAACAACATGATTTAGAAAGGACATATGAACAATTATATAACCCAATCAAACATGCACTCTGCCTGATAGTAAACAGTGATAATTACACACCTACTCATTATAGCATCAAGAAAGAAAGCAAACGTGATTAACATATGAAGAAAATAAGAATACAATTATATATCACTATTTGACTGGCCTGTTAGCTCAGATGGTAGTAGCTCTGCCTTCTGAACTATAGGTTGTGGGTTCGATTCCTACCCAGGACAAACATTTGTGTGATGAACATCGATGTTTGTTCTATGTCTGGGTGTTATATTGTATTCTATGTATGTATTTACAAACAAAAAAGCATCTAAGTATTGTATCAGTTATCTCATAGTACAAGCTATGCTTAGTTTGGGGCTAGATGGCGCTGCGTGACATGTCCCACACATATTTATTTATTTATATAAAAAACACGTAAAATAAATACTTATATAAATATAAACATATTAGTCTAAGTACTGAGTTTATTCATTCTAAAGCGATATTTAGGAGTAGCCTGTATAATTATGTTATCCGCATTCTACGACAGTACATGTAAAATATTTCAAAGAAGTTGTAAAATGTTGTTAAACATACATTTATTACTGACATTGGGGCATTTTCAAAGACAAAATCCGCATTCTCTTTTGCTTTTAAAACACCGCTACGGATGCTGAAATTCTGAATCATAAAAGTAGGCGCGAATGTGTATGTCGTCATACAGTTCATACTACATATAACACGTCATAGTTAGGAGGTCATTTCAAATATTTAGGGATATGAGTTGTCCTTTTGGTTTTCCGCGTAGGTACTATTTAATGATATTGTATAAGTGTGTTTTGTAAGAGTACAATGAAGTGTCGAGAGAGAAGCAATAACTGGAGATGACTCTCGTTAAACAAAATTACTTTACTTGTTTATTAGTGAATTGGTATATTATCCTGAGAGGGGTTAAATCTTCTCCCCAAGGTAGACAATGTTTCTTCTACGACTTTCTTTTCATTGAAGAAATGCCATGTATTTACGTTCGAAGATAGCTCTAGCGCAGCTGGGTGGTTGAACTTCGTCCTTGACCGAATGCACTTAAATGAGTTTGACGACCTGTGTTTAGGAATGAATTTGTTTATATATTTTAGTATCTTGTTAACTCTCGTAGCGATCGCACGTGCAATTTTGTGGGTGGACTTGTGGGCTATCATGGTCCCAGTCCCCCCCTTTTGGAATAACATGCCAATTCAAACTCACCGTGTAGAAGAAAAAATGCTGATAATAATTTCTACCTATCAATCAGTTTGTTAATATTTTCTTGTAATGATTTTTTTAGGTTTTTTCGAGAGCTTTCCTCGTCATCATCAACAGCCTAAAGTCATCCACTACTGAACATAGACCTCTTTGAGCGGCTATATACTGCTGAATATTGGCTTTGTTTTACTACTGGCCAATCAAATGGTGTAGTGTAGGGTATGTAATTATAGTATTATTTGTGGTAAGTATCATAAATAAAATGTGTTTTAAATATGTAAGTGATAACGTCCATAGTGAAAAAATATAGATAAATAAAATAATTAGGGATCGTTTTTTCTGCGCATATCGGATCCTGAATTTAATCAAAATCATTAATCACTTATTCTCAGTAAATCACATAGTTTTCGTGCGGTGCTGACCACAACGTCATCTAAATTCACTCACTCATTTTAAAGACATCAAATATTTGTACCTTGCAAAAATATAGACAAATTGGATTAACATCGAATTGTCAGTTACGCAGAAGCATCAATTCATTTACTTTACTTTGCATTTGACGCAAGGAACGTTATTTGTTTGATAAAGCAAAGTACCGTGACGTACTGTCGATACTATTGCATGATGTTTACCAGATAGTCATGGATAGCGTATTGACAACCCTTTTCAGGACAAAAACCAGTGAACTTAGCTCAGTTAGTTGAATAATAGCTTAGCTGTGCCGTGCAAAAGAAATATAATTAGCAATACGTCTCTTAAGTTACCTAGTAGAGGCGCAGGGTGTGTTTTTGGCTCAATGATCCACCCTCATATTCCCTCGTTATCATCTATAATGTTATCGAGTGACTCATTAGTAAACTCAAAGTCGTGCAAAGAGCGACAGAGAGAGCTATGCTCGAAGTTACCTTGCGAGATAGATTCGAAATGAGGAGATCCGCAGGAGAGCTTAAGTCCCGATATAGCTCTAGAATTTGCATAAATGAAATGGCTCGCAGAACCAACAACTGATGACGAAGAAACGTTCTCAAGTGGTGACCACGAAACAGAAGATGCAAAGTAGGCCAGCCTCGCACGTGGACCAAGTACTTGTTCGAAACCGTGGGGAGCCGTTGGATGCAAGAAGCAAGCCCAACCGGTTAAAGTGGTGCTCTATATGGGAGGCCTATGTTCAGCAGTGGACGTCTTCTGATGATTTATTTGATATTACAGTTATGATTTGTTTGAGCATAACAAAATATGGATGAAAACAAAGTAATTACGAATAATACAGCAGACAAAAGTCTTAACCTGTTAAATAAACAAAGTAAAAGTTACACATGATATTACGAGTCGATGACATAAGTTTGCAAATCATCATAAAAAAGCTACACATGCGTGATTCATTCATGAAAATAACCTCCATGAACGAGTGACCTCGCATATCTCTTACATAATGTGATAGTCACATCAGTGACTAATAGTCGCTTGAACTCTTTATGGAAATTAGTAAAAGTGATATTTGTGCGGTGTAGGTGTTAAAATAAATAGTGATCTGAGTTCTTAGTGATGTCAGTTTAATCTTCCGTATTCGTGACTATCCCGTACGTAGTACTGACAACCGATGAGGAAGAATGGTTCTTGAGTGGCGACCACGAACCGGAAGACGCAGAGTAGGTCCACTAGGTGACCAACCGTACACGCAGGCGTACCAACGATCTGGTGAAAACCGCGGGGAGCCAATGGATGCCGAAGTATTAGAATTTGTTATAAAATCAATGTAACTGGGCTCCCAGAAATATAAAACTGAAGTTGCAATGAGTTTTGATAGCCGTTCGGCGTATGCCATTGCTTCAACTAATCGGAGGGCGTCACACTAGACGCAATATAGTCTTTATATTAGCCACAGAACTGACAAGTGTTAGGGCAGACGTACATCTAGAGTGAAATGCGTTCTAAAAAGTTTTCAGATAGTATTCTAGAAGACGCTAGTGGGTTAAATTGCTCCAAAGCCATCTGTAGTGCTCGCGTGATAGCCTGTACATAGGTGTTTATGTTTCAGTAACCATATATACATGTATACTTCAGTGTTTAAAAAATTGACGTTCCTATTTTGGTCGGATTATAGCCTGATAACTTTTGACTGCCAACTTCACACCGGTGCAGACGTATTGTAAGTTAAGCTTGACAAACATGGTGTATGATCTCCGACTAAATAAAAGAAAGAAAGAAAGACAATACATTTATTCAAGACATTTTAGTTAGTACTATGGCTTGCGCCGAAAAGCTGTAGACTGGGTTCAGTGGCGTCCTTGGGAGAGTCAAGCAATAAACAAACACAGGTATGTGTAAAAAAAATCGGGACAACACAAGTCTTTTCGCATTTCAAAGCTTGATGGTACCAACTGGCTTTTGGAAAAAACTCAAGTTCGCTATTGGACTACGTCACTCTAATTTATAGTCATCGATTGGTGCTCAACTTTAGGTTTCATTCATAAGTTGATCATTTTATGAATGAAATCCCGAGATGAGCACTTATTCATAACTTAGCGTCGTTTTGTAATACAGGCTACGTGATTTACACCAATGCACTTTGTATTGTATGATGCACACACTTAAATCATTGGGTTTCCCTCATTGAATTGCCTAAAGCTGAAAGTCATTACCATTAATATCAACCAGTAAGATACACTTCCTAAATCATATACTTATAAAAATCCCATTCTAAACTAAAAAAGAACCATTTATGATTTTATAGCCGTATCACCTGCCTAGCCTGCTGCTGCTGCTGCCTTGCTGCTATTTTTTCCTTTACAATTTTCTATTTCCATTTGGACCACTTGTTTTTCTCTAATCTGTGGTTTAGACATACATACAATCATACCAACGTAGATCTTATAACATCCCTCTGTTTGGTCGAAGCTCTGTTTGGTAAGGCTCCTTTTGCGCCGGTCCTCCCACCCAGTGACGCTGTAAAGGTTGGTAGAGACCAACAGCCGTTCAATAAAAGAACTCGACATCATGATGGGTGGTCAGTAGCAAACTATCACTAGCACTCACTTAAAAAAGCCATTGAAATAAAACAGCAGCCAAATTAGTTTGTCTGACGCCAATTAATAGAGTTTTGATTGGTTTTTTATCATCGACGGATATTGTGCCAACAGGATGGGTTATAGGATGTACCGCCTGATATTATTTCAAATAATGACACAAGTAATTATTAAGTCGGATCCAATAAAAAGGTTTTTTTTGTTATTGTTTAAATATTTAATTTATACCCGACGTTGACGAATAAGTTGATGTTGACCTGTTTGGGCTAATTTGTATGTCATAAAAAGAATTGAATAAATTATTTTATAGAATAGATATGCACACGTTTCATTACAAATAGAACATTTAAATACAAAATTAGTTACAAATTAGGCCTATGTAACATTTTGCTATCTTATTTTCAGGTTCTTAGAGGAAAGTGTTCAGTTTGTCATAAAGTTGATGCAAACTGGGGTGGCCTGACGCGTGACCTGTGATACGATCTTCCGATAGCCGCCCTAGTTTGTACACCCTTTAGTTTTTATCTGAGGGTTTTGGTGAAAATTTGCCCTCCCCATTCACAATATGTTTTTTTAGTGCTAAAATGGGCATACTTTTGACAACAGCTCACCTGAAGGTAAGTGACGAAGTTGTCTAAGGTAGAGCACGTTTGCCCAAGACATGCCCATTCACTCCTGACTTGAAAAGACCCAGGTCATACCCAGAAGGAAACACTGTTGCTGGAAGAGCATTCCATTCCTTAGCCGATAGCAAATTAAAACGACCACATACATATACAAACTCTTCCAAAGCCCTTGAAACTATGGTTTTTCTAAAAATACCAACCATAGCGTAGATCATCCCTATTTGGCGATGCTCCTACGCACAATAAACTACGGACATCATACCAAACGATATTCTCAAATATTCTGACATCACTAACACGCAATGCACTAAAAAGGACCGTCATCACGTCGTAAATCAGCCCATCACTCATCACTCCACCATACGAGCCGAACCATCTGCGGGGGACGCAAGCGTCATCACAATTTTGTAGGAGTGAGATTCCACATCACTCATTAGTTAATGAATCACTACGCAATGCCAGAAAAGGTGTTAAGTGATGATAGTTCAATACTTCAATACAGTATTGATTTCATAATATTTTGAAATAGAATATAGGCGCTAACAGGTCAGATAGGGTCGTTAAGATCTTGCTGGCGCCTGCTGCTCTATTAAGATTTAATTAAATTAATGACTGATAAATGATAATTAATTAATTGTTTGGTAAAAAACGATTTATTGATAAGTATGGTCATTGACTTTTTAATCATAGTTCAGAAGGAAAATCACAACTAATATAGTTCTCTGAAACAAACATTTTTCCTTAGTTCTAACACATTTGTATTGTTTAAAAAAATCTACGAAACATTCAGAAAAGCCACTTGGTCAACGGGGAATCGTCAAGGAAAGAAAGAGAACTTTTTCCCACTAGAAAAATAACTTTAAGTATTTGCTTTTCATCTATACTTTATTGTGACTATCATTAACTACACTTTAAAAAACATAAGGTTCAAAACACATAATTATTTTCATTTTACATCAGCTAAGAATCTAGTCACGCTGAGCATAGGGCTCCCCCATAAACGCCACTTCGGACGGTTATCGTAAAGACAGTTTGCCATAATCACCACGCTTGGCAGGCGGCTTTGTGATCACGGAAGATTTAAATGTGCCGAGGAGAATGTTGCTGCCAGTTCTCTGGCCATTCCCTTAGCCGGCTCTTACGGCACCCACGGAAAGATAAATGATTTTATTCTCACACCCGGGACTAAACGGCTACTAGAATCTAGTGGATGAAGAAAACTGTCTGTTAAACTAATAGTGCCTATAAACGTAGACCTATTGAATCGTTTTGCGAAAGGTAAGTTAACGTGATTCGAATAGTTGGTGTCGAATAGCTGTCATCTCCGATTTATTTAATCGGTCAAGTAAGTTTAGTATAGAATTCATATTCTGGTCACGACCACGAGACACGCGTGGATCTTGCAATGTGTACAATTGACAACATAAATTAGACTGGTCCTTAACTGCACAAGTTGGAACTTCCGATTAATTATGGTCGATAAATTAATCGATACTTTTTGAAGCAAAGTCGATTCGAACGACTGCGGGCTACAGTATTTAAATGAAAATGCACCTTATTCAGAAGTCAGAAGTAGAAGTCAGAAGGCCTTAGAAGTCTAAATTTCACTACGCTACTCATTAAGATCCTTGCATTATCATCAGCCGGAAGACGTCCACTACTGAACATACTTATTCCTCTCCTATAAAACGCCACTTTGAACGCTTGTCATAGGAAGAATTAGACATAATCACCACGCTTGGATTTAGATTTGAATACCTAGGAGAAAGCTGTTGCCCCCTCCTTTAGTCGGCTCATGTGCATGTATTTTTTGTTGCCAATAATGACTGACTGTGACTATTGCATGTGCGTGCTGTACCTGCCGACAATAGTCAACACATTGAGCTAATTGGATAAAATATTATATTGAACGAAATAGTCAACTCTTGTTTTGTGCCAAATAAGAATAAACACTGAATGAATATATATGTCATAGTAGTTAATTGATCAAATTGGGTATTATCATCATCATCATCATCATTGACAGCCTGAAGACGTCCACTGCTGAACATAGGCCTCCCCCAGAGCACGCCACCTTGAGCGGCTGCTCGCCTCCTGCATCCATCGGCTCCCCACGGCTTTCACCAGGTCGTCGGTCCACCGAGTGGGGGGCCGGCCTACGCTGCGTCTTCCGGTTCGTGGTCGCCACTCGAGAACCTTTCTTCCCCATCGGTTGTCAGTTCTACGAGCGATGTGGCCTGCCCATTGCCACTTCAACTTACTAACTCTAAGAGCTATATCGGTCACTTTAGTTCTCCTGCGGATCTCCTCGTTCCGGAGCTTATCTCGCAGGGAAACACCGAGCATAGCTCGCTCCATAGCTCGCTGCGCGACTTTGAGATTACTAATGAGGCCAACAGTAAGAGACCATGTCTCAGTTCCATAAGTCATCACTGGCAACACACACTGATTGAAAACTTTCGTTTTCAGGCTCTGCGGTATTATACAACTGCGAAATATTCCAATATTTCGTCTATAAAAAGAAAAATATTTCTTAGAAATAGCTATAAAAATAAAAACGTCTGTAATAACGTAATAATACTATTCCAGTACGTATAAATAATGTAGGTATTTGATTTGACTCTATAAATAGGTCACATTAATTAATATTATTTCATTTGTAATAGGCTTTTGTACTGTTAGCGACAAAATGTTGCCAAAGAAAATCTTTTCACTGATGTACACATAACAAACAATTATACTTTTCGATCAAAATTCCAGCGCGAAAGTGCTTTCCAGGGTTCCAGTTCTTTGTCTTCTCGTATAAGTAAGTGGCTAGGTGGCTAACGTCATAATTTTTAAGCCAAAAAACTAAAAAAAATTAAAATTTATAATACGAAAATAGCATAAATATCAAATATCTGTAGATGTTCAATACTGTTTATTATATGCAAATTTTCTCACTGACTGTACATAATGACCAGCCTCACTTTCACGTACACCCACTCTGTCTAGCCGATCTAACCAATACGAATGCGCATGTGAAATTTAAGTGCTAGTTTAGAGGGATGAATGAAGGGGGGGTTAAAGGAAAGAGCAGCAAAAATGATCTGCTCTTGGCCTATGATGTCAGCGCAGGAAACACGACCACCCTGTAATGCTGTAAGGAAACGTAGAGACCAACAGCGTTTCCACAGTCACAGTATCTTACTTACCAATTATGCATTAGGTTACGTTTTTTTAAATATTCATCATCTTTCAAAACCTACTTAACCTCAAGATTCATAGAATCCAAGACAGTACGGTATCTTTGCACATGTTGTTTCTATTAATAGAAGCAAAGCATTTCGACGTAGTTTCTTATCATTTTTAAGGTGAAATATAGCAAGGGATTAAGTGCACGCTGTAGCTATGACGTAGCCATGACGTTTGGTTATACAGGATGTTCCTTACTTACGTCTAAAGATCGTACGTGGCCTATGAAGATAAGGGATCGTGAGTGAGTTATGACTCAATGAAAAATATACAGACGTCGTTTATGGGTTTTGGACAACAATGGGCGGAGCTTCAACTACATAGGTACTGCCTGTGTGGCATTCAAATTCTCGTAGTAATGTATACTCGTTTGCAAGTCCGTTTATTTTTTACACTGTAGCGTGTAATGATAACATGCTGGAAATAGATGATAAATTTTCCTATTTTATAGCCTTACAACGTGTATGAAGCCGTGTGATCCTGGGTGTGAAAATAGGACTATCCGTGCCCGCCCGTCATCTCTTTCCGTGGGTGTAGTAAGAGCCAGCTAAGGGAGTATCCAGGGAATAGGCAGCGGCATCTGTTCGATATATTTAAATCTTTTACGATCACCAATCCGCCTGCCAAGCGTGGTGATTATGGCAAGCCCCTCCCTATGATAAGCGTTTAAAGTGGCGTTTCAGGGAAGGCCTATTTCAGTAGTGGACGTCTTCAGGCTGATAATGTGATAATGTATTAAGTTTGTTCAGTGAAAAATGATAAAACCGAATTAATGAGAATAACTGTTTATTTATTCCCAAAAACTAGGTTTAAAATGGTTAATGGTAATGGTAGCGAGAACACGCGGAATGGTTGGTGTCCGATCGCGAACTGGTGACGCGCGATATGTAATGTGACATGAATAGGTAAAATGCTGTAGTAAGAATTTTTTACATTGCTTGGTGATTCTTTACATCCATTTACGTCGTAAGTGTCCCACCAGTTCGAACTAAGCGTTTTGCTGAGTCATTCATAGTCCGAACGGCCAAGGAATGGAATGCTCTTCCAGCAACATTATTTCCTCCTGGATATAATCTGGGTCTTTCAAGTCAAGAGTGAATGGGCATCTCATGTGCAAACGTGCTCCACCTTAGACAACTTCGTCACTAACCATCAGGCGAGATGTTGTCAAACGTATGCACATTTTAGCATAAAAAAAAATGAAGCTCGGAATAATTCTATCAATTCATCATTAGGCATCATCACGCATTAGGCGAAACAAAACCAATAAAAAAAGCTAAAAATAATGCTGGGTTTTTGTTTTTACTGTAACTTGTACTGTGACTTGTCTGCAAAGTTCGTCTAGGTAGGTGCCACCGCTTTGCCAGTTATTCTGCCGCCACGTAGTAGTGCGCAAGCACTACTGTGTTCCGGTTTGGATGACGTGCGCAGTACAGTGTCACGCCAAACTTTATTATTTTAAAGTTCCGAGTGACATTGCAACTGTTATGGGTGGCCGTGTCGCACGAATAGCTCGTCACGTCATCTATTCCACAAAAAAAAACATATGGCTTATCATATTTAGTGTTTTTGAACTACAACATCTATTTGAAACAAATCAGTTATGCGATAATGAACTAGTCCATTTTGTCACGTTGTATTTGAAGTCAATAAAACCTAAATTGAAGCGTAGGCTTCGTCTAGGTGGGTGTGATTCGTGACCTTGTGTCGAAAGTGAGAACAAATCGTAATTCTTTTGTTATCTTTGAGGTGGGCCCTTAAATCAATTGTTTGATCGTGACGTAATCGTAAACATAGTTGCTAAAGTACTGTGTAGGTCCCTATATAGAAAGTTTTGATCAATGATGATTGTCCCAAGAACTAGGTTCCCCATCATCATTATCATCATCACCATCATCAACAGCCTAAATACGTCCACTGCTGAATATAGGCTTCCCCCGAAGAGCGCCACTTTGAGCGGCTGCTCACATCCTGCATCCATCGGCTCCCCGCGGTTTTTACCAGATCGTCGGTCCACTTAGTGAGCTGGCCTACACTGCGTCTTCCGGTTCGTGGGCGCCACTTGAGAACCTTTCTTCCCCATCGGTTGTCATTGCAGTTCTATACGAGCGATGTGGCTTGCCCATTGCCATTTCGACTTGCTAATTCTAAGAGCTATAAATATCAGTCACTTTAGCTACTAGCTTCCTAACATTACTAAATTCTATATTTAAGCATATCTAGCGATGATCGTGTAACTTTAACTGTAGGAATAAAACAGTAGAAACATGCTTAACTTAATGTCCAGAGTAATTCGCACATGAACTGCGTATGAAAACTGAAATCAATACAAAGTGTTTCTCTCAGTTGCAATCAAGTAAAGTGATCACCTAGCTGACCTGTAAACATTAAAACAAAAGTACACTAAAAGCTACGTTCGTGTAATAATTATAGGAGCACCCCATCTCTTCCCGTGGGTGCCGTAAGAGTCAGCTAAGGGAATATCCAGGGAATGGGCAGCAGCATTTCCCTCGGTACACATTAAAATCTTCTGCGATCACCAAGCCGCCTACCAAACGTGGTGATTGCAAATCTCCCCAATGATAAGCGGTGTTTTATGGGGATGCCTATGTTCAGCAGTGGACGTCTTCGGCTGATGATATAAGTGTACCTATAAACTAAAATTTATTTGATACTTACAAAAATGTGCCAAAAACTTCCTAAATTATGACCACAAATTGCACACCAAACATACACAAATTACTATAGTCGCACGCACCTAAGGCGTGCCTTTAAAATGCAAGCACATAATGATAACAATAATTACAATTATTGCACATCGGTATGCAGAAATTATTTCCTGCGAGAAATAATCCCAGGCTGAGCTTACTTGTATACTCGCACGAATTAGGCTCCAGATAATGAGCTTAATAATTGTGTAAACGGAATTCTCTACTACCTTATTAGGGTTAAAACAGCTCGCATATACCAGTTTGTGATAATGTCAACTTACGATAATTACTAGTAAATAAGTACTAATAAGAACGTAACATAATTGGAGCGCCCACCAGCGGACTGATGAAATATTAAGTCATTTTGACTAATTATGTCCGCCTTCCCTATACTTTTAAATATTATATGATGCAGCATTAATCTTTCCTCATAAACAATTTTACGTAATATTGAAATTGGTAACATCTCTTCACTGCTTACTATATAAGTATATGAGTACGTATATATATAATAGTAATAGTAAATAGCAGAAAATTGTTTTAGTTTCTAAATCTAGTACAGTTTCTTTTCATTTTTGGGTACATTTATCAATTCAACAAACTAAAACCTAGGTGCTTACTTTGAACTAGCTTTGCAGTCACATCTGAGGCTAAAGTTTGTCTTGAATCAATAGCTTAATTCATATGGTTGAGATAAATTTTATTAAAATATGCATCCCCAACGCCTTGAAATGGTTTTAAGGCTTGTCTGCTTGTACTCAATTAATCACTCAACTGTCCCTAAAATAGGACGCAGTCCGAGAAAGGAGGACAGCTGATCACAGTGTCAACCCTACCTGTATGTAAATAGACTGCTTGAACTCGTCTATTTCACCAACATGCGCTCAAAGTGTCATCGACATCCTAAATCCTTGCACCAAAAACTTTCTCTCCACCAACACAGGAAACCACTCAAATAAACGACACTTATCTCACTGACAATAAGCAATTTATCATAGGTTGATTTTAGGCGTTATACTTACCCAGTAACTCGGTGAGAGCAGTCTGGCCTTGATACCGATTCGCACCGGGCGAATCTCATATCGGTGTCATTTTTTCATAGTCTGATATGCAAATGTGTGTACCGCGAAATTTCGAGTGCGTCGACCTTGTGTATCGCCCACGGTGCATGAATCAAAAGATATCTAGCGTAAGTCTCGTGGCTCCCAATGACCTACTGATTTCCATAAGGCACGTAGGCGGCAGCGATGGTGGCTAATACATCTTACGCACTCGCTAACACGATATGCAGTCAAATTAAAACGTCTGTTTGCTAACAAGTTGATAAAAGAGGGTTTTAGCGAATCATTGCGAGTGTGAGAGATGGCTAAAGTACCTACCATAAATCTTCTAATGAAATGGGCATCGAATGTCTTGATCAGTTTAACGCAGAGTGTCACAGTTTGGCATTTTTGATTTGAAAATTGTTTGGATATATGCCGACTACCAATTTAATGTAAATTCTGTAAACTAGCTCCAACACTTTAACATTTAAATCACGACTAGGAACGCTTGACATTTTCAGAACAGATACTTTTTTTTTAATTATAGTCATGATCGTATTTTTTTTTTAATAAGTAGGAGAAGTAACTATGGCAATACTGAAAATACTTTAATAAGTAGGTACTTACTGAGACTACAATATGTCCACTTTGTTTCATCAAAATCACAGTGATAAATTCCAACGTGACAAGGGTCGATGTGACACTAACGTACGATGACAGGTTCGTCCCACAGCGCATCTCTACACAGAAACTCATGTTTTATTCGTCGACGGATAATCGGTGTGACGATTTTGCGATTATTGTTTTAGTTCGAGAACCGATAGTGTCAATTAAATTAATTATGATGTGACAATTTTATACATGTAACTGGTGAATCAATTTTATACCTTTTTGCCTTTAGTACGAAATGTTTTTTTACTTATCTTGTTCTTAGTAAGTTGTTGGGAAGCTTTTCCAACAGATATTTAGTCGTAGTATATCAATCACCAGGTACATATTGCCATTTAATCAAACTATTCTAAATTGCTCAATGGCACGCATTACTTAAAAAACGAAAATAGTGGTAGTGTTTTTTAGCTTCCTATCTAAAGTTCGCGTATATTTTAACGATATAGCGAATAATGCTCCTTGCCACGAGCCTGCTCGAAGGTATCGAATGAAACTCAATAAAATGAATGATATATGTTTTAGTAAGCGTGTCCTGACACACAGTTCTGCTCTTTTTTCCTTCGTGTATTCAATGGTTACTACGTCGATACTAATAAAATAATCAAGGCGGCGGCGTTTCAGACGTTTTGCGTAAACTTTTAGCGAGTATGCAAATTCTTACAGTAAAGTGAAAATTATAATATCAATATGCGTGGGCGCGTGTGGTGGTTTAGAAATTTATGTTTGCAAAATACTACTTGCTCATCTATGAACTTTTAAATCAATGACATTTTTATTTCATTCTAATAATATTAACATAATTGTTGTAGTTGATTTTTGACTAACAGGTTGAATAGTCAAAGCAGTTAAACAGTCAAACATCAGCAAAGTCTACTAATAAGATTTCTAGACTGTGAGAACAAGTCATAAATTCTCATTTATCCAGTAACTTCACTAGCTACAGTGCCCTTCAAACCAGAATACAGTAGTGCATGCTTGGCGGCAGAATATCTGACCCAGCGGCAAGCGGTGGCACTAATAATAATAGGTATAGTTACTTATACAAATGAGATGTTATCTGTTTATTTGTGTGGCAAAATGGCCGTACTTATATAGAAAAAATTTGCTCAGAATAATGACATTACCAAGTTAAAGAGTAAGTACTTTATTCCTGAAAACTAAAAGTTCCTGTAGATAAACGGGTAAATAGCGAGCGAAACCGCGGGGCGTCTATATATATAATATTAGTCTATAACCTAAGTCGCAATAAATTATGTTTGCAAACATCAAAATCAACAATCAAAAAGGATATAATAGTTCTTGCCTTTAACTTTAACCATAATGTTAGAACGAAATAATTACTGTGTAGGACGAATAAAGGCACCATAGTGATGGGACATGCTACTTATGCAGTTCAATATAATATGAATAGTTCAGAAAGAAAGCACGAAAATGCATAAAAGAAACATGATGCACTTGTTATTAGACAGCCTCTGTGGTGTGGTGGTTGAGCAGGACTGTACAAGACAAGTATTAGTGCACCAAAAAAAGCGCAAATACTTGTTCTGTTATGTATTTATTACTCGTATTATTGAAGGTGGGTCTATATTAGATTCTCAGACACAAAACATTTTTCAATAAATGGATTAGTTACTTGCTAGCTTCCTGTGCTTATGCACTTATAAACAATAACGAGTATCAAACGTAATAATTATGCAGTGAATCTGTGTTTTTTTTTTAATACTCATACTCACACTAGTAGATAAATATCAAAAGGTGTGCTCAGAACTGTAAATTGAAATCCTAAAAGGAGTAGGAGTTGTATAATAAACCATTTGACACGCATCATTCTAGAGCTGTAGCTCAAGAATCAAGATCTCTTCCAGAATCTTGATTGATACGTCTAATGCATGATAGGTCTTAGCATGCCAAAATTGTGCGATGTCATTACCTTTCTTTGTCGTTACCTTGTTGTAGATTTGAACTTATCGTAGCGTATAGCCACAGAATATAATAATAGTACTGTGTAGTCTGAGTAGAAATACTAGATACATTGCACGATTATTACTTCGAAACAATTAATTATCACTATCATGTATTAAACTCGTCTGTCACTAGTTTCTACAACAATTAGGTGTAAACTCTATTTAAAAATATACTAAGGTATTTAGCTCATCAAAAGTATGTAACTGTGAAATGAACTGTGGATTTCACGGCTGATATCTATTCTCAGTATCAATATTAGTTCATCTTTTGTTTTCCCAACACTAGTTCAATAGTTATAGTTACGTTTATTCATTTGTCATGGCCGACGAAACAGCGAGGTTTTGAACTTCAATGCTATTTCTTAATTCCATAACACAAGTGTCATAAACATTTATTGCTCTCTAAAGTTAATCACTCAGATATTTACATCATCGTCGCCAACGCTTATATTTAATTGTAATAAATAACGTTATTTTATATTAGTTGTTGTTTCATGACTTATTTTGCTATTAACGGTTAATGTAAGACAGGTGACTAGACGTTGTAGATGCTAAATGTTAATTGATATACATTAATAACTATATTTTTAATTACAGTAAAATATCTAGTTATGCGAACATAGACCTCACAAGCATAAACTTTTACAACAATTGTTCTCGAAACTCAGACCTCAGTATATCTTGACAAGCTCTTAACCGATTTTTTCATATTTTAAAAATTGGTTTAAAATTTGAGTGCCAAATTTTTCTGCAAAATATCATCAAAATCAGCCGGTAAATGGCGCTGCAGTAAACTTCTCTCTCTTTAAAGGAAAAAAAACTCATTGAAAAATCTCCGACGAAAAAAGCTCTATCAAGTTGTAGAGACCAAGTTTCGTCAAGATTCGATGAAAAATACTACCTTCAACATCTAGACAGATGGAAGCGTTTTTCGCGAGTTGAACCTGAGAGCATTATTTGATTAGTAGAGTATGTATTGTTTGTCTGTATCAATAGGGTTTAAAATTACCAATACATTTCAAAATCACCTTCGTAAAAGTACAATACAACGGCTTTATATTCCAAAAATGACCGCTAAAGATCTTCCTCACGCTGTCTAGTACCGCAAATTGCCTACATCAAAATCTGCCCAGTAGTTTCCGAGCCTACCTAGTACAAATCATCAGCCTGAAGACGTCTACTGCTGAGCATAGGCCTCCCCAAAAAAATGCTTCTTTGTACTTATCATAGGGGGGTTGGCTATGTTCACCGCGATTGGAAAGCGGCTTGGTTAACCTCCTCACTGGTGGCTATTATTGGAATTTTTACTAGAAATTCCCACCGACCATGCTACGAGACACTGGCGGGCATTTAAAAAAAAAAGTTCAATGCGACTTCAATAGTCAATGACTCCAATCATACGAGTGGGCATTTTTGGAAGAATAACCGTCCATATATGATCGAACCATTATAAATCTGATAATTTATCACAACAACCGTTGTTGGCAAACAGTAGCTGATCGATGTTTCTTCATTAAGAACAAATTTCACGTTAATTAGTAGCGACTAAATGTGTTGAGGCTGTTAAGATATTATAAATTATATACGACCTACGCATATAAATAGAAAACATGTAGGTGAGAACTATTCAAGCGATTAATTCTAAGCCATCATCATCATCATCATTAACAGCCTGAAGACGTCCACTGCTGAACATAGGCCTCCCCCAGAGCACGCCACCTTGAGCGGCTGCTCGCCTCCTGCATCCATCGGCTCCCCGCGGCTTTCACCAGGTCGTCGGTCCACCGAGTGGGGGGCCGGCCCACGCTGCGTCTTCCGGTTCGTGGTCGCCACTCGAGAACCTTTCTTCCCCATCGGTTGTCAGTTCTACGAGCGATGTGGCCTGCCCATTGCCACTTCAACTTACTAACTCTAAGAGCTATATCGGTCACTTTAGTTCTCCTGCGGATCTCCTCGTTCCGGAGCTTATCTCGCAGGGAAACACCGAGCATAGCTCGCTCCATAGCTCGCTGCGCGACTTTGAGCTTACTAATGAGGCCAACAGTAAGAGACCATGTCTCAGTTCCATAAGTCATCACTGGCAACACACACTGATTGAAAACTTTCGTTTTCAGGCTCTGCGGTATTTTGGACGAAAAGATAGGACGAAGCTTCCCGAACGCTGCCCAGCCGAGTTGGATTCTTCGCGCCACCTCTTTGTCGAAGTTGGACCTACCTAATTGGACAATCTGTCCTAGGTAGACATACTTGTCGACAACTTCGAGAGTATCGTTCCCAACAATTACCGGTATAGGTGGAACATGAGCATTAGACATGATCTTTGTCTTGTCCATATTCATCTTAAGACCAACCTGCTGGGAGACTCTACTGAGGTCGTTGAGCATGGTGCTAAGGTCCTCGAGCGATTCCGCCATTATGACTATATCATCGGCAAAACGAAGGTTAGTGATGTACTCGCCATTTATGTTGATGCCAGATCTTTTCCACTCCAAGAGCTTGAAAACATCCTCCAATGCGTTTGTGAACAGTTTCGGAGAAATAACGTCTCCCTGTCTCACGCCTCTTTGCAATGGAATTTGTTCCGTACTCTGGTCCTGTAGTCGGACTGACATAGTGGCCTTACTGTACAAACACTTCAAAACTTCGATATACCTATAGTCAATTTGGCATCGCTGCAAGGACTGCAGCACCGCCCAAGTCTCGATTGAATCGAAGGCTTTCTCATAGTCCACAAACGCTAGGCATAACGGCCGATTATACTCTTCGGTCTTCTGTATAATCTGGCGCAGCATATGGATGTGGTCTATGGTGCTAAAGCCTTTTCGGAAACCGGCTTGTTCGGGAGGCTGGAATTCATCAAACCTGCGTGCGAGACGATTCGTAATGACTCTCGAAAACAGCTTATACACATGACTCAAGAGCGAGATGGGCCTATAGTTCTTCAATAAGGTGTTATCGCCTTTTTTGAAGAAGAGCACCACCACGCTCTTGTGCCATGCCTCTGGCGTTGTACCTTCAAGGATGACAGAATTAAATAACTTCTGGAGGACTAAAAGTACCGGTCTACCACCCGCTCTCAGAAGTTCAGTCGTAATTCCATCTTCACCTGGTGCCTTGTTGTTTTTAAGCTGTTTGAGGGCCATTCTAATCTCGTACAGGCTGACGTCCGGGATATCTTCGGTATAGTGTCGGACTAACTTGGCTCTGATGTCCTGAGCTGTGTTAGTAGCGGGCTTACGTGTCGAGGTGTATAACTGTCCATAGAAGTTCTCGATCTCTCTCAGAATCTCAGGCTTGGATGAAATGATGCTACCATTTTCGGTCTTCAGTTTTGTCATTTGGTGTTGCCCAATAGACGAATCCTTTGCGAACACTTTAGAGCCTTGGTTCCGCTCAATTGCGGCCTCAATACGTGAAGTACTAAGAGCACGCAAGTCGTGTCGCAAGGAACTCCAGATTCGTCTATTGAGTTCACCGTAGGCTGACATATCAACTGAAGACTGCAGCTTCATTTCGCTCCGGTCGGCCATTAGCTCAAGAGTTTTTTCTGAGAGCTTTTGAGTCTTCTTTCGGCGTTGGGTCTTAAAGAATTTCGATCCAACAGCTTGGACAGTTTCCACCAACCCGTCGTTTAGCTCGTCCACTGTGTTACAGTCGGCTAGGCACTGGAAGCGATTTTGGAGTTCCAGCTGAAAGCCTTCGGGGTTTTGGATTTGGACAGGATTTGGACGGAGCGTAGACTTCACCAGACGTGACCTTTCGAGCTTAACATTGATATTCAATGTGCCTCTAACAATACGGTGATCGCTACCGGTTTTCACCTTGCTGATCACAGAGACATCATCGAATATGTGCTTCTTGGTCGTCATGATGAAGTCTATCTCATTTTTAGTGGAACCGTCGGGACTTATCCACGTCCACTTCCTGGATGGCCGCTTCTCGTAGAAGGAGTTCATCATAAAGAGTTCCTCCTTCTCCATGAAGTCAGCCAGCCTCTGTCCTCGAGGGTTCCGCTGCCCGTATCCAAATGGCCCCACTCTCAGCTCATCGCTATTCCTTGTGCCCAACTTCGCATTGAAGTCTCCCATCACAACGGTGAAGTATGTTTCGGAAGTATGCATGGCTTCGGATATGTCCTCATACATAGCTTCTACTTCATCGTCTGAGTGTGCCGACGTCGGCGCGTATACCTGTATAACCTTCAACGAATACCGTTTGGTTATTCGGAGTACTAGGTACGCTACCCTGGCCGACACACTGTCGACTTTGACCACGTTGTTGACGAGAGACTTGCGGACGAGAAACCCGACACCTCCTTGGGAGAGTTGGTCTCCCTCCCGGTAGAAGAATAAGTTACCGGAATTTAGGATTATCGTGTCCTGTCCCTGTCTTCGGACTTCAGACAATCCCATTACATCCCAGCGTAACTTACCCATCTCCGCCTCTAGCTCGACCATCCTTTCGTCAGCCTTCAGTGTGCGCACGTTATGTGTTGCCAGGGCCAGGGGTCGTCGTTGGGGTTGGTAGCCGGGCGTCTGCCGGGGATTCTTCGCACCCCTTGCCCTGCCGTTACCGTGGCCGCTACCGTAGCCACGGGATAGCAGAGCTGCCGGGGACTGGGGGCCGTTTTTATTTGTGCTTGTCATTAGGGGGGGGGGGGGGGGGGGGGGTTTGCCATAATCACCACGCTTGGCAGGCGGCTTGGTGATCGCAGTAGGTGAAGATTGATTGCCACCAAGACCGAGGGGAACGCTGCGACCCATTCCCTGGATATTCCCTTAGCCGCCTTCTACGGCACCCACTATTTAATTCTAAGCATATTTTGATTAATAATTAATGGTAATCCAATATTCAATAGTTTTATTGACCGAGCGAACGATGTGAGCGAAAGTCTCTGCCTCAACTCGCGATTTTTGCTTTCGTCTGTCCGGATGTACGTACTCGCTCGCATACAGGTCGCAATTTTCAACGAATCTTGACGAAACTTGGTATACAGGTTTTATATGCTCAGGGATTTTTTAGTACTTATAGTACATATTTTAGGGATGTTTTTGTAGTTCCCCCAAAAAGGGGGAAACTTTGCGGCAGCACCATTTACTAGCTTATTTTAATGATATTTGACACAAACATTGGGTACTCAATTCTTAAAATGCATTTCAAATATGTTTTTTTTTCGCCTTACATTTATTAGGTACCTTGAGTCGCTTTGCGACTATGCCGGCACCATTGTGTACATTCACTATAGCTTAACTCTTAATTAATTCGTATACCATTTTTCAGTGTGGAGCGGACACTCAAATATGAGAAAAATCGGTCAAGAGGATGTCGAGATATAAGGCTGTGAGGTTTGAGTTTGGGACGTACTAAGTACAACATCATGCCGCATGGTTGCAAAAATGTTTGTGCTCATGAGGTCCAAAGTTTGCAGAACTACTAGTCATAGGTAGGCTTACCTCTGAGAGTTCTGAGCACTCTCATCTGATGATAAGTGACAACGCTATCGACGATGGAGTATTATGATTGTCTAGAAAATACTGCCTCACCCAAGCCTTATATATTGTAAAAATAATTTGATACATCCATATCAAATATTTAGTTCGATTTTAAAAATAAGCCTGCAGACGGAGTAAACAGTGTAAGTTATTATAAAAAAAATATTGGTGTTGGTTGGGTTGAGAGCAGGGTGGTTGGATCGGTAAGATCCTATACAATCCTATGGAGAATGAATGCATATCGCTTAGTTTGTACTATCCAAAAATACTCGATATCTCACGGGCAGGATTAAATAAATAATAACTCACTAAGGGTGGATTTTTGATCCATAGTCGGGGTAACCAATGGTTAAAAATTCTAACAAATTTTGGCCATTGGATAAAATTGATATGAATTTTTGACCATAGATTAACTAAATTACGAACCAAAGATCCCACCCTAAGTAAGTATATAAAACTACGAATTTTATGCGTCTCAAATAATTTTTATTTTATTTATTTATATTATCCAAACCAATCTTCCTTCGGAAAAATTGGTTTGTAATGCATCAAACAAGATTTTAAGCTCTTTCCACACTGCAGCTTTTTGATAATGAAAGAGGACTCGTGCAGCGCTTCTGATTTAAAATACCTAATAACAAATACCTATAATATCAAACAATATAACATTTCTTAACGGAGTTATTGTCATTATTGACAGGTCACCGCCCATCGCCCACCAAGTTTCATATAATTTTTTTGTGATTGTAACCTACACTAATGTTTTTCTTCTCGTAGATACAACTTTTTATGATGGGCTTTTAGAAAGTCGTAAAACTGTCTAGTTCCTAAACTTATAGGTTTTCAGACCGGACTATTTATGCTTAGGGAGATTTTTTATCATCGTCATCATCATCAACAACAGCCTGAAGACGTCCACTGCTGAACATAGGCCTCCCCCAGAGCGCACCACCTTGAGCAGCTGCTCGCCTCCTGCATTCATCGGCTTCCCGCAGCTTTCACCAGATCGTCGGTCCACCGAGTGGGGGGTCGGCCTCCGCTGCGCCTTCCGGTTTGTTGTTGGGGTTGGTAGCCGGGCGTCTGCCGGGGGTCCTTCGCACACATTGCTCTGCCGTTAACGTGGCCACTACTGTAGCCACGGGATAGCAGAGCTGCCGGGGACTGGGGAGATTTTTATAAATATTGCAAATCGTTTTTATTATATTTATACTTTAGTAACCTTGCTTAGTACATTGACAACGGAAAAAATATTTTAATATATTAGTTGTTCATGTAATAGGAATAAAGCCACAATACTTGGTGTAATGAGCTAATTCTATTGCATGATTCTGAACTAGAACTCATAAAGATTTTAATAAGCATAGAATTTATCTATAATAATAAGTTTAGTGATAACCAGACTGACAAACAGGCAGACAGCGTACAGCGCAAACCGCTGGACCTAGGGATTTAATATTTGGGGGGTGTTTTCTTTTATGGAGCAGGAGTGTACTAATAAGAAAGGGCGCAGTCCTGCTCAAATGATGCGATAAAAATTGGCAAAGAAACACAAGTGAACCCGTGGGATGCAGTTAGACTACAATAAAATACTCCATCCAATCGGTCAAAACAAAAAAACATCTACAATCATTGCATACCAAATCAATAGACTATATAAACAAAGCAAATGAATATCCAAGAACTGATTAGCAGATCACAATGGAAATACAAAAGTGATGGAATTTAAAGCTAAGATGCAATTTCGTGTGACCGGGGAACAGGAAATACAGGTAGAGTGAGAATGCGAGCTCACTGAGAATAATCATTAACAGTGTCGTGAGCCGACGTTTTTATGCACATATAACAAATGATGCTTTATGTAACTATACGGGAGATGTAACTGCTCAGTGGAAATGGATATTTTGTCGCCTTACTCCGATTAAAATGCAATCAGGATCATGATTGAACCTCGGTTTGTTTTGCAGTCGGTGGAATAATACTTACTTGAAATTTTTTGAATCGTTATTTTTTTTTAGTACTAACTGGCTCAGATATTTTATATTTTTTTCTGAATAAGTTTATCATTTTGTATAGATTTTTAACTGTTCCGATTTAGATTACAAGTTTTTATGTAAAATACATTTTTATGTAAAGTATAATTTAATTTGGATAAATCTGTACTTCTGTCATGTACCTACTTAAATGAAAGTAGTGTATGTAATACTTTTTAAAAATATTTGTAAAGAAAGAAAAAAAGAAATATTATTTATGATAATACCAAATAAATCGGTAAAGTGTTTCTAAGTTTTACTATTCATTTACAATTTCGACCTTAAAAGATAAAAAGCAAGTTGTTTAATAAAGCAATACATTATTATCAAAGAACAGAAACCATAAAAACTGGATAAACAACGATAAGATAAATCAATTAGCACTCAATTGTTTCCTATCATTTGAATAATCAAACAAAACTTGTCCAATAACGTAGTACAAACGATGAAATTGCAAAAACATGACACAATTTAAGTACGGACAAAGACTCATTTGAATATAAAAGTGTTCTAACCATGAACAATTATTCTAATCGAGTTCCTAACACTCGTAATATCTCTCATACGACCGGAAAAACTGGAAAGCTTTTTCTATTAAACTCCATTTTTTACAGGTGGCGATTTGAATATGGTGGCATCGCTCCCACGCTTACTGGACATCCTTGAAACGGAGACTGCGTGTGGAAGATCGGAAAACTTGAGATACGTTTAGTTACTAGGTAAATACTTCGTTGTTTATTAAATTAGATTACTATAAGGTTTCTTCTGATACGAATAGATTCTCGACATTTGAAACTGTAGACCCGACGTAATGTCATACCTTATACTCAAGACGTTCGAACGTTCAGTTTTGAGAGAGCCAAACAATCACACTAACCCCCGGTTTCTGGTACGTTTGTCAAACTCATGTTATTTTAACAGACTAAATACTATACGCTCATTGGTTGACGACAGCCGATAATCAATAGGCAGCCAATGAGCGTTCAGTATTTTTAATTTGACATTAGTTTAACTTATATGTTACTTAAGTTTTGAAAAAAAAAAAAAGAAAAAGTTTAACTTTAACAAATGTACGATAAACCAGGGGTCATATTACAAATGCAAAAGTTTGTATGTTACTCTTTCACGCTTTAACAGGTGAACGGATTTGGATGAAATTCCTCTTAGAGGTAGCTTATACCCTGGATTAAAACGTAGCGGGAAACGTGAATGGTTCCTGTAGGAACGCCGGTGAAACTGCAAGGCGCTGCTAGTAGAATATGAAACTTTAGAGTTTACGAATAAGAGCATTTTTTGGACTAATTTGTTAAACGTTGCATGAGAGACAATCTTATATTAATTTGTTAGTATTTCAATAATCATGTGGCATCAAAACATAATATACCTACATACATTTCATTATAACATTAGTACGATACTTTGCATTGACTTAGCCTTTTGTTTGGTACGTAAGAGTTACGTTACAGTCTTATAAGAGCGCTCATACTAAAGGTCTACCTGCTAGTCGCTTGAAACCAATCAGTAAGCATCGTTTGCTACGTCCATTACTTGGATGAGTAACCGCTTTCAAACAGTGGTAAAACATAGCTGCGAGTGCTGGATAAAAAAAAAGCTCAAAAAAAATAATTTTAAAGTCTTAAACCAATTTTCTATTCAGAGTAACAACATAGCTCAAAGTACCTATTAAAATATAATAAGATTTTACAAAAGATTATTTAGGTTCATTATCTATGTATCTAGCCTTACAAACTCAAGTTACTGAAGCAACCCTCACGATATGAGTTCTATTTATAAATTCATAAGTACTAGTTGCACCCCGCGGTTTCACCCGCGGACAAAAAGTATTCTATATGTTAATCCAGCGTATAAGCTATCTGCATTCCAAGTTTTATCAAAATTAGTTTAGTAGTTACGAAGATTATTGGTAATAAACATTCACACACACACACACAAGCTTTCGCATTTGTAATATGGAGAAGAAAATAGAAAGAAGGGAAGGACATATAATAAGTGGGATTACAATAATTACGTAACTAGGCAAATGAGACTTTATGAACTGTTTACACAGTCTAGTGATCTTATTACTAGACTGTGTGATGTCTCAGGATGACGTTGTACAGGGCAGTGCCACGCAAAACTTTGTCATTTAATGTTCCGAGTGACACTGCAACTGTTATGGGCGGCCGTGTCGCTAAACATCAGGTGAACGACTAGCTCGTCACATCGTTAATTCTCATTTAAGAAACACACAAAAAAATACCGTTACATGCAAATCTTAACAGGATACTATCCAGCGATATTTGATGGAATTTTGGCATCAGTAAGGCATTTCCTTACCTTTATCTACCTGTTAGAGTTCCCAGAAACCTCCAAACTTCAACAGTTAGTCATCGAATAGTATTTTAATTATGACGGCTCGATATTCAGGGTCTGCTCGCAAATACTTCGCGAATCCATGGCTGTGGCTGTGATGATGGTACGATTAGAGAATGCGATACCTTTTCGGGTACCATGTATTTTATTAACAGATGATTTAATGATCCGAAGAAATAAGCTCCAGGGCTCTGCAATGATTTACCTGTATTGCATTTTTTGTACTATACTAATGCCTCGCGATTTCACCCGTAATTTAGGTACCTATAAATTCGCAAGAACTCTTAGTTTTCTAGGATAAAACGTTGTTGAACGTGTCATTATGGTCTTGATAGAGTTAAAATTTAAAAAAATCAAAAATTCAAATTATGTTTATTATAACATAAACGGCATTACCTTCCAATTACACCAAAAAAATTTAAAAAAAAATCGTTTTGCCATTTGTGTGCAAAGTTTAATTTAATTTTGTTCAGTCGTTTTCGCCTAAAAATCAGGCATATTTCTAATTTATTCAATATAAAATGGCATTTAAACATTGTATGTTTATTTTGGTAAATATATAAGTATAGAAGTAAGTACAATTTCAGTTACAATTTACAGTTCATTCATTAATACACAATTATCAGCATTAGGTAATCTCACGAGTAGGCGCATTTAGAACTTTTATCCAGAAATAAACACTAGCTATACTACGAGATCCTATTATTAGTAGACATTGGAACATTTCATAATGGCTGCCAAAAAATACGCCTACGAAAAGTGCTACGGTTCGTAGAGCTCGTAGTCGAAAAGATAGACAACTTTTTCCATTCCAATCTCTACAGTTACGGAATATAAATAACACAAATGAATTAGCTTAGAAGAATTTTATAATTAATATAAAAGGTGTTTGCATAGACTACCAGTAAGAAATACTCTAGCATGAGTGGTGGAATTTTTAATGCGACTAATTCTCTTTCTAATCTAAACCATATATCAGCACTCTAATATCACAGCATAGGACGCACACAATTAAAAATTACAAGCTTAGCTGTCTCGCACCAAGAATTACCTACATCAAAATATTCCCAGTATTTTCCGAGCATTGACTATAAATCCAGTTGACCAATGATATAACTTCCCCTCATACGAAAATTAGTGGTGTATTTCAACCACTAATTTCTAATAAATAATATGAATTTTTAATAAATCACGGGAAAGCGTTGATGTCTTTTGTTCCACCCTGCTACGTTCTTTGTAATTTCGTATGACTTGGTCTCGTTTTGTTACCTCGTCCCCTGTCCGCGCAGGTGAGTCGTGTTTTTACGAGAAATTATGTTCACGAGCTATCAACGGGCTTATAATCTTTGTTTCCGAGCCTATCTAGAAACATAAAAAAATAAAAATTAATAAAACATTTGACGTTTCTTCTCAGATTTATTGTGTACTATTTGACCTTGACTTTGACTTAATCAAGCTAACTCATTTTAATTATTTACGCCTTAGAGTCATTTTCGAATGTGTAATTGTTTTGAATCATATTAATTTCCCCTATGTTTATGCGTAACTGGACCTGCATATGTATCGCAAATTACACATTATGAAATTCATGGAAAACGGCGAGTGCATTTATATGCAGTTGGAAAATACAGTTACGAAGTTTAATTAAATTAGGATAACTACTTTCCTTATTTCATCATGCTATCTCATAGTTTAATGTGGAGTTCAAATAATAATATTGTAATGTGCTAAGTTAGTTTTAGTAATGTCTTGCCCGTTTTCACCAATGATCCCTAAACCACACCTTAACTAGGAATCCCCTAAGCTAATAAGGCTTGCTAAAATTTGACAATACTTTTCATCCCAATCAAATCAGCAGTTTTGACATTAAAGCCAAATATTCAAAAAACATATAGTCAGACAAAATTTTTATCCCCGGTTTATCCACTATCGGGGAACAACAAGTGGATAAAAACAGTTGATATTTTTTTCACCTCGCGATTCATTTTAGGAGTGGAACAAGGCTAGCATAAGCTATAAAAATCGACAGATCTCCTTCGAGAAACCTTTTGCCCAATGAGAACGCTACAAAGGGCTTGTGACGTGATCTGCGCGGTCATTGATTGGTCAAAAACTTTCTTGAGAGAAGAAATATGTAAAAAATATAGCTTATGCTAGGAAGGGCTTATAGGGAAGTGGATATATGCCCAATAAGATAATGATCTACTTCTATACAAAGTAGATACATTGATGGATACATAGATACAACGCCTGGTTGATGCGATGCCTGACCAAAATGCTGGCACTTATTTGGCTCAACGAATCAGCATTGCAACTCAACGAGGCAATGCGGCCAGCATGTTGGGTACGCTACCTACCGGTAGTGGGCTGGAGCATTTGGACTGTCCATAGGCCATCGCGGCTAGTATACAGTCCAAATGTTCTTTGTAGTAGAGAGTAGCTAGTTTACGACTAAGTTTTTAGTTTTATAGTATGTAGTAGGTAGTTATCTTCAAATCCAAACTTTACCAACACTTTATATCCATTCAAAATAGTCAGCATAATTGAGCACTTAAAATAGTTATTAAATATGTACTTGTTTTTATTTATTTAATATAGATTTGTAATATATATGTATATATTTATATATATATATACATATATATCATAAAACTTTATATAAGTAAATGTAATATGTAAGATATTGTATGTATTATATTGTATTATTATTTAAAACCTTATAACATCTAAACTATTAATGTTATCTACCTCTTATTATTATTTTTTTATTTTGGGTAATCTTTTCTTTTTCTTTTTTCAACCAGCACTACCACTCGTTCCACACTACACAAAGGTTAACTGGAAGAAAATGCTACTCCGCATTAAGTCCGCCTATGTACTTGATTATCTTGTGCAGTAAAGCATTTTCTATCTATCTATCTATCTAGTTAGTTTAAAGAATAAAGGCACATTGCCCATTATAAGAAAAAAAAAGTAAATACATCCGTTTCTCTTATTCTTACACAATCTGGTATTACTTCAATCTACATTTGCATGGGTAATGAGGCACTCGCGGGGTTTTCTTCAGTAATGGTGTTCCGAGTAATCGTATGCATCAGGATGTTCAAATACCCAGTTCCGAACTAATGGAATAATGCGCGGACTGTTCAGGATTCCCTGAGAAAGCCACGCTTTTTATGCGTCGGTTATCTTTGCTTTGGCCGCTGTTACACCGCAACGAATAGTTGAACATGATTAAAAATTCGTTGGATAACTTTAGAATTTATATAAGATCGTCTGAATCCGACACCTATAGTTAAATATGGAATAACGATAATTATATTAGTTATTTTTATTATAAAAATATTGATACTATTTTTAAATCGTAGCAGTATAGGATGTTACAGAAAAAAGCAAAATACTAAAGATAATCAAAGAAAAATAACATGTAACCACGTACTCAGGCAACCGTTTTCGCTCGTCTCATTTCACATGGCTATGAGTTGATAAAACATTTTAAGTAGGTACTTATCTATTGAACATCATCATCATCAACAGCTTGAAGACGTCCACTGCTGAACATAGGCTTCCCCTACAGAGTGCCACTTTGAGCTGCTACTTGCCTCCTGTATCCATAGGCAACCCGCGGTTTTAACCCTATTGATCAAATTGAACTGTTATAACGTTTATCAATAAAGCTGTTAGATACTTACGCTACACCACGGTGTGATAGGCACTGTCTAAGTAATACAGTCTTTTGTTCTTATCCGTAGTTCGCGTTGTAAACTGCAATTAATTTACAATGCGCCCGTCTCACGAGATGAACCGTTGACAAACCGTCAGCCGTCGTCAAGTGTAAATGGACCAACTGTTAGTTTCCTTCGAGTTTGTAAAGTAGAAAGAAGATTTTTGAGTACAAATATGCCATCATCATCAGCTGGAAGACGTCCATTGCTGGACATAGGCTTCTCTCATTAGGAGGGGTTGCCATAAACATTATGCTGGGAAGGCATCTTGGTGATCACAGTATAAGCTAGGAGAATGCTGCTGCCCATACCCTGGATATTCTCTTAGCCAGCACTTATATGAAGCGCTTATAGCGAAGCACGGCTAGCCGTTTCTAACCGATCGGTAAAGTTAAGCAACGGTCGCTGCGGTCACTACTTTGATGGGTGACCGCTACAGCAAAATGCAGGTACTATTTACAACTGAGTGCTACCGTGCTTCGGAGGGCACGTTACGCCTTCGGTCCCAGCTGTTGTCTTAAGACAATAGTCGTGAAGCCAAGTCAGAAGCCTTTGGGCGGTCTAAAATTTCTGACAGCAGGGCTGACCACTTGCCTACACGAGAAGAAGAAGACTTATATATGGTACCCAACGGAAGAGATGGTGTAGACCTATCCTGAAGTCAGAACCATACGGCCGTTTACCCTCGGGTAGTTTGAATTCATTACAGGATTTTACGTCCACGAACTACAGATAGCAGTTGATCTTACCACTATTGAGTCATCATCCCCTCAAGTCATATTATTTTAAAATAATTGTCAAGAATTGTAATGTTTTTAAATTAGCATACTTCTATTTCCGGTTGTAACTATATTTAGATCTGCAATTCGAGTTCTTATTCCAAGGATCTGCCTTTGGTTTAAGTTAAGACTTGCTTTAATACTTACGTCAATGAATATCATGACATTTTACGTCAACATATTTCAAGAATAGTGACCTAGTTTTTCAAGAAATCGAATCGTTAGTTCTTATTAATAAATGTAAACAACATAGTTATAAATATTCCGTAACGGGATGTACTTTATCCATTCATGAAGGAATTTCATGGTTTCCTCTTCGGTTGATCACGTATGCTCTGATTTGTGATTCATTTTCCTATTACGCCGTGCTGGCTCCCATATTTCTGATAAGTATACGTTTCCAGTGACGTTAGAGATTCATGTAGTATCTATCAGCTTTGATACTTGAATTAATCGCAAGCTTCAGTCAAGAAATTACTTGTGATTACGTTTAAAGTTGCTATTACATTTTGGCGAGCTCAGTATCTCGTGCGTGGTACCGAGCTCGCAGCGTCCGTCGGTTTGACCAAATATATCTAGTTTCATTTATTGATATATATAAATAAGAGCATTATTTAAAATTATGGAATAATTTGTAGTAGTTTAGAAAAACGATGAACTTTATTTTGGTAACAATATTTTGTCGATGACAAAGTCGCCGGAGATATTTGACCTTTTGTTGAAGCCTTTTTTAAATAAAACACAAATTAAGTTTTTTTTTAATTAGTTGAAAGGTAAAAATCAAAAATCTGTTATGTCATTATGGAAGTACGGGATGTATTTAGTGGATAAGCTACCTAAAATTCGCTCTGTTTTATCGAAGAAGATGAAATGAAGGTTATTTTTCATATAATGGCTAAGTACATTAAAGCTATTCATCAAATATTGAGGACGAAAACCTTGCAACTACGCAAAAAAGCAACCAGCAGCCTTAAAATACATACGGGGAACGGGGACTAACCACCTTCAGTTACGTTTTCAATAGATTACAGATTATCGTGACAAAAGTGTCATTTAATTATGTTCTTTGTTATAGGATTCAAACTATCATTTATTTATCATGTTTTTTTTTGTAGTTTTGAAAAGGTAACAAGAACAGGCTGAAAGATCAGAAAGAGAATTACTTTCGAATTTATATAATTATTATGGTTAAGTTTACGGACATTTGCAGGTATGTTAAAATTATCATTATCAATTACATTTCTCTCTTTTGAGATAGGTGCAACTGAAACTGAACTGAAAAGAGAGAAAAACTGTCCTTCTCTTGCAAGCGGCAAGAGAAGGACAGTTTCTCTCTCTTTTCAGTCATCTTCTGCAAGTCTGTTTGCTGTCATCTCAACAAAAATAAGTAAAAAATGAAATGAATAAAAAAAAACTAACTCCTCTGCGGGGTGATCATGTAACTTTGATAGCATTGAAACAGGAGAAATTTCAATCCGAATTTGACAATTTTCCGAGTAATTATGCACATAAACAGCGTACTGAAACTGTCAAATTCATACATTTTGTTTCTATCGTTTGTAATCAATTTACATGATCATCTAGCTGGTCTTTCTTGGGTACCAAGAACGCAAAGTTCTTTAATTATTCTTTCCCTAAGTTGAACAGAGATCGACTCCACTACACACCGGCCCATTTTAGAAACAATTAAAATAATTGATATTCCGCAGATTAAAATGAGGGAAAACATAAAACTTCAATTTATGGAGTTATTTTTCAGATATCTTTTTTTTCTCTTTTCTTTTTTTTTCTTCTTTCAACTATCAAAAATAAATTTTTACAATTTAGTCTTTAAAATCTCTATAAAATTACTCCCCACCTCGCCAATCTTGCACACGTGCCAATCGAAGCCGACTAAAGTAAAACGTCGCTTATGTAATAGGCAAGACATTATTCCAGAGCGACCAATAGCGTCTATTTCGGGAATTAGGACGAGAGGCGGTTTCACTCAGAGCAAGGAGGCGGGATAGCGACACCCCTGAAATTTAATGGAACTCTAACATGGCCGAAACGAAATTTAAAAATAAAACAAGGATCTGAGGATTACTACACTTTCACCGGAATATACACCTTATGACTTGCAAGACAAGTTTCAAAAGTGGATTTCGGCTATCTTTGAATTTCATGGACCAAATACTTACAAGATAACAGGATCAGGGGTTATTCTATTAACAATCGTGTGCTAGAGGCAATAAGGCGCAAATTGTAGCAAAGTTAATATGTTAACGAGTGTATGAGCTCAATTTTGCTAAATTATTTATGTTATATTATTTGCATAAATGTTTTTGAAATGTCTTATAAGAAATAATTGAGATTAAAAAAGGATAGCAAATGATTGATTAGAAACAAACAGATAAATATACATGCTCAGAGATAATTATTTTTTATAATTACTAATTAGTAGAAAGTTTGAAAACAATGTAAAAACATTAAATAATATTACCTTTGTATTTTAATATATAAAATACCGATCAAATTGTACGCTCTAATACGGTACAGATTAAATTAAATATTAATTTAATGTGTATATTATTAATTTTAATATTTATGTAAGTACAGTATTTTTATAAATTTTATAAAAATACTATTATATTTATTGCACGTGTTCTGCATTAAATCGTCACACACGAATCAATAGAAACGTGCTTGCTATACGCTTATCATAAAAAGTGTACGAGTGTAAACAATCTACGTCCAGGAGTCATTTTCACATACCTCCAGGATCCGGCCCGGGACACGTGTATTTATTTTTCTAGGCAATTGCGTAAGCGCAAGGCGCGCGCTTACGTCCCAATCGCGCGCGACGTCGCATCCGTGACGTAATAGCGCCTGACGGGCCCTCCAATCTAAACAATCAGTTTTTTGCACCCTTTATCACTGGAACGCCGGCCGGCCACATAAAAGCCGTGGAAATCCGTTCAGGACACACATTACACGTAACGCAGCCAACTGAACGCATCAGCGCGCGAGATCGCGTCCTTAACGAAATTCGATCGCGACGGCTAACATTCCAATTTTCAAATCCCTATTAGAATAAGTACGTGTTAACTTTTTTATTGTGTTGTGCCAGTGATTTATAATTTAAAAAAAAGTGATCTGTGACAATTGTTACCAAAGAATTTGTTGTTATTGTGATAGAATAAAAGAAAACAAAATGATCGACACCTGCACCTGTATTTGCAATGGATGCAATTCAAGGACACAAAAAACTGTCAGATACAGTAAGTTAAATTTCATTTATTTTTAAGTAAACTTGACCTCTGCTTATTAACAATGGCGTATTTTCCTTAAACAATTAACTGTTATCGTAATTAGACCAACATTGTCAATAGTGTTTGTCTGATGGAATGAGTAAAAGTGATGACCTAATATTCTACAATCACATTTGATATCTTAAAACGAGTTGAAATGAAATCACTCAGGCATTAATTCAGTTTCAGTGACATATCGATTAGTAATAGAAATGAGGTAAACAACTGAAATAAAGTGTCATTAATAATACAATTATGTACATGGGAATCACTATTATGTCATTAGACGTCATTCAATGAGGATACTGTCACTTTTACTAGTCATGAAATTTACAAAAGAAAATTATTTTATAGGTGCCTTTACCTATCCATAGCCATAAGTATTCATGAATGGCATGAACCGACTATATAGGTAGATGAATCATGAAAATAAACAACAAATCCCAGTTTAGAACAATAACGTAAATTCAGAATCATTTGGGCCTAATAATTGAGAAAACCGCAAATGGGTTCATAGGCCACGCGTTTAAATTACATTCAAACATGACGTCACAGATTAGAAGTTACACGTACAACAATCTTACTTATGGAAACTCGAAGGCAATTTTTGCGGCTGTATTCTTTAGTCTGTGGTAAAGGGGTTAAAGGTACGTATGAATGAGTAAGAGCTTTCGCATGAACAGAGAAGGTGATTTATATTGTGGCTCGAACAATGACGTTCATAGGATTGGCAATGGCCGCGGAAGCTAGTCGAACCCACATAGAGTATGTTTACGGTACATTTAAATTAACTGAAACTATGTTAGCAAGAATTTAAATCATACAGAGAAAGCGGAAATTGAGCCGCAAAATGTTACCATTCAATCAAGTTTATCGCATTTCAATTACAACACAATAGAGTCCATTTCAAAAACTTAGTTATAATCATCGTTTAACAAGCTTCGTTATTCGTTTCCTACATCTTAATATTCAGTATTAGAGCCGTGACGAATCGCGCTATGTTACGCGTCTAACTACTTTCTAAGAGTGAGTAATGCCGGACGAATACTGTGACTCGACACCGCTGTTGAAGGCTTTCAGGACTACCAACGCGCGCTGAAAATTCGGAAAACCCATGACTCATCGGTTACAAGACCGCCGGAAAAGCCTACGTTTATCTAATTACAAGCTCATTTTCATATAAAAACGCTAGTTAATGAAAGCCGTGTCATTGTGGTAACGATCTGAGAACCAGATCACAATAGAAGCAAAAAATTATAGATCGCGCGTGCCGCGGCGTGCTCTTGACTCAAGACTCGACCGCATAAATCACAGTGATATTGAAAAATTACTGTTTTTATCATCCAAATATATTTAAAGGCCTATTCAAACCGGTGCGTTATGCGCTACCGCCTGCGGTAAGTTCCGCAAAGTTTTGCTCTAGCCACGGAACTTCATACGAAATACCGCGTGGGATACTGTACTTACCACTACCCACAGCGGGTAGTGAATAACTTGACGGTTTGAATAGGGCTTTAACCATATTCCATTTAACGGGGGAAGATGACGAAAAAACTCTCTCTCGTCGTGCTCTGTGTCGTGCTCGTATTCCCATATATTGCTATCTCTTTCTTCACACACAATTGTGTGCATTGCACCTAATATGAGTGCACCATTTTCGAGAAGCTAGTAGGTACCTTATCTTCCCTTTTTTATTTTCATCTAAAGCGGTAACTCAAAACACATGATACTTGACCACCTATTACGATCGAAACATTACTCCACAAAAAACACAAAAGATTATTTTGGGATATATTAATCATCACAGTCATAATAACCCATATTGACACTATCACTAAGCGGGCGTACAATGGCCTCACCTTGTTAGCCGGCAGACAAAAAAACGTGTCAAAGTAAATAAGTACTTGAGATTTCCGAACTCAAGGCTCACATACTAACAGAATCTCGAGTAAGCCTGACTCGTAACTTGCAGTAAGCCAACTGATTTGTATGCAATTGTATTATCAATGACAGCGTAACCTATGCGCGTGATATGCTGACCGCACGTAGGTGAATCTCGTCGTGATCTGTGTCACAAAGCCTTTCCCAGACTCCGAAAGCTTTTTAGGTCAGTTCACTTTCATGTTTAGTCCTTGGGCTCTTTTTTTATTTGCTTCTCATATGCAAACGGACTCTCGGGCGTGTAAAAAAGAAAACGAAAGTTGTTTATAAATTAAGCGGACACATCTAGGTGGCAATTAGCATAAAGTTGAATTCTACTATGATTAATGCCGACAATCAATGATTTTACATTTATTGCTGTAATAAAAGGCAGACAATAAGGATATTAATTGAAAATATTAATAAAAAATATATCATGATAGATAGATGACCAAATGCACAGACAAAAAATGTAAGTAATATATTACGGGTTAGTTAATTCGATAAAATCTGCCATGATTAGGATGTGACACGTGCGTTCGGCGACCGCTTGCTTTCGGTTCGCGACACGATAAAAACTCAGTTTAGGATAGACTCATCGATGAATCAGAGGCAAGGTCTAACCGAATAATTCACTTACACAAGATGTGGAAACAGAAATGATTGGAGGCGAATACTTGTGAATTATTATTTAATTCTTTTTTTTGTGATTAAGATAATGAATTCTAGTTAATGAATCGGAAGCAGTAAGTAGTAGTAATAGTAATAAGGCACATAATATATACAAAAGTGAAACATTGCCTGTTTGTTTGTCTTCTTTTCCGCCAAAACGGCTGAATTGATTCGGCTGAAATTTGGCACACAGATTGTTGACGGGTCGTAGTATGTACCTCGATAGTGACAGTATCGAGGTCAACATTTATACTTTTTATATTCAGAAAATTACAATTTCTCGCGGAAAAATGAGAAAATTTCGAGTGAAACCGCGGTATGCCTCTAGTGTAGAATAATCCTCACTATTAATTACTCATATCACCTGACGTAATGAAAGGTATTTAAAACCAATATTGAATACTTTCAATTGATAACATTGTTTAACAATCATGATGCAAGAATTAAATTTAGTGTTACCTAAGCACAACATGATTATGTAAAGTAAAATAAAACAAATATGACTTTTAAAAAACGGAAGAAAGTTAAAAAAAAATTATCAATGAAAAGCTGTAGGAAGTCTCCGCGAGGGCTGGGCGTTTTGTTTTCCGGCGGGCGGGTAAGGGTTTTCGCATAGTGTTCGACCGGCTATTTCATGTACGGAGCCGCATTTTGGTGCCCATTCAACGGAGCGAAGGCTGCCCGCGCGCCTGTCTCGCACACTCGTCCCTCACACCACATCGGTGACACACGTCTACAATACGATTAAATAAATCGAGTGCCAATTCGAAGTGTATTCCAATTTTAAAAATTAAATTGTGTGCCACTTATTGCTTTGCAACAAATTTTCGCGCGTGTGTTTTCGGCCTGTGTAAGTTGCGACGTTCCGAACGGCTATAGCACTTTTCGGTTACCGGGATCATTTACTGTTCGGATGAACATGGACTTGCCTACAGGAGCTACTTCAATGTGTTGTTCATGGATGTCTTGTTAACTGGTGTGTGTTAAGTTTTTAATTCATAAAACATCAGGTATTTTTAAATTAAGAAAACTCATATCGCAGAGGTTTGCTAATTGAATGTAAACAAAAGCATTCTCTTGCGGGTAAGCGATGAAACTTCACATCTACCCTTTTATTTTTGCTAAAAAGTTTGATGCAACTTTTGTACTTTTTTAGACTGTAGTTTATGCCATGAACTTTCTGTTGATTTGAATAAATCAATGTGCATTGCATATTGACAAAAGTACTACTCATCTTCGTTATTAAGGTCATATATGACCAAATGAAAGTTTAAACATGTTAAAATGCCTTATTCTGCATGCATGAGCCGACGGATGCGTCAGTGTAATAATATAAATTAAAAATTAAATTAAAACTATAAAATATGCTTCTATATAATATGTCGATACTAATTGTTGGTCTTATAAGGATCGATCAAGCATAATCAATTCGTGCTCGTTTTTGGAAGTTCAGAATAATTATGGAAAGAGTCTGTTATGTTCGTGTGGGAATGAACAACATTTGTCCATCGGCGATTTGTCAAAAGGATTTTTCACTGAACGATGTTATACGATACACGCCATTTAGCTTTCCATATTAGGAACCGAGCTTTCTTTACGGAATATATTAATTAGCAATAAATCATACACAAAACCAATAAATATCAAATTTGCATAACTAAATTCAAGTTGTTGCAAATTGTTGCGTACCTCATTAATCATGTATTGTTGATTTTAGAAGATAACTCTTATCTTTATTGGGTACTTAAGTATTGACAGAGATACATGTAAACGGTATTATTCTGAATATAGTAAGGTAAATATTTAATCGGATATCGACCATTACTGAGATGTCGACCATTAGGAAAAGGGCAAAACCCGACGGTGGAAAACTGCAAATGCATAAAAACGCTGTACTTAACTTTTCTCTGTAACAATTATGGATGATCATTGTTACTTGCTACTGACCACGGACAATAGTCACAGTCTAAACTAGTACGAACTAAAACTACCTCTCGCAGTCCAGATAACAAAATTTTCACACGCTAGTTTTTTGCACTGTGTAACGCCGCGTATTTACTTGGCACACATGAAACTGTCAACGATACAAATTGACCTAATGATTCACTGACCATAAACTTCTGATTATCCTGGTCTGACGTAATACAAAAAGTGTGAACTCACCGTAGTTCAATATGATAATGCATAATACATTGTCTAGTTTTGACACGATTCTAAAAACCCAGCACGAGGATATTGGTATTGACTCTGGTCAATGTATTGAGTTGGTATGTTTACTAGGAAAATATACTTCGGTTTGTATTGTGGTCGGAGCAATACATATTGACGCAAATTTGTATTAAGTAACCGTAGTACCGGGAAATTGGTAAATCGTGTTCTTAAATATATTGATCAAAGATAAGTAAGTGTTCATTGAAGAAAATGTGTTTAAACGTCCCATTACAGCGTGGGCGGAGCGCAAGCGCAGTAAAAGTGCGACAAAAAGAAACTTTCTACGTTTTAGCACTGGGAACGGACAATGGCAAGCTTTTCAAAGTCGGTGGTTCCTTCCCTTTCAAAGTTTGAAAACGTTTTGACGGCGAAGCAGCCTTTCGGACATAAAATATTGTTTTATGGCGTTGCGTCGGCGCAAACATCACAAACTTCAACATACGTTTTAAAATCGTTGCCATTTTATCGACGTGTTATTGAGAACCATTTTAAAATTTAAATCAATTTTACGCGTTTTGTAACTTAATAATCGTCAGCATCAAAAAATAATCGGTTTAATTCGTGTTTTTCCATTAACTTGCTTCCATTACTCGATTACCAACATTCGATTTCAACTTTCAAGTTACCATTTTCAGTGTCGATTGGACCACGTGCTTTAAATAACTTCGAATTACTAGTAGTAATTGTAAATTGCGTTTAACGTATAAAATTAATTATTATCTATTAATATTAAAAGTAGGTGCAGGATATCGTATCAGGTTAAGTAAATTAAAATCTATGTAGGACCTACCTTGCACAGTTCTCCAATACACTGCAGGTATGAAAATATCTCTTTCTCCTACATCGAGTGTTCTATTTAAAAAAGTTTTAAAATTTACCCTTTTCTATACTTGTGCCGCTATATTAGCTACTAGCGGCTCGCCCCGGCTTCGCACGGGTATAATAGTTTTCACAGAGCACGCGATGTAAAGCATATTTTAGGTAATTTTTTTACACCTTGGGTTAAATTATTGGAGTTTTAGTAAGGATCCCTAATTTTTTGAAAATATAATATAGCCTATGTCACCCGGGGAGAGTGTAGCTTCCCAACAGTGAAAGAATTTTTCACATCGGTTGAGTAGTTTCGGAGCCTATTCAATGCAAACAAACAAACAAACAATCAAATTTTTTCTCCTCTTTATAATATTGTAGCCTATGTCCCCGGAGATAGTGAGCTTCCCAACAGTGAAATAATTTTTCAAATCGGTTCAGTAGTTTCAGAGCCTATTGAATGCAAACAAACAAACAAACAAAAAAACAAACAAACAAACAATCAAATCTTTCCTCTTTATAATATTGTTATATAATAGATGTTTTAGATAAATTGTTGTAGGATATGTCAAATTTACGTATATGCGCATTTATAAACAGTTTCCCATACATTGGCCAATGGTTGTTGAGAAAGCGCCGACGGAATCGTATGATCTTATGCACACGTTACAGCCTCCACGATAATCACGCACCTTATTATTTTTTATGTGACTCCTCGAAACACTTAATAGGAACGCCGCCGTGCGTGTGTAATAAATAAAAACTATAACAGATATATCACTTCAACTATAAAAATAATACACAAATAAACAAATTAGATATGTAGACGTAGGTACCTACATTCCATCAAAATCATTAGCATCATCGATATGCCGTAATCTACTCGCACAGTTAAAAAAATCTCCGAGGACTTTACCTCAACTTATCATCATTTATTGCTCATTTAATCAGATTACGATAACACAATAGTAAAGATAATTGCATAGTAATATTGACTTCACATAACTATCTTTGTTTTTGTTGTTGTTTTTCGTCTAACAGGTGTGTTTCTTGTTTCAGGTTTTCCTAAAAAGCTTCTGGTAGCTACATCAGTAGTAGTAGTATTAGCGATGTGTCTCGCAACGGCGGAGGGTCGGACCCTCGAACATAAGATAAGACATGAGAAGCGGCATGACCTAGCGCAACCCACCAAAGACGCCAAGTTACGGATGCCAGAGGCGCGGGTAATAGAACACAAGAGAAGGCCGCATAGAAAACAAACTGTCAGTTTGAGTCACACATCCAAAGATGCAGATCCAGCGAGACTTCAGAGGAATGCGCAAGCGGAACGATTCAAAAACGCAACGAAGAAAATTATAAAGAAGTTAAAAAACACGCGGAGATTCTTCAACGAAGAGCGGAGAGTGTTGAACGAGACGAAAGAATACAGGGACGGGATGCCCTCTTGGCTGCCGACGATCAACTTCGTCGATATCCACTTCTACAACTACAGAAACCAACGGCGAATGGCTGCTTCGATCACGGAAAAAAAAGTAAGTTTCAATAAATTACTTATAATAATTATATAATCCTATGATGATTCACGATTGGCACAAGTCCAATGCCCCCATTATTGAATTCTTTATCTGACATTTCAATACACTTAACTTGCCTATCGACATGTCAATACAAGTTCGCATCTATCTAAATAGGTCTGTGACTAATCAATTTGCCAAATCGTTGCAATAAGTTCGGCTGCGCTCGCGTACTCTAAGCTGATACACTCGATGTAAATTTTAAACAACTAACCTGACAGTGTAATTATTGCGGTCGATCACTCCGCGGTGAGGGTGTGGTGGTCCATCCCATCACTCTTTTTACCCGTTCAATGTTTTTACGTTATTTTTAATTCATTTTTGCTTTATTTGAGACAATCGCTGCGTACATTAGCCGCGCTCGGGGCTCAACGTTGCGATTTAAATGAGGTTTCGTCGAGCCAAATTACATGTGCCCGGCCTTTGTACGCGTTTATTTACTTCACATTGTACTTAAGGGCAATAACTAGAAGTGCAAGCCCTTAATTTTCAGAGCCGCTTGCGTTTGAAAATCGATGCAGTTTTAAGTGTTTTATAAGGCCTCATTACCATCGTGGATAATCGAGATCGCTTCATTTCACCACGTCCTCCAATAAAGTCTTGCATTTTAATGTCAGTGCGCGCTTATAAAATGATTATTATTAACCCAAAAGATTTCGTAATACACCTCTAGACTCTAGATAAGTATTAAATCAGTTTCTCCTTGAATTAATCAAAATATTACGTTCATTTTGCAACTTCTCAAAAAAGATAACACGTCCCGCCCACATGTGATGGCCAGGTCACGATGAGCCCTATCCAGTGGTCCTCCTGCGTTAGAACTCAATTAATTGATACAAGGAAACGAGTTCAGGCTACGCTGGCGCGGAACGAGTCGGAGGCTTATGGTTAGTCGCTGTGGGAGCAGAGCAAACTAAAGGAGCCTGTTAAATGTTTCGAAGAAATTTGCATAGATTGACACCGCGTGATTTCGCTGCGCGCACGCGATCGGGCCCTGACTCTACAGTCTACACGCTTATGTAGACTTATATTTAGAGAAGCACATTATAATTATGATAATAATTGTATTCAGCTCATTGCTTGTCAATGCCGCTTCGGTTCGTAAAAATATAAAATAAACACGCGTTATTTAACGAGCTCCGACAAGTTTATTATTTACTGAACACACATCTGGATCTCGAGACTTTCTATTATGTATTCTCGTTGGTCACCCACTAATTAGTACACAGAGTTAATGCAACATGAGACAATAACCATGTGTGCACTCCGACCACCTGATCCTTACACGTGCGTTGCTATGTGTGCGTGAGCCATCGACATGATCGTCTCTCGAAATCTTCAGTGGAGTGGACTAATACCCACGTGGATGAATATTAAATATTTCTGAGCTATGTCTCGCTAGTTTGTCAATGTATGGCCACTTAACAAATTCAAATATTTGTCATTGGGCAAAGGAAAGCGTTAGAATTCAAGTGATCTCTTCTTCGCTCCGGCTTTAGTTGACATACGGACAATTTAAAAATTAAATAAAGTCTTAAATGAGACGTTAAAACAGAAAGCTTACGAAAAAATAGAGTGGGCAAGACAACATAAACAACGATGAATTGAAAACACTGCTGTGCCGGACTACGATAGAGCAGGTCTGTTTTTCATTGTGTAGAAAAAGCTTGTACATATAAAATGTATAAAAGTATATATTACGTTTTCGTTTAACTTAGCTACCACAGATCAAAAATCAATGTAGAAGACGTTCATACTGTACTATAATATTTATGTCATGCTCCTCACCTCGCTCTCAGCTTTCAGTGTTTGTGTAAAGGGCAGAAATTCCACAAGTCGTCACCTCGCGGCCGACGCGTCGCGTCTCTTCTTAGCGGTCTCTGTTTGAACAGTATTTACGATTTAACAAAACAACACGAAATGTTAAAAACACATTATTTGTCCGCGACGAATGTGGACTTACGATACCGACGCGTCGCATTTGTCCCGAACACGTTCGCAGTAAAGCTCGCTAGTTTAACGAACGTACGACTTATTGTCCGGTTTTGCTAAAATACTTGGCCGAGTGTTGTTAAAACACTGGTACGGCTTATTATCGCACGCCTTATAGGTTTCCTCGTGACGATTGTTGGGAAACGCGACGGTCCTTAAGAGTTTATGAACCGTAAAAAGGTCGATAATTTGTTGTTTATCGGACTCAAATGGCCTGTGCAGAATTTGCGGCCTATTACCCATGGCGCTGGAAAATTTAACCCTAAGTTTCAATCTGAGTAATGCGCGACTGCGATATTTCACACAACAATTATTTCTATTTCTTTTTTGTTCTTAAACGTGAAACCCTCATTTCCTTTCATAATTTAAATTCTGGAACGTCAATTTCAATACGCAATTTTCAAACATTCTAATATAAAATGTTCATTTAATAAAACAGGACACTCTGAAAATAAAAACTCAACTTTTCAAACTGACTACTGAAAAATAAAAGTTTTATTTTAGTTAGCTTATTTATTAGTCTAACCTCTGTACGGCCACTGAAAAATCGGCCTTAACGCAAATGTTTACATCAAAAAGTGTTGGTGACAAATAAAAGGGAATCAACAAAACTAGCTGGCTAGACGGTGATTCACCCATTCACGAATAGAGGAAGTTATGGTGACATACGAACCCGTACCGACTCCCATTAATACTCAGGTTCGTTCCTGGAACGATGAGTATGCCATGGGATGACGATGTGTGCGTCTAATAATTCATTCATTAATAAAATAATTGTAGTAATAGGACGTTTTAGGTGTCTACTTAGGTACTCATCAGCTGACTTCAGTTTCAAGAAAAACAAGCCATTGACGTTAATGTTTAATTGTTTACAAATAAGTTTTGTTAAGTAATACGTGACTAATATCAATAAAATATAATACAAACCGCGTATTTACATTTCAGCGACAAAATAAAACATTCATAAAAGAAACAATCAATAAATCCAGTACTTTTAATTGACTATAATAAGCTATTCGTTGCTAGTATCGAGGCAAACTGGTTTCAGTGTTAGTATCTATTCTGTATATGCTTAGATCCTAGATCTTGATGCACGTATCATTGTTTTGAACTATACACTTTGTACATAGGTATTGTGGTAGGACTAGACTGGTAAATGCTGGTGGCATATTATGAAAACTTAAATCATAAGTTGTAATTGAATATTTTGAAACAAAAACTAAGTTAAAAAATTTTCTGTCCCGGAAAAACGTAGTTATAGGTACCTAGCTGCATAATATGTGCGTACTGATTCAAGTTATTTTTAGATGTCTTCCCAGTTTATCAATTTTTTTTTTCAAAATGATTTTTGTTAATATCAAAATACTAATTTGTTGGTTATTCTCAAAACCGGTTTTATAAGCTTCTATCCTCAGAGCAGATGTTCTAAGCTCAAGTTTCACTGTCGATAATTACCTACGTATTATAATCATTTGTTGAATAGTCATAATGGCACAGTACCAATCACAAATGCCTGCAAACACAGCCTCGACACGAATTCGTCGCGCAGTAAAATGTCTAAGCTTGATGCGTTTAATTCACTCTTTGCCAACATATACTTATGATGTGATTATCTATCGAAGACAGAAAATATTATAGTAGTCGTTTTAGGCACAGCATTTAATCTAAATTAAATAACTGGTGTAAAACCACTCGTATTCAAAATGTATATTGACCTATTTAGATAGATGCTAAAACGAAAATTGTTCATAATAGGTAATTGTGATCATCAAACATATTGCATTAACCTAGCTTTGTCTTTTTGAAGACCCACGCCACTCCGGAAATCCGATGCTAAATGATTAAAAAATTAACGTTCGTATCCTTTTGTTTCAGTTCATGTATCTGATGCCAAAACTCTACAAGTCGTTGGTGGAAATCCAGAACATCTTCAAACACCTCATCAATGTAGAAGTGGAACTGCCTGATGAACTCTTCTGCACCTACAACAAGACTCGGCACAACCTGATCGAGAAAACCCTCAGTAGACTATACAGTACCATTGCAGAGATCAGGGAGAACATGGTTGAGGTTAATGTACCAGTACCCGAAATTGCACAGAACAAACATCTCAAGACGCTGAGCTTGAAGGTCGACGCTCCACAGTGTCTCAAAAACGACTACATTGCCTTCAGGGCGTACGGCAATCTATTAAACAACTGGTACTCAGAGTTCAGATGTCCGCGCGGTAAAGATGTCATCCGCGTCAACCACAAATGTGCAGCCTACGAAGCTAAACTCAGTGAAAAGAGAAACTCGAGAGCACATAAAGGAAAGAAGCTTATATCGAGTTGAGCTAGGCCTTCGAAAATTTTTACGAACGGTACTGTCGCTTCGGCATTATTTATTGGTAGGTACGGCGTAGCTCTCTGTGGCGGCCGCGGGCTTGGGACGTGTTTCTAGCACTTCCACTTTACACTTATCCCGGTATATAACATTTTATTGCGCCAATGTTTAACAAGACGAAGATCCGCCGGCGGCCGTTACGATTTCAAGTGCTTGACGAAACAATGTTTTGTTGAATAAGTATTGGGTACTTTCTCTGTGATATTTAGTATTCTGTAGATAGTAATCATTAATTTATTGATTTTTAGCTTTAAGCCTCTCTGTACAGTTCCTTTCCCTATTTCTTCATTATCCTATCATTTCATCTGTAAAAAAAAACACATTTTAACTTATTGTTTTCATGACTATCGTATTTATTAATGTACTTAATTTAATTTTACTGCGATTATCTCATTAAATTGTAGATATCGTATGAATCTGATTCATGATTTTCGTGCGAAGCATTATTAACAAAATCATTGTATTAAAAGCTATGTAATATTTAGGTATCCCGTAGTATTATTAGAAGGCGAGATGATGCCGTTGTAGCCAAGAAAGACTTGTAGCCTTGTAATTACCTAAGGCTGCATCTTAACCAGCGTGTCTGTCGCAGCAATTTTATCGTATTTACGTAATAATTCCGTTTTGAGGCCTCTTACCGCGAATCATACTGTAAATCGACTTGAGTTTCACTGCGACATCATCTCTGGTTGAGATGTGGCCTCAGTGCTTATTTATATATTAAATTATACATAAGTTTGTATAAAAGAAGTGCCGCTAGCTATTAGTGAATAAACGAACTGATACCATGTGAATATTACCTACTTTACTTGAATAGTAAATTGCATAATATTATTATGCAAGTATTGTTACTACATCTGAAGTATAAGTAAATGATTTTAGTATTTAATTGAAATAAATTGATTCATCAATGAAGCAATACCTTTTCTTTGCATCGTTCTTACAACACCTACACTTAGACCTTAAGCACCTAAGCTATGAGCATCCATCTATCATGCCTAGCATTTATATAATTATTTGAATAAACATTATAGTAGCTTATGCATTATAGGCAGAAAATATCTTAGAATAAAAATAATAGATTGGAACCAAAATAATGTATTTAGAGATTTATTCATTATTTAGTAATGTTTTTGGGATTCAAACGTCGCTCGAGGTTAAATAATTTTGGTATGGTATACACTGCTTTTCATCCCCCTCTTTGAGAAAAGTCATTTTGTCACTGTTATTAAGTGCGCCTAAAAGACCCATTTCAGGCGAACTTATCGAGGAATTCTTCGCCTCTTTGCGAATAGATGGGATGAAAAAATGATTTTTGTCATCATAGATCCCAGAGGATAGTAGGGTCAGTTACTAGGCTTCACCATTTGAGTAGGTTGGGTAGGTTCAGTAGGAACAGTAGGAAGTTGTATAGCCCTATAGGTACAGCTAATACCTAGGTACTACTGAGTCACTCATGAAATATTCTGCATGAGTGGTACGCAAAAAAAGAGAGGAGACTTGGTAATCAAGAAAAATCTTAATAAACTTTAGAGTGATACTCTAACCGGAGTCAGGTCATGTCAACGAAGCTCTGCCGCTAAGTTACTTCTTAGGATTTCTTAAAGCATATACAAAAAAATTAGGTACTTAACAAATCGCACATGTAGATGTCCAAGAAAATTGTTTTTTTTCGTACCCAAAAAAGAAAAAAGGGAACTTATTACTAAGCCTCCGGTGTCTGTCTGCCTGTGTCCGACCTATAAACGGCTATATCAGAGCTGGTTGGTATCTATAGGTAGCCGCTTGAAAATTTTCACAGAATAATGCGTTATAACGGTGAAATCACAGTTTCAAAAAGGGGGTTAAACGACTTTAATCACCTTAATTTTGGTACTAAGAAGTATTTTGCTGAATTTTTCTAGTCACTAGCAACCTGCTGAACCGATCCTATAATTTATTTTATGCTTAAATGGTTCGACATCACCTTACCCTGACTGGAAGTGACAATGTGTGGAACACGTTTGCCCATGAGATGCCCAGAAAAAAAACCTAGTATAACCATATCGAATCAAATAAATAGAATCCATCCAAACCATTTTTAAATGACGTTCTGTGGTAAGTACTAACAAAGATTTAAAATATACAATCGGATTGAACCCCTGCTTTTTTGGTGTCGGCTAAAATTAGAAACGTTTTTAATGGTTTTTGTTTTATATCTCATAAAAGGTAATAAGTAGGCGCATACAAGCCTCGAACATAGACCTACCCACCTATAAACACCTACCTACCTATAATTATAACTCTAGATTCTTATTTTGCGTGTCATGGGGTCCTGATGGTGTGCCATGTGGTCCCGGCGGTGTGCAAATCGGACCACCCCATCTCTTCCCGCGGGTGCCGTAAGAGCCAGCTAAGAGAACATCCAAGGCATGGGCAGCAGCATTCTCCTCGGTACTTACATTAAAATCTTCAACGATCACCAAGCCGAAGCGTGGCGATTATGGCAAAACCCTCCTATGGTAAGCGTCCAAAGTGGCATTTATGGGAGAGGCTGTTTTTGGCAGTGGACGTTTTCCGGCTGTCGATGTATACCTTACGTATTTTATTGTGGTGCCAATTTTCTGGGACAACTACTAATATAGGTACTAGGTAGGTACTAGGTAGGTACTAGGTAACTAATCTGTGTGCAAAATTTCATCCGAATTAGTTTATTGCTGATACCTATTATGTCCCACAGATGATGATGATGATGCTATAGTATCATAACTCAGTTGGTTTCAGTTAAATTATTTATTGTATTCCATCGAAATTATTTTCAACTGAATGAAGTCAGTTTCTTTCTAAATTTTTTGCGTCCTCTATTGCCTTCGTTATAAACTAAATGTTTATTCTATTCGACACAAGATGGCAGTGATGACACTTTAATTAACTAAAGCGCCACCTGTCAAAACTAAGGGGCAATAAAAAGCCAGGATACTATATTAGTTATGCCAGCCACCGCTAGATGGCAATGTGAAAATGTATTATGCTTAAATTATGCTTATGTTATGTTATGTTTATGTATTAAAGCGCCATCTACAGAATTTTTATTTAACTACGTTATGAGTACAACTTACGACAAGCCTTTTGCCTTATTAGTTATACAACGCGATGCTAGATGGCATAAGGTGTGTATGAAAGCTATTAAATACTTAGTTACGGGTTAGCGCCAAATTGAAATCACAGAAAAAAATTTATTGATGAATGATGATTTTGATTGATGACTCATAATAAAGAAAAAGCGCATTATTATCCAATAAATTAACTTTTCATAGAGGTACATTAATAGGGATTCATAATCGGATAATAAGATTCAGACGGACAGAAATACAAACAGACGAGAGATAGGCAGACAGACATATCGAATTTATAAGAATTCTTTGTTACTACGGAATCTTATAAAGGAATATTTTTATATTTTTTAGAACCAGAGATCTCTACTAAGTTATCTTTGGACAACATTTTATGCATATTATGGCAGGTACGTTCATAACTTTGTATGTAAGTACCTACCTAATAAATACACCTATAAGTTATGAGCTTATGATATGAGGCTGGATTCTGTAGGTTATGACACACCTACTTACAGCTTACAGACTTAAAATGAATTGACAAAATTTCAAATTTTTGAACCCCGTATTTCATGCTATTAAAAATTAGTTTAAAAATGTCAAACACGTATTTTTATTAACCGTGGGGAACCGATGCATGCAGGAGGCAAGCAGCCACTCAAAGTAGCGCTCTGTGGGGGAGGCCTATGTTTAGCAGTGAACGTCTTCAGGCAGTTGATGATGATGATAGTGATGATGATATAGGTACCTACTTCTTTTCTTTTTAATGCATTATTCTAATCAAGTTTTAGCTATAGAAGTCAGAAAGATAAGATGCTGAAGTCTTTTTTATCTTCACTTCAGTTTACTTTTTTGTAACTAAATAGGCCCTCATTTGACCGCAATCTCACCTGACGGACGGAAGACGTCCACTGCTGAACACAGGCCTCCCCCATAAAACGTCATAATAGTAATTGTAAAAATTAGGCTTCACGCGTCGATTAATGCAGAAATACACACAATTGTTTTTTTTTATTGTTATAAAGTAAGTACAGGGTTACTTTACCAGAAACCTTTGGGGGCGTAACTCACATAACTTCTTTTTACCGTTTTTTTCTAATATTAATATTTTCACCAATGTTCGCTTAAAAACTGTATTTTTTTTTGCATAAGATTTTTTTTTTTGCATTAGCTTAGTATTCTGTTTAATTGAGTAATTACCCGTATTATGATTAATTTTTTGGTATGTATTACGCCAAAATAAAAAAGTTAGTACGTAACAAAAATATTTTTGTGTAAAAAAACCTTAATATTTTGAAAGTTGTAGAAGTGATTATATTTTCTTTGGGTTGTAGAACAAAAGCTGTTTTTTGTGCCCTGGAAGGTTTTTGGTGAATTAAAATTATACCGAATAAAAAATATAATAATATTAAAAACCTATCTCGAAATGCGCATTGTTTTCGAATTTCGGTACCGTTCAAAAAAATGACATTTTGTCCCCTTGTCGAGTACCTTAAAAATACATTATCTATGGCCTTCGAGCTCAACATGTGTACGGTATGTACTGCGATGATTGCCGCCCGCCCCCGCCGCTGCGTCACGCCGCGCCGCCCGGCGCGCGCCTTTGTTGCCGTCGTCGCCGACCCCGAACAAAGATAATGTTGCATTCAAGATAATTTTGTTGCTTATATTGACCATGCTTCAGGTTAGTGGATGATGCTGTTAGGCAGTCTATAAAATGGGTGATAATAGTATTTACCTGTAATTCCAGGAATTTAAATAAAATCGATTGGGGAAGAAAGAAAGGTCCTCGAGTAGCGTCATAAAACCGGACTCCGGGGAGTTTCCCGGAGCGGCTGCTATAGCTTGCTATAATGGATGTTGATTAGCAATCCTGCGATATTTACAGAAGTTGATCTACTATACCTATAGAACAAGAATCAATAAAAAAATAAATACATAAAAAAAAAATTTTATAAAAAAAAATATTAACTAAAAATAATACTTTACGTGTGTGCAACCTCATTTAAAACACAAGTTAAGTTTTGTTAAAATCGGTAAGTCCCCTTCGTAAGGCGTTTATGTCCACGCCACGCATATACCCACACAAATGCCTTCTACGGGGCTACTTGTGTTTTATAATAAAAATGATTCAGAGTATGTTAGACATTACAATAACCCTAGAAATATGGAGAGGATGCAACACCTTGTATAGCAGCCGCTTAAGTATTCTATGAAAGAGGCTTAAATATAATTTATGTTCAGCAGACGTCTTCAAGCTGATGATGATCTATAATGATGTAAACATAAAAGTCCAATGACCCAACACTACCAAACCATAAACCACAGCTCCACCACTCGTGTCCACTGCTGGAACACGGGCTTTCTTCAGAGGAATAAAGTGTATGTAGGCCATAATCCACCACGCTGGCCAAGTGCAGGTTGGTGGATGGCACATGTTCTCGAATTCTGTGATTCTGGAACATGCCGATAATCTCACGATAACTTCCTTCACCATAAATTCCGCACAAACAACTCTCTTAAAAAAACTCTCTTAGTTACAGAAAGTTAAAGTTAAGTAAAGGTGTAAGTCCCTGGCGATCTTCGGTGGGCGATGGATGCAGGAGGCGAGCAGCCGCTCAAGGTGGCGCGCTCTGGGGGAGGCCTATGTTCAGCAGTGGACATCTTCAGGCTGTTGATGATGATGATGATGATGAAAGGTGTTAAGAAAGATGAATTGTGGAGAAGGAATAATAGAGAAATTGAAGAACTGGTGGCAGAGAATATCATTGGGGAAATAAAAGCACACAAGGTTCGCTGGGTCACCCACCTCTTAAGAATGGGAGAATATCGAGCCGTGAAACGAGCGTATACAACTCTAGAAGGGACGGCGAAGTGGCCGACGACCAGTGAGCCGTCCTAAGGTACCGTGGCTTAACGAAGTCACGAAGGACTTGAGCGAGTTCCAGATGGAGAGCTGGCAAGAGATGGCGCAGTACAGACCGAAGTGGTGCCTTTTATTATCTGAGATTAAGACTCACTTTGGGTCGTTCGTTGCACCATCCTAGTTAGTTAAATTCCACACATAACGTAAAAAATCCGGAGTTCGAACCGCGTGCGTCAGTTTTTAAGTCGCACTGGCTACCGCAGAACTCCAGAACATCAACCGCTTTTAAACTACACTACTAGGTACTGCTGTATATAATAGTGCGTGGATAATAGTATAAAGTTATATTTTTATTTTAGTATAGTTTATGTGGTCGCTAAAATTATAACGCCCAACGATCACATACATAGATCCTGGACCGTAACCACAAAATAGAAAATTTTGTGCCGTAACTACTTAAGATTCTCTGTAGTATCTAATCATATTTGAGCCGTTTGGTGTTGAGACCCTGGGTCCGTGGGGACCGGGAGCTCATCGCGTTTTCCAAAGTCTATCAGAGCGCCTGGTCGATGCGACCTGTGACCAAAATGCTGGCACTTATTTGGCCCAACGCATCAGCATTGCAATTCAACGTGGCAATGCGGCCAGCATGTTGGGTACGCTACCTACCGGTAGTGGGCTGGAGCACTTGGACTGTCTATAGGCCATCGCGGCTATTATACAGTCCATAGGTGTTCTTTGTAGTAGGTAGTGTAGCTAGCTTAGTTTAGTTTAGCTTAGTTTGTTTAGTTTATTTTTAATTATTGTAGTAGTTAGCTTGCGTAATAAAGGCAATTTGCCCGTTAAAAAAAAACTAAGGGTCAGGAACTACTAGGACCTGGTTCCAACCTAATTGCAATTTTTTCCTGTTGCAAAAATACTCCGTTAAAAGGCGGGAATCGAACCCCCCGTCTCCGGGTGATGAGCCACGTCTGCTCACAGTCCGGTTCAGTGACATTGGTATGTACAATGGTAGGAGGAGGTAGGTATAATTAAAAATTAAAATTAAAATTAAAATTGAAGCATAAAATGTACCTAATATGATGAAGCACCTGTTTCCCATACCTACCTACTAGCCTCTTATGTATGATTGAGATGCAGAAAAACCAACGCGAAAAGCGAAAGACGCGAAAGAGTCCTTAGAACGAATGTGTCAAAATAGTCCTCAATCCAATATTGCTCTAAAACCTTGCGATCTTAATTGTGTATGTTTAATTTTTTATCTAGTCCTTTGTTTTGAATGTAACAAAGATAAAGCTTTCCAAGAATTCCGAGCGAGTCATCAAACATGTAAATAAGCAAATACCAAGCCGTGATATAAAATATTCATCGATACATTTCGCAACACTGTCACACGTGTAATTGCCAATTGAAATAGAAAAGCGCAATCCGATAAACATTTTGACAACAAAGCATGCGCGCCGAGGGCGTAGACATTGCGCAGACGCATAAAGCAGTAGAAAGTACTGCGCCAATGTTTAGTCGATAACTGCAAGCGACGCCTGCCGGACGTCTCCGACGCAAATGTTACCGGACACACGCGGGAAATAGTTGCGTCAAAAAATCGTGAATTAAAATTGATTAATATTGACATTTTCAATTCTATTAACGTGAGAAAAGACAAAATGGGTGTCAGTGCAAGGATTGTTATTGCGTTTCTTTTGATTTCTGCTGCAACAGCTGTTCCTACGGGAGATGCCAGGAAAGCTGCTTTTGATAATGGTGAGGCTAATTTAATTTTTATTTTTGACATGATTGTCAATAATGCATCCTTGTTCGATTAGGCCAATCACGCAAATAACATCAAACAAAAACGAAAAACTTTACACATCTCTACATTTTATTGTAGTGGACGTTTAGTGCTGAAAGCACTTAGGTAGTGCTTCTTTAAGTAATTAACTTAAATTTACATTAATCTAGTCATAAATAGACGGCGATTATGATGCATTATGCAACTGTAACAAGACATAAAACCAAGTAGTAAACTTAATTTTACGTCATAAAAATGTGAAAGCATTTCCTTCATTCTAGCTGCTTCTAATAGTAACGTTAGATCTTAATAATTATGTACTTAATATTCAAATGTGTTATAACAGAAGCTATTATTTCATCGTATAATATACAATAACTCATCATAAGTTAAATAAAATAGTCATAACAGAAACATAAAATCAGATATCATTCTTGACCTACGCAATAAAACCGCTAAATCTACTAAAATTACAATTAACGTTGTTAAATATTCCGTGCAACGGATCTATCGCATAAAAATCAAGGAAACTCTCGATTTCACTGTAAATGGATAAAAATTACGCAAACGGCTGGTTATTGCAGAACAATAATAAAGAGCATTTAGCGATAATTTCACAGCGAATAAAAATTTGTCTGCACGCCGCTGGTGACAATGACCTGAATGCAATGAGACGGCACTGCACTTTTAGAAAAAGTAAAAGATTGTCTCTATTGTTTTGTGGTAGGTTGCCTACTTGTTATCAGTTACCCCCAAACACCAACCATCACCAAATATTTTCTCAGAATGTATCTGGAAACCAAACAAATGCTCAAGTTGTATTTATTTCAGAATTGCTCCTATAGCACTCGCGAATATATTCGAATTAACGGTAGTTACTTCAACCACCTGTTTTTCCATAAATCATATTTAATACACCCCTATGCCATAGAAGAAAAGGAAGATATACTCCAAACATGAATGTACTGTAGGTACATTGTTTGTCAGTCCATCACTCATAGAACATTTCTCAAATTTTTATTAGCCCTTTGTTGATATTGAAAATTTTACTGAAATACTTAGTTTGAATCTTCTTGAACAAAGATCATGACATTTTGACGATTTAAATCAGAATAATTCTTTAAATTCAACATAACGTCGCGGCTCTACTATGAATGTATATTCTACATCATAATATAGCCTCTCGCCATGCGCCACCGCACAAAAGCTCAATCTCACATAACCGAGTAGGTAATGGAAGCCATTTATTGCGCAGCATCTGTCGGGTAGTTAATAAATTATTATTGAATAAGCTTCCATTCTAGTAGCAGTTAGTTTTGAAGAGCTACAATAGAGTCGTTCTTAAAGGTGTCAAAAGTGTGTTATAGGGTCTGCAGCGCACCGGCAACATCACAGCATCATTAGGTCAGGCTAGCAGTTTTCCGAGTTTCGTCCTGTAAACATAAAAAAATATTTTATTTATTACTAATATTAAATTTTTAATTTCATGTTCGTATATTATGATCATACGATGAAGTTTTTACTACTGCTATAGTTTTTAAAGAGACTTATTATAGGTGTATTTTTGAAGTCAAAAATTTTAGACTCGAAGCTGTAGATATGTCGGAAGTACTCTCTAATTACAATTGGGATGGTATAGAAAACATCGAAGTATCACCAAGAAGTGCCTTTTTACAGTCTCCATCCAAACATAACCATATAAATGAAAAATAGCGTTATTAGGTTCTTTTTTTTTTGCTCATCAGCATCAGCAACATAACGTGCGACCACAACAATATAATAATTCACAATAAGAGACAGGTACTATATAATATCTATTCATTGCTGAGGTGTTAATCTATTAACCCAGATTTCATAACAAAATACTTGTACTTATATTATTGAACATTCGATAACACAAGCACCATGAAAAATCATGAAATACAAAATGTGCGAAACAAAATCATCACAAGCTTAAACCTTTGAATTTGCGTTATGTTTGCTGAATGGCAACGGGCGTTGTGCCACTTCACCGAAAAGAATGGTTCACATTCAATTGCGTCGAATGTTTTTTTGCCTTTTGTTATCCGCTTATTTGTCCACAGCCTCCAAGTCTAGACTAATCGTATTACAATAGAACGTATTATCATTGTAGACATATCTGTCCAAACATATCTACCGTAGTATTAAGTTGATTTCATATTACTTAACCGTAGGCTAATAACTCCCACACGCTCAAAATTATTCAATATTACATCAAATAAGGCACGCAAAACCACAATCCACGTGCAGTCAGCTGTAATATCCAAGGTTTCCCTTCTTCTCTTCTAATATTGCCTAATTGCTTCAACCTTTTATGTAGGACGAGCAACAATAGAAGCTGCGCAAGGCAACCGGCTGTACCAATGCTTAACTCTATAGCTTTTTCGTAGCTATTGTTGTACTGTCATCGGTATACGGAACCACGTTGTCACTTCCGAGGAACTTTGCTTCGTTGTGCAACGTCGTCGTGAGACACTTAGCGGGTCGCTTCCATTTGTTTTGCAGCTCATCCGTTAGTGTCTTTACTCATTACCATTTCTAGAGTGTCGTAACGCAAGGAACTGGGGTACGGACGTTCTCACACTTTATATTGTCCGCGGCGCGTCGCCCTCAATTTCTGTCTGTTTACTTAAGTTCGGTTCCTTTATTTGGATTGTGTGTTTCGATTGTGATCTTCGCGCTCAATCTTAAATCAGATTAGGGTATGCGCGGTTCTTTATTGAAATTTCAAATCATCGAGATTGAAGGCGACCTTACCTGAGCATTGGCATGCGCCGCAGTTCATTACACCCATACCCTCGCGTACCAATATTGACCAAGTGTCCCGACATTTACGACTTAATGCAGGCTTAAAGAACCATTCTTTTGCGAGTGTGATGCTTATGGGGGAAATGTGGCCAAGTATATTAAAAGATTCGGAATACTCATAGTTATGAAATGTCACCAAAAATATTTAAGTTCGTTGTTATATTACTTCCTTTATCTGCTTTGGGTTTTGATTTACGAGCTCATCATTATAATAAGTAGGTACTAGAAATGATCAAAAGAGTAAAGGCCCTAACTTCGATGGAATTATTTTAGTTACTCGTTTTCTTTTTATCACCTGACTGCTGGATAGATAACTAACCTAGTGTATGGTTATAAACAGGTGTTCTGTTTACATTTTAAAATTACATAAGAATTTTATCGATTGAAATAAATCACGTTCTTCGCGTTCTTATCTAATCAGCAAAAATAGACTTCGACAATTAATAAATATTTAACGCAATTGTAGTAATTTGTTGCATTGTTTGCAATAATATTTGTCATACATTCCCTGCAACGCCAATGTAATGCAATCGCAACGAAGAATATAGCAATTATATCGATTCTTTATAAACTTATATTACTTTGGGTTATGTCATTTTTTTGTAATGTATATTGTGTAATGGTTTATCACTTTATTTGTACAATAAAACTATGGTTATTATGATCACAAGATTGCGTGGCGTTAGATCTTTTTCTTTGCGTAAAGGCGTTGCAAGAAGCTAATACACTTCACTTTTTATTATACCTACGTATAATCAATCGTCACGCACGTGTGATACACTCGCACGTCTTACAATTACATCTCTGTTAATTACATTATCTCTTGCATTCTGTTTATCATTATCTAGGTTTGTGTGGTGAGTTATATCAGCTGATTTCAAACAAGAGGAGATTTTCAAGTCGGTTCTACTCTTTATGTTTGTTACCTCCGAATTCCTACGTTTATTAGTCAACTAGCTGAACCGCCCCAACTTCGCACGGGTTAATTGGTTTACGTCGTAACCCTGTTCATGAGAAAAGAGAAACGAATCTTTCGAATACAGGGTTGAAACTGAATAATTCAAAAGTAATATAAAGGTATTGAAGCAGTCTTTAATATGTTTTTTTTTGATGAAAATTAATATCAAGATACAAATAGAGAGCAGCGATACTTCAGTTAAATTTTTAAAATAAAAGAACACTTATTTGTTGCATAACTATAATAGTTAGACATGCTGTCGCGGCACTTTTTGTAAATAATGATGTGTTCTACAAAGTCGTAGTACGTTACTTTATTCTATCATCAATAGTTTTCGCAGCGCACGCGATGTAAAGAATATTTTAGGTAATTTTTTACATCTTGGGTTACATTATTGGAGTTTTAGTAAGGATCCTTAATTTTTTGAAAATATAATATATAGCTAACCTAACCTAAATAGCCTGTCACCCGGAGATAGAGTAGCTTGCCAACAGTGAAAGAATTTTTCAAATCTGTTTAGTTGTTTCGGAGCCTGTTCAATGCAAACAAACAAACAATCAAATCTTTCCTCTTTATAATATTGTTATAGATTATGAAAATCCTTTTTCTATTTGAATCGATATATACTTTTAGATTGGGCTCATATAAATTTTTCAAGAACAAAGTTTACAGTATCTCTCTCTTATCTCAATGAACATCTCTCTCATCTTTCTTGTCATTTCTCTTACTTTCATTCTGATTTCAAAATCAATTGCCCAAATGGGCTGAGTGCCTCTCCCATAGAGAGCCACTTTTTTATCAACGATAGGTTAACATTTGACCACGGTCTCGCCTGATGGTAAGTGACGACACGGTCGACGATGGAGCATGCTTGCCTAGGACTTTGACCGGTCCACTTGCCTTTTGCATCCAACGGGCCCCTGTGGTTCCGCGAACGTCGGTCCCCCGGCATGTAATACGTTACACTTAATAAATAAATATGTTCAGCAGGTGATTTTATCATGTCTTACTTGTGATCATATAATTCTACTCTAAGCTGACAAGCTCTTGTGACAACGCTATTTTTGTAAAAGAATTCTGGTGTCTGGTGTACATTAATATTACGATGACAGTACAGGGAGTTGCGTTTTAGTTAGTTGTAAGATTCTCGTGACAACTGTTCATTTTACACAAACGCTTTTAGTTTAGTACTACATAAGGTCAATGCCTCGATCAAAGAACTCAAGGCAAAGTGAAAGCGAAAGTGCTATGGTTATGGTACAGATACTTGAGCAGTTCAATGAGAAATGTTTTGCCAAACATCTATTTATGGCCTTTTTAGTTTATTGTTTTTGTGTATTTATATTGTATATTTATTTTTAACTCATAGCTCTGAGTGTTAAATAGGTAAATCGTTTTTAACTGTGTTGTACAAAGTATGGAAAAAGTAGGTTAGTAACTAACCTAGTAGGTACAGCTTAGAGAAAAAACTGTATACTACAATCTGTTCTACGTACGTATATAGGCATAGACTTCGAAAATACTCTAGGTCTGCTGTGGCTGTGGGTATAGCACTTAGAGTATAGACTAAAGAGATCATCAAAACGATATTATATTTGCACTGCTCACACGTATTGTTACGTCAGTGGCGAAGGAAAGAAACAAACATACAGTATAATTAGCTACGCTTGCGATAAGCACCGTACCATTTTCTTCGACTCGAGTCAACTGTTCTTTCTATATACAAATCTGGCAGACTCATTCACATCGTTAGTGAGTTTGTGCGTCTATGGTCTAAGTATGAATATTGAAAGACTAAAATTAAATCTTACTTTTAGGTTACAGTCGTTAATTCTCCCGAAGGTCTATTCGCAGTCGTGATTTACACGCTAAGTTTATTTCGTGATAATAAATAATAGTATTCTTTTCATAATTACTAATTACAGACAATACTTAAGGCTAGATTGAGTGTTAAGATTTACACTCACGACTCACGTTGGTATTATCACGTTGTTATTTTCTGCACTAAATGTAAGGTTATATTTCTTTAAATACTTAACATGGATTGACAGACAAACTGAAGGCCGGTTGTAATTAAATTTTGAGACCACCGCGTAATGCTGAATAAAATAAGATGGAACGAAAAAATAACGATGAATCTGTTCCTGTTTATTTATTTATTTATTTATTTATTTATGCACTAAAAAATTACATTTGCACATCGTAAAAATTTATGAAAGGTACATAATGTCATTTAGGTCTGGATTCAAAATTATGTGCAAACAGCTAAATAAGTAAAATCGATTTAATTCTTTATGCACAAAACGTGTGCAGTGGTGGACTTAATGCTAAAAGCTTTTTCTACCAGTCAACCAAAGTGTGCAGAAAAAGAAGTAGATTAGGCGTGCACAAAAGGATGAGCAAAATTGTTGATCATGCAAAATAATATAAAATATGAACTATTAAGATACAAATCTATTAAACGGATGGCTCGAATAAAACGCTAAATATCGAAGCATCCGTGTTTTATTAAATTATTGAATTAGTAAGCGTCTACCACTTCACCATTACTCGTACAAGAAACAACACACTCGCGAGAGGATGCGCACGCATCAACGACACTTCCTTCCAAGGAGGATACGCACGTCAATGCAAGGAGGCGCGCGGGGAAGCAGGTCACACCACCCGTCCCGCGGCACAGCTACACGATTCACGGCGCCATAAGCATTTGTTCTCTTTCACTATGTAGGTACCTATCAAGACTTGTTTTATCTTGACTTGTAATCTATCTATCAATATGTATGTGTAATTCTTGAACCCCCTGGTTGAGGGACCAATTGTAATAGTGTGTATCCGTGGGCCCCTTAGCGGGTTAGGTTTTTGGGCTTTGTGGGCCCTTAAGGGGTGTTTAAGTGGAAAGAACGTTCAAATCTTTAAAGCCACACAATAAAAATGACTTTTTTTTTTCATTGACTAGCCTGATAACTCAGGGACTAGTCTGATAGCTCAGGAACTAGCCTGATAGCTCAGGAACTAGCCTGATAGCTCAGTTGGTATAATATAAAAGCTATGCTTTCTGAACTATAGGCTGTGGGTTCGATTCCTCCCCAGGACAAACATCTGTGTGCTGAACTGTGTTTGTTCTGTGTCTGGGTGTCATATTGTATTATATGTATGTATTTACAAACAAATAAGTATATCTAATTATTCTATACACGGTGGAATTTAATTGGTTCTTTTCCTTAAATGTATGTACTCAGCCCATGCTATAGAATAATTGTACAACGTGCAATTAAAAAAAAAATTAATGGCTCTTTACATAACTGGATAACAGCCGAAATGTCTATTTAACGCTACACACAGCACGGGCACCGGCTGAGCGCTTTGTAAATGTTTCGTAGGTAGGTAAAAAAACAAAAACACCTGCGCTACCCGTCCCGCTCTCACACAGGCAAAAAACAACGCGAGTGCGGCTTATCTCTTATCTTTGCTAATAAAGACTCCCAATTTTCCCTTCATACTTTATCGAGCTTAGGACCGCCACAATTACTTACCTACTAAGAAAATCAGCTACGAACAAAAGGGTACGGCAGGAACTTGTGGATCCCTGATGCCATGTGCTCGTAAAGTGTCCAAGTGCTGTGGCTGTGCGTACATCCGCCTAGCCTCTGCTAAGTTGTACCTTGACAGCGTATAAAAACGCACCATGTCCAACCACTCAACATTTGAATAATTGTAATGTCGATCCATTGTCCAAAATCGCGATGCGCGCGCGTAAACGGAACACAAGTTGTGCCCCTAGAAGTTTTTGACCGACTGACCTATTTTCTGGTAGACTGGTACTTGTTTTCGGAAGCGGCCCGCGCGCATATCCGCTGCACAAAAGATAGGGGTGGGGTATTCTTTTTGTGCTATTGGTCACCGCGGGCGGCGCCGGCGCGGCGGTCGCTGTTTGATCCAGTATTCGGTCGGACGTTTTACTATTATCTATTCCGTGCTTTTGTTCAATGTCGCAGAGCTTTTCTTTAGAATTTGAATTCGCAGTAATTTGATAATACCTAGATTTAAGTTTTAAATCCATAGTTTTAGTTATATAGGAGTGTTCTATAGCATGGACTGAGTATGTACATTGAAGGAAAAGAACTGATTAAATTCCACCGTGTATATCAGTTATTTAGTTTCCATAGTACAAGCTTTGCGTATTTTGGGGATAGATGGCGCTGTGTGAAATTTCCACAAATATATATTTAATATTATTATTTATTATTTTTATAATTATGTTAGTCTGTATATTGATCCGTAGAGATCATACTTTGTATACATATATATAAGTAAGTAGGTATAAGTAACTCAAAAACAAAAATAAGCTAAATTCTAAGATTTAAAGAACAACCATTTAGAACCAGTCATAGGTGCAGAATGTGTAATAAATTATAATCAAGTAAGTTACGAAATCGCCCGAACAGAACCAGTTCAGTTCGGGTGTGTTTAATTTAACTGTTACTAACAAAGGAGCTATTTGCAAAACCAGCGGCTGTGAAACCCAGTAGTGAAGGTCATAGCGAATGCAACAGTGAACTTCAAAACCATTCACGCTTTGGTATCTTGTCTATGCAAATTATTTGACACTACAGTCAATACTTGACGAAACGTCACTAATTCTTATTGAGACAAAGTTCTATGTGTCCTATATTCTTCAGTTGCAAAATCAGCTTTTTGAAAGGAACTTAGCCCTTATGTAAATGGACTCGCCGTCATAAAGGTATGTAGAGATTTTGGACTTTTGAGAAAGTTCCTATAAATTACGGTTAATATGATTTTTAGTATCATTGCCCGTAAATTTTATTGCAAAACGCTGTTACCATATTTATACAATACCTACAGTAAATTGTAGAGGTTAACAATCTTCCTACATAGGTAGTTGACCTTCTATCTTTGATGAATACAATAACGATGTGTTTATATGAAATACCAAATACGGTGTACTGTTATGTATTCTGTCAAAATACTTGAATTACCTCCTGAATATTTCTAGTTTCCTGGTATTTCATACTTTAGAAATACCTAAAGCAGTTGAACCTACAATTATTCTTCTCCTTCTATCTCATAAACTCCATCTGTTTAAGAAATACTATAGTGGTGAAGTGTAGTTTTGGTCACATCTGCGATTTGTTATCCTTACAATAAACCCAAATCGCAGAGGATCCAAACCGGAACAGAAAATTATTGGTTATCAACTAGGAATATCAATTGAATAGCAAGGGATCGTTATGGGGTCTCAAACCGGAATAGACCATTCAAAGCATATTATGTAGTTTTAAAACTGTGTGTAATTATATTTTGCTTGCCATATTTATTATAGCTACCTATCTACTTATTTGTTTAGGTAAAAGTGTTAGATGACTATTGACGCCTTTCACTAATATCAAACAATGTAGGTATATCTTACCTAATCTATATATACAATTATACATTATATATTATGCATATTATTACTAATAGCACGTGTAGATATTTCTTCTACTTTACTCTTTGTTTTACTTCAAATAGAAGCACGGAAAAGATATATAGTACCTACTTGCTAGAGGCCTCGAACGGATTAAGCTTACACTCTCAAAGTATTCATTCCCTAAACCAATTTGTAGCAAGCTGTATATAATTACGTCAAAAACCTAATGGGTATTTGATGTAACATCAAAACATTAGATTTGATAACCTGATGACAGTCATCAGTAGGCTTTGAATTGTTGCAAGCGAAGGTCGCACGACATTGTTCTCTCGACGACGATTTAGGACAATTGAATGGCACAGCCATAATTACCCATTTCGATTACGTTTCAGCCATTGATTTGGCAAATCATAGTGATTGTGTTCACGATCATGAGTATTTGGGTAATCGAAAACTGACTTATAAAGGGTCAATAGTAGAAAACGCGAGATTATTCAATGAAATATTCTGACGATGCCAAATTGAGAAGGCCGGTTGGTTTTATACGTCATAAATATAAGGTAAGTTGGTTTTATACGTTATATAAATAAGTAAGAACAAAAAAATAACGAAAGCATTAACAGAAAAAAAACAGTTTTTTTTTGTACATTGCATATTCAGATTTATGATTTTTTATGTTTCGATGTACTTTAATGCGGAAAAAGATTCCTACTTCATAACCAGTAAAGTATCAAGAACTCTTTTTCACTAGATTACCAGTTATCGAACATGCTTTTCTAATAGTAAAAAAAGATTCCTACTTCATAACCAGTAATGTATCAACATTTTTTATTCCCACTAGATAACCATAATGAGTTATCAAACTTGATAATCTAACGGGAAAAACGAGCGGGACACCCTTCCAACTTATTGTTTCAAAGAGCAATTGGGGTACTACATTTCCTAGACGACTTTCTGGTACTTATGTCAGATTTTTTTTGGTACTCACCGGTTCAACCCCTACACATCCCCTATACACATCATGTTACCCCCCAATTGCTGGAACAGCTTGAACAATAATATCAATCAGTCAGTCACTTCTTTCTATCTATATAAGTGGGTCTTTAATTTATAAAATTACTTGATGTACCCCGCGGTTTCACCCGAGGATATAAGATCCTGTTATTCCAGAACCTAAACAATGTACATTCCGAATTTCATCTAAATCGGTTTAGTACTTACAGAGATATAAGGTAACAAACATTCACTCAGACACACACACACACACACACACACACACACATACACACACACAAACTTTCGCATTTACAATATTAGTAGCACTTCCTCTGTACCAACAAAGAATTGATAACGATACTTCACTTTGTAAGCTCGTTTGCATTCACCCTAATTTAGTCGTAGTGGTATTGCGTCCCATCCCTATATAGAGTCACGATTTTTAGTCAACGCGGTGCAAAATTGTCGGGCTCTTTATGTTGAAATGTTAGGTTGATTGTGACGAAGGATTGCCAACACCTTCAATTCAACGCTCAAAACGAAATTGAAGAAAATTAAGTTGTTTGCAATATGGCGTAGTTGAGTCTGTCGTTGCTTTAGAATAGCGTACATGAGGCCATTGTAATTCCAGATATGTTAGTGCAACGTGCATGCGATGTACGACCTCTTACCAAACCGTGCTCTTCTGTGGATGTGCATAATTCGATGAAACTCCACGATTCTATCGCGGAGAGTTTAGAGTAAACTTAGACATACTCATAATTTTATAGTAGTATCGCCTGCTTAGCGTACTCTGGTATTTAAAGGAATTTTTTGTACCATTCCTGTTCGTAATTCAAATATTTCTCTGTAAACTTAGACAATTCAAAATTGTCAGTGAGAAAATGTATTTTAATATTTTGCTCGGATAAGAAACAAATTGCCATTAGGTATCGACTTTTATTCATTTAATGCCAGTCTTTAGACAAATTCGAAAGAGGAAAATTTTGGAAATGGAAAATTTTAGAAGTGGACCAAACCAACCGGAGGGTTTATAACAGCTAGATGAAAAATTGAAGATATCTAATGCAGTGACTCTTAGTTATTCATTTTTTTTATTGTTCATTCTTTTATGAGGTCGTTGCATAACTTGAAAATAATCTTTATGAAAATATCTGTTAGTACCTCAGATCAGATAACGCCTAACTTATTATTTCAAATGAAATAGTCAGGTGTGGTAGCTTTATGCAAAGCCCAATGATTTACGTCGTCCTCGTGACATAGGGTAGGCGCTGTTGCATAGTGATCGCGTGAGGTAAGCTCCATCATCCTTCTATTCACTTATTGTACATAATTATTTAAACACATAATTACAACCTTAGTTAATACAAGCATTCTTTAACATGCCTTCACTTTTATAAAACCTATTACCTTTTATGTTTGGCTCGCCCAGTGACGCTATAGAGCGACGCTAGAGACTATAGCATTAGTCCGTTTAAAAGTACCATTAAAGTACTATGGTGTCGACATAGACCTAACGAAAATATTCTAGGTCTGTAGATATCGATATTTCCGTCTTTTTCATCATCCTTTTGTCAGAAGAGTACCGTCATACAGACAGAGACAGCGTACAGAGACTCCTTATTTGCTTATTGCTCTATGCTTTAAAAATGTGATATTCGGCCGTAAAATTTTTCAGGTCACACTAGTGTTGAAACACACGATCCAAAGCGGAAAAATACAACAGAATTTGCATACTTTATGCAACATGAGACCGGAGCCAAGATGGAAAGTGGTCATTGCCACTCATGGCCTTAGCAATGACTTAACTCGATGACTTATGGACTTAACGCAAGGTTTAATAACAGGATAATTCGTTACCGAGAAAAGTTTCTTGTGAGCTTCTGATGTGAGTTTATTGGATTATGCGGTACCGCTATACAAACTAATGTACATACTTAAACGCTTCAAGTCTGGAATAAAAATTTAACAAACTCTTTTAAGTGTTACTTATGAGGTCACGAAGACTAATCGAAATAGTTACTAATACCATTGACAGCCAATATATACCTAAAATTATAACCACAATCCATTAATAAGTTTTACCAAATTCTTGGACCTAGTAAGTATATAATATATCCTTGGCATAATATCAATATGGACCACTAGGTGGACCGACGACCTGGTCAGAACCGCGGGCAGCCGATGGATGCAGGAGGCTAGCAGCTACTCAAAGTGGTGCTCTTTGGGGGAGGTCTATGTTCAGCAGTGGACGTGTTCAGGCTGGTGATGATGATAATATCAATTCTGGTCTACGTAGTCTCAGAACGTCGAGCTTTTTTTATCGAGTTCCTACACGTCGGCGTCGCCAGAGGCAGAAATAATTGTTAATATAGGGTATAATGCTATACAAATAAAATATAATGAAATGAGGTAGATCTAATAATTGACTGTACTTTAGTATTTTAGTTGTAAACAAACAAAATATGTCCTAGAAGTTAACATCACAAACCACAATTCAAAAGCCTTGCATGCTTCCCTGATCTTCATAATTTACCAACAGTTGTTTAAACAGTACCTAATTAAAGCAATAATCGATTTAGCTTATCACGCTGAGCCGTAAAATTAAACTGAAGGTAGATAAAGAAGGAGAAGGGTTTCGACCGACCAAACGTCGGTTACAAAGTAGCGAATTTTTCCTCTGTGCTTAAGAAAATAAGGAATGTCAATAAAATCAAAACCTCTGAGGTCAGGCACCCTCTTGACACTTGAAAGATAGCGTTTTTACACTCAGTGTAAAAGATGCGTCATGAGCAAAACTCTTTTGCTGTTTGAATGCAACTTTGATTATGAATAAGTTAATATAACTGTTTGCAGATGATGGATGACTCAATATTATTGCTGGAATATACAATTTTATTTTTATACAACACTATCAGCGCCCCGCGGTTCCACCCGCGTTCCTACAGGAACCGTTCCCGTTATTGGGATAAAAAGTATGTTTTATGTTTTAATCCAGGATATAAGCTACCTCCATACCAAATTTCATCCAAATCCGTCCAGCTGTTAGAGCGTGAAAGAGTAACAAACATACACACATACACACAAACTTTCGCCTTTATAATATTAGTGTGATAATACCTGCAAACTTTTTTTTTATTATTGTGTATTTCACTACTAAATAATGAGAAAAAAACGACTAGGTACCTATAATTTAATCGGAGGTACCTACCTAATAATTTTTCCTTTTGATATAATGATACGTGTAATAAAAATTAACATAAATCGTCACCAATAAATAAAGTTTCCGTTACTTGTCAATGAATACAACATTTTGTTTAAAAATCACTTTAATAATAGTCGTACCTTAAGCTGCGCTTATCTCAACATTCGTTTAATTTGTAATCAACTTTAAACCCGGTGGCTTTTTCCCTGCATTAAATCATCATCGAACCTTAAGTGACCACAATAAATTTAATAATTCAGTATTATGATTTAAAACTTGTGAACATGCCGTAAAACTTTTTATTGTCATAACTTATTACGGCTATAAAGACATTATTAAGTGTCGCAATGAATTAACACATTATTTTCATAACTTCCTTCATTTGTTTCGCCGTAACACACGAGCATTTATAAAGTTAAGCTTTTCGCTTAATAATGCTGCATGATTTCTTTTTTCTTCAGTATCTTTTAATTTTTTTTATTACTTAGTTGTATTTTTTTTTAATAAATGTCTTGATTGGGTGCGGCGCTACGCGTAAGTATGTTAAGGGTAGTTATCAATATCATGATATTTTTGTCAGTCACTGACACAGATAAAAAACACAAGTGACTCTGGTCTGACATTGCAAAGACAAAAGTATCTCCATATAAACAAATTCATTGTACCGGAAGACGGAATTTCACAATTTTAAAAAGTAAGTGAGTATATTTAAAAAATGATATTAAAACATATTTCAAGTAAAGTATTTTAACCTTACAATTAAAATAATAGGATATTAAGCTAACTACACAATAATTATCGAAGATTACGCTTAACTATATGATATTTATTTGTTTATTATTATGAATACGTAAAAAATGCAAAACACGAAGGATCTAATGAAGAATAATAACGATATGACATCATAAGGTCAACGATCTACGTTTATGCAACATAATGGAAATATCAAATAATTATATTTTGACCTTCACTCAGTCATTCATAGATTTGAATAACATCCATTTTCACTGACTCAATGATCTAAATTATGTATCTTAATGCACTGACCCCGGGTCATTGTCTATATTTAAAAAAAAAACACTTTTATTGATAGTATAATGATACATAATAATCAGAGGTTATTGTTATTTAATTCTGTTTTTGTTTTTAACACGTAAACTCGGATGGATTTTAGTGGGTCAAGTGTAATAGGTCAATACAAATAAACAATAGTAAAGCATGGTTACAAGGTATTTACATAATTATTATTAAAAAATTTACTGCACGTTAATTTAATATTTATTTTTCCATGGCTATGAAAAATAATAATAGTTTTATAGAAGAAAATCAAATCTGCCTTTTGAAAACGCAGGTCCATGAGTACCTAAACTTCTTTACATCGTTACAAATAGCTTTCTTCTAAGACTTACAGCAATTCAAACTTTTTTCTTTTTAACAAAAAAAATGCAATCTATGTGTTTTTATTTACACAAAAAGAATAAAGAAAGATCGTTCTAAATTAGTAGCAATTCTATTATAGTCTACGCTACGCGCGTTCCTTCCAAAGCTACAAAGCTCGTGGTACTCGTTAATATCTTGTTTACTTACGAGCTAAGAGCATTTAGAATGTGTTCTCTGTGATACATAGGTCTATAAAGTGCTATACAAAAAAAAGTTTTTTTAAATGTATTTAGATTTTGAGAAAAACCGTAGCACAAAAGTTGGTTATTATTGTAAAAAAATTGACCTTAAGAAGTTGCTAACATTTTACGAACTATTAATGTTAAAAGTTTTTAGCATATTTATAATAACCTTGTATAAGATAATGTACGTAATTAAAAGTGACAAACATGCGTCGCGTGCAAGAGATTAATAGCAAGTGTTGAAAGAGCGAAAGTAGCTGTGAACGTAAACGCAAGGATGAAATATGAAACCGATTGTTTTCAATTTTCTTTTTACGGCAACTACACTATTTATAATTCGTACAATGTCATTTACAAAATACGACTACTATATAAATAATCCAAGGAATGTCGCACGTACGACACCTGTATGGATTTAACTGTTAATCTATGGTTATTTAAAACGTCAGCATTTGAGCGGTAAGGTTTTGGTCGCCCCTGGCTGAAATATTTGCCATTTTGTTTTTTTTTGTCTCTCTGTTGCTTTTCCGATATAAATTACAATATACATATAGCATTATTTTTATTATTAGGTATAATCATTTTCCTGTTCATAGTCATTTTCCTGTTTATAGTAATTTTCCTGCTTGATCATTACACAAACTTAAAAAATACCGTCATGATTTTGCTAAATTATAATCCATGTATTTATTATCTTGGAAGAGAGAAGAATATTTGTTAGTTATGTAGTCTACTTAATATACAGTAAGTAATTTAAGTACTAGTCCAAATAACAATTAATCTCCTATGTTTTAAATTACATTTGACAGATTCGTTACACCCAATCATCACCCAATAATGTGCACTGACAGGCCAGCGCAACAATAGCGACCAACCTTGGACCAATGGCATTTAACTGGTGTCAATCACTCGCACATAAAATGCTTTCACTGCATCCAGAGTTGGATCAAACGATTGACATTTGTTGTGATTGATTCGGGTCAAGATCACGATGTTTGCTTTGATCTCGACTGCTTTGCTCATTGAAGCAATACTTCTATTACGACTTTGAATATTTGGATTATTTTGATTTTGTAATGTTGGCATAGACTCTGAATATGGTTTTTGCATTTCGAACTAACCTAAGCCCTTCATTTGTTTCTACGAGGGTAGCAAAAATATTCAGCCTCGTGGTTGGATCAGTAGTTAGTTCATCGAATATCGTCCAGCCAATTTTTTTACAGGTTTTTAGTGATTATTTTGTTTTGGTGTGGATCGTGGATGGGCATTGGGCATTCTAGATTAGAGAATTTGTGTTTAGATTATGCTTGGATTATTTTGATTGGTTCAGATCAGTATTGTTTGTGTATTATGTTTTAGTTTTGGATTCTGCATCATCATTATAATCATCATTATCAGCCTGAAAACGTCCACTGCTAAACATAGGCCTCCCCCATAGAGCGCCATTTTGAGCAGCTGTTTGCCTCCTGCATCCATAGGCTCCCCGCAGTCGTCGGTCCACCTAGTGGGGGTCTAGCCTACGCTGCGTCTTCTTGTACGTGGTTGCCACTCGAGAACCTTTCTTCACCTCTTCGTCTCCTCGGTTGTCAGTTCTACGAGTGACGTCGCCTGCTCACTGCCACTTCAACTCTTCAAGACTCTGCATACTGTGTCTATTTAGTATTTGGATAATTAACTATAATAATAACGATTGCTTATCTCAAGGAATATTAAACGTAGACACTCGAACGCTTTTAGATTGTTCATCAATTGTTATGCAAAATAAAGCAGTTCCAATTTCAATTCGTTTTCATTTTATCACCAAACTTTATTTTTACTTATGCGACGAACAATACCAGTCTGATTCAGTGGGTAGTTCGGTATAATAAAATCAATCAGTTTTAGTACAGCATTAAAATTCCAACCCAAATATTTTACACTTGCTTTAGATATTTCTCATGTTATTATAACTTCATCATAAACAACAATTTTGCTGACAATCAGTGGCGAAGTGGCGCCTTTGTCCGATAAAATATTTTAGGGTTGACATTACGTTTTTATACTTTTTACATTCTTTGAAACGTTTTGATTGAATCCAACCTAAACTTCAAGATAAGGGCATTAATGCCTTTTTTAAGTATGCAAATGTCCCTGTTTACAGTGCATTCGATGTTCTAAGCGTCGCAAATTATACGCTTGCCTCAACCATTAGCATAAATAATTGTAAATTCATTTCGTAAACTGCCTCATTGCAAATAAAAATGAATCGGCCTTGGTCGCAGCGCCGGCACCGGGCACCTAGTGGAAATGCAATCATCTACCGGTTCCAGAATCGATCCAATATCGATAATAACGCGATTCGGAGCGTGCCCGAGGACGACATACTGTGAACTGTAACTCGCATGAAAGTGAAACGTGGAATGTTGTGTAGGCGATGTCGCGGATTACGTAACATGCACCAGCCGATCCGAGATGCAATTGCGATTTACTTGATTCAAATCGCTTAGGTACCTGGAAATCGAAATGAAATGACCGTATTGCACTCATCACTCGTTAATGCCAGCTGAATACTTAGCGATTGAATGAAGTAATTTCTCAGTTATCGCAATCGAAGTTTCAATAGTTTTTACATACAACTTTTCAGCGTCAATAATCGCCTGGCATTGACATCATTACGGGCCACCTCATAAATCATTGCTCGCTCATTAGCTCTGTCAACGCGAGCCGATGTAAACGATCGATATCTAATACTAAACCGATACTTTTTTGCCTCTCTACAATGCCAGCAAAAAATTAGGAAGTGCTGCCTGCCACTAAAAATACTTTACTATAAAAACAGGTATGTATATGATAGGTAAGGTGACACAATGAATAGAATGGATTAGGTTGCTTGTATCGATTTTTGATCAGCTTTTGTGTGATAACAATATGATTTAATCGATTGTGTCTCTACTAACGCTCTACTATCTCCATGATTGGCTTACGTAATTAAAATAATTGCTTTTTCACACAATTTCGTAACTTTAGATGTTCTTCCTAGTTATCGCATGCTGGTGCTTCATTTGCCACTTTTGTATGTGCACTTCCGCTAGCGCTAAGTGTTCACTTTTGCCTATCACGGAATATCTGTATTGTGCGAGATATTAATCTAAAAAAGTGCATTGTTAAACGTTATTGCATTTCCTTACTTAGCGTTCGTCTTATTATTGTTACGACCGTTTTTATTAGTTTGATAAATTGTTATCTTATTGCACAATTTGATCTCTTGTGGATAAAGGTCTGTCTTATTCTTGAGTCTTGAGTCTAAAGTTATGGAATGCCCTTGTTTGCTAGGTTCAAAGTGGATTAATGCACCTAAATTATTATCTTCACCTTATTTGTTATATGACTTAAGAGTGAGTTTACTGCGATAAAGCAATAGGCTAGTTCGGCTATTAAAAATTAACAAGTACATATTATTTTCATAATGTAGGTTAATATTTTTTCCTATTCCTAGAATGCCCTGTTAGACACTCTATTTATATTACAATCTAGCCATCGGTTTAACTAATGAGTGATTTGTTTTCTACAATCAAATTATCTAAGAATGTGTCCAATAACACAGCTATTATAATTTCATTCGCCGCAAGAGCAAATAAGCATGTGCCCGGCTACATACATATAACCTACCTAGAATACCTATCTATAATATATAACCAATAGATAACCATAGAATTTTAAACAACGTTTATAAATATAATCTGTGAAATTTTCTTGTGAATTCTTTTTAGAACTTAGCCACTATTCTTATGATTATTACATAAGTAATGGTTATGTAACATAATCATGTTTAAGATACCTACTTTAATAAAGCTAGAACTATCTACGCATCAATATGCTTTATCTCTTTCGATAGGATTCATAAAGTTTAACAGCGTTGCGATATAAACGGTTACAGTCTGAAACCGTTACCCAACTTGTTCATTAAAATGGCAGATTAATCTATAAACATTTTTATATACAATAGCTTCTATCTGACTGGCCCGATAGGTCAGTTGGTAGTAAAGTAACCCTGCCTTCAAACGGGTTGTGGGTTCGATTACCACCCAAGACAAACATTTGTGTGGTGAACATCGAGGTTTGTTCTGCGTCTCGGTGTTATATTGTATGCTATGTATGTATTTACAAACAAAAAGTATGGTAAGTATTCTATCAGTTAGTGCTATTTGGGCTGTGTGAAATATCCACAAATATTTATTATTATTATTTAAGTGCCTATTTATTATTATTTTGTAAACACTACGCACACGAAATATTTTGTTATTATTTTTGAGAAATAGCGAATTATTAGGTGTCCATAAGTGTGAAGTTCTTATCAAAATTATATCAATTTAGTTATGTATAATAATTTAATAACATACATATAATATGTTAATATGTTTATGCCTATAAGTTATTTGAAAACGGCAAAATTACAAAAAGTTGGCGCACGTCGCCCAAAGTATTTAATACCCACATAATCCAACGAGGACAAACTTTATTCACTTTTTAGTAAAAAACAATAACGAGTCCTGTAAGTTTAAAACTTGAAACAGTAGCAAACCAAGATATCAAACACATAAATAAAACGTCAATCCTTGTTAAAGCACCACACCTTTTATTAGCGCCATATAAAATGTGCGATGCAACACAAAAATAACATATAAAACGAAAAAGGCTACTAAAGTAATAAAAACACTACAGATATTTTTAAACAGGCCGAAATTCCTCGGGACGAATTTGGCATAAATCACGTAGAATAAGACTTACTTATAGGTAACATAACACTATGCAAAGAAATGAATATGAATAATAAATAGCCATCACTTATATCATCATCATCATCCTCTTTGCCTTTTCCCATTTGTTATTAAGGTCGGGTCCCAATCTAACCTGTAGCTACCAGAATTACACGAGCGACTGCCGTCTGATCTCGCAACCCATAAGGAACCAGTAACAGGGATGGTTAGACCAGGTGTCAGACTCTATCAAGCGTCTGAATACTCGTAACGATTCGCCATAGATGTTCTTATGACAACCGGGACCGACGGCTTAACATGCCCTCTGAGACACGGAACGATGGCATCGAAAACTGTACATAACTTACTAGATAAGTCAGGCCCGAGGATTAAACCCGGTACCGTAAGATTGTGAAGCGCACATGCTACCGCTTGGCCACCATCGCTCTTCAGCCAGCCATTACTTATATATTAAGTAGATTCACAAATAAAAGAACCATCGACTCTGACGTTGGAAAATCAATTTTTATGACGGATCAGTATAGCTATTACAAAAGCAATTTGTATTTCACCACTTTGCAAGCACTGATGCTGCATTCAAGGCACTGAAACAACGTGGCTGATTCTAGCTGCAACCAATTGCTAAAATTATTGTTTGAAAAGTATATATACGGCTATCTCACTCCCACTCAATCATGTATTTAAATGTTGTTTTATCTCAGTGTTATGAATGTGGACCGGACTGTAACAACATATAGCTTCATATTCCATAATCACCACCTTCATCTACCATTATACCATAGAGACTACGGCATGAATATTTTCAAGATACTAAGCTATGTACGTCGTATTATTATATACATTCTGTTTATGTAATACAGCATTATACATATTATACAATCGTCGAAATATCACTCTATTGCTCTCACAATTTTTTTTTGCCTGATATTCATTCCTTTAATCTATATTTGCCATATATATAGGTATTCATCAGTCAGTGGCTCATCAAACTAAATTTGTTGATCTTCCCAACAAGAAACTTTACGGGACCGAATTTAAATTATTAAGACAGGCTTTTCTTAATTCAACATCACTTCAAAATTCAGAAAGAAATGATCTCAAATTTCGATGACCCCGCAGTTAATACGAAATCGGTGTCATTAAGAAAATTTCGATTTATTATTGTCGTAACCTAAAATTTAAAATTTGCATTATAAAAACAACAAATAATCCAGATTTCCTCTAAGCTAGTCGTAATAGCTGAAGTGTAAACTGCCAGTTGACCCGGTATTTGTTTTTAATCAGCCGCAGTGCGGTTGCCGCGGTCGGTGCATCGTGACAGCATTGTTACAACACTAGCTTCACCTAATTAAACTCACTGCTGTTGCAATGAGGCGTTTACCGCTTTAGCTTTTATCCTTAGAAACCTTCGTTCCTTTTAAATTCTTTTGTTTTATTGGACATGGTAGTGTTGTGGTTGTGGTAGTGCCACGCAAACAGATAGGTAAATAACGAGCAAACTTCACTTGATATTTGCCTTATAGGAATACAGTGCAGTGCTGATTTTTAAGTCATGTTATATGATTCGGATCCTATACATTTAGGAAGTTATTATAGTACCTAAGTTAGGGGAAGTAAGTACTTAAGTACTTTAGGTTCGGGTTTGAAGAAGGTGACTAACATAGTTTCAAAAACTTTAAAACTTAAGTTTCGTGTCTAGAAGTTTTGCACCTATTTCTATATTTAAAGTAACATAAAGAAGATCTCGTGCCAAATTTAAATCCTCAGCTAAAGATAGTTTTAGTGAGTCTTTACCAAATGTTTCAGTTAAATACATTTGAAAAATATGGCATTCTATTCCAAACTTTGCACTGATTTTTTAAATTTGCACTGGGCATTTTAATGATATCCGATCTCCAGTCGGGTAAAAAGGTGGCAGTTGTGTGGAAATCGCTACCTTCGTAATGAGAACAATTAATTATAGCTATTGTACTTACGTATGTTTCCTTGATCTAGCTTTCTAATGCACTCGGAACTATTGCAAAAGGGCATTCAGTTTACAACTCTGCGAGGTTTACTGATGCTAGTACGTAAGCCCACGTAAAATTTGATACGAATAAATAAATTAAAAAAAAAAAAAACTCGAACCTTCACTTGACGTGTTACAGTAATAAATAACAGTCATGACCTAAACAACAGCCTGCGAAAAGATGCGATGTTATTCACTACTATAACTCAGAATGAAGCTAAAAACATTTGTTAAATGGTATTGGATAAAATTATCATTCAAACAGATTATTTAATATAATAAACAAAGCGCTACGCAATCTAAACGGTTTAAAATATTGAGACATCACCTGGCAAGTGACTAAACATTTTTTCCTTGACAAACCGATTATACAAGGCTGCAAAGTTGGTTTTTGGCGCGAGTACTTGAATTGAAACCTGAGCAAGCGAAGGATTCTAGGATTCAAATTGAGAATCCTGAGCGTAGCGAAGGTTTCAAAGGTACGAGACGCAGAAAAACTTTGCTGCCGAGTGCAACACACAACTTTTCACCTCACTACAGCGAGGAAAATGCAAGAAAAACAGCTAAAAAGCTAAGAAAAGATTAGTTTTTAGCTTATTAATTTAGCTATGGGTGGTAGTAACGCTTAACATTAAGTAAACGACTAGCTCGTCACGTAATTCATGGAAAATTAAAGAAAAAGTGTTTTTCATCCATTTTCCATGCAGTCGCCGTGCTGGATAGCGTATTGGTTATATACCTACTCTTTGGTGCTGGACAGTGCGATTATTCTAAAAATGAGATTGGTGAACGAGAAAAAGATGGTATCTTTTACGAGGTAGTCTGTGGTATTAATAAGTTTTCAGTGGACTGGCAATATCAAAGAGGTTAAATTTGGGCAGATCTGTGATTAAATCCTCAATTTTTTACGAGAAAATTATTGAATAGAAACGTTCGAATTTTAAAGCCACTTTCCACGCTAGCGATTAAAATGCGTTTTTGCGCTCAGATTTCGAATGACAAAGAGAATCTTTCCGAGCTAGTGAGGTGACAAAATACATACTTAGATGGCAAATTACAAAAGGCTAGGATAAGTTTTGGCACCTCGTCACATTGACAAAAGTTTAAATTTGTATAGACCTTGGCAGAAACGTCCGACTAATTTACACCGCTGAGGTGCTAACGCTTAGCATTACATTTGTAAGTACAAGTGCGTTATCTAATAGTCGTGAGAAAAAACAAGAAGTTATCGACGTAATGCATTGAGTACAGAAAAGCGTCGAGAATACGCACTGTGATTATCACTCGAGTCAATTCACTTCCGCTGTGCTTTTCTAACACCTCGATGAAATAGATACAGCATGTTCAAGAGAAATTCTTGGTTCATATTATTTTATATTTTTAAATTTTTTACTTTAGTGTTAGATACACTCTTTATTTGGCTATGAGTAGGTATATGCTATCAAATACTGTTAATAATGGTGCATGATTGCAGTCTTAGTGTTAAAACATAATTATTTCCTTTGCTTTATGTTTTAGGGGAAATGTGCCCATTTTTATTTAAACTACTTATAATAAATATAAGTATACAACCATACCAACTATAAATAATTATCTACTTTTTTATTTGTTAATAGACAGACTCTTTGTTATTATTTATATAAATAAATAGGTTTTAATACATATTTGTACATATTCATACCATAGATTTTTATCAATATTAATATCTAAAGCTTAATTAAATGGAAATTCATTTAAATTTGCAATAATCTTAATGGATCATGCTTTTTAAGACACTCTGTACATGACTACTCGTTATACGCGAATGACTATTTGATTACTACTCGATTTCGATATAATGTTGGTTCGATATTATGTGAGAATCACTTACGAGGCTCATCTCTTGTGAGTATGTACTTATGTAGGCTATTGCAATAAGATTTTATTACGAAATTCTAAATACCTACCTAATTTAATAGCTTACTAAACTTCATCATCACCATTAACAGCCTGAAGACGTCCACTGCTGAACATAGGCCTCCCCCAGAATGCGCCACCTTGAGCGGCTGCTCGCCTCCTGCATCCATCGGCTCCCCGCGGCTTTCACCAGGTCGTCGGTCCACCGAGTGGGGGGCCGGCCTACGCTGCGTCTTCCGGTTCGTGGTCGCCACTCGAGAACCTTTCTTCCCCATCGGTTGTCAGTTCTACGAGCGATGTGGCCTGCCCATTGCCACTTCAACTTACTAACTCTAAGAGCTATATCGGTCACTTTAGTTCTCCTGCGGATCTCCTCGTTCCGGAGCTTATCTCGCAGGGAAACACCGAGCATAGCTCGCTCCATAGCTCGCTGCGCGACTTTGAGCTTGCTTATGAGGCCAACAGTAAGAGACCACGTCTCAGTTCCATAAGTCATCACTGGCAACACACACTGATTGAAAACTTTCGTTTTCAGGCTCTGCGGTATTTTGGACGAAAAGATAGGACGAAGCTTCCCGAACGCTGCCCAGCCGAGTTGGATTCTTGGCGCCACCTCTTTGTCGAAGTTGGACCTACCTAATTGGACAATCTGTCCTAGGTAGACATACTTGTCGACAACTTCGAGAGTATCGTTCCCAACAATTACCGGTATAGGTGGAACATGAGCATTAGACATGATCTTTGTCTTGTCCATATTCATCTTAAGACCAACCTGCTGGGAGACTCTACTGAGGTCGTTGAGCATGGTGCTAAGGTCCTCGAGCGATATACTAAACTTACTGAGTCATAAATAAGTGATTATTTACATTGATGAAAAACAAAACGTTATTGTTACTTTGTACCTGAAGATTTAATTTTTGATTACTAAGGTATTTCTATATAATATATTACTGAATAAATTGTGTAACTGCGGTACCGTACGTAATTACGTGTTACTATAATATAATAAACATACATGTGGCATTAGAAACCTCCTTTACCAGGAAGCGGAATAAAATAACCAGGCTTAAGACGAATATAAACGTGTTCTAACACTGAAGCCAATTGCAGTTGTTTAGGGTTGTCAAACAACTAATAAGTACTTATAAGTACATACTAAACGTACAATTGCAAGAGTTTATGCAAATAATATCGATAGTTTAATTTTGTTTAGATTTAATGTAGTTTTAGACAATATTTTTTAAGTTAGTTATTTACAAAATAAATATTATTTTCAAATGTCAAACAGATTTTGAATAAAGGGGTTTGGAGTGACTCGAAATGATAGTAACCCACGTTTGGCATTGCCTGTTTCTTTTTCAGTTGTCAAACATATTCATATGCACACAGTCATGCACACAGTAGTGCGTTTACCAAGTTTTAAAAAAAATATGTTTGTCTGCAAAATAATTTTGTATGACATTTTTATTATTTTCTTATATCATTACAAAGAAGAGAAGCAATGGGAAATTTAAACATTTCTGATAACAACTTTAAATAACTATCTCAATATAATCTTAGGACTGACAGCCCTACGCTTAACGAGTATGATAACTTGTTTAAATAATTTAACCCTTAGTACAGACTATACTATAGTTAGACAACATACAGTTTACAAAAGTATACAACTGAACGTCTTTAAAGGGAACAAAAAAGATGAACTCAATTATCTAAGAGATTCGTTCATAGTTCCTATAGTTCCTTAGTTGCAATTATCACGGAACCTAAACCTTATCGAACAACTATTAAAATAAAATTATGCAACGCAAATAATATTTTTCTGTTGACGAAACAATAAACAAGCGCCTTTGCAATTGATCTTCCAAAATGATGTAAAACAATAAAACATTCCGAAATGATCAAATTCAGACGAGCAATAAAACTGTGTTGTCATAAGAATAACTGATGTCGTTAACTTTATTTAACCTTTCAGCACTGTCATAACAGTTATTAACGTGACTGTACCAGTTACAAAATTTACGATAGCTTCAATAACCATTCGATAACTTTTGAAACGTGTACAGGCAGCTACAAAAATTTCAAGTAACTTTTAGACGTAACATTTCAAACGTAAAGAAGTTGCATTTGCCCACTTTAACAGCTTTCATTGTGACTGACACTTGCACAGATAGTAAATCTGCATTATGTTTTCAAGTGCAATAAACTTCGCAATGTCAACGATCGCAAACAGACAAATTGCGTGACTCATTGTTTGGTCAAGAAATATTGCGTAAATGTTGCCGTAAATATCTTCCTCTATTTTATGTGTTGGTATTTTCACAGTCAGTTTGTACGTTGACAGTAGCTTAGCACGACTTGTTCCTGATCATCATTATCATCAATAGCCTGAAGACGTTCACTGCTAAACATAGGCCTCCCCCAGAGAGCGCCACTTTGAGCGGCTGCTCGCCTCCTGTATCCATTGGTGGCTTTCACCAGCTCATCGGTCCACAGAGTGGGGGGCCGGCCTACACTGCGTGTTCCGGTTCATGGTCGCTACTCGAGAACCTTTCTTCCCCATCGGTTGTCAGTTCTACGAGCGATGTGGCCTGCCCATTGCCATTTCAACTTGCTAATTCTAAGAGCTATATCGGTCACGTTATTGCTGATCGACAAATACTAATTAGTTTTTACAAAAAAGGTTCTGTTAGAAGACCAAACGGTTCAGTAGACAGCTGACCCTGGTCAAAATAATGATATAGCAAATCAAATGCAGCGAGCTAGGCAATTTATGCCTATTGTTATGGTAAAAAACCCGACTGAGTGACCTACTTTTCACGGCATGTGCCTTCCTTGAACCTCGCTAGCAAAACACTCGAGAGCACTTGCGGTAAATACTACAGCTATTTATTCAGCCAAATGTCAAGATACTGTTATCGTTTGAAGGTATTTGGTGATGAATTATGATGACTTGATGAGTGATGCACTTGTATTCTCGTTGTATCGTGTGTTAGACGAAAACAAAATTGCCGCAATTTTTGTAGATGTAGACTGAAATATTCCCAATTAGTATGGATTACAGCGCTTATCATGTAGTTAACCAATATTCAAAATATGTTAGAATTTTTAACCATTGGTTACCTTAACTATGGATCAAAACCCCCACCCTAAGCATTATAACGAAGCACATTAGTTATCTATTTAAATCAAATTATAACAACAAATGATAATAATAACTTAACAAATACACTTTTGGTGTACATTTATATAAACATTTCGTTAAGAGCATATCTCCCTATATCATTTTACAAAGTAATCATCCCCACTCACACACAACACATACATACGCTCACCCCTACACTTCACACTTCACAATCACTCATTCGCTAGAGAGATGAACATAATTTATAACATGTATAACTAATAAGGAAGTTCTGTTATTGGCCTTTTTTGTATTTCAACTTACGTATAATATCAATTGTATTAGCTGTTGATCTTCTCTTCAATAAATAAATAATAAATATGTTGCAGCCAAAACGAGCTAAGAAGCCGAAAGACACAATACATGACTAGTGTAATATGGAAGTGAAAAACGACAGAACGTAGTCTCAAAATATATTACAAATTGAAACTACTTTCATTGAAAAGAGAATAAGAGAATAAGATTTATTTAAGCAAATCAATGGCAACGGTAAGAACATCACCATCCTTAGTATATGAATTAATCAAGGCAAAAATCATAATTTTAGGCGACAGTTTAGCTGATCTCCACACTAGGATTCACTGGGTAGTGGAGACCAGTTTTACAAACATTTGTATTTCAAACTTTTGGGACCTTACGATGTGTTCGTTGGAATTGAAACCAAATTAAAAGGTAATAAATGTTAAAATTGTGTAAACAATGACGAAAATTAGTAGTTTTTAGAATTTTATGCATGGTTGTAGAAACTGTATGAATGATTGTAAATGCTGTATGAGTGACTGTAAGAACTGTATGTTTAAAAAGCTACGTGTAACTAAGCTCGTACAAACTTAAATAATTTTAATAGTTTCAATAATCCAATAATAACTGAGTACCTAAGCACTTATTTAGAGTAGGTATAGTGAGATGTCAATGACATCATATTAACACAAGCTGAAATGAATATAAACAAAGCTTAGCCTAAATCTAATCACGTAGCGTACCCTGTGGCAACTCTAACCAAAGATATTCAAAATGCAATCATTTACGTCTACTGATTTATGACAAAAACTAGAGCGTGGCATCTCGCAAAAAATTTTAATGAGGAGTCAAACAAGACAGATGCTCATTAGCTGTGAAGTGATCTTTCAAAGCTGTTGACTACACTCGTCAAGTAAATCGTCAATCAAGGAGACAAGAGCAGTCGTAAGTCAATCCTAAACTCTGAAAGCCATTAGTAACATTCCCACAGTGAGTTATGAAGTTGTGAGACGTGTAAGTTATGAGTGTGGTTGTTCTGTGCATCTTGACACGCTATCCATTGTTCTACCGGTCAAGGACAGGATCGCAGTAAACTAAAAAAACCAAACAAATAACATGTAAGCAGACTTTCTAGTATTATTCGCTTAGGTTTTACATAATTATGATAATGTTTCGTGCCAAACTGGCATATAAGGTGGTGGGGTTCAGTCACAGTTTTTCCTGTTTATACCTATGATTTAGATTACTTATGTATATAACTGTTTTAAAAAAATGATGATGTTTTTTCATATCAAAAGCATTTGCTCATATTTTCATATGGCTGAAGGTTTCACCTTTTTTCGGAATGCAAGCTTTCAAGTGAGATAATCATTATATCATACTTGCATAGTAAATTTGATCTCTGTAGAAGGGGTACCTACCAAAATACTAATTTCACAGGCAGAATCTAGTTTATTTTGACATCTTTTATTTTGATATGACTTCTGTTTTAAGTCTCTGCTATATAATTTTTACTCTATATGCCCAAATAAACACTACAAAAGAGGACAAAAGCCATTTTAATTATTGAGAAATATTGTTCTAAGTTAAAGTTTAGTGCTTAATGTTTATTCAACTGAGTACTTACCTACCTAACGTTTTCTTATGTTTTTGTTTTAGGTATGAAAGGTGTGTCACCGCGTGGTTAGTTAAATACACAGACATACACTGTACCTGAGATCTGTGGTTGAATAATTAAGTTTACGTGCGATTAAGTTACTGGTCAGTATTCTACAAATCATCTATCTACACTTGCTATTTCTTTTCAACCGCACACATCACTAGCAGGAAGACGTCCACTGCTGAACACAGACCTCCCTCATAAAACGCCAGTTTGGCAGCTTATCATAATTTCACTACCAGGTTTGCCATAATCACCACGCTTGGCAGGCGGCTAGATAGAAGATAAATTAAAACATTGCGAGTAAAATTTTATTATAGTCAAACTAATATGTTATTATTTTCTTCGTAAGTACATATTGACTCTTTTGTGAAGTCGTCCTTCTCTCTCCAAATTTGCTGCGCCCGACGGGGTCCATAATGAGCCTACTTAAATAATTTTATACTTATTCCACCTATGTACACTATGGAAGCAATAAAATATCTGAATCTGAATCTGAATCTGAATCTGAATCTGAGATTTTAATGTAGGTACTGAGGAGAATGCGGCTTCCCATTGCTTGGATATCAAAACATACAAACAACCTAATAAGCAAACAATACAACGTAATTGTTGAGGTCCTATGAGTGGTATTCATTTTTTTCTTCTCGTGTAAGCAAGTGGTCAGGCCTGGTGTCAGAATTTTTAGGCTGCCCAAAGGCTTTGACTTGGTTGTGTGGGTGTTACTGTAACTGTAGCCACTATGAGTTGTTATGGATATAGTATGTTCTACAAACCAGAAGACTAAACTAGCTACACTAATAACATGATGACAGTATTAGTGGGGAGCCGTTAGACAAAAACAGCTAACAGCTGGTCATCATGTTTAACAGTAAAAAAATAAAATAAAATTAATAGTATAGTGGGTGAACTCATCACTAAAAGCTGTCTCTTCTAGTCAATCTTTGATATGACGAGTATCAATTATATTTCGGTAGATAGAATTTTTCTCAGTGTTTTCAAATTACATCATGTTGTAGGTTTCTGTTTAGGTAATTGGGTAACTTACCCTTGAATTTACTTAATTTCTCATACTCTGGTTTTGAAAACTAAGTCAAGGTTCCTTTAATTGTAATGCGTATGTTTATCTGGGTATCTAAAGTACTTGCAAATCATTTACAGTTTAAGGTAAAAAACTCGCAATTTGTATTAGCTGACAGGAATATATTTATACTTAAAACACGAAATAATTTAAAGGTGATCAGGTGAGTTGTTGTCAAACATATTTTAGCATTAAAAAAACTCTATGCTAAAGTTTGTCAGTTCTTAAGTTTGCACATATCTCTTAAGGATGTACCTAAAGTAAGTGTAGTGTAGTGATATAGTAAAGTGTAGTTTTTATACATTAAACTTTTACATTAAAAATGCGTTGACTGTACTCTAGGAATAAGTGATATTATACGTCTAGAGTGCAGTGTCACTGGAAACTTTATTTTGTAAAATTCTGAGTGACACTTCAACTGTTGTGGGCGGCTGCGACAGGCGAACGGTTACTTCGGCACGTTATTTCATTCAGTTAAAAAAAGATGCGCGTTGTCCGTCTTCACTAAGGTTTTCAAACCTTAGTGTTAGGTTGTCAAACCTTAGTGAAGACGGACAATGCTTTATGTTCCTAAGGTTTGATGTTGTAGATAAAATTAAAGTAGATAAAGCCCGTATTATAGAAAGCCACAAATACTAATTACCTAGTCCAAGGTTAATGGCCACAGTAAAAAACTGATAAAAGCAGTAAGTAAACTGCCGTGACTAATTTGCCGCACGAGACGTTTTGTAATATCAGTCTACTGTGGAAACTGTAGACAACAATTACTATCAACTATCGCAAAAAATACCGGTTTTTATTTTATTTTATAAACATGATAAAACCGCGTCGTCACTTTCCATCAGGTGAGATTGCGGTCAAATGCGGGCTTATTTAGCTATAAAAATTTTTTAAATAAAAATGCTTGCCGATTTTGGCTACAACTAATATAATTACATTTCTTAAAAACTTTACCGACTAACCAGCGGGATTTTTAAGAACTACCTAAGTATATAATATCTTTGTAGATAAACCTAAATGTGGTTTACACTTTAAATCCATTCCATGACTGATTTTGTCATTATGATTATAATCATCACCCTGATGACGTCAATTGTTAAACAGGTCTCCCCCCATATAGAGTGCCATTTCAGCGGCTGCCTGCCCTCTTTATACAACGTTCCCCACGATTTTGACCAGATACGCTACGCTGCATATCTTCCGGTTTGTGGTCGCCACTCGAGAACCTTTCTGCCCCATCGGTTGTCCGTTCTGCGAGCGATGTAGTCTGCTCATTGCCATTTCAACTTGTTATTTCTATAAGCTATATGCGGATTAAATTTTGCATGGTGAAATAGTGGAATATTGAAGTGCCTATTTTTATTTACTGAAATCTATGTATTACTCATATTCAAGCAAGTAAATGAATTGATTTATTGATCTCTCGCAAGAAAACCCCGGGAATAGCTCTCTCTATAGGTCATTGCGCGACTTAATAAAGGCCAACAGTAAGGTTGGAAACCTCCGTTTTCAGGCTCTAACATATTTTCGATGAGAAGATATTATAGGGTGACTCAGATTTACTAAGTTTGCTGATACTATTTGATAACTGTTGAACTTCTCCTATCGTAAGTTGATTATCCATATCTAATTCTAGTGTGGTGCTGCAACAGGCTTTTAAAGGAACCATTGACGTGCTCATTTATTTAGTGCTAATTGATTTGATTGATTTGATTCAATTGCATTGATCTAAATGCCGCTGTATAGATCGTTTACCGTAAGTTGTCCCCTGATGTGCTTAGGTATATTATTTAAAAATATGCAAGTAAAACATATTAATCTGTGGTGGGTACATACAAGTTTAGATAATGCTTACATATTACTTTGCATTTACGATAATACTTGCATATTTTTAAATAATATAAATACATCAGTGGACATTTTACGGTGAACGGTCTGTTCCTCATTTTGTAGTTCATATGACACCCACTTACAACCAGCAGTCTCATTGAAAAATTTAACTTTGTGCGTATTTGTTGACAATTACTAAGTTACAAGACAATTTATACTTATGGGTAATTTGTATTAGGTGCATATTATTTTTTCACGCTAAAAATCTATGGAATGATGATGATAAGATTATTTCGTGAGTATTTCTGTTAACCTGTATGTATTTCCTTGTCATTAAAATATTGTAATAATCAGTTTTAATGTTGTGATTTTATCTTTGTTTTGGGACTGTATGAGGTGTTTTTGTAAAGCAAACATTTTTTATTTGTAAGTACCTGTGATATGTGAAGGCTTAACCATGGATGCGCCTACGGTTGGTTTGCCGTAATGGTCAGAGGATGTTCACCATTACTAAAACTGCTTTATTCTTATCATCTAAATGGCCAAATCTCGCATTCTATTTTTAAGCCCTGACCATACAGGGGTGTTATAGGTTTAATATGGTAGGTATATGTGTGTGTCTGAACAGGTGAACCAATTTTGATTTTATTTTGTTTGTTACATGTCTTGAACGGAAATGTTCTTAGCTATGATTCAAGAGAAGTTTGTTTCACTAAATAATATTATATCCGATTAAAAATCGTTGACTCTTTTCTTTTTGATGGAGAGAAGGTTGGAGGTTTTAAATTTTGAATAATTACTTGTGTATACACAGTAGGTACCTACATGGAGATTTTATGGAGTACGTAATCAAACCAGCATTGACCAGTTATTTAAATTACTTGAGATCTTCAAATGTTATTACGTATTCTGTGTAACAGATATTGCATAGATTTAAAAACAAATTTAGGGTTTAGTACGTACTTACTACAGCTGCTAGATATCTTACAAATATTTCAAGAATTGAAGATCTAACCTTCTTGTAGGTACCAAAAAATTTCGATATTACTGGCTGCAAGGTATGAAAATGGTTTTTACAAAAGCCTACTGAGCTTCTGGGGCTATCAAAGTATTGTGCTTATCTGTGCAATGAAAACCCTTTACTAGTGTTACCAGTTACGAAAGAGAAACATTTCAAAGTGAATCATACACTTAGGTCCTATTTCCTAACATCATGAGAATATTCCTAGCATTATGATCTTGTAAGAGTTCCAACATTGCGCTGTGAACGATTGTTTAGTTAAGTTCATTATTTTAATGAAATACAATGGATTTAATTATGTGAAAAAAAAGTAAATCGCCAAGGTCTGTAAGCAATTCCTCATCTTGTAAATATTTGTCGAAGGATGTGATGTGACCAGATGCTTCGTGGGTATTGTATGTTAAATCAGTCAGTTGTTTTTTGTTAAACGTTAACGATTCTTATGCAGCTCTCTGACCTTTGACAGATGCCAATGACAAGCTTTGTGGGTACATGTGTGTATTACCTATAGGCACAATCCTTCGGATTTCTTTTGTTTTATACCAACTCACTATCTGTCATTAAACTTCTACATTAAAAACTGAAAAGGAGTTTTGGCGGGAACGTGAAAAAGTTCACGTCGTTGCATTGTATTATTTCACAAAACTTATGCTTTTTCTAGTGTTAATGTTTAAAATTAGTGGCATTTTACGCATTAAGTGCTGAATTATGAGTATAAGTGTTGGCAAGTGATATAGTGTGAAACGTGGTTTTTCGTGTTGCTTCCAAAATTCCACAGAAGCCTCTAGTAAAGTTGCCACTACTTTACTAGGACATGACTTAGACTGGATTATGACTACCCTGACTGACTGTGACTAAGACTTGACTTTACATGAAATATTTCATAATAATGATGAAAAACTACAATACTTGACACTGGCTAAATACACTATGTGTGGAGCCAAAATATAAGAAAAAAAAAACTGAAAATGTTGTATTTTATGATGCCAATATAGGCACCGTATTCTTGTCCATACAAGCGCTAACGTTTATAAATGTTAGATGATTTCAATGATTTTTTGACATATTATCTAGAGATAATATGTCAAAAAATCATAATTAACACTGTGTAGAACACAGTGATAATTATGATTATAAATAGGTTTCCATCAAATCTTTTTTATCAATGCTTATGAATGACGTGACGATCCAGTTGTTCACCTGATGTTAAGCGTCACGGCTGCCCGATAACACTTGCAGGGTCACTCAGAACTCTAAAATATATAGGTAAAGTTTTGCGTGACACTGCACTGCGCACGAAAATCAGAGAAAATACAGTAAAACAAGCAATGCAAAGATTATAAAGCCCGTTAATAGCTCGTGAACATAATTTCTCGTACAAATAAGACTCACCTGCGCGGGCAGGGGCGAGGTAACAAAACGAGACAAAGTCATACGAAATTACAAAGAACCGAGCAGGAGGGAACAAAAGACATCAACGGGTTCCCGTGATTTATTAGAAATTCATGGTATTTATTAGAAATAAGTGTTTGAAATACACCGCTAAATTTCGTATGAGGGGAAGTTGTATCATTGGTCAACTGGATTTATAGTCAATGGTATTAAACAACGAAACAATGCCTGCTACGTTCTATCATTTTGTACTCTATGTTATGACAAATAAGTTCTGTTTTCGACTGATTGCTAAGCTGGGCATGTCAGAGAATGTTACGGTAGGTCAGGCACGCACGGCTGAATGTCGCGATCATCACGCGCGGGCAAGGGTTATGTGCTACGGATAACAATAATTGACAACCGATGACCGTCTTTAAAAATAAAGATGAATTGTAAATCAAACAACCTTATCGTATTTTTTTTGCACAATGTTTAGTGAATTCCGGTTGATAAACAACTGACCCATTTACAGTTGCCTATTTTTAACAGCTTTACTTTTCTTTTATGTTATATTCGCCTATCTTCCCCTTAATAGAGATGTTAAGAAAAATGTTAATGAACAAATTCTTAAGATTACTCTATTTTATCAGTGTAAGACAAATTTAAATTACATACGTTACTTTTTTACTAGGTGGTAGGACTTTTCTGCGAAGTTCGTCTAGGTAGCTATCACCGCTTTGCCAGTTATTCTGCCGCCAAGCAGTAGTGTGCAAGCTACTGTGTTCCGGTTTAAGGGCATTCTAGCTAGTGTAATTCCTGGGTAAATGAGACTTTAAGACCTGATTCACAGTCTAGTAATCTGATTACTAGACTGTGTGATGTCTCAGAATGACGTGCGCAGTGCAGTGTCACGTGAAACTTTATTATTTTAAAGTTCCGAGTGACATTGCAACTGTTATGGGCGGCCGCGTCGCTTAACATCAGGTGAATGACTAGCACGTCACGTCATTCATTTTCATTTAAAAAAATGATAGTAGCCGTAGTAATGGCTACATTGTAATTTTAATGAAGCACTAATTACGGTACTTCATTTCAATACTATTTACTTTACTTCGATACGCTTTACAAGGTTTTCTATGGTTAAAATGTAAATATGGAAGTAGATGCTTTACGTTTTGCCGTTTTAAATATATTAAAAATTGCTTTATTTAAAATAACCTTGCAATGCTGCAGTAGCATATATTATACAGTCATAAAAAAAGGGAAAAGGACAAGCAGTTTCTGTATACTTTTACACATAAGATAAGATCTCATTGTTTAAATCAAAATGAAAAACTATTTACTAACAATGTTAGTGGCGATAAAGCACGAAGTATGCTTGACCCGCTCTCCTTATCGATTCGTCATGTAATTTCTTATCTTATCGATTATTAACAACAAGATTATTATTATTACGATATAAAGGCCACTATAACTAAAAACCTAGGAAGTAAGTTAAGAATTTCATATATGTATAAGAAACATTTAAAACAGTTACCGGTAACATAGTATGTACCTATTCTCACTTCTTTTTGAATACACCTTATGATCATAGAGAAGTCATTAGCTCAGAAATAGCTAATTGTTTCATTTTACTATGATCAGCATCATCATCAACAGCCTGAAGACGTCCACTGCTGAACATAGGCCTTGCAGAGCCAGCAGGAGACAAGCAGCGGCACAAAGTGGCGCCACTTTGTGCCGCTGCTTGTCTCCTGCTGGGTAAGCACGGACAGTAGACAAAATTGTCTTTCCCCGTTTTACGTCACTTTCTTCATACTTGCTTGGAGTAAAATAGGGGAAAGACAGTTTGGTCTACCGGCCGTGCTAACCCTACTGCATCAGATCGTCGCCGGTCCACCGAGTGAGGGGCCAGCCTACGCTGCGTCTTCCGGTTCGTGGTCGCCAGTCAAGAACCTTTCTTCCCCATCGGTTGTCAGTTCTACGAGCGATGTGGCCTGCCCATTGCTATTTTAACTTGCTAATTCTAAGAGCTATATCGGTCACTTTATGTTTACTATACTTTTGCATAATTCAGACACTATTTATAAAGTATACCTACGCCTACCATGCATAGATCGCATTTATCAATGCACCAAACCGTAACGTTGCATACCTCCACGATGTTTTCTACAAAAACACCGGTACGGCCTTGGGATTTCTTAACTAGTTGGAAATGTTAGCAAGGTTTCTAAACTGTTTTAATTTGGAACTTATAAACGTGTTATTAAGATTGGGTTTTCCAGAAAGCCATCAATTTAAAGTAAGTATTTCATAGAGGGTGTTTATAAGCCATACATGATTGTTACATAATTGTGGTTATCCTTTACTTTTATGTAGTTTTTAACCCCCAACTAAACAAAGGGGTGTAATAAGTTTGACTTGTGTTATCTGTCTATCAGTCTACGACATTTTAGGTTTTTTATGTTAAAGTATGACATGCCGAGCTGTGTTCACCTGAGCGGTGTTCACTGTTCAGTGTCCGCCTGATATTAAGTTTAATTATGTTAAATTTAACTCCCAAATTTAACATAAACTTTTTAACATAAAGATTTTTCTCAGCCATTTCAAGATCAGCAGCACTTTTCTTATTGATAAAGGAAAATTCAGGCGTCGTAAATTTTAAACAAAATAACGAGTTCCTCGATAAGACAAAACATTGTGAAAACATAAAGTTAAATTTGTAACCCGAATACTGCTCTCGAAAACGAAAATATATATTTTTCTTTCGTCTCCTTAATTTTCTCTCTTCTATATTACCTATATGGCTTTTTAGACGCTATACCTACCTACTTCAAATAATTCACGTAGAGTTAGCACGGCCGGTAGACAAAACTGTCTTTCCCCTGCTTTACTCCAAGCAAGTATGAAGAAAGCGACGTAAAACGGAGAAAGACAATTTTTTCTACTATCCGTGCTAACCCAGCAGATATAGCTATGAGACACTGTAAAAAAAATGTAAAGATTTGTTTAACGACAAGCATCATAAATAATGCGCAATGAATAATATTTATCATCATCAGCCTGAAGCCGTCTACTGCTGAACATAGGCCTCCCCCATAGAGCGCCACTTTGAGCCACCTTGCGCCTTGCACCTCACGGCTCTAACGTTTTTATGGTCATCAATCCACCTTCCTGCCTTATCCTATAAATAATATCTGTCAGTATGAATTAATAAAATAATTATAAACATCAATGTAAGTCTAAATTAACAATTAAATAATCTACGATCTGATAGTGCCGTTAGTTGCATAGCATTTGATTATTAACTGATCTTAATTTATTATAAATAATTGACACCTCTATAATATCCTAATAAACTAGTTTGACAAAATTAGATTCTTAACTCTATAATTTTTAAAGCTATGAGCTGAAATAAAAAGGTTAGTCTTATTCATTTCATCAGTAAATGTTAAATCTTAATTTATGTTTATCGAATATTACTTATTTATTGCATTTTATAATTGCCAAAATGTACAATAAACAATAATAGAGCTGATGTTTTATAGGTTTGTCTGCAAAATTACGGACTTAGGAAATATAAGTTTCATGACACATTTATACCATTTTATAACCGCACAGCTTGTCACCTCATCCACACCTCGTGGGCCCATGGAAGTCTCGCATAGTCCGTTTCACGAGGTCATTTCTGCCACATACTTGCAAGATGTGGAATGAGCTACCCTCTGAGGTGTTTCCGCTGAGCTACAACATGGGGCACTTCAAGCGACGGGTGAATAGAGTCTTAAAAGGTAGGCAACGCATCGGCACCGCTACGGGTGTTGCAGGTGTCTATTGGCGACGGTAACTGCTTACCATCAGGCGGGCCGTCAACTTGTTTGTCTGTGTTGTTTTGTTTTGCTATAATGGGCATAAGTTTGACAACAACTCACCTGATGGTAAGTAACGAAGTTTGGTAAGGTGGAGCACGTTTGCCCATGAGATGCCCATTCACTCTTGACTTGAAAAGACCCAGGTTATACCCGGGAGGAAATACTGTTGCTGGAAGAGCATTCCATTCCTTGGCCGTTCGGACTATGACTGACTCAGCAAAATGCTTAGTGCGGACTTGTGGTACACTAACGACGTAAGGATGTGAAGAATCACCAAGCCATGTAGGTCTATGATGGAAAGGGGATGACAGAATGAGACGAATACTAATGTCCTCTCAACTTCTTGCTTTTGGAGCATTGTTTAAATTTAAATAGTGTTTTAATTTAAGTAAGGGTTTGCTGGAGCATTTGGACTGTCTGACTGTTCAGGCGGCCAGTAATACAGTCCAAAGTTTATTGTAGTAGGTAGTGCATAGCTTCGAGTGGTAGTAGTGAGTATTATTGTACGTAGTTTAAAGAATAAAGGCGCTTTGTCAGTAAAAAGACGCTCCATGACGTATTATATTATAAGAATTAATTAAAAGCAACTATACAATTATTGCAGCTGCGGTAAACGGCGTTATTATGATGTGTCCTCGTGGTAATTATAGCAATACTTACAGTTATTATGGGTAATTAGTGGTTAGAGGATCATCATCATCATCATTAACAGCCTGAAGACGTCCACTGCTGAACATAGGCCTCCCCCAGAGCACGCCACCTTGAGCGGCTGCTCGCCTCCTGCATCCATCAGCTCCCCGCGGCTTTCACCAGGTCGTCGGCCCACCGAGTGGGGGGCCGGCCTACGCTGCGTCTTCCGGTTCGTGGTCGCCACTCGAGAACCTTTCTTCCCCATCGGTTGTCAGTTCTACGAGCGATGTGGCCTGCCCATTGCCACTTCAACTTACTAACTCTAAGAGTTATATCGGTCACTTTAGTTCTCCTGCGGATCTCCTCGTTCCGGAGCTTATCTCGCAGGGAAACACCGAGCATAGCTCGCTCCATAGCTCGCTGCGCGACTTTGAGCTTACTAATGAGGCCAACAGTAAGAGACCATGTCTCAGTTCCATAAGTCATCACTGGCAACACACACTGGTTAGAGGATAGAAGGGCAAAACTTACCCCAATTTTAATATTAAAAGTTATCACAAGGCCTTGATCTTTTTGCCAAACCCTACCCTTATCCAAGTCCTTACTAAAAGTGAAACCTTTGTGATTTTATATGCTCGGTATTTGCAATAATCTAATTTAAGTATTACTTGTAAAAGTGCTATGAATAGCCTACTTACAATAAAACACTTTGATTTTGATTTTCACCAACAACGTTATTGTACAACAATTTTATTGTAAAACAATATTAATCAAAATTGTAAAGATTCATACTACTATATTTATCCCGTAGAAATTACGAGTTCCTCTGGAGGAAAACTGATATACTGCGGATAAACTTCTTTTACCACATTTAACAGCATGTATGGATTTGTTTTTTTGGTTTTATGATATGTAGTGATTACTTTATCTACGGTTTGCGGTTGTATCCTAGAATTTATTTTTACACAAATGCCTATTCCAGCGGATGGATAACGCCCATTCTCCCCTTTAACCTCTAGTACCAATTTTCTCATTATCATAAAGGTCTCATGATTGACTCGTATGAATCAGCGCTAGACAAAGATCACCACCGTTAAATCAATATTATACTAAATAAAACGGTTACATTGCGGTACATTTTTTGCACTAATCAGTCTTTAGTAAATAGATTTAAGAATTCATCGTTTGACCTACAGCGTTAAATACGGTAACGCACATACCGCACAACCGTAGGTACCTAGCATTTTTTTTTAACGGTTATTTATACCTAATTTTTCTGGTTGGGTCAATACGACCACATAATGACCAATGTCAAGTTTACATTTGACATAAGTCTTCATCACTCTTCACATCACCAGGCGGTAACAGAAGATCTTAATGTACCGAATTGAATGCAGTTCCCTGGATATTCCCATACCAGGCTCTTACGGCAGCTACGGGAAGAGATGGGGTGGTCCTATTCGCACATCGAGACCACACGGCTTCATAGAATAGGTAATTAAAGTGTGGCTTTTATATATTGTGTCCATATACTTATAGGATGTAGGTACATGAAAAAATTCTAGGTCTGTGATTGTGTCCGAGTCACATCCAAGTAGTCTCGTCACTGTCTAGTAGGATTTGTGTAACGTTACTGACATATATGATGATGAAGTTTTGGAAAAAAAAAATGAAGAAATACTAAAATGAAATATTTTTGATCATGTGTCAACATTCATATATACCAACGCGAAAAAACTTATAGAAAAATGTAATTTAACATATTACATTCTTAATACTCCAAAAAGGGAAAAGTAATGTAAATGGAATAAAAAATTTTTTTCAAAATAATCAAAAAGTTACAAGCATAAATCCCAAAAACAACAAGTTTTTTATCGTTTAGAGGTTAAAACTATTTTCCCCGAAACGCTAAAATGTAAGTAAATTCACTATTGTTTCTATCACACGTACAGATAGCAGAGCGGTGGCAATAACATTTTCACATACCAGGGGGCGTACTGTGAGCTCTTAGCGCGATTCAAAACACAGCCTATACTGGATCGCTTGTCAAAAAACCCATACCTACGAAAAAAACAAAGCGATCCAATATACGCTTTGTTTTGAATCGCGCTAAGAGCTCACAGTACGCCCCCTGGACGGTCCTCTTACCCTGGTTTTTTCTTGATATAATTAACACTCCATGCCGCTCGAAAGGAAACCGACAAGTTTCATTACATAACCTTGTCCCTTGAGGCGTTCACTAATCACTATTCATAAGCGCCTTATGCCAGATTTAAGATTACCTTTAACATCGGAACAATGAGTATCGTAACTTTGAAACATCGGATTACCGTATGTAAAGTCATTACCAGAGAAAGCTCTATTGTGCAATATGTGACATAACAGTAATTCCGTGGTCAGACTTTAAAGGATGCGGGCAGTTTCCCTTTATTTGCATATAAGTGGGCTTATAGTCGACAATGTGATGCTAATGATTTATTTTTGTTTTGTAAAGCCTATCATCAGCATTATTAAATATTATTTGAGTTCCTTATATGTATAATTGTATATACCACCCACCCCACCTGACCCCACTCCACCCCACCGCACCCCACCTCACCCCATCCCACCCCATCTTTTTCCGTGGGTGCTGTAAGAGCCAGTGTACAATAACCGGGCACTTTATCTTGCCCGTGGTCCACCTCAGTTCTCCTGGGTGGACCACACGTAACATTTAGAGACAATACTAGGTGACCCTTTTATAGCCAGTACTAGTATACCTAATCTCAAAATACTACATTTGCTAGTACTCATCTCTATTTTATATACCTAATAATTATACAAGTATTACCACTATACGTTCATACTAGCCAGCGGTAGCGGTCACTGTGGTATGGTCAGTAGGTTAGCCGGGTCATTGGCCCCATGCGGCCTACTTCTGGTAAATACGTAGCACTGTAGGTATATTGGCTCTAGTATAATTATTAGATGTTATGTCATTATGTTAATTAGGTTTGTAAATGTCACGCTAATGGAAACATTTAAAACATTTTGTATGTTTATGAAATATGTTTTTGGATTTTGATATCGATAAAAATTTTCGCAAAACATGTAGGAAAAACGTGGAAACATTTTCTTGAAGGAAATGTGGCCACTTGATAGTAGAGCCTTCTTAAAGAAGATATAAGCACCAACACTGATACCATTGATTACTATAACCAAACAATAACAGCCAAGTGCGAGTCGGACTCGTGCACGAAGGGTTCCGTACCATTATCTATAAAAACGAGCAAAAAATCTCGTTTGTTGTATGAGAGCCCCCTTAAATATGTACTTTATTCTGTTTTATTAGTATTTGTTGTTATACCGGCAACATAAATACATCATCTGGGAAAATTTCAACAGTTTAACTATCACGGTTCATGAGATACAGCCTGGTGACAGACGGACAGACAGACAGACATACAGACATACTGACAAATAGACACGCGGACAGCGGAGCTTTAGTGATAGGGTACGTTTTACCCTTTGGGTGCGAAACCCTAAAAATCACCCATTCTCTTTTATGTTCTTTCACAGTTCTGTTCCATTCCACATTGTTACAATTCGATTTACATTAAATTATGCAAAAATATGTCCGTTTATGAATAACGATATTATTAAGAAACTAAACACCATTATTAAATAAGTGCAGGTTAAGTTTACGCAACAAACAATGCTTCTTATTAAATTAAAGTTGTGACACGCTGGCTTATAAACAAATCCCTGTCTGACACCTCTTAAGTGTGACAGGTCAGGTCGGGTCAACTTGTTTATCATATTTCCGCAAAATATATTCAAATGTTCACTGTTGCAATAATCATCTTTGGAAATTATCGCTCATTTCTGAAGGCTAAGATGTAGGTACCTATTCACCATCTACTTCATATAACTAAACTATGTAAAACACTTTTCTACTCCTATCACCTATCTTTCACTGAACAGCCTTTTGAAATAACACCTGTTATTGGTTCAAATCGAGTCTGCTGCATATATAGGTACTATAACTTGATAGGGAATTTGAAGTTACCTTACATTCCAAAGAAAAAAACATAAAGGTTATAATTATTTCATTATAATTAATTAAATAACTTTAAAGAAATCTCAGATCATCAAAGGTTACGTTTTAATGGAATTTGTCTTCTCTGTAAACAATTCGCGATCAAGATTACATCATCACTTTCCATCAGATGGAGACAAGGGTCAAACAATAGACAGACGAAGCAACGAGTAACCCACGCCTAAAGACAGCAAAATCCTTTAAACTTTCTATGCTAATGAAGTCAAGACCTCTTGAAGTTCATACCAATAACCATCCATAACAAAAATCACGTAACCCATGCATCATAATGCATCATAGTAAAGCTAATTAATCGCATTGTCAATTTCACAAGTTAAATTAAGCTGCAGATTAAAAATGCCAGAGAAAAGTATGGTTTACATAACGTTTCACATTTGGTAAATCAATTACGGATTACTTACCTACTTTAGGGGATTACTTTGACGAATTATCTTACCTAAGTCTACACTTATCTACGTTACATAATTACGTCATTGTTAACAGTTGATGTACTAAGGCACTAGTTTTTAATATTATTGAGTGAGTCAACCATGTCTGTTTGATCACGATGTAGCTAGTTTGTGATAAAGTCGTGTTCTAAATAAATGCAATTTTAAAATCATTAGGTTGGTTTGAGTACAATCACACACACATTAACAGCCAAAAAACGCCCCTCTGAACACAGGGCTCCCCCAAAAAATGCCATTAAAGCCTCTTGTCATGTTAGGGTTTGTCATAATCACCACGCTTGGCAGCTGGCTTGGTGATCGCAGAATATCTTAATGTACCGAGAAGAATGTTGCTGTCCATTCTCTGGACATCCCACTCTCTTTCCCCCTGTCTCCTTCCCCCTTTTTTTCTGTGGCACTTAGCCGGCTTTTAAGACACCCACTGGAAGAGATGGGGTGATCCTATTTATAATTAAGTATAATATATGGTGCTTTTTCTGCAAGCAATAGCGCATAAACCCTGTAATTTCATTTCTACCAAATGTAAACTTGTATGGGTCTAGATAAGTTGGTCCGATACCTTCACAGAAATCTTGTACCCACTTTTATCAGTACAAAAGATTGATCTCTTTGCGATACTTAAGCAACACGGGGAAGTTTACTTAGAGTTTTGAAAATAAGCTCTCTAATCCTTGTCAGAACTAAGTGTAGCCTCTTCAAAATCTTATGAAAGAGTCGTGACTTCTCTGCCGATACAAAATGTTTGTAAAGCTTCTTACTGATACATGACATTATGATAGGTAGGTGCATTATGATACATTAGTAATACGCTGTAGGTATAATCATTATAGCTATTGAAAGTCAAGCGTGAGATAGGGAGACGTTATTTCTCCAAAACTGTTCACAAACGCATTGGAGGACGTTTTCAAGCTCCTAGACTGAAAAGGATCTGGCATCAGCATAAATGGCGAGTATATCACTAGCATTCGTTTTGCCGATGCCATAGTCATAATAATGGCGGAGTCACTCGAGGAAGATGAATATGGGCAAGACAAAAACCATGCTAATGAATAAATAAATTGCCTATATCTATATCACGCTAGTATTGAAAATATTTTTAATTATTTTAAAGCCGCGGTTACCATTAGAAGTAGTTTCTAGCTAACTGTCAGTGTCAGCCAAGATTACTTGGTAGCTAATAGAAGTGTAACTGCTGTAATCGCAAAAATAATTTGACAGTACCTATAATTTAAAAAAAAATAGTTTGCGAAAATCAAAGGTTGCGTACAAAGAACAAAATTTCCTTAGTGGTAGCTGGTTTAGAGACTCAGTTGCTATGGTGGAAAAAATAGTTGGTGTGGGCAACGTTGGGCAGTTGCATATCAGAATGAAGTCTTTATATCACAACTGGTTGCCTACAAAGAATTTAAACTCCTCAATCGTAACCAGTTGCAAAACTCAGTAGTCTAGACGGTCCCAACGCTAAGTTAGGCTTATGAAGCTCTTATTATTGTACCTACATTATTATATTAGAAATAAATCTCTATAATTAGAGAGGTCCCGAAATAATGTACTAACATTTCAATAGAATAAGACCATTCACATTCAGACATCTTGTATAGATCTTATGAAGAAATCGATAACGCCAATAATGTTTTGAAACAAAATATTAATGTCATAATTAGATTTTCGCAAATGGACTCATTGCTCACTTAAGTCACGAACTAATAAATATTCAATAGAGTTGTACGTTTAGTTACAATAAATTAACTCTAAATGAACAATAAATAAAAGTTATAAACATTTATTTCATAGTTAAATTAGGGTTGTCACGTTGTCAGCAATCAAAAGTCGCGCTTTTTCACCATAACTTTCTAGTAAAAATAATAACGAAAAAACTTGATAGCCTATTAGCGTGGTAATGATATGGCCAGGTTTTGCAGAAATAAACATTAGGTACTTACTTTAACTATAAAATATTGCTAATAGGTTGAAAATGTAAGTAGAAAAGAACATATTCTGCCAACCATATTTTATGATGAAAAATTTAGGTAATGAGATAATCTTTAATGAGGGTATTTTTTTTTTTTCTTGTTTGGTCCTCGTAGTTTCTGGATCCTTCGATACAGGAAATCCTAGTTAGGGTCCAGAACCTACGTGATTGCTGGTCGGGTGTTATTAACACAATAAAACTTAAAAAGTAAGTACTTAGAACTTAGAAAGTAGATGATGGTCAATAATTTAATCGGTGGCAACCCTAAACTCAACACACACAGCACAATTGGATCCATAATTCAAAGATCTATCAAGTTCCCATTATTTCAGTCACGGTATCTGTTAGGAATTCGATACAAATGAGTAAAACCTTGAGGCCCTCTCTAATGCTAGGATGTTAATGTGGAATATGGACTGTCTGCCAATCGACATCGTTAGTGGTATTAAGTTTTAGAAACTAATATTGATTTTGACAGAAAAATTGTGCCTGATCTTATATGACCGTATTACGTTGATAAAGAGCAAGTGTGCGTGGCTCATGCGGTAAACCATGTGACTTACAAACTGAAACACCAGGTTCAAACCCCACCCGGCACCTGCACCAATGACTTTTGCACTCGCAAACGCGAACGATGAAGGAACACATCGTGAGGCATGTTCAAGAATGTTTACTAGGTGGTAGGACTATTCTGCAAAGTTCGTTTAGGTAGGTATCACCGCTTTGCCAGTCATTCTGCCGCCAAGCAGTAGTGCGCAAGCACTATTGTTCCGGTTTAATGGGCATTGTAGCTAGTAAAAGTACTGGGCAAATGAGACTATATGATCTAATCTCACAGTCTAGAAAACTTTTCTAGACTGTGTGATGTCTCAGGATGACGTGCGCAGTGTGCAGTGTCATGCGAAACTTTAATTCAATGTTCCGAGTGACACTGCAATCTGTTATGGATGGCCGTGCCGCTTAAGGCGAGGCTTTTCCGGATCTTTAGGTATTTTACGCTGCCTCAAGCCGCACTTTTTGAACGCACGACGTATTCATTTACGCGACCCAAAAGTTATGTGCGATCCGCCGCGCGCACTTGTTTCGCTCGTTAGCCACGTTATGTAACTCAGTAGCGGAGATCAAGTCGCTTTGAGAATAGAGTTAGCTTATGTTCTGGATTGACATAATAATATAATAATTGTGAACCTACCGTTATTTTATTAGATAAAAAATACGTATGAGATACAACCGTGTTTTTAATGCTATTTTTGGTTATTATTATTATTATTGTACTACCTACCCAGTCCCATGGTAATAACGACTTCAATTACCTTATTTCCAGTAGGTAGGTATAATAATGATGAATGGTACGATTAAAATGTTATAATGTTAAAAAAAGTACATGATGCAGGTATAATTTTGAACAATTTTTTTCCCGCCCAGCTGCCCATAGCTTTTTCACACTTGCCCCCACCTGTCCCCACCAGCCGCTCACCTGCCCATAGCTTTTTCACACTTGCCCCCACCTGTACCCACCAGCCGCTCACCTGCCCATAGATTTTTCACACTTGCCCACACCTGCTTACGCTTGCTCACGCCTGTCCACATTTGCCCACACAAACTGCCTATTAGCCCATGCCTGCTAGCACATTTTCAAACTTACCCAAACCTGGATACTTTAGCCCACATCAGCCCAGCTGCCCATAGCTTTTTCACACTTGCCCCCACCTGTTCCCACCAGCCGCTCACCTGCCCATGGCTTTTTCACACTTGCCCCCACCTGTCCCCACCAGCCGCTCACCTGCCCATAGCTGTTTCACACTTGCCCACACCTGCTTACGCTTGCCCACGCCTGTCCACATTTGCCCACACAAACTGCCTATTAGCCCATGCCTGCTAACACATTTTCAAACTTGCCCAAACCTGGATACTTTTGCCCACATCAGCCCAGCTACCCATAGCTTTTTCAAACTTGCCCACACCTGCCTACTTTTGCCCACATCAGCCCAGCTGCCCATAGCTTTTTCACACTTGCCCCCACCTGTCCCCACCAGCCGCTCACCTGCCCATAGCTGTTTCACACTTGCCCACACCTGCTTACGCTTGCCCACGCCTGTCCACATTTGCCCACACAAACTGCCTATTAGCCCATGCCTGCTAACACATTTTCAAACTTGCCCAAACCTGGATACTTTTGCCCACATCAGCCCAGCTGCCCATAGCTTTTTCACACTTGCCCCCACCTGTCCCCACCAGCCGCTCACCTGCCCATGGCTTTTTCACACTTGCCCCCACCTGTCCCCACCAGCCGCTCACCTGCCCATAGCTTTTTCACACTTGCCCACACCTGCTTACGCTTGCCCACGCCTGTCCACATTTGCCCACACAAACTGCCTATTAGCCCATGCTTGCTAACACATTTTCAAACTTGCCCACACCTGCCTACTTTTGCCCACATCAGCCCAGCTGCCCATAGCTTTTTCACACTTGCCCCCACCTGTCCCCACCAGCCGCTCACCTGCCCATGGCTTTTTCACACTTGCCCCCACCTGTCCCCACCAGCCGCTCACCTGCCCATAGCTTTTTCACACTTGCCCACACCTGCTTACGCTTGCCCACGCCTGTCCACATTTGCCCACACAAACTGCCTATTAGCCCATGCCTGCTAACACATTTTCAAACTTGCCCACACCTGGGTACTTTTGCCCACATCAGCCCAGCTGCCCATAGCTTTTTCACACTTGCCCCCACCTGTCCCCACCAGCCGCTCACCTGCCCATGGCTATTTCACACTTGCCCCCACCTGTCCCCACCAGCCGCTCACCTGCCCATAGCTTTTTCACACTTGCCCACACCTGCTTACGCTTGCCCACGCCTGTCCACATTTGCCCACACAAACTGCCTATTAGCCCATGCCTGCTAACACATTTTCAAACTTGCCCACACCTGGGTACTTTTGCCCACATCAGCCCAGCTGCCCATAGCTTTCTCACACTTGCCCCCACCTGTCCCCACCAGCCGCTCACCTGCCCATAGCTTTTTCACACTTGCACATAACTGCTTACGCTTGCCCACGCCTGTCCACATTTGCCCACACAAACACAAACCGTCGTTTGCTGCTGGACTCGTACGATTTTCTAAATGCATAACTTAATTTTTTTTTCCTTTTATTACATTTGTTACCCATTTTATTAATCTTTTTTTATTCACTTCTTAGTTAAGTTACTCGAAATAAACAATTAAATTAAATTATTCTATTTATAAATTAAAATTTACGATTAGCGTACCTTCGCGTCGTAGAGCGCAAAAATTTGGCATACGTCCGGCGTCGACGGGCTCTGCGAGCGGACTGGCGGCCCCGAAAGCGCGCTCGGATGCCATGACTCCAAGATATAAATTCATATAAAATTACCGTATTAACTTTTTAACATTTTTATTAATGATTTAAATTTTTTGATCAATACATAATGCATTAAAAATTATTTAAATAATACGATTCGTATAAAACAAGTCGAATAGTCATTTCAAAAAATGTAAGATAGAGGTGACTTTGGATTTTTTTTCGATCGAGTGAAGTTATTCCTTTTATGTATAAGTTTTATGGTTTAACTCAAAGACATCCTTAAGAATAACATATATTTTTTTCATATCTAAAAGTGTGGTTTATCTCAGAGAAAAGTCTGTTCTTACAAGGGCGTTTTTGGGCCAGTCTCGCCTTAACACCAGGTGAACGACTAGCGCGCCACGACATTCGTTTACATAGAAAAATACATATAATCTAGAACATATCGTGTCGTCGATCAACCCGCACGGCCAGCGTGATGGGTTATGGTCTACACTCGCCCGTATCTAAACAGTGGGGAGAGTTAGGCTGATGACGACGATCCAACCTCTTTCCACAGATAATATATCAATACAGAAGTAGTGTCAAAAAAATGTTAACACGCCAATTTATCCTCATTTGTTTTGATTTTAAACATGAAGCGATAGCATTTCTAAATAAAGGCACGCCTACGGTCAGATTCCTGAGCACCGCGATTTTATCACGCACAGGATCCTGTGTGAAAAGGGTTGTGCCCTTTTCACACGGGATCCTTCACCACTTTTTTATCACGTCACATATTTACGATGTCGTTTCATTTTTGTGAGGAATGTGATATGAATTAATATTAAAACAAATTGAAACGTATCGTATTGGTTATGGTAAGAGTGCATTAGTGCGAAAAATTATGACGTCCTATGCTACCGTTTTAAAAAGAAAATAAACAGACCTAGAAAAAAAATTACTATAATTAGGAATTAATTAGTAAGCCCAAAGTCCCGCAACGAGCTATGGAGAGAGCTATGCTCGGTGTTTCCCTGCGAGGTAAGATCCGAAATGAGGAGATCCACAGGAGAACTAAAGTCACCGATATAGCTTTTAGAATTAGCAAGTTGAAATGGCAATGGGCAGGTCAAATCGCTCGTATAACTGACAACCGATGGGGAAGAAAGGTTCTCGAGTGGCGACCATGAACTGGAAGACGCAGCGTAGGCTGGCCCTCGCACTAGATCTAACGATCTGGTGAAACCCACGGGGAGCCGATGGACGCAAGAGTCGAGCAGCTGCTCATAGTGGTGCTCTCTGGAGGACGCCTAGCAGTGGACGTCTTCAAGCTGTTAATGATGATGAACAATTAATTATATAAGTAGGAGTAGGTACATACGAGTATTGATTATAATTACGATTATTGGTGTATGTTGTAGTTTGAATGTTCAAAAGTGTTAATTTATCCTAAAACTGTAACTAAGGTAATGTCTGCACATATTAGTAAGAGAAATATAAAAATACTTTTTCTGGAGTATGTTACAAATGTATGAAATGGGGTATTTTCCTTATACATTTTGGGCGATGTTAATGTAGTTTTGATCTTTATTTTATTTCATTGTGTGTTCTCTTTTACCAAGGAGGACTGACTGCGAAGTCCAAAAACCAGTTTAGGTAGCTTTGTTCAATTTACGGGTCAAGGTTTATGGGTCAATGCATTGACCCATATCGATATATTGGACGGCAAGGTCTCTGTTGAACTGGTTTCATCCCAGCAAAGGTTGAATGTTCCGTTTTGTGTATAAAAATAATTTTGTAAAAAATCTTTTGACCCAGGCGTGATTTCGCGGAATTTCTGTATCGTTTTGTATTTAAGAATTTTCAGCTTTAAAAAAAATCGCAAATGCGTACCTAAATAGTTTTAATGTATAAGTAAGTACCTACACCACAAAATTTGCTCATTGAAATGAGTTTCTCTCTTTCTCTCTCTGAATGCCATAATAATATATACCTATTATCATATTATATATATTAATTATTTACTAAAGTAATATATCTTGTGATAACCTGTAATTATAAGCATCCGGGCGTTAAGGTGGAACGTTTTACTAGCGCGGCAAATTCAAATTTTCTTGCGTTCTTTTGCCAATAATAGCTTAATTACTCAACGTGATTACATTGAAAACAAATTTTGCGCAAATAAATAGAATGTATCAATAAATTACAATTAAAAGTATCATCTACATATCATTGGCTTAGCGACAAAAAAACTAAGTCGAAATTTGCTTATTTGTCGTTAAATTAATGATATCTAGGAGATACTTTTAATCGTAATTTGTTGATACATTCTATATCTTTACGTTAAATCAGTTTTCATGTAATCACGTTGAGTAATTAGGCTATTATTGGCAAAAGAACGCAAGAAAATTTGAATTTGCCGCGCTAGTAAAACGGCATTTTTGATGCCGAATGTACATACTTTTATATTTGAAACTTTAATGCAGTTGCTTATCAACAATTTATGGAGCAAATCAAAATGAGCCTCAACCGGTGTTTATATCTTCATCAAAGTGTTACTAAATTGTGCGTAACGTCTTGTAACAATAAATAACACATACGTGCTTAACCTTACAGCTGTTACAGCTTTTCAAGCCGGAAGAATTGTTTTTTACGTCTCCACGAAGATCAATCACTTGAGTGGAGTTAATAGAGGCTTTACCGTAACAAGTTGATCTACATACACGGCTTTTGTTACTTTCCGGGTTTCTTTATTAGTTTAATGTTTTAAGTGACATTGGGCATTCGTTTCGTGACGGCTTCCTTTACGCACGGTTTTTTAATGGTGTTATTTATTTTGGTTGTACTGATACAATCCTTTGTTACTTCTCGTGTAAGCATAATGTGGTCACTGGTCAGCCCTGGTTCAAAATAGACAGCATTTCAAATTTTAAGACCCCCGGTTTATATTGGTTTTATAAAAGTTAGTAGAAAATTAAATTGATTAGTAGTATACTTTTTAATGCAATAGGAAAATTCGCAATTTTTTTATGTTTTAGATTTGAATTAGAAGCCATAAGGAAGAAAATTAAACGCCTTTGTGTCGATCTGTCGGAGTCTTATTTGGCATACATTCCACAAATTAGGTTTCACACGTCCATATATTTCATCTCATCTTGATTCATAATTTTGATATTTTTTAA